>VDFB02256132.1:22092958-22349478 GCA_007258455.2 Sequoia sempervirens
GATCATTTAAGTACAAAATGTGAAACTATTAAATAATTGGGTTTACTGCCTCTTAGAGGCTTTCAACATGCACACAGATTTTAATGAATATTACCATAGTGGCAACAAATAATTTAGGTAATATCAATTCTATAATAAACAACTTTTGCAAAGTGTATGTGCTTAAAGAGGGAAATGCAAGATCTTGTGCATAATGAAAATATGATTACGTATTAATTTTTTTTTATAAAAAATTTGGTTTTAATGAAATTGGGCAAATATTGGGTTGAAAAGTCTGTACTATAGCTTTAAGATCGATCTAAAAACTTCACTAAAAAAAAATAAAATATAATTTTTAAATAGCACCATCTTGCTTTGCAATTATATATATATATATATATATATATATATATATATAGTAGAGGCAAATGGGCTAATATGGAGTAGCATGTTTGCATGGGAATCAAATTGCTCAATTTAGGTATATCAATTCTATACCAAGCAACATTTGTATAGTGTGTGTTTTAGGAGAGAAACATGATCTTGTGCATAGTGAATATTATTTTATTTTATTGTAAAATTGGACAAAAAATATAGATTGAACTTCTAAATCTGCTACAACAATACTCTTGCTTTTACAATTTAATCAATAAACATATTTTCTGACATTGAAAATGGTCAAATTATTGTAGAGGTAAATGGACTAACATGGAGTAGCATGCCTTTATGAGAATCAAATTATTCAATTTAGATATATCAATTTATATCAAACAACATTTATATGGTGTATATGTGCTTGAGAAGGGAAATGCAAGATCATGTGCATAATGAAAATATTATTCAATATTAATAATTTAAAAATATGAAATTTGAAAAAAAATAAAAATTGAACTACTAAGTCTGTTATAACTTTAAAGTAAGATCTAAAATATTCAAAAAGCAAACAAGCATATAGTATTCACATAACAATGTTTGACTTTTACAATTTAAATAATGAACACATATATATAATTCTTAAATGGTTAGATTAATGTAAAGGTAAATGGACATGATCAAATAACTTAATTAGCTGGTCTAGATGAAAATCAAATTAATTATCTCATTCCATATAATATCTGGCGTACTTTAGTAAGCATAATTTAATACTCATATATGGGGAGACCTTAAATAAAGCTTGAAAATTATATACAACATTGAAAAATATTTATTCTCAACCAAATTATTTTATGAAAAATACAATTATAAAGTATACAAACTAATTGACCTATTGTATTTAATACTTACAATAAAATTTAGTCTAGCCCACAAAATTTAGTAAAAGTTAGTTTTAATTTTAGATAAATTATAAGACATGTATATAAAAAATATAAATATTTTTTAAATATTAAAAATAATTAAAGTTTTGTATAATAATTATGGAAAATAAGCATTATACATTTTTTTTTTTTATATGATGTATTTATTTTATTTTTTTCTTAATAATTTTAATAAATTTAATGATTTGTTTCTAGAAATTTAACATGGTATCAAAGCAAGTTACATAAATTCTTTATAAAATAAATTCTCTTTTTATTAATATTTTTTATTTAATTGTCTTTTTTCAAGATCCACTGATTGGAGTTATAAGTACTTTAGACATACTTTTAATAGAGTAATTTAATAAAGGATTTATAGCTTGTAAAACTATAACTATGGTGTTGTACAAAAAAGAGCTTCAAGGTCTTATATACATTGTATAAATTATCTTTATATCATCTCTAGAAGCAACAAAGGAAAGGATTGTAATGTGTAAATTCTACTAAAGCGAGATTTTATTTTTTTCGAAAGTAATTGATTATTTCTTTTTAGTTATGAGTCTATTCATTTTGATCATTTCTTGACTCCTATGTACTTAATTGTAGGTCATACTAACTATATTTATGTACAAAATTATAGCAAGGATATTTGAAATTTAGTTATTTATCAATAGTATGCTATCATTTAATTCTATTCAGACTCAATTCCTTCACAAATTATCATTATGAAAAAGTACAAATATATTTTTATTTCTTTTATTATAACACATGAAAATATGTGTCAATGTATCAATCCTTGTACTTTTGTTTTTAGTGAATTGCATGTCCCACTTACATAATAATACCACTACAAGCCAAATTGCCCACAGCCACTAATTTGAATCGTGTGATGCCATCCAAAGATATTTAATAATGATGCATGAATGAAGTTAGATGGCTTCTATATAACTTGAAAATCTTGATCACCACTTTCGTTAATTTTAGGAACATCGAATTATTACCATAGCCTCATGTTAACCAAAACTAATAATTTCAAGTAAATAGATAATAAACATGTTATATCTATATAGTTGGAAATATGTGTCAATGTATCAATCCTTGTACTTTTGTTTTTAATGAATTACATGTCCCACTTACATAATAATAATTCCATGGCAAGCCAAATTTCCCAAAACCTCTAATTTGAATCTTGATTGCCATCTAAAGATATTTAATAATGATGGATGGATGAGGTTAGATGACCTCCATCTAACTTGATAATCTTGATCACCACTTCCATTAATTTTGGGAACATCAAATCATTAATATAGCCTCATGTTAATTAAAAAACTAATAATCTCAAGTATACAGATAAAAAACAAGTCACACACACACACCCACACACACGCACACACGCACACACGCACACGCACACGCACACGCACACGCACACGCACACGCACACGCACACACACACACAAGTATATATTTTTTGATTGATATATCTATTTATTACACACACACACAAGTATATATTTTTGATTGATATATCTATTTATAATAATTATAACACATGGTAATATATGTCAATGTATCAATCCTTGTACTTTTGTTTTTAATGAATTACATGTCCCACTTACATAATAATAATACCATTGCAAGCCAAATTTCCCAAAACCTTTGATTTGAATATTGTGATGTCATCCAACGATATTTAATAATGATGGATGAATGAGATTAGATGACCTCTATCTAACTTGACAATCTTGATCACCACTTCCATTAATTTTGGAACATCAACACACACACACACACACACAGACACAAACACAGACACAGAAACAGACACAGACACAGACACAGACACACACACACACACACACACACAAGTATATATTTTTGATTGATATATCTATTTATAATAATTATAACACATGGTAATATATGTCAATGTATCAATCCTTGTACTTTTGTTTTTAATGAATTACATGTCCCACTTACATAATAATAATACCATTGCAAGCCAAATTTCTCAAAACCTTTGATTTGAATATTGTGATGTCATCTAGAGATATTTAATAATGATGGATGAATGAGATTAGATGACCTCTATCTAACTTGACAATCTTGATCACCACTTCCATTAATTTTGGAACATCAACAGACACACACACATAATTGAACAATCTATTATGTATATTTATATATATCTATATACATGCATCATAAACATTAATATGCTCACTAAATAACATTTCATAGATCAAATTATCATGCATCATACCACTCAATAAATTTAGTTGCATATATGAAACTACCATACTACAAATTAAGGTGTTTTCCTTTACAATTCCATGATTTCAGAGATAAAATGAATTCAAACACTTAAATCATAGGTTTGCATTCTTCTAACATAAACCAACTCTTCTATCAATAATTAACATTATTCACAAAAATCCACCCTGGAACTTTGAGCAAGGGTTTCATAAATGGATACACGAAATAAGGAAATGATGCATTCAACAATAATTTGAAAAAAGTGCCAAAAATTAGTCTAAGCTAAGGGAGTGGGATGGGAAAGAGATGTGTCCTTATGGAATTGATTACATCACCTAAATTTTGTATAGACAATACAAAGGGTTGCAATGTGCTAATGGAGGATCAATCCTAGCAATATGACAACAAACAAAGAGGTATGAATATATACATCTAGTGAGAGATAAGGAATAAAAAAGTAGAATTATAGACAAGGGAAGGGAGAAGGGAACACAAATATACATCATTGTATAAGACATATGGGGATACCTTTCTTAGCAATAGGGTTTGAGGTACATAGCATTAATTAGAATTAGAAATATGGAACCAAATGTGTTCAATAATTCAAATGTGTCTCTCAAGATATAGTGGTAAAATAAGGCCCACTCCATGATAGTCTCTCAAACTTGGAATAAAAACCTATCTTATCCGTTTTCTTGCCCCACATGAGGACTTAATTACCAAGTGCAAGGTTCTATTGAGACACACACCTATTAAACCACCTTTTCATGATTATTTAGTCTTTCTCAAATTGATTGGTAGTTACCTTATTTCTTCCTAAAAATGGATTTTTATGAGTCTAGCCTATCTATTCATCACTATATGTGTTGGGAAGTGATATAGAATTATTTAATGGATCAATAGGAGGGAGTGCAACTAGATTATGACTCTCCAAACTTTAAATAACATCATCCATGGATTCTTGAAGCCTTGTGAACTTCCAAGGAGAATTTTGTTTGAAAGAAGGGAAAAAGAAGTGATATCCACTTGATTCAAATTTTCCTTCTCATCACTACTCTTTGATGTTTTTTTAATTTTTTGATACTTATGAGGATATAAATTATGCTTATTTGGTGATCCACATTTAAAGTCACTACTTACAAGAAACTTATATGTAGGATGTGGCTATGGTGGATGTACGGGAGACTCGAAATGGTACTAGCTAAAGAAGTGGTAGGAACAACTAATGTAGGAGTGATGGATATAATAAGGGGAATTGTAATGGATTATGAATATGGACAAGTAGATGTTAAAATTTGCATGTGAGATGAAAGTATGATTGTGGAAGTAAAAATTAGGAGGTCTAGACCATATTGGGAAACAAAGTTAAGAGATACTAATACAAGAGTAGAAGAAGACATGGTCATATATGGAAGAGGGAACATAGTGTTAGTTTTAGGATTAGATTTAACAGAAAGCAGATAATGCAACACATGAACTGTAATACTCCTCATGTTGCTGTTACTCTTCGATACTCTTATGTGATAGTTTGATATTGGTTTGTGATGGTGATTAGTTCACCGACTTGGTTGTGTGTGGATTCATAGTTTGGTTGGTTTGCTGCACTTGACATTATTATGATGATTTATGATACTTTATGTGGTGGTTAGATTATTTGAATATGCTATGGTTTTTTGCAATATTATATATGTCGATGTTGTGATTCTATGATGCTATGTTTTCTTATGTGGTTGTTAGTGAGTCTTGGTGAAAGGACGAAGTAGCATCACTCACTTGTGAGCGCTCTGCTACCCCGCAATTTCCTTTCATGGTGTGTTTGCAATGGAGATTTATATGTTATTTGACGTTTATTTGTATGCATGAATAAAGTCTCGATTCCACCTGTTTCGATAGGACAGGGCGAGCATTAAATTAACCCAACGAGTACAATGTTGAAAAAGGGAGTTGATAAGGAAGTGTCCTCGTCCCAAGTCCATCCCGTTGTGAGTTTTGATTTAGGTTTTTGTCCTTGTCTTTGTATTGTTTGATCATTGATTATTTATTTTATTTATGGTTAGTGGTTATCTAATTAATCTTTATTTTATAAGATTAATTAATGTTGTTTTGCTGCTTTGATTAATTGTAAGTTAGTAAAATGTTGAATTTTAAATATATTGTAAATTAAAAAGTTATTTAATTAATCAAAAGTGTAAGTAATTAATTTACATAAATAATGATAATGATAATGATATATTATCCTTATCCTAATATTAAATTAGAAAATCATAAGAGAATATCTTGTGAAGATAATATCATGAAAAAATAATTAATTTTTAAATAAAATTGGTGAGATAAATGCGTGCTTTTAAAAAGCAAGAAAATAACCAATGAATGTGGAGGATTTTTGAGAAAAAAAGAAGAGCTTTATTTTATTGGATTTATTCTTTTTGTGAGGGAGTTTTACACACACTGGTTTTTCTGGTTTTTGTCTGAAAAAGAAAAGAAAAATAAGTTTTTTTTGTGGCTTCTTGGTAAAAATTATTCTGTAAGAAAAGAAGAAAAGATTGATTCAGAAGTGAGCTGAAGGAAGGAAATTGAGAAGAAACTTCAGAGGGGTTCTACTTTCGAAAAAAGAAGAAGGCTAATGTGTTTGGATTCTACATCGAACGATGGACTCCAGGTTCTTTCAAATTATTATTTCTTTAGATTTAATATTCTGTGAACAAAATCTTGTCTGCCATGTTTGAAAATTAATTTCTCTATGTTTTCGAAAGAGGTTTTCTATGATGGAAAATTTGTGTTGTTAAACCTTTGAATTTTTCTGTTGAAAACTATAGTTAAATCTTCTGTAGTTCGTTAATAAAATTTGGTTGAGAAATTATTGTTTGGAAAGAAAATCATTTTTGTTATTATGAGTTGAATTTACATGCCCAGATTTATATTGGGTTTTTAATTAAAATAAAAAATAATAATTTATTTATATTACTTGTTTGTGTCTCTTGATATATATATAAATTTAAACATAAATAAATATATACATATATATATTTACATATATATATATATATATATATATATATATATATATATTTACATATATATATATATATATATATATATATATTTACATATATATATATATATATATATATATATATACATATATATATATATATATATATATATATATATATATATATATATATATATATATATATATATATATATATACATATATATATATATATTTACATATATATATATATTTTATATTTGCTATATTGGGTTGGTTTTTTCATTTTCTGTGAGATGAATAAAATATATTATAAAAAAATGCGTTTTCGTAATTCGTGTGTTTTTTGTTTGGAAACGAAAACAAAATTTAAAATATATAATTATATATATATATATATATATATATGGGGGGGAGTGGTCGGCGGTGGTCGTACCACCCCCGACCCCATAGGGTACTCTGCGCGCAGTCCACACAGATTGTGCACAACAGTCACAGATTGTTGTATGCAGTCTGGTGGGGACTGCGGCCTCCCCAATGGGAGGTATGCAGTACCCACTGTGTGGGAGTTTATATTTAAATTCATTTTTTTTAAAGTTTGTTTTAATTCGATTTTATTTATGGCATTTTCTATGGATGAATTCGATTTTATAAATATATAAATATATAAATATATATATTAATGTTAATATTAATATTAATATTAATATATGTATATATATATGTGTGTATGTATATATATATAATATTTTGTGAATTCATAGTGAGTTATATTATTTATTTATTTTGTTATATGAGATTTAAATATATAATTTGATATATATGTTTTATTATATATATATATATACGCTTTTATGCATATATATATATTTATATATAAATAAAAGTGGCTATTTATGTGCTGTGTTTAAAAAAAAAAAATATATTTGTAATGCGATAGTGTAATTGTACAAATTGGAAATAAACTATGTGTTTTTAATTAAATTGAATTTTCTCGAGTAATTGATTTATAAAGTTGGTGAAATTTATTGTACATTGTAAATTGTGTTATGGCGTTATTTTATGTTTTGTTTACTCTCAAGATTATTCATTTAACCAATTGCGGGTTTCTTTTATTCGGGTTTATGTCTTGCGGGAAAACCCTAGAGTTAGTTTATCCTGTTATAGGAACTTAAGTTGTTGATTATGAACTTCCAGAGGTGGGGATACTGTTGATATATTTGATCTTGCAATTTGATATTTGGCCTATGTTTTGACTATGGTGGTGATTTTAGTTTACACTTGGGTTGTACCGTTTTGTGGATGTTGTTCATATGATTTTGGCGAGATGGTTTTGCCTTGTGGATGTTCCATTTGTTGGCTCAATATTTCTTGTTGGTACAATCCTTTTGTGTTGGAGATTTTATGTTTTGGGTGTCTAGTGAGAGTGGCTCTAAGTGGGGGCCAACACATAAAGGGGTTGTTAGGGTAACCCACGTAGAGTTAGAGTAATCAGTTATAACCTAAGTAATTAATTAGGGGTTGGGTAGTTAAACAATAAACAAGGTAATTATGGATGCCTCATCCGCCTGTTAGTGCTATCATAGACTAAAGGGGACTGAGAAGGCCATGGTTGGCATGGTTGTTTCCTCGTCCTCACGAGAGGTTAACGATTCCACATGAGTAACTCTATGGAGTGGCGCCTTGAGATAGGCTGTCAGGAGAACCATAGATGGAGGTGACACCTTGAACTAGGTTGTCTAGATAATCCATGTATAGATGGAGGCAACACCTTGTGATAAGTTGTCTGGATAATCCATGTAAAGCCATGCGATGACACTCTCCTCTAGCATTCCTTTTTGAGTTGTTTTATTGAAGTCCTCTGGAAGTGGTCTATTGTTATGTCTTTTGGTGATTTATTGTTGTTTAGTTTTGTGAGTGGTCTTTTGATATTATGTTATCTTGACTGGAGTTAGTCTTGTGTTACTATTTGGATGTGCTTGGTCGGGGATCCTTCCTTGTTTACTCCCAACTCGGGGGTGGTTGGGTGGAACGTGCTACGCACCCCATTGGGCTCCCTTTGGATGTAGTTGTACCTTTCAGTGCAGGGTTATGTAGATGCTGTTGATCCAGGATTCATATGTTCCAGATGTGTATTTGTACTTTAGTTGTATTTTATTTATTGATGTATCACTCCCATGTGTGTTGGGAGAACTTTGATGTAATTTTGTATATGTGTTCATTATGATGTACTATCAGACTAATGTAATGTATATTCATACCATGTAATCATTTGTGAATACTGGTCATGTTATGTTGTATCTGTGGAAATATATATACTTAATTTCTTCATGATCAATTTCTTTGTGAGTTGCATGTATGGTTTTAATTGGCATATTTATATCTTTATGGAAATCATGAATGAATGTCTTAATGATGTTGTGGACGAATGGATTTACGTTATTGGTTATTTAATGTTTAATCTATTATGTTTGTTATGGGTTAGATTAGTAATGTCACTGCGTGTAGCCCAAGGTATTTAGTTGTGCAACTTAGAATATATTTATGTTGGAATACTTAAGTACATTTCTTATGTTCTTTAAAAAAAAATTGTTGCATTTTTACTTGTCCTTTGGGGTTTGCGCGATAGGGCATTACAACTTGGTATCAGAGCCTAGGTTCAAACACTGAGGCACTATGAGCCCATTGCGTTGACCTAGTTGCTCGCACTCGTGAGGGTGTGTCGTTTCGTTTGTGTAATCCACACTTGGTTACCTGAGTTTGTCTCTAGATGATGTTGGTCCAAGGGTGCAGAAATCTGGTGGAAGGGATAGGACCCTCGGTGTAGTGTGTAATGTACCGATATCCTTCCTACCAAAAATGCATTCTGGACCCTTGTGTTACCCTTATGTTATTTTTGTGTAGTTTTGTGGCGTGTTCTCTATGAAGTTAATTTGTGTGTTCATGCGATGAGTGTGGGTTTCAAACTAAAATCTATCCCTTGGTGTTTTTCCAGGATGAAGATACAGAAAACACCTTGGAAGAAGGTCCGGGATCCGATAGTCAGACAACTATGGAAAATCAGACTTCGGTATGATTATTCCAAATGCTCCATGCTTTCAGACCTGGAGACTTTGGCAGAAGCTCTAAGGAGACTTCATCGTGAAAGAAAGGAATGCACACCTTCCTGTAAGGAAGTTGTTAAAGTGGCCAGCCTGGCTAATTTGAAAACAAACTAGTCAGTTTTTGCATGCTTACCCTTATTTGTTTATTGGCTTCCTGGAGTAAGCCATGTTCTTGGGGGGGAGGATGTAATACCCCTCATGTTGTTGTTACTCTTTGATACTCTTATGTGATGGTTTGATACTGGTTTGTGATGGTGATTAGTTCACCGACTTGGTTGTGTGTGGATTCATAGTTTGGTTGGTTTGCTGCACTTGACATTATTATGATGATTTATGATACTTTATGTGGTGGTTAGATTATTTGAATATGCTATGGTTTTCTGCAATATTATATATGTTGATGTTGTGATTATATGATGCTATGTTTTCTTATGTGGTTGTTAGTGAGTCTTGGTGAAAGGATGGAGTAGCATCACTCGCTTGTGAGAGCCCTGCTACCCCGCAATTTCCTTTCACAGTGTGTCTGCAATGGAGATTTATATGTTACTTGATGTTTATTTGTATGTAGGAATTATAGGAATAAAGTCTCGATTCCACCTGTTTCGATAGGATAGAGCGAGCATTAAATTAACCCAACGGGTACAATGTTGAAAAAGGGAGTTGATAAGGAAGTGTCCCCGTCCCAAGTCCGTCATCCCGTTGTGAGTTTTGATTTAGGTTTTTGTCCTTGTCTTTGTATTGTTTGATCATTGATTATTTATTTTATTTATGGTTAGTGGTTATTTAATTAATCTTTATTTTATAAGATTAATTAATGTTGTTTTGTTGCTTTGATTAATTGTAAGTTAGTAAAATGTTGAATTTTAAATATATTGTAAATTAAAAAGTTATTTAATTAATCAAAAGTGTAAGTAATTAATTTACATAAATAATGATGATGATAGTTATATATTATCTTTATCCTGATATTAAATTAGAAAATCAGAAGAGAATATCTTGTGAGGATAATATCATGAAAAAATAATTAATTTTTAAATAAAATCGGTGAGATAAGTGTGTGCTTTTAAAAAGCAAGAAAATAACCAATGAATGTGGAGGATTTTTGAGAAAAAAAGAAGAGCTTTATTTTATTGGATTTATTCTTTTTGTGAGGAAGTTTTACACACACAATGGTTTTTTTGGTTTTTGTCTGAAAAAGAAAAGAAAAATAGGTTTTTTTGTGGCTTCTTGGTAAAAATTATTCTGTAAGAAAAGAAGAAAAGATTGATTCAAAAGTGAGCTGAAGGAAGGAAATTGAGAAGAAACTTCAGAGGGGTTCTACTTTCGAAAAAGGAAGAAGGCTACCGTGTTTGGATTCTACATCGAACGATGGACTCCAGGTTCTTTCAAATTATTATTTCTTTAGATTTAATATTCTGTGAACAAAATCTTGTCTGCCATGTTTGAAAATTAATTTCTCTATGTTTTTGAAAGAGGTTTTATGTGATGGAAAATTTGTGTTGTTAAACCCTTGAATTTTTCTGTTAAAAATTATAGTTAAATATTCTGTAGTTCGTCAATAAAATTTGGTGGAGAAATTATCGTTTGGAAAGAAAATCATTTTTTTTATTATAAGTTGAATTTACGTGCCCAGATTTATATTGGATTTTTAATTTAAAAAAAAATGAAAAAAAAAACAATTTATATTTACTTGTTTGAGTCTTATAATATATATATATATATATTTACATACATATATTTTATATTTCCTATCTTGGGTTGGTTTTTCATTTTTGTAAGATGAATAAAATATATATTAAAATGTGTTTAAATGTGTTTTTTTTTGAATTATAGTAATATAATATAATAAATAAATAAAAATATAAAATATATATATATATATATATATATATATATGGGGAAGGAGGGTCGTGGTATACTCCAGGCCTAGAGGACCGTGAGTCCACACACAAAACTGACAAATGAATGCGTATGCTGGTGAGGGACTGACCTTCCCAATGGGAGTTATGCAGTACCCACTGTGTGGGAGTTTACATTTAAATTCATTTTTTTAAAGTTTGTTTTAATTCAATTTTGTTTATGGAATTTTCTATGGATGAATTCAATTTTATAAATATATGTATATATATATATATATATTAATGTTAATATTAATATTAATATATGTATATATATGTGTATATATATTTATATATATATATATAAATATTTATGTGAATTCATAGTGAGTTATATTATTTATTTATTTTGTTATACGAGATTTAAATATATGATTTGATATATATGTTTTATTATATATATACGTATATATGTATATACACTTTTATGCGTATATATGTATATATATATAAATAAAAGTGTATTGTGCTATGTTTATATATATATATATATATATATATATATATATATATATATATATAAATTTGTAATGCTATAGTGTAACTGTGCAAATTGGAAATAAACTGTGTTTTAAATTAAATTAAATTTTCTCGAGTAATTGATTTACAAAGTTGGTGAAATTTATTGTACATTATAAATTGTGTTATGGCGTTGTTTTATGTTTTGTTTACTCTCGAGATTATTCGTTTAACCAATTGTGGGTTTCTTTTATTTAGGTTTATGTCTTGCGGGAAAACCCTAGAGTTAGTTTATCCTGTTATAGGAACTTAAGTTGTTGATTACGAACTTCCAGAGGTGGGGATATTGTTGATATATTTGATCTTGCAATTTGATATTTGGCCTATGTTTTGACTATGGTGGTGATTTTAGTTTACACTTGGGTTGTTGTTTTGTGGATGTTGTTCATATGATTTTGGCGAGATGGTTTTGCCTTACGGATGTTCCATTTGTTGGTTCAATATTTCTTGTTGGTACAATCCTTGTGTTGGAGATTTATGTTTTAGGTGTCTAGAGAGAGTGGCTCTAAGTGGAGGCCGATGCACAAAGGGGCTGTCAGGGTAACCCACATAGAGTTAGAGTAATCAGAGATAACCTAAGTAATTAATTAGGGGTTGGGTAGTTAAACAATAAACAAGATAATTATGGATGCCTCGTCTGCCTGTTAGTGCTATCATAGACTAAAGGGGACTGAGAAGGTTATGGTTGGCATGGTCGATGCCTCGTCCTCACGAGAGGCTAACGATTCTGCATGAGTAACCCTATGGAGCGGCGCCTTGAGATAGGCTGTTAGGAGAACCATAGATGGAGGCAACACCTTGAACTAGGTTGTTTGGATAATCCATGTATAGATAGAGGTGACACCTTGTGATAGGTTGTCTGGATAATCCATGTAAAGCCATGCAATGAAACTCTCCTCTAGCATTCCTTTTTGAGTTGTTTTATTGAAGTCCTCTGGAAGTGGTCTATTGCTATGTCTTTTGGTGATTTATCGTTGTTTAGTTTTGTGAGTGGTATTTTGATATTATGTTATCTTGACTGGAGTTAGTCTTGTGTTACTGTTTGGATGTGCTTGGTCGGGGATCCTTCCTTGTTTACTCCTAGCATGGGGGTGGTTGGGTGGAACATGCCACACACCCCATTGGGTTCCCTTTGGATGTAGTTGTACCTTTCAGTGCAGGGTTATGTAGATGTTGTTGATCCAGAATTCATATATTCTAGATGTGTATTTGTACTTTAGTTGTATTTTATTTATTGATGTATCACTCCCACGTGTGTTGGGAGAACTTTGATGTAATTTTGTATATGTGTTCATTATGATGTACTATCAGGCTGATGTAATGTATATTCATACCGTGTAATCATTTGTGAATACTAGTCATGTTATGTTGTATCTGTGGAAATATATATACTTAATGTCTTCATGATCAATTTCTTTGAGTTGCATGTATGGTTTTAATTGGCATATTTATATCTTTATGGAAATCATGAATGAATGTCTTAATGATGTTGTGGGCGAATGGATTTACGTTATTGGCTATTTAATGTTTAATCTATTATCTTTGTTATTAGAATAAAAGTGCATAAATCTACTTACAAGTCTAGCCTTACTTAAGGCTGAATTAATACAATGAATAATAGCATCACTCCTTGTTGCTAAGTACAAATAAATATGCTTCCCTTGATGTGTGATTTGTTGCAAAGGGAATGGTGAAATTCTGCTAGAGGTGAGAATAAAGTGATTGAATTGATGATAGAAATGAATGATAACCACCTTACATAAATACCAATCTAGGAGACTTTTCATCTAGGTCATCTCCCTTAGAAGAAAAATGTAAAATAATAATTGCAATATGTAGGCTGACGTGCCTTTTAATTAAGAAGAAAATATCTGCTGAAGCTACCAAACACTAACACTCCCTCTTAGCTAGGGAGATATTTTCCAGATATCTACATCATGGAGTCTTTCAACATGACGCCCAAAATGGCTACATCCATTTGGGAAAGATCAAAGGTTCATCATAGAGTCTCTCAACGTGATGTCATCAGGGAGTCTCTCAACATGATGTTCACCATGGCTACTCCCATGTGTGGAAAGAAACACAAGTACATGGGCCCATCACGAAGTCTCTCAACGTGATGTTGTCATGGAGTCCCTCAACATGACGTCCACCATGGCTACTCCCATGTGTGGAAAAACACAAGTACAAAGGGTTCATCACAAAGTCTCTCAACGTGATGCCATCATGGAGTCTCTCAACATGATGTCTCATCTCAGTCTCAGAGATGAACAAGGGCTCGCACCTCATATTTCTTCGTCTCAGAGAAATATATACTACAGGGGATTTCACTCCATACTTCTCCGTCTCAGAGAAATATACACTACAAAGGATTTCACCTCATACTTCTCTGTCTCAGAGAAATATACACTACAAGGGCTTTCACCTCATATTTATGTCACAAAGAAATATATACTATAAGGGCTTTCACCTCATATTTCTCCGTCACAGAAAAATATACACTACAACAGATCTTCATGATGATGTGACTCCCTTTGAAGCCCCAAGTACTTGGATCAACCTCTTGACCTCCTTGTCCAAGGTTGCCTCTGCTGGTTTGTCAGAATCCCTCTGAATGTTAATTCCTCCTCTTCAAAGAAATTGATTGCAATGACAATCTGAATAGGTTCTTCCTCTTCGAGATATGTCTCTAGGGTGTGTGCAAGAAGTTGAGTCCACTTTTTGGCCAAAAAGTGGAAGTGTTTTCCCTGATTTTCAGCATTTGACACATTTGACCTTAAAATTTGAAGCATTTAGAGATGGAATCTTCAAAAAAGTCACTAATCATAAAATGTAGTACTCAGAGTCTAGTTTCTAAATATATAATTTATTTCAATACCCAGATTGTACAAATTGAGTTTCAATAGGCATTTCTAAAAACCACTATTTAAAAGTCACTTTTTTTTACCATACCATGCACGTGTACAACATCCATATTTTGACCTAAATTATCGATTTTTCTAAATCCTTTGGGAAAAGATTTGTGACTCATGAAGCTTTTTCTCGATATTTTTTTGTAATTTTTTATTGAATACTTTTTTTGTTAATTTTTATTAGGCATATTTGTCGTTTTGAAAAATCGTCGTGTACGACACGCATAAGATGACCTTAACTTATCATTTTTTGATTTTTTTTTTAAATTGAAAAGAATTGTCTGAAGTTTGTTCTCATGCAATCCATTCGTCAAAATGTTATGTTGATCAAAAGTTATTAAAATATTTAAAAACCCTAATATTTAAAGTTTATGGACTAGTTTCATTAGAAATTAATTGAAAAATAGAAAAAATAATCCAATTGTAAAAAAAATTATATATTTGGAATCTACATTGTCTCATCTAAAATGGGTTTTAATTTCGTCAAAAAATTCTGCAAAAAAAGTTGTCAGTCCAAACTCGGTTAGACCTTCAACTTGCAGGTCAAACCAGGTTGAAGGCCTAGGTTCGGATTCCCAATGCAAGGCAAAAAACCACCTACAAAGAAAACCCAATTTCAAATTTTTGGAAACATGATCCCGTTTACAAAGCAGTATCCTGTTTTGTAAAGAAACCAAAATACAAGGCAAAAACCCGCCTACAAAGAAAACCCAATTTCAAATTTTTGGAAACAGGATCCCGTTTACAAAACAGTATCCTGTTTTGTAAAGCAGGATCCCGTTTTGGTTCTACAAAATGGGATCCCGCTTTCAAAATTGCCAAAAATTGAAAATTTCCATTTTTGGAATTTTAAAAAATGGGATCCCGTTTTAAATTTTTCCAAAACGGAAATTTCAAAATGGAAAATTTTCAAATCGATCCCGTTTTGAAACTTTCCATTTTGAAAATTTTGTTTTGAAAATTTTCAATACGGGATCCCGCTTTGAAAAATTTTCCAAAAACGAAATTTTTAAAAACGGGATCCCATTTTTTTAAAAACGATCTCGATTTTTTTAAAAGCGGGATCCCGTTTTAAATTTAGGCCCGGGATCCTGAAGTTAGACGGGATCCAGTTTTTGAAAAACAGGATCCCGTTTCCTAGAAGCGGGATCCCGTTTTTGCAATGCCGATTTTTTTGTTTTGGCTAAGGAAAAAACTTCCACGTTTCGTGGACTCAACTTCTTGCACTTACCCTCTAGTTATGTGCCACCAACTCAGTCCCATGGTAGCAAGCTGTGTCTTCATTCTTCAACTTGTGTGACTTCCTCACAAGATGCATCAAGCTCTTCTTCCCTTGAATGCAATCTCTCATCATCCTTATGCTCCTCGGTCTGTCCTGAAAGAAGTTTTAGAGATTTTAATAATAGTTCATAGAACTAAACTATCCCAAAGAGAAATACCAATGCTAGAAGAATACATGATTCACTGTTCCAATGTTATCAAGCATGAATTAATAACTACATAAAAATTCATGAACATTATTCAAACATGAAATACTTATCTCTTTATGTTGGTCAATTCTACAGATGCAATTAGGCGCTTGTCTTGTCGTTTCCTCTTAGTTGTTAAATGTTTTCTCCTTTTAGATCATATATCCAACCCTACACACACTAATACATTTGACTGCAAAATCCGACGAAACTGCCTAACAAAATATATAAAATTCGATGTTCGTCGGGTGCTTGTAAAATTTGATGTGTAATTTTCAATTTTTGAAAGTTTATCCCCGACGTTCGTCGAAATTTCGACGAACTTGGGGCTCGTCGAAAAGCTAGCTATCATTTTTGTCGAATTTTCGACAAACATGAAAAAATAGAAAAAAAACAAATTGTGGCCGACATAAAGAAAAGTGAGTTCGTGCTTGATTTACTGCAACAGTGTTTTGCTCTACTTGAGACAGTTTGTGGAGAACTAAGGACGATTTTCTTTTGAAAAATCAGGAAAAATTCAAGAGGATATCGCTAGGTTGAGGGTAGTCATTGTCTTTTTGCAGAATTCAGTTGTGAAGTCAGATTTGTAGTTCTAGGTTTGAAAATTATATTTTAAAGCAACATCTCATCATATTTTATTTTTAGAGGTTAAAGGTTTTGAGAATTTCATGTCCAGATTTTGTTGTGTGGAATCACCATAAGATCACAACCAAGGAACAAATTCTTGTGACTGTAATTATGTGATCCATAACTCTATTGGTCATGTGGCACAATTGTGCTATAACAAATACATGATGCATTCATGTGTGACCCAAGTTTAATGTGGCTATGTTGTGATAGAAATAGAGGCACTCATATAATGTAGTTAATTTAGGTTGTATAATGTACGTGCCAATCATCATTGGGTGCATTAAGGTTGTCTCAAGTTTAAAAGGTTAGGATGTAATTATAGTATGATCGAAGAGTGATTACCTCTTACTACAATAAAGAGCCTATAACTCTCGTTGATATGCAGAGTGGTTGTGTTATATCAATTATGTAGTGCATTTAAGCACAACCCATGTTTAATGGGCTATTCTAGAGAGTGATTAAGATTTTCTAAACCTTATGAATGTTACTTGACATATATTTGCATAATCTCAAATTCCTTCAGAGGCTTTTGAAGTATCAATGTATCTTATATAGGGTTTAGAATGATTTCTTTTAATTAAAAAAATAAATAAATGATGTATTTCCCTGTAATTAGATAATGTGGAGATCTCCTAAATTTTCCCCAACACACTATCCTCTTTGGCACTGTATTCATTACTCCAGCTACTAGGGTTTTGCATGTGACATTTTTATTATCTTCATGACCATGGCTTTTAAATAGATCTTAGTCTTTGCTTTAATCCTTTTCATGATAACCCTTGAGTTCCATAATCCACCATCAATCTCTTCTAAGAACGACATCTTAAGCTAGACTGCATAGTATGCATATAAAGCAAGTCCTTCATACCTGCCATTGTTCCAAACCACCACTCACTGCCTTGCTTAAAATGTTGCCTCCATAAGCACAATAGCATGTTTTAAAATCATGGTTGCTAGTGATTGACCATTAAGGTCACCACTTTCATCATAAAGATACAATGAGATTTTTGTCTTCAAACTCAAGGCATTATGGAAGATAACATTGTGAATTATTTGTTGTGTACGATTCAATTTTCTTGCACATTTAATGCTTTGCTAACTTCCTTTAAGACTGGGTATTGCACCCTCAACTGCAATCTTAAACAACTCACTCACTATCACTTGAAGATTCCTTTCATGAGCATCCTTCTATAAAATCAAACTATGCCCTATAGACTGCCTACTTACTACAAGGAACTCATTGTATCATGGTATTGTAGTTCTTAAGATTCTTCAACCTTATTGACACTACTTCACAGTCCACAAGGTATTATTCACTATTCTCCCATCTTTGATGAGTCTCAAAACACTGCTCAAACATGCAATCCACTACCTCCATTATACATTAATGGCTAAGAAGAAACATTGAACCTATGATTACCACTTGCTTCATTTGGATAGTCATTCCCTGATTGCATTTGCCTTGTTTAACACTACCAAAAGTATTTGAAAAACCCTTAAGGTCAGCAAAGGGGTAAGGAAACTCACTGTTAAAATCTCCACTTTACTATGCAAGGTTTGAGCTTTATTATCTTGTCATTGCTCAGCCTCTTTTTGACTATCACATCTCAAGTGACTGTCATTCTTCTTACCGTAGATTGCATTTACAAATGTCACTAAGCTACATAGTGTGCTTGTTATTGGCTACAATCTTTAGATTGCAAGATTTTGTTATTACCTACAATGTCTCAATCTTTCTGGTATTGCAACCTCACTAATCCGCTATAGTTATTGTTTATGTTTCTACGGAGGCCTAGGGTTTGTACCTAATCATGCTCTTACCAATGCTTCTATTGTTTTTATTAGGGCTCTCTCAATGTTGAGGGCCCTAGGGATAAACTCATCATAAGAAGTGACACATTGCATCTTTAACTAAAAGGATAAATCCATATTGACATTAGCAATGATGATTCTGACTTGTTGCTCCTTAAGAATGGGTCACTTGCTCTTACTAGCTCGCTACCTCCATTGTTGTAGGAAGTTTGTGATCAAGTTCAATATTCTGATTTTAGGAGTCTTAACGGTTGGAAATCATATTAAAATCAGAATTTAATAAGTTTTGGAATTAGCATTTTAAAGTGTTTTTTGGGTCATTAACTTCAGACTATCTTCTCTTTTGCAGGGGTGGTTGCATGCCAAATTTTTTTGGTGTAAAATATCAGAATTATTAGATTATGTTACCTGTCTATGAATAAAAATTATTGGAGTGTGAGTTTGATATTTTATGAAGATCTAAATAGTCAAGCTTGGTAAAGAAAAATCATGTCAGATAATATTAGTCTAGAACAAAATGAAGAGACACTTGATAGATTGTGGGCTAGATTGAAAAGAAAAGGTGATGGGAAATGTTATTGTCCTTGCAATAATTGCAAGGGCTTAAAGACGAGATGAATTTTAATCACAACAGCTGAGAAACATTGTAGGCAACATGGTCACGTTGAAGGGGGGCATGATTATCGTCTATTGGTAAGTTGTTCATTATATGTGTTTATATTGATTGAATTTGTAAATGTTTATATCATTTTAACATTTTATATATATATATATAATCACTTGATCATGATCATGGTTATTTGTGTCAATCATTATTATAAAGGTTGGGTGCCCTAGGGCAGATGATATGGATTATCACGACCCGAAGAATGTGGTTTTGCAAGCAGATGAACATGGAGCTGTGATTATCGAAGATGAAGTTAATGATCCTCTGGAAGAAGATGATCATGCGCCAAAAAATACAATTGAAGATGATGGTACGAATACATTGATCTATGACACATTTAGTGGCAGAGTTGATCGTGATGATCAAGATGACTTTGATGATGTTGATGATTTACTTGTACTTGAGAAGGCATACGAGCCCCTTTATGAAGGCTCCGAAACAAATCTTCTCTCTGTTGTATTGTTGCTATTGAACTTGAAGGTTATGAATGGTTTACCAAACATAGCAATCTCACGAATGTTAAGGTATGTCATATATGTCATCTTTTTTCATCTATTTTAATTGTTGTTAGTTCATCACTAGTAAATAAAGGATGAAATATGTACCATTAGTATTCTTTATATGAACAAATTATTTTTTGTTGTAGATTGATTGGTGAATTTTTGTTACCACCATCAAATAATTTACCTCGCTCATACTGAGATTTATGTGCCATTATGAAAGATATCAGAATGGAGTATCAAGCAATAGATGTAACGCCCCGCCACACAACCCTATGGGAAGTTGCAATTTACTACACAAACGAACTATTTTTTTTTTTAAAGAAAAATTAACATGCAAGTTCACTAACCATTTCCAACCAATCCCCTAAGGTTATGAGACTGAGTTACTTAAACCCAAACAAGAAACATGAATTATAACCATAACAATTAATTACTTAACAATTAAGTTCACATACATTCCATACATAATAATTTGCATCAAAGAATATGAGATACCACTTGATTCCAATAATATAATTTACAACATGATTACAACACTCATTCCCCGAATGAGATAAATCCCAAAGCATGATTACATAATACAAAATCCACCTCGATAACAAATGAGGGGTAATAAAATACAAGATCAATTGAATGAATTAAGCATGGAAGAAACTGGATCCCACGAGCTCTCCAACTGGAAATCTTGTCCACACGAACAAGAGAAAACCCAACGGATTAACGTGCATGTTCCACCCAACCATGTGATACCCGAAGGCTCACCCCCCATGCTAGGAGATAGTAACCAGGAATCCTACACAAGACCATCTACTGCTAGACACAGGCTACAACATAACTGAACCAAATCAAATACAAATACAAAAACACTTGACACAATGGTTACAATGCTTCCAGAGAACAATTATATTTTACGTAGTACAACAATACTGACATCTGGTTGACATAGAGAGAGTGTCACATGACATTTTCTATGAGTTACCCAAGCTCAACTGTCTTAGGCAACCGAACCCACATCTTGGGTTATCCTGGGTCAACTCTACCAGCCGTTGGACCCTCATACCAATTGCGCTTCTTGTCTCATCTCAAACATTAAAAGTGAATGAGTTATGAGAGAGGCATTAATTATCTTAATTAGTTTGAGATTTTTTCATTAGTTCTTTTTAAGTTATCACTTACTTAAACCCTATGTGAGTTACCCTGGCGCCCCTTTGTGTGCCAGACCCCCACAAAGAGCCACTATGCTATCGACAACATACATATTATAAACCACAATGAGTAACCAGATAAGACGACCTCTCCAAACCAAGGAGGCAACAAATAAAGGAAACTCACTCCAAACACTGGAGAAAAAAAAAGTAAAAAACCCTCTCCAAACACTGGAGGCAACAAACGCATACTCCACTCCTAATCCCAAGGAGGCACAAACCATCCCCGTTTGTGAAAATTGGGTACACAACATAATATCTCTATATGCACTACCCAACAAAATATAAATGGTTGACATCGTAATACGACAACCCCTATCCTCTAGGAACCTATGGAAGACTTACATAAACAAATCACCCCATTTCCCAACACAACAATGAGAGAAAGCACAAAACGAAAAACACTTTTGGCAATTAAATAACCTACCTTAGGATTTCCTAAATCCAAACAACGCAAAGTTATATTGCATGTAAACATAAAAATAATTAACTTTATTGCAAACACTCAAGAGTAAATATATTACATGAATAACATTGAGGAATTTAAATCTAATCATTTAATTCCATGCTTTCCTGATTATAAAAGTTTTGTTGCATTTCAAGGTGTTGATGGAATATTCAAGATTCTTGATAAATGTTGTGTGTGGTCCATAAGTCCTCTTTGAATTTGTTCAATTGTGTACTTAAATGTTTAAGTGTTTTAAAATAGGTTCAACTAACCTTGGGTGTTTAAACTAATTGCAAATGTGCTTCAATGTTTGTGGAAGCATGGCGTAGTATGTGTATGTAGATTTGGGCTTGAGGTAATGTGTGATGTGGTCCACCTTCATTCCTTTCTACCATGGGAATGTTTTGGTGCTGACCTATTTTAAATTTTCACTTTTGAGGTGCATATGTTTGGTTGTAGCTAACTTGAAGACTTTTTTCAAGCTACATATGGTATATATGTGAGGAGTATTATTGGGAGAGATGTGCATTACAAAGTGTTGAGATGTGAAGTGGAAAAGTGTGAAATGAAGTGTGAGATTTAATGATTAAGACTACTAGAAACAATGAGTAGAAGGTGTCTACATTCATCAGGATACCTGATGTTACTAAAGGAAGTGATCTAAACGTTGTAAAAGGTCTAGAGTTTCAGTGGTGAATCTTTTTTGTTGCTTTGAGATAGATTTCACATTTTAACATTCTTCTTTATTCTTTTTTCCAATTTGGTAGTGATCACTTCTTTCTTCTGGGTAGTGTTCCATCCAATAGTGAGACTATTATATCCAGTGTTGCAATAACTTTATATGGTGAGCTAATCCTCACCATTGTTTTTCCCTTCATGGGTTTTCCATGTAAATTTGGTGTTCAATTATGCACGATGTTTGATGTGGTGTTGTTTAAGTTATTTACTAGCATGCTAAATTTGATTAAGGGTTTAAGGGCTAATAAGGATATGAATGTTAATGAGGGTTTTGATGTTTTAATGTACAAATGATTAACCCCCCTCTAAATATTCTTGCACATTCAACACTAATTACATTGCATTTTTGTCCATTTTTATATTTTTCCAACTAGACCATATTTCTTACTATTTGTGCTTCATTTTCAACCAATTGAATATGTTTATGATATACAAAACTTTATGTCTCAATTGCATTGTAATTCCTTATAGTTTTGCAACTTTGTTAGATGAAATGTATTTCTAACTAAATATGCCGTATTTCTACCCATTTACACTTTGTTATAATATGCCCAACTTTAACACCCAATTGTGTTTCAATCCAATAGCATGATATTTCCTACCAAACATGCCACATTGGACCACTTATTCATCATTTTTTGTTGGTTACACCACATTGTGCATATACATGGCACTAGAACAAAAGGTTTCTTTTGGTTTTCTCTAGTTATACCACCCATTAATGACCCTTGACCTACTTTTCAGGTTCCCAATTTTAGGTACTCATTGGTATTCATACACTAGTTGGTCAAATGAATACTCAAAATCACTTTTCTTGGTGTGTTTCCCTTAGAATACTCTCTATCTTTCTTGTTACTCTACTTTGGAGTGCTTTTGAGGCTCCAGATTCTAGAGGGTGTCAGAGTGAAAATGTCTCTTGTTGGACTTCCCAATCCTATATATAACCTTATTATCCCTAGCATGCCATCCTCAACCCCTTTCAACTCCATTTTTTAATACTCATTCGCATCCGATCATTCTTGTGCAGGCATGTTGACTCAAAAATATGGCCAAGGGAGTGAGCACCCCATAGCCTTCATGAGCACTCCATTAAAGGATGTAGAATTGAAATATCATAGTGTAGAAAAGAAAGCTTATGCTCTAGTTAGATGTGTGAAGAATTTTAGACATTACATCCTAAGGAATAAAGTTTTTTCCATAGTACCCAACCCTGTAGCCAAGCTCCTATTGATGCAGAATGAATTGGGAGAATGAAGAGAAAAATGGGTTATGATGCTGCAGGAGTATGACATCAAGATACATCCCATGAAACTAGTGAGAGGGAAAGGATTAACTAATACAATGGCTAAAATAGGCCCTAATCTCACGGCCCAACACTATCACCTTCATGATGTTTCTCCAGGTGGATGGTATACTGACATTATTTAATATATCTTGAATTAGCAATGCCTTGATCATCTCAATACAATACAATGGAGAGCCTTGAGTTTGAAGAGTGATGGCTTCATGTTGAAGGTGGCCATTTTATACAAGAAGAATCATGAGGGGGTTTACCTACGTTATCTTGGAAAAGAGGAAGCTAAAAGGGTGAAGACTGAATTCCATGATAGGTATGGCATAGGCCATGGCTCTGCACCATCTACTACAAATCAAATCCTAAGGGCAGGATACTACTAGCCAACTTTATTCAAGGGCATGCACAACCACATAAGAACCTGTCATGTGTGTCAAATTTTAGCAAGTAGAGAGAAGTATGCAACCCTTCCACTCTATTCGATCATAGAGGTAAACCGTTTGTGCGGTGGGGTTTGGACTTTTTTGGTCCAATCAATCCAACCTCCTTTGTTGGGCACATGTACATTCTCACAATCACTAGTTATTTTACTAGGTGGACTAAAGATCTTGCTTGTAAACAATGCATGTTTGAGGTGGTAATCAATTTTCTTGAATCAAGTATTATTAACAGCTTTGACTATCCTATTGCTTTAGTTTGTGATAATGGTCTTGCATTTGCTTCGTTAAAATTCTCTAGATGGGCTTTTGATCACAAAATCATTACTAAGTTTTCTTCCAACTACTACCCATAAGGAAATGGTTTGGTTGAGTCATCAAACAAGAATCTCTTTGATGGTCATCCATAAACTATTAGAAATGAATCCAAAAGATTGGCACACCCAACTCATATTTTCTCTTTAGGCAGATTGTACTAGATTCAAGGCTTCCATAGGAACCTCTCCTTGTCATCTTGTGTATGGCTTTGAACTTGTGTTTCCCATTCAACTGAAAATTCCCACTTTGTAGTTTATTAATGATTACTATGATGAAGGGGATAAGTGTGAGAATCATTTGGATGAGATTCTACACCTAGAAGAAAAGAAAGATGAAGCATTAGAGAAATTTTCCAAACACCAAGGTGTTGTTAAGAGATGGTTTGATAAAAAATCCAAAGTTAAAGCTTTTAGAATCTCTAACCTGGTCTTGTACTAGGGCAAGGCACATGATAAAAAGGGAGAACATGAAAAATTTGATAAAATTTGGCTTGGCCCTTTTCAAAATTTGGAGATATTGGGAGACACTTCCTTCTATTTGAAGACTCTCACTAGAGAGGATATCCCATTTCCTGTCAATGGGAAATATTTGAAGCATTACTTCCTATCTTGAGCTACTTGTAGCTATTTGTTTTGCTTCATTTTTGTTTTGGTTTTGGCGTGGGTTTTCTTTGCTTTGGTTTTGGTTTGTTTTGCTTTTAGTTTTGGGGTTTCCCTATTCTCTTTTGGGAATGTTGCACTTGCACCATAGTCATGGTGCTATTTGGGGTCATTTTTTTTTTCTTTTGCAAACTCTAATCATCTCTGAAGGATAGTCTGGTAGAAATCCTTTATTCAATGTCATATATTTCGAATGCTAAAGTGAATGATCTTGTGGATTAAGTAATTCTAGAATGTGATTGGATCTAACATCTATACACACACCTTAAGAGTCCTGATTTTATTGTAAGGTCCTTGCAAGGCTTGGTTAATTGAAAAATATTATTTATGCTTTAGAGCCACTGTGGTTATCAACCATAAGCATGAACTTCATTGTTCACGGGTTGGAGTAAAATAAGAAAAGAATATCAAAAAAAGAGAAAGGAAAAGAAAAGGAAAAATGTTGAGTATCAAAAGAATCAAATTCAACCTATTAGGATTATCTAAATATCTCTATCGGGGCTATGGACACCTAGATGGTAGTAGAGCTATGTTCAGGAGAACCACAACAATGACCTCATTGGGGCTATGGACACCTAACTGGCAGACAGGCTCCATCCAAGTTGCTTTTTAATTTAGAATTTTTATGTAGCTTAGCCTTGCTAACCTTGTTTAATTGCATCAACTAAAGGAGGGGAATGAATGCATATGCACAAACTGGGATTCTGGTACATGAGGGGTTTTCTTGTCTATGGCTCTAAAGCTTTGTCTATTAAATGGCTTGATGTGAGGACTGAAACCAGAGTTCAAGGTTCTTGATTCCAATTTTCCATTGAAATTCTCTAAAGAATTTTCCCTAGTGGAGTCGCCATTTGTTGTGCAATTTTCACACACACGCCCCGCTAAAGGCAGGGACCCTCTTTTCCCACTTTGCTTTCTTGTGTGTTTGTTGTAGGGTCCTTACTTTGTCCCCTTATGGGAAGGTTTTTTTGGCTTTGGTCTTATTTCACCCTTGTGCTTCGCGTTCAATTTGCATTTTGATGCTCTTTGCAACATTTGAATGATGCCTTTGCTCTTGGGAAATGGATCCATGCTTGAAAATTTGATTTCAGGGAAAATTTGACTAAGTTACGTCCAAGTTTAGTTAATTCGAGGTACCTCAAATTAGCCAAACCTTAGTCCAGTCAGATAATCCGAGGTCTCTGAGATTAGCTGAACCCAACCTCCTATCAAATCACCAAAAAATACTAACCATATTGATAGGCATTAATTGTGCGCTTTCATAAGTTTTTTGAGGGATAAAATGCTAATTATGTGGTCATTTTTCCATTTTGCATTTTTCCAATGTCATATTGAGAAAATTTTTCCTCCATATTGCCCTTGAATTGAGTCATTGCTTTAGATTTGATTTCTCTTGGAGATCATTCTAGGGTTTTAGAGGGTTTCTTATCGAGTCACCATCACATTCTTTCCATTGAGCATCTATTCAAGGTATTTTTTTGGTTATTGTCGAATGGATATGTTTCATTTCAGGATTTATTGGTGTTCCGTGGAAATAAATCATTCATTAAAGTTTGGGATTTTGATCTAAATTGATTTTCACTTTATCATTTTGAGTTCACGGGTTTGTTTTCAAGAATTCAAGAGAGGGTTTTAATTCATGTGCATTTGATGAATGGAGACCATTGAAAACCCTAGGGTTTGTTGTTATGTACCTTTTCTTGCTATTAGTATTGGGATTTTGGAAATGTTGCTCAGTTTCAAAGCCATGATTCATAAACCCTAGTCTTGTATGCCCTAGTCATGCGTGTTGGATTTGAATGGTAAAACAATATCAATAATCTTTGAAGTGAATTGTGTGAAGTGTTAAATGAACAATGATTCCAAAGATGGGTTCAATTTCATTCCTTTTGTGTTCGACGAAATGAAAACCAACACTTAGAGAATTTGCAGTCACAAGATGATTTTAGTTAATTTGAGGTATCTCAAATTAGTCAATCCCCAATATGCTCAGATAATTTGAGCCCTTTTGGATTAACCGAAATTACCATCTACTCACAATTTTGCATCAAATAAGGTCGAAACTTAGGAAAAATTTCACTCATCCTTTCATTTGGTGAATCCAAGTGAGCTAGAATTAATTGAGCGAAAGTTCATTCTGGTAATTCGAGATTCTATGAAATATTCGAACTTCATGAAATATGGATTATGATGCATAAGATTTAATTTAAAGTGAAGATGATTTTTCTCCCAATTTCAATGTGATGGATGTTCAAACATTAACAATGGTGGGGGGACTCAAGAATGAGAGATAATTGATCATAAAAAATTGAAGGCATGCTAGTCCCATGAAATCCAAGCTAGCTTGGATTACCCAACTTTGGCCTATCTTGCTCCAAAACTCAACAATGATAACTAAAATGTTTGCATATTGGGGTTTTTGATGATTTTATGTGATGGTGATCAACTTGAATGAGATTTTCATGCATACATGATGAGCAGATAGGATCTTTTGAATTAAGATGGTTACATTGTACTTCCATTAGAGTTTAAATTGTTATCAATTTATGTTTAATGGCATTATCATTGCATGTATTGTTACTTCATGGGAATGATATAATATATTATAATGTGTTATCTTCCATCTTGGTGATTTGATCCTTTCTCTAACAGATGCAGGGTGAATTGAGTCCTGATAAGAGTGCTAAGGTGAAAGTTGCTTTTGTGCAAGAAGAATTCAAGAGGAGAGATGAGAGGATGAAGTATGACTTCAACAGTATATGGCTAGAGTCTAGGATTGCTTCTTCCTAGGCCAATATTGGAGACACAAATATGGGACATGTAGACTATAAGGAGTTTCATCAAAGAATGTATGGAAATGCACCTACTTAGCTAGCACAAGTGATCACTCACACTGGCTTGGCATAGGTAGCAGGATTCCCTCCAACACAACTATGCCTAGAGTTGGTTCTAGATTGTACAAAACACTATGACTCCAGAAAAAGGTTCATAATAGGGCCATAGGGGAGAGTTATGGCCAATATAACAAAGGAAGCTATTATAGAAGTTTTCAATATTTCTTCACATCACTACCTAATAGAGGAGATAAACATTGCATAATCAATCAAGTTCTATGATGAGGAACCCAATAGAGCTTTAGAGACCATGAAAAATTCCTAGATACTCAATCCTAAGCCTCATTATTCTAAATTTCCCAAGCAATTACGTAGAAGTGATTTTAAGATGGAGTACCATGAAATTATAACCTCCTAGGCAAGGTAATGGGAGTAGAGGAAGCTCACATCTTCCATCATTGGATGTTCTTCCCAATCACAAAAATTGTGGCTAACAAGCATTACCATTGGGTGAGAATCATAAGCAACAACCTAGATGCTCAATTAAGAAGTGTACAAGAAACAAATAAGTTTACCATGATGTCATATTTGGTGTACATGTTGGCAAGAAAAACCAAATACAAAGGCCTTATCTGCAAGGGAACATTGGGAGAAGATAGAATTTGGGATGTATACCCCCAATTGCAATATAAGACTACCAACTATAGAAGGGAAAACAATGCTTTCTTCATGTCTATTCCCAAATTTCTGTAGAATTCCCTCCATGTTAGAATATCCATTGATGCCATGGATTTAATCAAATAGTATGGGAAATGGTTCATCCAATTTCTAAAATTTACATACATTTGTGTGCAAGGATCTCCTACTATACCACTTAGATTGCCACGGTATCCAATGAACAAACTTCTAATGCTGGAATTGACAAGGAAAATGATGGTATTCAAGTAGATTCTATAGCTAGATCAAAAGAAGAAGGGATTGAGAATGGAGATTCCATTAGGGGCTTTAGAATCATTCCCTTCCATTAAAAGTGCCCAATATTCTGAGAAAGAGATAGCATAGTTTGAGTTGTAATCTCATACAAATAGAGATAAGTTTGATCCATATGGTAAAGTTGCGAAACAAGCCAATAGAACATTCTGACATATAGATCATATTGAAGACTATTGGGAAAATTGCAGAGATGATTTTGATGTTCTTAGAAGGAGATTCTCTTGAATTCCTCTCAAAATGATAAGGTTATACAAAATAGTAGAAGTTCTAGATCAAATGCAAGATGAGGAGGTGAACTTGGTGCAACATGATTACAAACCCTATAGGAACAAACCTTTGTCACAAATAAATTGATGAGAAGGAGAGATAACATATCCTGATTAGATAACTAAGCCAGTCAAGAGATATTCAATATAATAGGTAAGGGAAAAGGTGAAGGAATTGGAATCCAATGGCACCAAGTTCACATATGATTTGATGGGAGACATGGTATCTCATTTTGAAGAAGGAGTTGAAGATGAAAAGGAAAATGTTTCTAAATCCCATGATGGTGAAGAGCGGGAAAGTGATAAAGCAATATCAATTAAGAGAAGGACTAGGATCCAAGTACAAGTAAAAAAAAGGGAGAAAACATCTCCTAAAACCAGGAAGACTCCTTAAGCTAACACTATTGTTGTAGAGGGTGAGACATCTCAACCAGTGAGGAAAAGGACATTGGTTATAGAAAGATAGAAGGAAACAAAGGCTAAAATAGGTGATGCAGAAACTGATGCTCCTTCTACAATTGGGGTTGTGAAGAGTGGCAGTTATGGGGAAAAACCCCAAGTATATGTAAGGAAAGAAGGTGCAAGATGAAGTACCTACCACTAACAATCAAGAAGAAGTGAATACAAGGATTGATTCTCCTCCTCAAAATGTACAAACATAGAAAGAGGCTATCCAAGAAGAGCGTAATATATCCAATGACCTTGAACAACATGAATCGACAGATAATGAAGTTTCTACTCCTACCAATGAAGAATGGAGGTAGATGAGGCAAGAATTAGAAAATATTGACCTTGGTGCACATTGTAGAAATACAAAATTAGAAGTTATTTGAGAGAAGAAAACTAAATCCCCAGAGAAAGAGGTGGTTATTGAGCAAGAAGACCAACCTAAAATAGAGAAGAATGTGGAAGATATAGTTGATATTCCACAACAAGATAGAAGTAAACAAGAGGCTCTTCCTCTAGAGGTGAATGCATAACAACCTGTTGTTCCAAAATGGCTTGAGAAAAGGATAAGTAAGAACCAATAATTGCACAAGAACAGACCCCAAGTTGGGATAAATTGTTGGATTAATGGGGGAAACCTAAGTAAAGGAAAAGAGCATGAATAGTTTCAAAGATTGCATGAGATGAATTTGATAATATAGTTGTCCATATAGCAGTGCCTATAGCTGATAAGTTCAAAGATGAGGTTAGGCCATCTGACTACAAGGTTGAAACTATAAATTTAGGGCCAACCACTAGAGAAAAAGAAAAGGAAGAGTTTCAAGAGTCTTCTCAGGTGATTTTGAGAAGATTGGACAAAGAAACAAAGGAAAAATAGAAGGTAAAGAGGTAGCTAAATGATGTTTACAAGTATGTTCAACATTTGATGAAGCCATTACAGGCTGTTGGAAGTAAAAAATATAATTCTAGAGGGATTGTTTCCTAAGGAGGTTGTTTCTGAAATTGAGAGACTGAAATAATTTGTTCATAATACTCAAGAGTGGCTTCAAGATGTCAATAAAAGAGGAGATGAAGCAATTGAAAAAATTCTTAAAATTCACACCAATGCTACCGATTTTCTTGAACATACTTCACAATTTGTTGTGGATTGTAGAAAGGATGATGAAGCTACTACTGAAGAATTAAAGAAAGTTCCATAAATAGCTAAGGACTAATTGTCCAAGTTGAATATCTTTTCTCTGTATGAAATTCCAAAGGTGAAGGAGTGGATTGAATTCTAGGATTATAGGAAAGAACTCCTCACTAAAGTCTTGAAGAAGATAATGTATTTATAGGGAAAGATCAAGGAGATATACAATAGTTGTGTTAGTTTTCTGGAGATAATGACTAGGAGAAGAAAATTTCTCCAGAAGAACATGAACATTGGCAAATTACAGGCTTGGTGGCATGAAATTTATACCCCTTGTGATAGTGATCTAATAGAAAAAGACCACTTGGTGGATGCCGCCATTTATATTTCCAAGCTTGATAAATACCATGAATTAAAAACTAAATGTAATAAGGTGATGCCACAGTATTTGGGAGAATTTAAAGGTCATAAAATAAAAATTAAATTTATTCAAGTCCCAGACCTAGCTAATGTGAAGGAAATATTGGAAAAGGTTAAAAAATTAACCAATAAATCAGAAGTTGTCAAGGAGAAGTTGGCTAGATTGCCACCACCTAGGCTTCCCATCACTCATGCAAGGAGTGGTGAATTTTAGTTTCAAACCAGGAATAGAGCATGTCATAACATCTTAAGGTCACCTAGGGGACCCAATCATAGGTTTTGGAATGTAATTTGACTTTATTCAAAGACTTTTGAAGTTATCCTTGCATGACTGACTAAGCATTATGAAATTTGAATGCATGGACAACTTTACTTTATGGGCCATAATTTTAGGTCACCCTAGTGAGTTTTTTCTATAAATTGTCACTCTAGCTTAGTTCTGGAGGGTTAGATGTTGTTACAATAGTTTAGCATTTTCTGAGAGCAAGTGCTAAAACATTGAGAATACTGAATTGTTGCAGATTTGGGTGATTCTATACAATTAAAGATATTATTTTCTGGTGTTCTTTCTTGTGTTGGAACACTTTATATGGTTCTAGTTATTCGATATTTTTTAAAATTTGTTTTGAAGTTATCAGTTGCATGTTGTATTTTAGAGTTACAAATGAAGTTGTGGTGTTTATGGTTTAATATTTGAAGTGTCTAAATGATATACTTTTAGCACCTTGTTGATTGTAAGTTGTGCAAAGTTAGCCTAGGCCTTGATTTTATCTGCTAAGTTCGGTTGTGGGTGTTTATTCATTTCAATCATTGGATAAGGTTGATTTTTATGAATGCTTAAGATTAGAAAATATTTTCATTCCTTAGAAGATTTCACTACTTCTGTGATACTGCAGGTTTAATCTGGGTTTAGCAGAATTTAGTTTTAAAAGATTGGTCCACTTCAAGTGTTGAGTCATATGCATGGTTGGTCTTAGGTTTAGTTTAATTTTCAGAAAATATCTCTAAAACCTTCCACCTTCTATCATTTCTTTAAAAATATGGGTTAGTTTTAGGATTAAATGCATCAAAATATTGCATGATATGATGAGTATGGAACTTCCAATAGTTGTTTTGTAAGGCACTTTGTGATTGCCAACATATTCAAATTTATCATTATGTTATTTTGCATTGTAAAGACCTAAAATTAGAGACCTTGGGGTTATCTCTTGAGGCTTACTAATAGAGATTTACCTTTTAAGAGAGATAGAATACTATATTCTGTTTGAGTTGTTGTTTTGTAGAAAACACCATCAATAATTAGGAATCACCACAAAAAACTTGAGTGAATGGTATGCAATGATATTTGATTATCTAAAATTTGGTACCTTTCCTATGTCCACAACTAGGAATAATATAAGACACCTTTAGAGACTTTCATCTAAGTATATAATTCTTGCTTATGTATTGTACTGAAGGTGATTTGATGGTTTCCTTCTTATGCACCTTAAACAATCCAAAATCCCAATAACACTTGTGGAGGCTCATTCAAGTGCTTGTGGAGGAAATTTTGGAGGAAGATCACTTGTGCAAAAATGATTTCATATAGGATATTACTAGAGAAAAATATAACAAGACTACTTTGCATATGTTAAGAAATGTCGCAAATGTCAAGAACATTGCAGACTGATTCATGTTCCTACTTCTGAGCTTCACACACAAGTCACTATTTGGCCTTTTTTGATGGGGGCACTATATATCATTGGAAATATTTCACCTCCTTCCTCTATTAGACATATATTCATAATCATTGCAACAGATTAATTTACAAAGTGGATAGAAGTGATTATCCTTCATTCAACAACAATTGATGTAATATGTCCTTTCATATTGGAACACATTATTGCTCATTTTGAACTCCCTTTTTCCTTAGTTTCAAACAATGGGATGCCATTTAAGAATAAGGATGCGAATAAATTCTTAGAAATGGTTAACATACAACATTTCATTTCAATACCTTACTACCCACAATGTTATGGTCAAGTTGAATCAACTAATAGAACCCTTGAGAAAATCCTAAGGAAAAGAATAAGCACAAACAATAAAGATTGGCATACGCAGCTAACATATGCATTATGGGCCTACCATACAAACAATAAAGCATCAACTAGACATACCCCTTATAACCTCATCTATAGAACCAAGCTGATAATTACCTTGGATTTAGAGATCCATTCATTAAGAATTACTCTTCAAGGGGTTATTGATGACAATACTTATAAAGAACAATAGTTGCATCAACTTGAAATGTTTGACAAAAAATACGTCAATGATCTTGAGCACCTTCAATCTTATTCTAAAATAATGCATCGTAGTTACAATGATAACATAATACCCCATTCCTTTAATAAAGGAAATTTGGTGTTATGGAAGAATCAACATAATGTCAATGTTGACCCAACAGAAAAAGAAATGTTCCACCCTAATTGGTTAGGCCCTTACATAATCAATGAAGATTATGGATTTGGGGCTTACACGTTAATAGAAATGGATGGTACACCTCTTCAAGTTCCTATAAATGCCACACATCTGCATCGGTACTATGTCTAATAGTGTCGAATAGTGTGAATGATAAAGTAGTGGTGTTAGAGTTAGTAGATGATAGTCTATGTGCTTTTGCATTGGTTCATTCTTGACAAACAATTATTTGTGTCTTGATTACTAAAGTAATTATTTAAATTAACTTTTAGATATTTACATTAGGTTTAACGCTAGTCAAGATAATATTGTGTGTTATGTTAGATTAGATCCTTATATGCATTTAATGTTCTTTAATTAGACAATAGGTGCATTTGATTTAGCATAACATACTTAATCACAATGTTGCATCTAAGAGAAACTAGAATATATTTTAATTGGATCACATAAACAATGTTAAATCATGGATATATTCATTAAATAGTCTTACAAAGATTATTTAATCAATCACATTCTCATTTAACACAAACATAAAAAAAAATATCAAATGATCATATATATATCAAATATTTGAGTACATGTCATGAATATATATACAAATCTAATGAGGTTTGTACTATTATATCCCTTGGGATCTAGTGCTTGTGTTTGCCTAGAAGTGGTCCATTGAGATATAATGGTATGTGATCATGATCACAAGCCATCAAGTACATTTAGAGCATATTGTAAACCCTATATTTGTCCATGAGCCTCACGATGCTCCTCTACTAGCTAATCTCTATCTGCCTATAATTTGGCTACCTAAGACTAAAGTTTCTCAACCTCTATTGGGGCTCGAGATGACTAAGCATTCTAGGAATCCTTGGATCTCTAGATGCACCTCCTGAGACTCATATATGCTATCCACAATTTGATGTATGGCTCAAACAGCTCTGGATCCTGCTTCACAATGGGTGGAGGCATATAGTCTGTATCAATATCCTCCCCATAGACTGATGGGGTCACTATCTCAATAGCCTCCTACAAATATAGATCATGAAGGTCTCTCATAGCTACATTAAAATATAAACAATAAATATAATTAGTAAGCATCGTGATATATATGGACATAAATTAAAACATAAAGCATAAGCATAAAGCATGGTAGTAAATAAAATATCATCACCTAGCTCACTGGTAGGCTATGTGAATACAACCTCATCATGTGTAGGGGCATGGAGGATGTGCTAGCCTCTCCATGACTATAGGTGTTGGTGCCTATTTTAGTTGTTAATCATGATCTAGTAACATGAATAGGAGATAACTCTACCTACTCTTGACCCACTAGATCATCATCCACTCCCTCATCACCCTCACTTATCAACTGCTCTTCTTCCTCATCCTCCTCCTCATCCTCCTATCCATCATAATTAGGATCTGTAGCCTCTTCATACTTGTCATCTATCAAATATGTGAATATATTTGTAGACCTAAACTATATCTCCTCATCCCTATCCTCTTCCTCGTCTCCCTAATCTAGGAGTGGCCCTGCATCACCTATCAACTCATCCATCTAGAATACAAGAGATAGCCATGCTATTTCCCACCACTCCTCATAGGAAACTATGGTACCAACATCATCAACATCAAACACTAGAGGTATATCACGATCATCATCATTAGAGTCATTGTAGATGACATCATCAGTAATGAATTGTCTAGAATCTTTAGGCCTCTAGGAACTTTGTACTAATCTCCTAAAAAAGGGTCATGCCCTAGGTGGTATCTAGACCTATCTAAACTATTGCATGATGTGATCATACTAGAAAGGTTGTACTATGTAATCATGTATCCCTATCAAAAACCTATCCATCTATAATCTCCTCATCTAATGAATCATCTAGCCACTGTGGTATGAGTTGGTAAAGTCTCCATATGATCTCCTCCTCATCTAGTTAGTTAAATCAGAAATTCCAAAAATGTAAGTCACCATACTACCATAGCTGCTGCAGTGGATAGTTGAATGCCCAAGGATACCCTAGGGATGATGCACATGGAAATCCTATTGGTATGGTGCATGTGATATTCTCCAGGCATCACACTTGTAGCAGCGTGATGGCACTTTCAAATTTGTGAAATTTTGGAGTGTCCATATTGAACCCTAAATTTTTTTTCCATCCCATACCTTTGTTACATCTGGATATAGGGTTTTTATATGGGGTATGGGTTTTTTTTCATTATAACTATTTGCAAAATTCTATTTGGTCATTTTTTACATATTTCCTATTTCCAACCATTTTAAAATCTCTTTTGTCTATCAATGTCATCAAGTGACTGGTCTGTCTCGCCTAGGTCTAAATTTCCCATCTTGTAAGGTTAAGTGAAGGATATTTTTTCCTTTACATCTTGTGTGTTTCGTGACTTAGAAGTTTTCAAGCCCATTATTCTCATGTCATCCTAGGGATCCCATTTCATTAGAACAACTTAAATGCACGTGCTTAAAGTTTTGACTTAAGTCCTGATGGTCATCATACTTTATCGCTCATCAAAGATTTCTTCAAAAGTACATATTTTGAATTAGCAACAAGTGATGAAGCAATATTCTTATGTCATCGCTCATCGCAAATAGTGCCAAATACCTTAAATCAAATGTGTGATGAGTGATGTTCTTTGTATCATTGAAGGATCATTCATCATTAATGGATTTCAAGTTTCCAAATTTGTAATAGCGATGATCGATGCCTCAGGCTTATGTTCTTATGTTTGTATTGCTCATCACGGATGGTCATAAAATGATAAATTTTGGATCAATGATGAGCAATGTGATGAAATTTCCTTTACATCACATTATCATAAATTTTTTTTAAATGCTAAGTTCCACATTAGCAATCTGCAATGCACATTGTAAACTTTGTAAATCCTCCCATCGCTAATTGCTTGCAAAATGTATGAGGAGAATTAGCTATGAGAAATGGGCTTATGTTTTATCATTCATCACAAATTCATTTATAAGCTTAAGTTCTAGATTAGAAAAGAGTGATGGTATTCTTTGAAATGTTTCATTTTCTAATATGATAAGATCTTATGTGCGATGTATTTTGTACCATTGATTTACATGCAAGTGTAGATGTCTAAATCTGATGCCTTCACTACATCTGCCATTTCTGATAGGAGCCTAGGTGTGAAGTTGGATTAGCCATGCACAATGGAAGGATGAATGGGATCAAAGGGTAGGCCATAGATCCAAGTGTTGTGATTCATCTCAAGGATTTTTTCATCACTAATAAGTCAAATAACAGATGAGATTTATCCGTGATGGATGATGACCATTGATGGAACAAGCAATGTGGCAGGATCTTGAGGATTTCACATAAAGCAAAAGAGAAAGTGGCAAAAGGATTGGGGAACCATTGATGAAGTTTTAAAATAGGATGATCCAATGGACTCAACATCAATGCATGAATATTTTCATCATAGGTTGTACCCTAAAAGTTAGGGAAGCTCAACGATGAGTGATGAAGCATATAAGGAAATATTCTCTCTAAAAAACAAACTGGTCTTGTGTACTTCACTGATATTAATGAAAAAGCACGAATTAGGTTGGTGATACATGCTAATTGTTAGATCACATATGATTTATCAAGATTGAAGAAGAATATGGCAGTGTTTGAGATATCATCGGTGTTTTCTAGGAGCAAGTTGCTAATGGTCGAAAAATGATGCTCGTGGCCACATTAGATAAAATTTTAATTGTTCTAAGATTAGGAGCCCAGATTCAAAGTTGAACTATTAAGTTATCAATTCACTTGCACAAGGAGCTCTTGAATCATTAATTCTACATGCTCCAACTTTCTATTTAATGCAAGTTGATAGCTGTTCATTTTCACCATATTTCCAGTCTACAATGTATGTAAGGAGAAGTGTGAAGAGGAGTGAGAAGTTGTTTGTCTTGAGTTGAATATTTTTATTCTGGGTAGGTTGGTTTCAAATTTGGTTCTCTGGTCTGGTTAGAAACTTCTCTAATAGGTTGGTTACAATTGTCTAGGTTGTAAGTGTGTCTCCCTACAAATTTTCTTTAAATTTTTAATTACTGTTTGCTATGGTAATGGGGAAAACTAGTGTATAAATTCAACTTGTCAGAAGGTCTAGCTAACTCAATTTTTTTGAGTATCATGAGGAAATAACTACACAGGAAGCCCAAGCTTATCTTGAGGTTGAAAAAGGTAAAATGAGGGCTAGAGGTCATAAGAAGAAATCAATTATGTAGAGTACATATAGTTTGAGAAACAGGAACCTTCGAGGAGAAGTGGTCAAGTTCAAAGGAAAGGAACTGGCTCAACTAGTGAAGAAGGCAAGAAAAAAAGAGAAAATTCATAGGGTCTTCCTGGGTAAACACAATTCTCCTATTGTGCTTTCTGATACTCCTTCAGACATTGAAGGTGATGCTGACTTCGACTATGGCCAGTACATTCATTCTTTGGTGTCGTATGGGAGCTTCGACAATGATGTGGTGATGATCCCTCCAATTTCATTGAGGACAAGGAGTGGTTGGGCATTTTTTGATGCCAACGACTCTAAATAAGGTTTTCGCCTTGTTTTTTTTTTGTGACACCATGGTCCTTGCATAGGAGGTATTTTTTTTCATGCGTCCATGGTTTTCCTTTTTCTCTTCCATGTTAATGTGGAAGTCCTTCCACTGATATGGAATCTTTTTTGTTTCAACAATGAATGTGGTGATAGTGACTAATGGTATCTTGCACATGTTTTTTCCTTTTGTCCTCCCATGTTCCCAAATGATTGCATGAGAAACTGCCTAAGGAGGTCTTCAAGGAGTCAATTGAAATTAGGTTTTGAAATGAATTGAAATGAAGAATGAAATTGTAATTTAGTCGAGTGCTTGTTGCTCCCCTATTTATAAAGGGGATTCCATGGCTGAAAAGGAGAGAGTTCAGAATTTTGAGTCCAAAATAGGTTAGAAGTTAATGCTATGCTCTCAAAGAAAATAGAATGTAAATAGGTACTTTAGTAGATATATCAGAAGAATATCTAAGGTTAAATTTATAGTGTATACTGATCTTAAATATGGTTTTACAAAGAAATATTAGAAATGAAGAAGAATGTTAGTTTCAAAATGTTGCTCTCCTATGTATTTTCTTCCAAGTTATGAATGCAGTTGTTAATTGTGATTTCATTTGTCTTCTATCATTTGCACTAAGTGAATGGTATTGTTTTATGCGTCAGTTCAATGAGTTGATTATATGCTAAAATAAGGCAATTGGTTTGTGAGAAAAAAATATAGGATTTTGTAAGGAAGCAATATTTTGAGACACAGTGAGTTAGATGTTACAAGGTGGCGTTCTAATAGTCCACTAATTTTTTATGTTCAATCAGAATTATATTATCGATTGACTACAAGTTATGAATTTGCTTCTCATTTAGATAAATCGCTAATTATTTTACTAGTTTATCTTATGGCTAGTTGAGCTAGTAATGAATTTTGTCTAGGATTCAATATGAAGAAAGATTCATAAAACACTCTAAATTACATTGCCCCAACTTTAAGTGTAAAAACACATTCCCTGAAATAAATAAAACTTTCACCTAACGTATGCCAAACCTTTGATGAGGTGAGTTTCTTGAGGTAATGCATCTATGTGATGAAATTCTCTTGACCTAACAAGAGATATTATGAGCATGCATAGGATTACCCTCCTGTGTCTCACAAAGCCCGAAGACAAGAAGTGAGGTACTAAATAATTTACTTAAGTGTTGGCCAATCCTCAACCTTGTTGATGAGTGAGTTGTGGAAAATTCATAGGTAGGAGCTGAGATTAAGTTTGGTTCTTAAAGAATAACCAACAAAGCGTATAGTGTACCATACTATCAATCTCAAAAAATGAAAATCTCCCAAAATAATAACATAGATGTGCTAAGATTTTGTACCCCTAAGGATACATGGTCTTGTGCTCTACCATCCCTCAAATAATATGTGTAATATCATGAAAATAACAAATATTAAAAGCAAACACTCTATGCGATCAAGCTCTAATGCAGTCTAAAGTCAAACAACAAAGAACAATGGAGACAAGCTAAAACTTAAAACAATCTCACCAAAGATTGATGTAACTCCATGTATAACCTCTGTTGTCCTTCTCCATTTTGTCTTTTGTAGTGTACTTTCCCTCATATTTTCAGTATGTGTGCAAGCATAGCCTAAGGATTGCGATAATAACAAAACATCAAAGATTTCAAGTAATTTCTCCAAAAGTCACAATATTTTGGGAGAGCTAAATGATGAAAGATAGATCAATTTATAGAAAATTGATCATTTGAATGATAGGATAGGATTGAAAGATCAGTAGATGACTGAGATCAAAGGATTTGACATGCATTATGATAGCTGTTAGTATTGACATGAGTGATAAACACTAAGAATAGAGATAAAGATTACATAATGATTTAATCTTTGAGTTTGGTATTTGAAAATAGAAGAATTATGTTTGCATGAAAAAGATAAAGTTAGATTAAAAGAAACATTCTATTCGAACACACGTACCAAATTTAATTAATTAAATAAAGATATTTAATTAATAAGCATGTACATGCATATGAGTTAGAACTAGATAACTGGCTGATTCTGACCAAGAGTTTATTCACAAAAGAGACTTAGACATTAAATCAGGAGATAACTGACTGATTTAAATATATCTCGAGTCAAATGAGAATGAATACTTAGATAACTTAAGTGTTTATCCAAATAATAGAGGAATATGTTCAAAATAAAATTTTATGAATTAAATGATTTATTTAATTCAAGATTTGACATTTAGGGATTAATTAAATAAAGAGTGTTTATTTAATTAATCAGGATAGAATTAATTAATTAAATAATTAAGTTTATTTAATCAATAGAGAAAGGACTTTAGAAATTAATTAAATAATTTACATTATTTAATCACGACCATGATAATATGAATTATGAAGAAATTAAAGTCACAAGCTTAGACCAAATTTTAGTGTCTATAGTTTTCCCCTCTTTGATAAAATGTCATTTCAGCATTGTGTCAAAGAAAAATTGATCAAAAACATGCCCTAGTCATGCCCCAATGTAAAATAGGTGAAGGTATTTCCCCTCCAGAAAATTGACAAATTTTTGAAAAAATTCAAAAAAATTGGAAATACTCCCAATTAGTTAATTTGATAGCCAAAAATGTAGTGGAGTTAACATAAATAAATTTTGAGGTGTTAGGTATGTGTACAAGTCAATAGAAGTTGGAAGTTTACTCGGCCAATAGACAAGGTTGGAGGAAATGCCACCCAAAACCCTAGGTATAAATAGAAAAGGGGTAAAAATCCAATTCATTTTCACCCTCCTAGTTTTGAAAATTGAGATTTTACTTTGGACTCCTAGTGACAATGTCTCTAGTTCCACACTCACACCATCGTGCCTATCACATTTGAACATCCAAGCGACCTACAGACATAGACCCCCCTATATGTTGTTCGAAACCGACTCTTGAAATTTTAATTTGCACGCGTTTTATGCATTTATTGCCCTTTTTTGTAATGTGTCACTTTTGTAGAAACTCACATTTGCATGCTTAATCAACACATATGTATGTGGAATTATGCATTTGATAATTCATGTTATAGTGCAGCATAGGGTTTTAAAACATGTACACATCTGTATTTTATTTCAATGCATTTGATAATTTGTTACACATTTGCTTTTTACATTTACACATATAGAATTATATTATGTATTTGCAAAATTTTCGATGCATTTGAGTTTTTTGATAGCATTTTTAATATGTGTGATTGTAAATATACACATTTTCATGGTAGAACACAATTGTATTCGAGATCGACGCATTTGACAATTTGTGATGCATTTGATATTTTGTGATGCATTTGACTGGCATTTTTTTTGAATTTTTGACTAGGATAGGTTGTTGATTCTGACATGAGGCATGGATAATGCCATTACATGTTGTATTAGATCCTATATATACTAAAGAGCCAAGACCATTGACTTTAAGCTTCCGTGATAGTTTGTTGAGCAGGGAGAAATAATTCTATGGTATTTGGGTTTACATCATGTGACATTCATGCCCACTATTCAGGAAAACCAAGGACTGTTGATTGTGCTATGTGAGTAGTGGCATTCAGAAACATCATCATTTCATTTTCCGACAGGTGAGGCGATGGTTACATTAGAGGACATGTATAGGATATTGAGGCTACCGATTAAAGGATCTAGAGTGATGTATGATACACAGAGGAGATTTGTGGAGATGTGTAGATACTATCCCCATGATGACATTAGACAGTTGGGGATTGAACATTATGAGGTTAGATGGCATGTGCTAGAAGAGAGATATGAGAGGTTAGATTGTCTATTATGTACATTGATAGGAGGTATAGTTCTTCCTGACCGCCGAGGTCATGGATTCCCTATAGGATGGGGGAGATGCTTGTAGGTATGCTTGAGATATGAGAGGTTTATGCCTGGGGCCCTTAATTATTAGCCATGTTATACTTTCATTTACATATTATATCCTATAGAGAGGCATGGTCCATGAGTTGTGGTACCACACTCCTAATGGTATGGGCATGGGAACACATAGCTATTTTCCATTCACCTGCCACGGTAGAGGTTCAACAGGGATCACCGTATGCCTCGGATATGTGGGGGAAAACACATAGATGCATGTTGGTGATATTGGATATTATAGACATGCCATCGACATGATGGTTCATTTTATTTGGAGACCATATATGAATTGCCCACAATTTCTAGATGAGGATGGGCACAATACCTGATTGGACGGGTAGTCTCACATGTCCACATCATTGAGAGGCACTTACTAAATAGGGTATTGGGATAGTTTGGTGAGGTGCAGGATGAGCCTTGAGGTCGAGAAGAGTACTCCTGATCATTGAGAGAGGTTACATTATGGGGTGTGAAGATTCTAGTAGCTATTGCAGAGGTAGATATTAATGTGTTACAATAAGTACAATGGGCTTAGAGAGGCAGAGCAGCTAATCCAGGCATGACAGTTACATATGATACATTGTGGGAAGATCATAAGCTAGTACCATTAACAAATCCAAATTAGGATGCACTTGTAGAGAGGCGAGGGACAAGGTTGTGAGGTAGAGGTCGCAATGGGAGAGGTGGGAGAGGTGATGGTGGAGATGGAGGAGGAGGTTAGAGAGTTGGTGGGAGGGGGAGACGTGGTCATAGAGGATGAGACCCACACTTATCATCCATCCGTGAGGAGGAGAGGGAGGGAGAGGATATTCCCATACCTGATGTTGGAAGAGGTGAGGAGGAGGTTTATGTTGAGGAGGCACATATTGGTGGAGAGGAGCATGTAGGACAGGAGGATATTCCAAAGGAGTATGCAAAGGTGGAGGTGGTGAGTGAGGAGGTAGAGATAGGTGCCCTTGGTCTGTTGGGTATGTATCAGGATGATGAGGAGGAGGAGGATATGGATGACCAGGAGCCGAAGCTCAGAGGCATGATTGTAGAGGAGTGGGATGATGATGAGATGGAGAGGACACAATAGGATTATACAGGTCCCATTGATTAGGTGGTAGCAGATTTATGGTCCCAGGTAGCATCTCTAGAGCATTAGATGAGGGCATTGATGGTAGAGTGAGATTCAGTTGTGATGGAGAGAGACAAAGCATATCTGGATAGAGACTGGAGATAGGAGACTGGGCAGAGGTTCACATAGATTACACCTCTTTGCAGTGGGCCATCTACAACTTTTTACATGGGAGTTGGTTAGGGCTTGTGATAGGGAGAGTTATTACAGGAACCTATATGAGTTAGAGGTTCCTCCTAAGAGACAAGCTCCTAGTTGTTCATAGGCATAGAGCAATAGGTCTTGGTGCAGGACTCAGAGTAAGACAGTGAGTACAAAGGGGGTCAAGGGAACTCATAGATATGGACCATATGATGGCCTCCTTTTGCATAGAGATCATCAGCCTCTCGTCATCATTTTCCTTCACATTCTGGTCATGGGAGCAATGGGAGTTCCGAATAGGGACATTTATTGATATTTATTGAGACATTGTATTCTGATCATTGAGGCTTCATATTTATTGATACATTATGAAATTGTGATGTGACACTTTTTGAGTGATATATATATATATATATATGATTTTGGCGGTGATTCTCTTGATATGCAGTTCTATTTTGATTATGTAGTCTTTTATTTATACACATGTTCTATATGATATGCCTATGTGATGGATGATCATATGTACTTTATGGTATGTTTATACAACCTATGATGTGATGTTGATTCTATGTGATGATGTATGCATTGATTTCTTATGGTATCATTAGATGTTATGTATGCAATTTATGATTATGAGATGTAATGTGATGTTTACATATACAATTCTATATACATGTGATGCTATATGTTTTATGGTGATGGATGTAGTGTGATGCATTTATTTACAACTATTATGTACATGTAATGCCTTTGTTATGTAATCTATGATAATGAATGCCTATATTTTTGTATTTATCAAATACAAGATTTATGTATGATTTATGATGTATATTTTTACATGATGTTTCTAACATGAATGAAAATAAAAGAGGCTTTATATTTTTGTGTGTCATAGGACTCCATCATAATGCAAGAAAGGAGAAATGTTAGTGTAGGAAGAAGATGAATTAGAAAGATATTGATGTTAGTATTAGCAATCTTCGATGTTTCGCTGGGTCACTAAAAGCATTGCACTTTATCATCATTGGACATTAACTAATATGAATGGAGAGAAACACCATGATATGACATAGATCAAGGTGTACACATTCATCCACTTGCTAACAATAGACAGTCGTAGAAAAGGAGTGTCCTGACTCATACTAAGGGCATAATTTCCCTATTCTTTTTGTCAAGACAAACCATAGACAACAAACAAAGTAAAATATGGGTCATGAAACATCATTTCTCCTCTAAATCCTTCATGGGACATCCTTGAGGAAACTATTAACATGACTCAAAAGAAAATTTAAAAGATAGTCGACAAACAACAATCAAGGAAAAGAAAACTCATGAGACATCATTGCTCCTCTAAATCCTTCATGGGACATCCTTGAGAGAGCTAGTAATAGGATTCCAATCATAAAGTCAAATAAAATGATAAGATAAATAAGCCATAAAGTCAAAAGCCAATAAAATATATGAAAAAAATTGATCTATTTTTTTTATTATTTTGATTGATAAGATGATTGATTGATTGAGCATGGTTTCAGGAAAGAAACATATTGGATAAGACTTTGAGTCTAGTTTCAATGTTATGACTATCTGTATAAGGCATGACAAAATCCTAGTTTCAGAAAGACACATATCATATAAGATGTTGAGTCTGATACTGTTGATGTGATAACATGTGTAAGGCTATGCTGATTGTTTGGCAGTGTCTGTATTCAGGAAGACTCATCCTCTATAAAATATAGGTTGATTATTTTGATGCTATCTATTTTTCAGGAAGGACACATCCTGTAGCAGAGATAAGTTGATTTGTTTTGGGAATTTGTTTGATTTGACTTAGAGACATTGTTGACTTGTTCACCAGATTGATGCATGACTCGATATGATGTGCTAACAATTGACTATGTGTGATGAAAAACCCTAAAGGACTGACCTAGTGTAGCCTTGGGGGCTCATCAATTAATGGCCTTGTCTACATTATACATGCAGAGACCTTGTAGTTTGACTAGAATTTGACTGACAAGAAGAATTATAATAAGCTTGATTTGTATGAAAATATCTGACGTGTGTGGCAGTGAATGTGACGAACCCTAATGGACTGACCTAGTGTAGCCTTAAGGGCTCATCAATTGATGGCCTTGCCTACATTATACACATAGATACCTCATAGTTTGACATGCCCAATGACCTTATCATATAGACAATGGATTGAATCATGATTTTATATAGACAAACCTAAAAATAATGATCTAATGCCTTGGGAAAAGATGGCCTCGCCTATGTCCATGGCCTCTATATTAATGTTTGTATTAGATAAAGTTTCCCCCAATGGTGCTATATCTCATTAGTTGGCCACTTGCCTTGCAGGTATTCAAAAATTGAGTTTGGAAAACTCATAGGTAGCTATTGAGACCTAATTGGTTTAATGAAAACAACCAACACATTTATAAGCAGTTTTTATAGTTCTTTGAATAGTTTATTGTTGTTTCTATACTAGTGAAAGGAGGGCCATCTTATCGGTTAAGTAGATATATGGGGGACCATAGCTTATCCATGGTTGGAGGAAAATCATTTGGGTGATACTATCCCTCATGTAGTCAGTAGCAAAAAATTGAGGATGTAAGCCTAGGAAGGGACATATGGACCATTTGTACTCTATTTCATTGAGCTCTTTGAAGCTATGTATGTAATTATGATCTTATATCTTTATGGAAAATGTATTTAGAAAAAGAAGTCATTATTGGTAATTATGTAATGTTACTTTATTTATGCAATGGATATTTGAAATGGGATTATTTCAAATGTGCATCCTTGTTAGTGAATTAGAAAAAAATTATTACTATAGTGTAGAAAAATGTAACCCTTTACATTTTCTTTCTCTTTTGGTCCCTCCTAGTTAAATGGACTTAATAATTCCTTAATTTAGTGTTGTTATATGTATCCCTTTACATTTATACACTCATTTTGGCCCTCATAATTAATTGAGCTTAATTATGCCTTAATTATCCCTTTAATTCATTTACAGGCCTATTAAATTACATTTTCCAAAGGGGAAACCTGACATTTAGACCTCCTTTTACATAAATCTAAAACTATACCTTACCATCTAAAACCAAAATTTGAAAACCTTACAAATCATCTCAAAAACTTGCAAATTAATCTTTACAAACTCCAAAGTGAGACCCATTCACCTATCGGTGAATGTGACACTAATTAGGGATTTTTCTAAGATTTTGAGTATTAAAATCATTTTTTTTGCATTCTCTACTTCTATATTCAGACTGTTGTTTTAGTTTCTTGAATTTATGTTATCTAAAATTTTTCATATTAAGCTTCATTTTTCAAATTTAGTGCAATTTTTGACTTTAAAATTCCATCTAAAAGACATCATTTTAAGGTTTTTGCATACCATAATAAAATTTTTATCTTGTTTTAAATCTAAAAATTTCCTTTACATACTTGCATTGTACTTTACATTCTAGGATATTTCATTGCATTTTACCTCTTCCCTATTTTGGGCGCACCTTTGGTTGGTGAAACTTGTATGAGCTTCACAACTTGGTGCCTTATTTCCAATAATGTTGTGAGACATAGTTCAAGACTCATGTTATCTTGGGATACATCATTCGCTATGGATCTTGGCTTTTCTAACTCTTTCACTCATAGTGTTGACACTAGTCAACCCATTATGGATCATACCCTTAAAACTCCTTTTCCCATGACTTACCTACCTACAACTAATGTGATTGATGTTGATACAATGATTGTTAATGTACCTCATGAGAACCTTAGAAGAATGGATAAATATTTAGAGCAATTGCAAAACATTATAAGTTCTAAACCCATTGCAACTAATGTAGTTCCTATGATACAAAACATAAGGTATTTAATCAACACTAAAAAAGGAATAGAAATGGTGCTTAGCCTTAATCACATCATGCAAAATCATATAAAAAATAAAGAAACGAATAAAATAAATCATTCAATCAACTTCATTGAATTTCAACCTCGTAAGGGCCTAACTAAATGTTGTTTGACATTACTTTATCACAATATGACATAATCAAACATGCACTTGATGGTCCTCTTTACATAGCTAGAAGAATAAAGTAAAAGACTACTAATGGGATATAAATCGATCCCTTTTATTTAGAGAATGTGATCAATCAATAATTCTTATTTATGCATGAGCTTTATCAAGATACTTATTAAAAACTGAAATCATGGATCAAAATGCATAATTTTTTTTCTTGCCATGCGATAGGTTTGATAACTCCTCCTTTAAAAGTTGGACTGAAACAATTAAGTTTCTCATTTTCCATCATCCATCATCAGACCAATTTCATGTGAAGCTAGGCTACCCATGGCTTTGCTCCATGAATTTCATCATGTTGGTTGTGCATAAATACTTAAAGTTTCCATTTGTCAATGATACCTTTACTATGCACCATAGTTTCTTTAATCCTATGTCTTTTCATGGGAGTTTCTCAAAATATTTCTTTTGGCTCAAACCTATGGAACCTATTAGGCCCTGTGAAGACTTATTTTTCAAATCCTATCAAAATTTTAAGGAAAAAAAATAGAATAGTTATCCCTTACCAATATGCCTCAACCTATGATTGAGCCTCCTATCATTGACGAACCTATGATTGAACCAAAATATCTTCCAAGTAACCAATACTAGAACATCCAAAATCCTCCACCTATTTCCTATAAGACACCATGAGATAACAAATATAATTCTTGTTGTGCCTCCTAAAATCAAAAAGTTTAAAAAGATAAATAGAAAGTGGTTGAACAACCTCCCATGGTTCCTTTCATTCTTCCCTTAAGAGAAGAAAATAAACTTATGGTTGATAAACCCACTCCTACACAATCACAACTTGAAAATTGAATGAAAATGAATGGAAATGCTAGAGAGTGTAGGTGTAGACATTGTGCTATTGCTTGTTTGATACAAGAAAAAGAAGAAAAGAACAAAATAGAATATCAAAATCCAAACTTACCTCAAGCAAAGCATGACAATTCTCCTCCTTCACCGAAGCAAGAAAATCTTAAACTTCAAACACAACAACAACAAGAACCTTCCATTGATATTATCATTAGACCTTTTGTTGTGATTAACTTGGATGATGATAATGAAATTATAAAAATTGATGAATAAATTCATAATGAGTTGAATTCATTTTTTTCCTCTTCTATGAACTTAAATTATGATATCCTCCTACAAAGAATGATTCACTATGTGTTGAACTTGGTGACTATCCTAGTTTGGAAATTGATGTTATCCCTTTGGATAGCTCTCCACCTTCCACATACAAAAAAATATTGGGATGTAGATGAAATATTATAGGTTGACTGGCATTTTCCTTACTAGTCTTGTCTTTGTTTTCTTTTTCATGTTATTTATGTGATTTCATGTGCATAATGTGTCTTCATGTTCATTCCTCTATTTTTACTTACATTATTCTATATGTTGTAAAACCTTTATCTTTTCTTTTGTCTTGTGTTTTCCTTTTTGGGATGATGCAAGGTTTCAAGATATATTTAGGTCTCTTCCATGTTGAACCAAAAGCTTTTCTTTGGTTTTGAATTCTATGTGTCATTCTTCCTATTCCATGAGTATTTTAGGAATTATGATGTTTTTAAGCTCTAAAATATCATTGTAGCAAAGAAATACGTTGACCCCAAATCCATGGATCCCTTATGTGTGAGTTTGCAATTTCATTTTGGGGGAATTCTCTCTTCATGTTATAGCTTCATTTGGAAACATATGACTTGGCATAGGGCTTTCAAAATAAGCTCTCATGTCTTCTTTATTGTTAACATTTATCATTTTCTACTTTAAATTAATTGCTCATAACATGTTGTTTAGAAATTTTTTTAAAGTGGAGGAATACATTAGAATTACCATCTTGGAGATCTTGGACTATACCTTATGTTTCATTATGAATCATTCTTACTTCTTGTGATGTGTCTTCTTCTTGGTGGTTTCATTGGTTTTGATGTCCTCCAAGAGTATAACCTTTCTTGGCATACAACTTTCTTCTTAGTGGTGATGCTATGTGTTGCATACTCTAGTTGTGAATATTTTATCCTAGACTTTTCCTCTCTTGGAGACATTAGGAATGATGTTCCCTAAGAGGAGACCTTACATGAACTAAGAAAAACACCTTTGAACATGTCTTATCCTATTTGAATTTTGTTCATAAGTGTTTAGTATAATGCATCTTTCTAACCTTATGAAGCTCAACTTTTTTTCATGGCTACCAAGCATAACACACTTTGCTTGCCTACGGTTCCTTGTTTATTCATAAATGTCTAGCATAACATATCTTGCTAATCCTTATGGAGCTCAAATTTTGTATTGTGTGGTGCCTTATTAAATTTATCAGAGGTATAAATTTGGTTTGATATGGGAACCTAATAATGTTTTCTCATTTTCCACCCTTGGGGAGTCACCTAGCGGAAAACAAACTTTACTAGACCTTGTGAGCATGTATTGTTGTTTGTATAGTGGAAAACAAGTTCCACTTGTAAATATTTTTGGACAAATAGTTGAGGCATGATCCATATCACATTGGACAATCAAGGCTTCATCCTTTCCCTTTCATTTTCCTTTTTCTCTTTCTTTATGTCCTTGAAATTGTATGATTGAGTATCTTGTCATTGTGCTACATACATATATGTTTAACATAGACATGTGTATCTTTGTGCCCTTGTTGGTTTTGTCATGAAATCTTAGATCTTGGGGGCTTGATCACCCTCCTTGATATTTTTCAACTTATCTTTCCAACTATTATACAATTATACCTATCTTGATTCTCTACTTTAGTGTGAGTTTGACATAGGGTCATCCTCTCACTAAAGTGGGCACTAAATATAGTGTAGAAAAATGTAACCATTTAAATTTTCTCACTTGTCTAGGCCCTCCTAGTTAAAAGAGACTTAATAATGCCTTAATTTAGTGTTGCTAAATGTACCCCTTTACATTTACACACTCATTTGGGCCTTCTTAATTAATTGACCTTAATTATGACTTTATTAGCCCTTTAATTCATTTACAAGTGTATTAAATTAAATTTTCAAAGGGGAAACCCAACAATAATTAATGTCTAAACATAACACTTTGCATTGAGCAATGTGTGTTCCAGGTATAGGGACCTGAGACCCATTCGCCCCATGGGTGAATAGGTCCTCCCTAGACCTTAGGATCTAAATTTAAATTATGTTTTTGGTAGTATTTTCATGCTTTCAAATATATAATTCAACATCAACTTGTGATATTTGAATTTTGGTAAATTAAGGATACATACCTATAAATACAAGGTTATTTCACTAAGTTTAACCTAGCTAATTTTATGAGATTTTCAAGAGATGTACAAGAGAATTTTCAAGAGCAAGTAAAGGTATTCAAGAGAAGATAATCAAATTTTTATTGCAGCATTCAAGATCTATTTATCATGTCAAAGTATTCTTGTATCATGGATTTTTTTGGAGCTAACATTGTGATGTAGGTTTCATGATCAAGTCAAGCATTCAAAGTATCATTTCAAGCAAGATTCAAGTGTCAATATCCACATCCAATTCAACCATTTCCATTAGCTTAAGTCTTTCAAGACTTTATTATCACACTTTGCTATGGGAGCTTTTAAATGCAGTAATATAGTTTGTTGATTCTTCACTTCTTTCATTATTTACGGCGGTTTTGATGACGGTACTGGTTTTGACGGCGAAACCTCGATAAGACTCAAAAACTTACCTTTTCTCTCAGCGATTGCCAGCAGAATCGGCACCTGCGCTTCCGCCGCCGTTCATCAAAATCGGCAATCAACCCGTTACCGACTTCAACATCCAAACCGCCAACCATGCCAAAATCAACGCCAAACCGTTATCGCCGAAAACCCCCATCGGTTCATTCCGCACCACTGAAGTTCGATTATTTTTTGTAAACTTTGGTGACTTCTTTCTAGATCTGGGCATATTCTATTTCTTGAATTGTATATTGAGTTTAATATTGTTGTTTCAAGTGTTAGATTGCATTTTGGATTTGATTTTCTATTTTTAGTATCTTCATCTTTAGGAATTCTTATCGTTTCATATTTGGCTTTGTAGTTTTGCATGTTGTTTAATCATTTCCTTCATAAATAATCTCTAAATTTGTCCACACTTCTTTAGTAGATTTAGACTTATGATTTTTCCAATTCACAATTTGAAAGACCACTCAAGCTAGTATTTCTTACTTTACAATTGTTTTAATAATATTTGATCTCATCATCACTTGTTAAACTATTTGTAAGCATAGTATATCCTTTTTCAATAGATTTCTAAAATCTAAATCGAAGAGAGACCAAAAAGAAGAGCAAGTGTAGAAATATGGGGGGCCAAAAACTAGTCAACCATCTTTCAAGTTTTTAAAATTCCATAACATGAGTGCATTATAGCCTCTAAACAAAAAGAAAAAAGAAACATTGAATTCATTCTTATTTTTTCACTTTTTTGCTAACCCGCAGCTTGCAAACCCTCGAGAGTGTGCTCACATTATTGGAGAGATATTTATTCACCAAATATTTGTTGAATCTTTGCCAAAATTCTACCATGACTTTGAGGAGGTCAAAGAAGTAAGTTTTGATTTTTTTTATGTGAATTTTTTTCTAAATAGGTATATTTAGTATTTTTTTTGTAAATTTATTTAATTTACAAGAGATTATAATGAACCTCCTCATCCCATGAACACATATGCAAACTTCTCAAAAAGTGAAAAAAATAAACAACAAATTCTTAGGAGGATATTTTTCTAAATCTCAAAAGTGAATAGAATTAAAAATATTTAATTAAGCATCAGCTGACAAAAGATACCCATCATCATGAATAAAAAAGAAAGATGGAGAAGAAAAGAAGAAAATGTTGCAACAAATTCCAGGGTTCCACACTATATAATGTGGCCAAACTACATAGAAATTAAACCATGGCATAAATGAATTCACAACAAGATGGAGGATTATAGAAAAAAGGAAATCAACCTAAAGAAGGAAGATCTAAATTGATATCAAAATAATGAACATTAAGAAACAACAAAGGAATATTAATAATAATAAAAATAAAGCACCGAGACACCAGATACAAAGAGTAGAAACCAAGGAAAACAATAGAAGGGAGAAAAAGTAAAACCAAAAAAGGAATGGAAGTGAATTTACAAAAAGTTCTAGAGAATGGGTTAAAAACAATAAAAATTATAGAAACCCTAGACCCAAAACCGAACAAAAGGAAAAATCAGTGACAAAACAACAAATAGAGCCAATTGAAATTAATGTTGAAGAAGAGACTAGGGAAGACTCAGAAATGCTAAAGAAAGTGGCCATATTAAGCAAAATAATTGGCCTTAGTGTTGGAATATGGCTTTGAGAGATTGTTTTTGGCTACTTGTGTTGTCATTGATGGAAATTGTAGTCAACAATATGGTCCACAGTGTTAGCATTGCTCCTATCGGCAAGGGAAGTAAGATTCTATATTCTACTAGCAGAAAGAATGAAGTGTAGAACATCCAATTGATAAGTTGATCTCATCACTTCACCAGATCATTATTTTGTGGTGTGGATCTCTAGGGAAGTCTTCCTAGAATGTGTACTATCCTACTGATTGGTTTTGTAGTGTTGCGAGTTGAAGTTAAGAGGTTTAGTAGTATGATTCATGGTTTATTCTCTCATTATAGCCGACATGTTTTGTATGGTGTATTTTGGATGTATGTGGAGTATGTATTTAGTTATTCCTTATGTTCTGAATTTTTTTTGGGTCCCTACTAAAGTCTAGCAACCTTGTGAGGGCACACATCAACTCTAATTAATGATTTGAGCCGACATAAGAAAGAAAATTATTTTTTTGTTGTTGAGAAGCTGACATACAATGAATTCCTAATTAGCAGGTATATAAAGGAGATCAAAAATTCATTTTGGTGTGTGAAGTAGTTGTGAAAAGGATAAAGTGTATGTGTAGAAGAGAGCAAAAATGGACAGATCGGTTATTTGAGGGTAGAAAAAGGTTTTGTATGCTAAGCAGAGCAGAGCAGAAGTGCGAAGTGGATAGAAAGATCTAGAATCTGAATGTGCGCTTAATTGGAGCTAAATCCAAGAATTTGTAGATACTACTTTCTTAGTTCAATTTTTTTTTTAATCTCAAATATATTTTGTAGGTAGTGAGCCTTCTCTTTTGAGCGGTGAGCTCTAGGCAGTGAGCCTGAATGCAAGTGCATTCCCTTTTATCATACTTTTAACAAAGTATACTTTGTGGATTAATCTCTAGTGTGGTATTTCCCCTAATAGGATTTCCACGTAAAAATATTAGTGTTATGGTGTTCCTTAATATGTTTGCATGTTCACTTCTATCTATATACTGTGAATGCTATTGAGGTTTTATTTATTATTATTGATTATTTAAGAATTGATTTGAATATCAAATATTATGGAACATTGATTCATCCCCCTCTTAGTGTTCCTCGTGTCCAACAATTGGTATCAGAGGTGGTTCCTTTTCTAAAGTTTAACAACTTGAGGTGGATCTCAAATTACAATTGACACTGGTGGTCTTCAATAGTAGCTTATTAGTCCAAAGCAGAGATCATCGAACTAAAAACAAATCTTGTGGCTGTCAAAAAATTCGTCCAATCACTAAAGGATAAGATAAATGAGTCAAGAGAAAAGAGGAAGGAATTGTGTGATTAGTTGAAACAAAAAGAAAACAAAGGTCCAAATGATATCCATTTGAATCAAACCCTAAGAGAAATAGTAGAAGAATGTGAAAAGCATGCTAAGGACAATACAACTCTAAAGCTTGAAATGGAATTTATGGCGATGAAGTTTACCAGAGAGATTGAAGAAAGAAAGAAGAATGAGGAGAATCTGGTCTAGTCCCTGAAAGAAAAATCTGAAAAATGCACCAGAATTAATAGTGGATTCATTCAGTTGGAAATTGAACTGCAACAATCCAGAAACAATGAGCAAGATCTTGAGAGATAGGTAGTTATCCTCGGAAATGAGCTTGCTACTACAAATGAACTCAAGGAGAAATTCAAGATAAGCTCTACTAGGCTTGATGAGATAACCAAAGGACAAAAGGATACAAATGACAAGCGAGGTCTTGGCTATGAGAAGGGTGAGAGCTCTGGATCTAAGTAGAAGAACCTTGAAAAGAAGAATAAAGGCAAAAGAAATCTGGTAAGGAAACCCAATGCTAAATTTTTTAATGGATATTGCTTTGTTTGTAATAAATTTGGACATATGGCTTCTCAGTGTAGAAGAAAGATAAACCTTAGTGCTCCATCATTTTCTAGTCAGTGTTTTAAATGAAAAAAAATTGGTCATAAGACATTAGAATTAAAAAGTATGTATGTCAGTGCAAGTAACATTAAATGCTATACCTATGGAAGATTTGGACATGTTGCTAATCAATGCAGATTAGGAGGAAATTAGTGGAATGGATGGTATAGACAAAAGAATCCGGTATGCTACAATTGCAACAATTTCGGGGACATTGCAAGATTCTGCAGGAAGAGAAACATGAACAAAAGAGGTTGGGTTTATCAAGGAAGAAATTCATAGAAAAAAAAAGGAAAAGAAAAAGCATTTGTGGAAGAGATAAGAGATCAGATGAAGAAAACATGGGTAAAGAAAAGTGAATCTGATGAAGGAAATAAGGTTGTACCAGAAGCTCCCTCTGGTAATTCTTCTAGTAATTGATTTCAATCCAGAGGCCTAAGGGGAGTTTCCCATGAAAAATACTTTTCCACCCTATGTATAATTGGCTCTAAATCACTGGATGTCATCAGCAGTTGTGTTATTATTTGACAAATATATCTGGAATCATTTTTTTTGTTGGATGAAATGTTGAAAGTCTAAAGATGGATTCTTCATTTGCTATCTGAGTTCACAGTGTAACCAAAATCTAGGGAAACACATTTGATGTGACAAAAAGTTAAGTATGTGAAGTTATAAAAGGGCATTTGAAACCCTAACTAGTCATTGTGCATTAAAAGAAAATAGTTGGAGAGCACTTTCAAATTTTTTTTGAAGGTGCGAAAGGTCATTCTAGCGACAAATTCTTTAGGTATCTCTATTGCTTATAAATTCCATATCTATTTGATGATTGGTAGAACCCTACTCAGCACAAAAATGAAACAAACCAAAGGAATAGTAATCTTGGATGAGTATAGTAGTCAAAAAGTTAGGGATGAAAGAAATTTGTTGTCTCCCACCGAATTGAGGAGGCTTGAAGGATTGAAGCATAAGAATTTGGATATATGGAATGAATTTCCTCATTTCATCAATATGGAAGTGATTCGGTTTATCTTAAATGGATTGGATGGTGATATCCTCACTTTGGATAAACCCTATCAAATCTCAGAGGATGTAATTAGGAATCTACCAGGTCTGTGCAATGTTGGTAATATTCTGAAGAAGAAATTGATTCAAAATGTTTAGATTGAAGCCCTAACCAGAATAAGGGGAGATCAAATGGGTCTAATAATTTCACCGATTAAAGATCCATTGCAAAGGTATGTTTCACATGGAATCTCATATAAGATATTCTTCAGAAACTGAGAAGGATAAACCTCAACAGGTGTTGTATATATTGCTCATAAAATGATAATAGAAAATGAAGACTTTGACCTATGTAGTCTGAGGAAGGATCAATTTATGAAGAATGTACAATTAACAAAGGATATTGAATACTCGTTCAAGTTTGGCACTCTTGCAATATGTATTATAATGTATTTTCTTAATCGCTTGCCTCTCAATGACAATGTGGTGTGGAAAGAAAATGTATCAATCTGCAAGAAAATATTTGTGCATTACAACTCTTTTGAAAACGGGGCATGATTTTATGAAAAAATATTTAGAAAGGTGCTAGAAAAGTTTGGGGCAAGTGTTATCCCTCTTCTGGTAAAAATAACTGAAGTTGGGCCATCCTATGGAAAGGCAGAGAAAACACAGAAGAGAGGAAGAGATCTGGCTAGTGTCACTCCTCTGACACCCAAGTCAGCAAGAATTGAAGAAAAAGGGAAAGGATAGTTGGTTGTGGATGTAGAGGATGAAGAATATGAGGAATATACTCCAAGAGAAGAACCAAAACTAGTTGAACTGGTTGTGGAAATTGTAGAAGAGAGTGATGATGAAGATGCTCTGTTTAAAGCAAAGATGTTGAAAATTATTTAGGATGAGGATGGAATGCACAAGATAACTAATATATGGTTGAAAGGAGCATTGTATGCATAGGATGTCATTGATGACACTTTGAGAAGATACTTTGCTGATGACAATATTGAATTGGAGAGTTTGCAGGATGTTCTCCTAGAAGAATTGATTGAGTGTGTGAGGGAGGCTATGGAATTTGTGCCTCTGGATAGGAAAGAGGAGGAAATGATTTCCCATTTGAAAATGCAGTTTAGGCTATCTCTTACTAAAATGAATAAGAAAATGAATGTGCTAAGATAGTGCATTGATTAATTCAATAAAGTATTCAATTACTATCTAAGGTGGCCTCATGTGGCTGACAAGTACAAGGATAGGTTGGAGGAAATTGAAAAAGAGCTTGTCATAATTAGACAAGACTACAGTATGTTTTTTAATAAGGATGGAAAGGTTAAGAAAAAGGTTCATGATCTATAGGTTGAGCATGCAAATGTTCACTTTGCTAGAAAAACTTTCATGGACACCTTCTAGAGAGTAAAATACTTGATTGAAGGAAGACTAGAGAAAATGATTGAAGTGCTAAAGATAAGAGAAAAGCTTGAAGAAGCAATCACCATTCCCGAATCCCTTGTCCAGACTATCAATAGCATATCAGAGAATAATAACTTTCTTATAGCTATTGGGATTATGGTGGACTCTTGGAAGAAATTCCTTCCAGAAATTAATGCTAAGTATAAAATAATCTTCTGATTATTGTAGTAGTTTCTCAAATTTTGATCCAACTCTCTATTTTGCAAAAGGGAAAGAATAGGAAGAGAAGTATAGTAAATATTACAAGGAAAGTGAGAGAGATAGAAGCTTTTCATTGATGTAAAAGGGGGAGATAATGCAGTGAAAAATTTCTTGACATCAAAAGGGGGAGCAATAGTCTTGATTTTGTTGAGTTTTTGGTTTTGACACTTAGTCAAATTTTCATTAAATGTTGTCATTAATGCCAAAGGGGGAGATTGTTGGCATATGGATTTGAGAGATAATTTTTGGCTACTTGTGTTGTCATTTATGGCAACTAGAGTTGGAACTATGGTCCACAATGTTAGCATTGCTCCTACTGGCAGAAAGAATGAAGTGCAGAACATTCGGTTGATAAGTTGATCTGATCACTTCACTGGATCATTATTTTGTGGTGTGGATCTCCAAGGAAGTCTTACTAGCTTGTGTACTATCCTATTGATGAGTGTTGTGGTGTTGCATTAGTCAGAGTTTGAGTTAAGAGGTTTGGTAGTATGATTCATGGTTTATTCTCTCATTATAGCCAACATGTTTTATATGGCGTATTACAGTTGTGTGTGAAGTTTGTATTTAGTTATTCCTTGTGTTTTGAACTTTGTTTTGGGTCCCTACTAAAGTATAGCCAACTTATGAGGGCATGAATCAACTCTAATTAATGGTTTGAGCTGACATAAGCAAGAACATTAATTTGTTGTTGTTGTTGAGAAGCTAACATACAATGAATTCCTGATTAGTGGGTGTATAAAGAAGAGAGTGAAAATGAATAGATCAATTATTTGAGGGCATAAAAGGTTTTGTATGCTGAGAAGAGCAGAGCAGAAGTGTGATCTAGATAGAAAGATCCAAAATCTGATTGTGCACTTAATTGGAACTAAATCCAAGCATTTTTCAATGCTACTTTCTCAGTTCAAAATTTTGTTGTAATCTGAAATGTATTTTGTAGGAAGTGAGCCTTCTCTTTTGACTAGTGAGCTCTAGGCAGTGAGCTTGAATTCAAGTGCATTCCCTTTTATCATACTTTTAACAGAGTATAATTATGGATTAATCTCCACTGCGGTTTTTCAACTAACAGGGTTTCCACATAAAAATATTGGTGTTATGGTGGTTCCTTAATGTGTTTGCATGTTCACTTTTGTCTATATATTGTCAATGCTATTGAAGGTTTATTTATTGTTGTTGATTATTTTAAGATCTGATTTGAATATCAAATATTGTGGAACATTGATTCACCCCCTGGGCAAGGCATAGTGTCCAACACTGAAGCATCGCCATGAATAAAAGAACGGCAAGAATAAACATATGTAGGAAGCATGGTATTAAATTTTTTCCTAACTTCTTCGTAATAGTATTCTTATTAGAAGAAGATAGAAACTTGGTGTTGGAGGAGGGTTTAAAAGAATTTGAAGGTTGCCCAATCTATATGCAGAAATGGGAAGAGAACTTTAATCCAAGAAAGAAAGATGTTTATAGTGAGGAAAATGGATAAGAAATGTACAACCTCCTAGTAGAATAATCGTCAAAGCATGAGAAATAGGAATAATTCTAGGAACTTTGGTAGGAATAGATACTAGTTTGTTAAAAGAAAAATTCTCTCCATGCAAGAATAGAGATAGCAGCAATAAAATAGATTCCTAAGGAAATGTTGTTAAAAAACTAGTAGGAATATGGAAGAAGGAATTTAAGATAGAAACCAAAGCCTCATATTCCATAAAATGTAATAGAAGATATCACAAATTAGAATACTATAAGGCTAAATAAAAATTCAAAAAAAATTTAGAAGAAGAAAATCACAAAGGACAAATGAGTGGAAGGATTCTTATTAGGAAATAAGGAATGGAATGGAAGGAAGGACTGAAGGAAGATCTGGAAGGAATGGAAATGGAAGGAATGAAAAGAAAAGAAAAGGAAGAATGGTAAAAAGGGAGAAGAGCACTCCCAACATAATGAACCATGATTGTGACATATATCAGGGGTCTGAATTCCCTGAAGAAACAATGCTTAATGAAGTGTCAAATAGAAAAATTAGATGCTAACATCCTACTACTAAAAGAAATGAAGAGAGAAGACACTAGCAAAATGATACTTCAGATGGGTGGTTGGGAGGAATCCCTATAAAAATCCTTTGGGACTGCTAGAGGTCTAGAGATCCTATGAAGAACTAATTTGATAGTAGTACAAATATTGGAAAAAGAGGAATATTAGATGTTATGCGAGGCCAAGAGCCTCATAAGAAAAGTGAACACCTACATCTTCAATATTTATGATCCAACCAAAAATCATGATAAAGAAACCCTATGGAATAATTTAAGCCAAAAGATAGTAGAGATTGGGAAGAAAAGAATAATAATGGGAGGTGACTATAATGTAGTACTCAAGAAAGAAGAAAAATATGACGAAAATAATGATATATCATTACTAATGGAAAACTATAGAAAATTCCTAATTAATAACAACCTCATAGATATTCAGACAATGAATTTAGTATATACATGGGAAAAAAAAAAGAAATGGAGAAGGTTGCATAAAGGAAAAACTAGATAGATTCATATACTCTCAAGATTGTTTAGCAGAAAAACTAAATATAGAATCAACAATCCTTCCAATGGTAGGATCTAACCACTTACCAGTTAGATTAAATATCAAAGAAATGGAAAGTAACCCAAAGACTTATTTTAAACTATAGAAGATGTGGTTCAAGAAGGAGGAACTAGTGAACCTAATAGAGAAATGGTGGAAAATAGCCCCTGAGTACAAAGGAACAAAAATATTTATCTTCATGAACATGCTAAAAAATATTAAACATAAGCTAGAAGAATGGAATGGAATGGTCTTTAAAATTACTTTTTTAGAAAAAGTAAGGGTCAAGGCAGAACTAGAAGTATTAAACAACAAGGTAATGAAAGAAAGGATGGAGCAAGATGACTACCTGAAAGAAAGAACCTTGATAGAAGAATATAATGATATTTTGGGTAGGGAAGAAGAATATTGGAGAGCAAAGTCAAGGGAAATATGGTTGAAAGAAGGAGATGTAAATACTAAGTTTTTTCACAATACAACTAAGATAAAAAATTCTTATAAGAGAATTTTTGAGATAACACTTCCAAATGGGACTAAAATAGAAAATCAAAATGAAATAAATGAGGAAGCAATAAGGTTTTACAAACAACTTTTGGAATCAGAAAGTGACAAGGATGTCCTTAATGATAGAAAAATCTTAGAAAATATTCCAAAGCTCATATCTAAAGAAGAAAACAATATGCTGGGAGGTCCTTTTATAAAGGAAGAAATCAAGAAAGTCACATTCCAATTACACCCCAATAAATATCTTGGACTGGATGGCTTCCCAACACTCTTCTACCATAAATGTTGACACTTACTAAAGGAAGAAGTATGGAAAATATGTGAAGACTGTAAAAGGAAAAAGAAGTTTGTTAAATATATAAACCCATATCTCTTTGTAATGAAATTTACAAAATATTATCAAAAGAACTCGCTAACATATTGAAATGCATGCTAGAAAAGATAGTATCACCAAATCAAACTGGATTCACTCTCTGAAGAGACATTGTGGATATCATAATACCTACAAATGAAGTTGTCCACACAATTAACAAAGATAGGATAACAATCATGTTGATCAAGTTAGATGTAAGCAAGGCTTACAACAAAGTTAAATGGATATTTTTTATGAGAGTAATGGAGAAGTTTGGATTTTGTTAAGGATGGCTACAAATGGTATACCAATGAATATCAATAATAAGATATTCAGTTCTCATTAATTTTTCACCATGTGGCTTCTTTGAAAGTTCAAACCGTATATGTCAAGGGGATCTAATGTCTCCTTTCCTATTCAACATCATGGCAGAAGCCTTCAATAGACATATAACAAAGTATCAAAAACAAAAAGAGTTGAAAGGAATTCAAATAGCACAAGGCATTAGAGCCACAACGCATTAGTAATTCACTAATGATACAATTCTACATGGAGAATACTTAATTAGGGAGGTTGAAGCAATAAAATAATGTATGGAAGAATACATAGAAGCATCAAGATAATAAATTAACAAAGAAAAATTGAAGATTTATTTCTTCTACACAAAAAAGGGATTGCAAAGAAGAATAGCTAAGATCCTGAGATATTCAATAGGGGAGATCCCATGTAAATACTTAGGGATACCTTTATTGAAAGGGATAACAAGATCAAGTCTTTGGGAAGAAATAATAAAAGAACGCAAAAAAAAAAATAGAAGCTGGAGAGGAAAGTGGCTGACTTTGGCAGGTATGATAACAATGATAACGGTCATTTTATCTCCCATTCTAATATTCCCATTGTCATGTATGAAATTAACTTCCAAATCAATGCTATAATTGGAAAATATACTAAAAAATTCCTCTAGAAAGGTTCAAATAAGGAGCATAAAATCCCCCTAATTCATTGGGACAATGTATGTAAATCTCAACTAGAAGGGGGAGTAGGTATTAGAAACTTGAGGGCACAAAATCTAGCTCTAGGATCCAAACTCATATGGAAAATGTACAAGAAACCATCTTTGCTATGATGCAAAGTGATGCAACATAAATATCTAGACAATCAGAATCCATAAAGGATCCTAAAAATAGCAAATGTAATGCCCACATTTTTATTCTCTAAACAACCTAGTCATTGTGCATTAAAAGAAAATAGTTGGAGAGCACTTTGAAAAATTATATTATAGAGTCAAAAACACATTCTCAGATTATTTATAAATATCCATTATTCATGGCAGAATATGTAACACTTACAGATTAATATATTTAATTATATTCTGAATATATACATACAATTATATAAATATAATATACAGATTTGAAGGGAACCAACACCACGCTGTTTACACACACACACTATATATATAAAACTCAGAAAACTTTATATATGTCATGTAGAAACAGAAAGCATATATAACATATTCAGTTTTCGTCTACTTAATTTTTATTTTTATTTTGTAAGTGTATATATATATATATATATATATATATATACAATACAGATTTATATATATTTCATTGTATATATGCTGCTAACAGCCGGCTGCTAGAGGTGAATGTTGTACAAAATTGATATAATTCCAAGCACTTCAAATGCTATTTGAAGCCTACGGTGGGGAGAAGAGTGTGGCGGGGGAGGGGGGCTGCTCAGGCCACAGCGTCCTCCAATAGACAGCTACAGGCTGTTTTTACCAGTTGTTAAATATTTTATTTATTTTTTTAATTCAAAAACAATTTAAGAGCCAAAAATAGCGATTTCCCCCTTAATTGCTTGAAGTCAACAATGCAACAGCTAAAATGTTGGCTGTAACAAGCTGAAGATATATATATTCTCTAGAAGATATATATATATATATGTTTATGCGTAAGTATGTCTATATATATTTATATAAAGACTCAGCAAGTCACAATTATTATATATCGAATATAACAGCTGATTGGGTTTCCTACAAGAAAGAAATCCCGATGGAGAGTTTTACCAAACAGAATTTACAAAATTTTCAAGCAATATTATTCTGAAAATAAATGAAAACCAAAAACGATTCATTCATTTGCACAGCTGGAATAAAGAATTCATAAGATAAATAATCGAGAACCTGAAGTCCAATGCTAATCTGACAATCTGCTCTGATTCATTTGTTCTTTCTTGCTCTATTCTCCTTATTCCACAAAGAGAGATTGAGAAAACAAAAGATAAGAGAATAATGAGTTTTTAGGATCAATTTCTTGTGTGTGGAAATAAGAGTTTTATATATATTTTTATTTATCTCTTCTAGCTTGTTTTTCCCCTTTGTTTTTTCATTTTTGTTTTCTAATTTTTCCCTCTTTTCTCCTATTTTCTATCTTTTCTTGACTTCTATCTTATCTCTTTTATTCGAAAATCTTCTCTTATCTCCTTTTATTCTAAATGTTTAATAAATCTGTTTTAAAAACAAAAAAGAAGATTTGTTTTCCTATGCAACAAATTATCTTCATTTAACTAAAATAAATATCATTTTTATCCTCAAACAAAGCACATTATTTCAATGAAATGAACAATATCTTAATTTTTAGATAAAGCATCAATTAAGAAATAAAATAAAATAAACTTATCCTTTTAATTATATGCATTTTAATTTCCACCATCTAATTTAAATAAATAATGCAAGTAAAACAAATATAACAATTAATTAAATAATTTTCTAAATGCAATTTTAATATGTTACTACGTGATGTGTGCGTGCGAGATATTCCATTCCCACTTAACCCTTCCAGATGGCTAACCTCCTCTACCTCAACCACACTCTTGGTCTTCAACAAACTTGCATCTCATATAAACTCATGCACCCATTAGTAGGTTAGTGTCCAGAAATATAAATCAAAGAAATTCAATTCTTCATTCTAATCTATATATATAACTTTCTATACTATATCATTTGAATTAAATAATAATTATCACATTTCATTTTCTAGAATAAAATAAAATCCATTTATTCTATCATTCAAAAGTCACACAAGTTATTCTACCACACATTTAGTTTCCAGTTCTATGTAAAGTAAACTCAAACAGTGACAAAGTTTGAGACGTGACAATTACCCCATACAGTTTCACAGTCGACTGCCACCCACTTAGGTGAAGTCAAGGATCAGAGAACTGGTTAAGGGTATATCAACAAAATATGGGGTGTAGTCTCAATGTATGATGATTTGACGAAACCCAATCAATGCATAATGTGACCTTCAATAATAAAACTTAATGCTTAGCATATAATGAAATCTCTCTAAATGGATAATAAGGGATACGTTAAAATTAAATTTACCCCTTTCTAACATGTTATAAGACATAAAGTCTAAAATTAACAACTCAATAAGGCAGTGAGTTGTTAAACTCTATCAAAATCATAACAAGGAACTTACATTTTTCCATTACTAATTTGATGTGAGAGATGGCAATATGAAAAATATGGATATGACTGAACCAAATGTGAATCATAAAGACAAGGATTATTTAGATTGATAAACCTATCAATTAAATAAAGAGGTAACTATTCAAGCTACGCTAATAAAGTCTTGTTAACAGTATACTATATCATCTATCCTACATCTAACAATGCACTACTACCAAAATATAGCAACAATGAACTTATTAATAAAGAATGAAGAACAATACACAATAAATGTGCCATCTACTTTAGTGAAATAACATACTTTCATTTTGGGTTCACAACAATATTTTATTAATGATACTAACAAATCCCTTGGAGAAGAAAAATACATATAGCTAAATCAACTATTGAGGATTACAGTTATCCTATACTCAATCTTCCTCAATCATAACACTAATCCATACGACTATAATGATATTAATAATTTGAAAGAAGAACTCATTATCGCAAGGACCTCTACTACAACTATTGGACTAATATTTATGGAATATTTTTTTATATGGTAAGTGTTCATTCACAAGTTCTAATTATCATCTACACTATCTTTTAAATCATGATCTAAAAAAAAAGTGATCTACAATTAACATTGTAGATAAGAATTACTAGATATCATCTGAAGGATTCTACAAACAAATACTTACTTTCAATATACTCTTAAATATTTGACAACTAGGGTTAAACAATATGAACAAGGAAACATTCTAAAAGTTAAATTAAGATTATAAATCCACCAATAAAGCTAATGAATAATTCAAGTATGAACTAGTTAACAAATATATTAACAAATACTACTTAATTTATGATATTTATATGAGTAATGAGCAATTCTTCCACAATGCTAATAATTGATAACCCATATCAAAGAAAACAATTGATAAGTATACAATGATAATCTAGGAATTCTAGTTTTTAAAAAGACTAACTAAAATTAGAATTTCGTTAATAAATAACCATTGAATATCATATGAACTGAGTAAATAAACCCATTCTTATCCCCTTTTGCAGCTATTAGAAACATTAATAAATCCTATCAAGATATGAGATGAAATAATTAAACTTAGTTTGAATATAAACTTATAGTAGCATTAGAATTATTAAACACCATTTTGATGAATTTATATTGAATAGTAGCATTTATTGATATTCAAAAGCTTAATCAATCTTCAGATTCCTTGCTTGAATAATGGTTCAAAAAACCTCATCTCTTATACACATAATTATATAATTGGGTACTTGTTTAATCTAAATGATTAATACTATACTTTATGAGATCTAGTTGATACTCACATTTGAAAATTGCCCTTAAATTTCACTATTATCCAGATAAAATCTTCCAAAAGCTTTTTATATTTTATCATTAAAGAAATTAAGATAATGCAAAAAAAAATAACTCAAATCTAATGATCCCAATAAACAAATATGGATTTTTGACATTCCTAAAAAATTGAACAATTTATATGTTCCTCAAAACAAAATCTCAACCTAAAATAAAATCTTTGATTATATATTCTTGTCAAAGAGCTTCAATACCTTTGGGTAAAAAAATATATGCCTCAAATCCTTTCACTCATTTAAAGAATCCCAAAATAATTAAAATAAATTAAAAGATTTAATTAATTTGAATTTGGACTTACCACTTTACAATTATTAGAAAATAAGTATGCTTTCTTTTTCTTTTCTTATTTTTGTTTTTCACTTCAAATGAATGAGGTTTATTAAATGTGCAAATCATAAGGGTGAAGGTTGCATACGAATAAAAGAAGAATAATTAGTACGCATATGGATCAGATCAGTGGAGATAGCATAACTGTAAATTTGGCTAAATAGAAGATCAAAACACAAAAGATAATATAACTTTATTTAGGGGGGAAAGAGATTTTATCAAGGATCTTATTTTACACAATTTGGTTTAGGGAAGCCGCTTCTAATGCCAATGATTCACAAGATGTATTAAGAGTATGATTATATATATATAAAAGAAAATATAATTATATATTTAATTATGCTGATATATACTTAACTACAGAGGGTAAATGATGCAATAATGTTAAAAACCTAAATGTGCTCATTATTAGAATCTAGGCAATAATTTTCATTTTCTATAAACATACCCTAAAATCACCATGGAAACCTTATTTTCAAGCTGCATCTCGCCAAATTGGAGAAGTGAAAGGTCAAAACCAGTGAAGAAGCAATATGTTGGAAAATTAAATGCTCCCGAGTCTCTTCCTGTTGGCACCTACTTGTCAGGGGCATTTGATGCTTGCAGCTGAAATATTGTTTTGGGAATTGCTTTCCCCACTTGCTCCTGACGTGCACCTGAAGGCTGCAAAAGAAATTAATGAAGTTACAAATTTTTGAATTCTAATTAAATTCTAGTAGGTGATTTCGAATTTGAGAGGGAATGTTTTGGAAGTCAAAATGAATGAAGTTGGTTTATTCTATCAAGTTAGTTGGATGAATTTCGCAAAAGCAGCAAACTGTGTAGAATGTTTTTTTGTTTTCTGTGTGATTCAGAGAAATTACTAAGCAAAAACAACTGCATGTGTATTTTGTATGTGTGCAGTGATTGCTCCTGAAGAGCTCTTCATAGCTCTTTCCTATGAGCTCCTAGTAGCTCTTGAAGTTGTCTATTTTGGTTTAGTAACTAATGAAGCTCCCAATAGATTGAAGTTTTTAGCTTAAAATTAGCTTTCGGTAGTTTCAGTTTAATCTTTCTTGTATTGTTATTTCCAACATATTTAATACAAAAGGAAAATATTGCATTCCCAAATTTGTCTCCTTGCATATAGGTGTAGACACCTAAAAATGGTCTGGAGAATCTAATTAATTAAATACGACTTATTTGATTAATTTATCTTAAATTCGTCTACTTAGTAAATAAATAGAAATATTTATTAAGTTCATTATTAATTCTTCTATATCTCTCCTAATTAAATAAACAAAATTAAAAACTTTGTTTTATTTAATTATTATCATTTTTATCGTATTATTTCTCTCTTAATTAAATAAACGAAATTAAAAACTTTGTTTTATTTAATTATTATCATTATTACTTCTTTTATATTTCTATCATAAATTAAATACACAACTTAAATAATTTGTGTTATTTAATTACCTCATCACATTTCTTCTTAATTAAATAAAGATATTATAAAATCTTTTATTTAATTATCATTTTCCTTTTTGTTTTAATTTAATAAACAAATCCTATAGTTTGATTTATTAAATTATTCAATCCTCTTTTTGCTAAATTTAAATAAATTAAAATTATTTAAATTTATGCATAAATTATCTACCACTATTCACTCACCAATAAAATTAAATTTTTAAAATTTAATTTATTCCACTGTCATTCACGGGAAGAGCTTCGGGGACAAACCTGTAGGAAGTTCTCTCACCCACCTTCCCTCTCATCTTGCCTAGTGTTTTCATGGGGAGAAACAATCCTCCATGATCAGCTCCATCTTCTCATCCTATGCCATTCAATTCTTCAGATTGAATCCCAGCCTCTTATCCCGTATCCCTGTGCAAATGTGCTGCCGAGAAAGTTATAAATACAACTCTTTGGCTACAGGAAATGGACCCCAACTTATGCAATCTTACTCTGCAGGTTTTCCAAAGCATCCAACATTTATCCAGCAAGCAAGCATCCAGCATCCATCCAGCATCCATCCAACATTCATCCAGCATCCAGCATTTGCAATCATGGTAGCAATTACAGTAGTTTTAAGCATTTAATCATATAAGAAATAGAATAGTTCAATTCTCATTCTCTAAGTGTCATTTCAATAGTCTAATTAGCTTCTAAATCTGAGAGCAAAGTAGATTAGAGAGATCTTTAGAGTTAGAGAGAAATAGGATAAATTTATGAAGATTTCTAGTTTAAATTAGTTTAAATTCCTTAAATCTTAGATGCAATGTCCTATTTAGAAGTGTAGATGCATTGTTAGTTTGTTTTCCTCATTCTACCACTTACAAATTGGCGCCCACTGTGGGGCATAACCCCATATTTTTCTTGATTTTTGAGAAAAGTGTTCTACAGGTATCGGCATGATAGTTTTCGCGGAACCGTGATTTTTTGCAGCACGCCAGTTGGATTTTATAGCGCGCCGGTAGTCTATTTCAGCACGCCGAGTTTCTATTGTAGCGCGCCATGTCACTGTTTCAGCACGCCGCGTCACTGTTTCAGCGCACCGCATCACTGTCCTTAAAATCATTTTTTTTAATCTGGATCCAACGCGTCCGTGGCCAGATTTTATTTTTGTCTAATTTTTGGATAAAATTTATCAATCCTAGGATAGAAACAGATAAAATTTATCAATCCTAGGATAGAAATGGATAAAAATTGATCAATCCTAGGATAGAAACTTCACATTTTCTTGTGGGATTAAAATTGAACATTATGCTGTTATGGAGCAATATCTCCATATAGATTAGCTAATTTGTCATTTGGGTTTTAAAAGTGAACAAAATTTCTCTGCTGTGATTGGGTGATAGGTTTATGCTCTCCCCTTTACTGGGTGCATCAGAATACCAGACTCACTTTCCTTTACACATTTTAAAGCTTTTTAAAACCTTTAGACAGGCCTTCCATAGTGGGAAAAAGTACTCACCCTACGAGAACGACCTAAGTGGGGATAGCCAAAAGCCATGGTATTCCAACCCACTTAAAAATTTATGTGAATTTGGGGAAACCCTCTTTCAACGGAAGTGTGCAGGATAACCATCCCCAAAATCTTTGTTCTAAAGATTGGGAGGTCTCTCGAGGGAGTTTATCCATTTGCCGCTCTGAACAGAAACCCTATCTAAGAACCTAGAAATAGAAGCACACTTGTCAGTTTCTAAACATTGTAATACTCAGTGGTGCAGGGGCGGGGAATAATCTACCCTTAAGCACTCACCATATAATTGCCAAGGACTGTTTGCTCAGGGGATCTGGTATCCACTTCCGTCACTCTGAGTACGCACCTGGAAAAGATAAAAACACGGGCACCCTCTAGGGGGTGACATGGCTGTGTGAGTCGATGCAATTCCAAGCTGTGGGCCGTTCGAGTATATAACGATGACCTTTTGTCTCTAGGAGTGAGTCTGTTTGAATTGTCTTATCTTGTCATCAAACCAGTGAAAATAAAAAAGAATCATGTTTGGTTCTTAGAACATACACTATCTGTTTAGATTCTAAGATTTTAAAGTCAACCATTCTATTCTTGCTTGCTATGTTTTCTCTCATTAAATTCAGATATGATCATCACAAAAATCTTCAAAATCAAAACACTTGTGAAATTCTCATGATTCGAGATTGGGTATCCACCAAATTTGTCAAGAAATCTCTTGTCAAACGAATCAGAAAACCAAAGAAAACACTTGCATACAAACAACTTCTGAGAAAGCAACGATTTTTATATCAAAGCAGGAAAGTTCTACTCCAACATAGGACTTTTATTCATAGGTATCACGATTTCTCTAGAGGTTATACGGATGACTACGCTGTAGCTCCCTTAGATTCACAAGGGCTCTTAGGCAACACCACAATCACAGTCAAAGAATTTGTCCATAATACATCCCACAACCAGCCATACAATACGATACCAGACCAAGTGAGTTTCATAGAATAAGATAGTTTTCTGTCTTAACGCCTCATGGTTCTATTTTAGCACGTCACTGGTCTGTTTTAGCGCTTTGGGTCTCTGTTCTAGCGCATCACTGGTCTGTTTTAGCGCGTCACTGGTCTGTTTTAGCGCTTTGGGCCTCTGTTCTAGCGCGTCACTAGTTTGTTTTAGTGCGTCACTGGTCTGTTTTAGCGCTTTGGGTCTCTGTTTTAGTGCATCACTAGTCTGTTTTAGCGCGTCACTAGTCTGTTTTAGCGCATTGGGTATCTGTTCTAGCGCGCCACTCCTCTGTTCTAGCGTGTCACTGATCTGTTATAGCGCGTCCCAGCTCTGTTTTAGCTCTCTGAAAAGTCAGAAAAATAGAGAGTTAGTAAGACAGTTTTGTCAGTTACCCATATCAAAAACAAGGTGTTCATCAGTCCAAAACATTTTTTTTGCATAGTCCAAAACACTTGAGTCATACAAAAGGAAAACTTTACCATTACGCCTAGATCTTGAATCATCTTGCAAAGTATCCTTATCGCTAAATCTAAGATTTTCTGTCAAAGTTTCCCTATCAAGGATTTTTATCATCCTTCCATCACGAAACTAGACACGACTAAATCAGATTTTAAAATCAAAAACCTCGACACTTATCCAATCAAAAATCCAAGATCAAAGTCTAGAGTAAAACTCTAACGTTTGTATGCCTATTTTCACACGATCAGCATATCAAAGACAACAACAAGAAGAAAATGAAAGAATAGCAGCCATGGCTGAAGAAAACCCTTAGGGACGATACAGTAACACTGATCCTCTCACTAATTCACACGAGAAAGAAATAACTGCAGAAGAAATCGAGAAAGTTCAACAAGACCCTCATTTCCATTAATTTATGGAAAAGATGCTAGAGCAAGATATGGAAAAGTATCTACTATTATTAGCTGACAAAGGTGTTAAGATTCCTAAAGAATTTGATGTCAATCAACTCAAGGAAATGACCACACCCCAGATAACTAGTATGGAAAACCCAAATCAAATAGATGCTTTGACAAAACAAATCCAACAATTACAATTATAGTTCCAAAATATCCAACAAGGGCCAACAAAAAGATATTCCTTACAAGACATTTTCCCTTATCCATTCGATCCAAGCATTAACATGATACCATTTCCACGGTATTGTGAATACCCGACATACAACAAATACAATGGAAGAACCGATCCATTTGATCACGTACGGGAATTTCGAGCCATGAGCATAGAGTTCGCACATGAGGACTCTTACTTACTACGATTATTTCCAAGAAGCTTAGGAAAAACTTGCATGGAGTGGTTTTCTAAATTGGAACCCGGGATCCAATCTTTTGAAGAACTGATCAATAGGTTCATAACGCACTTCTCATTTAACATCCAACATGGGGTGACCTTAAAAGAACTCTACAACACCAAACAAGCAAAGGGTGAAAATTTTCTTTCCTTTCTCCAATGATGGAGAAGGCTATTTGCTAAATACCCTAGATCTATTCCTGAAGAGGAGAAGATAGAGATGTTCATTGATAACTTAGTGGATGACATGAATTACAGATTGGACTTACAATGTCCATCTACATTTGAACACGTTATCGAAGAGGGTCTAATCAAAAGAGGAATGATCAAACACTTCATTGAAGGGGCTCAAAATCGAAGAGGCTCTAATCAAAAGAGGAATGATCAAACACTTCATTGAAGGTTCAAACAATAACAATTCCTCTAACAACAACAACGAAAAGCCACGATTTTGGCAAAAGAACAAGAATACTAATACCATGATCGATACACACACATCTAAACCAGTATTCACCTTGACGCCAACCACTACAAACAAACAAAACAATGGTCTTAATGTCAAATAAAGTAGTGATCAAGGGAATAATCAAAACAATGGAGAAACAAAAACCCAATCATTCCAACGACCATCCAATAAATGAAAATTCACGCCATTAGGACAATCATTGGAATCAGTCCTCAAAGAAATTTTAGACGAAAAACTCATTCAAGTACAAGAGGCTAGAAATTGGGACCCTCAAGTCAAACCATCATGGTGGAATGACTTACATTACTGTCACTACCATCAAAATAAAGGCCACATGACTGAAAATTGTTGGCAGTTAAAACATGCGGTACAAGACCTCATAGATAAAAAGAAAGTATTTGTAGAGGGACACCAAACAAACAAAGATCATATGACGTTCAAAAATCCTCTACCCAATTATCAGAAGGGAGAATCCTCTTCCGCAAACACCAAAGGTAAGAACATCGGTTATGTTTATGACACAACGATCCTTTGTTTTTCTGCCACCAAGGAGGATGAAGAGTTATGCAATCAAATCAATCGGAACAATGACATTACATCTACCAATTTGGTAAAACATATGGACAAATTTGAAAACCAAATTAACGTAATCACACTCAAAGGGAAACAAGAGTACCAACTGGTTAATGCCACAACAAGGGCACAATCCAAAGTTATATTGAAAGGAGCATCAATATCATCCCCATCTGTGGATCCTCCCTCTAATCAATATAATCTCATTGATCAATTGCAGAAAATACCGGCACAAATATCCATCTTGGAACTTTTAAAGATTTCCCCATCACACAAAGAGGTTCTTGAACAAGCTCTTGTATCAACCACGGTACCTAACAATTTGGATGTGTGTTAGTTCCAAGCTATGGTGGGACATCTATCTGCACCTCATTGCCTTTCATTTTCCAAACATGATGATGTATCACTCACCCATCCACATAATTCCGCCCTTCACATTGAAGTCCTCATCCATAAACACCGTGCAAAGCGTGTCCTAATAGATGGAGGGGCTGGTTTAAATATTTGTACCTTAAAGCTGATTCGTGCACTAGGATACTCAGATGAAGCCATTGATACAAGAAGAAAAATCACAATCAAAGCATATGATGAAGAAGAAAGGTCCTCTAAAGGGTTGATCATATTACCCATTCAAGTGGGACCTATTGTCCAAAAAGTGGTTTTCCAAGTCTTAGATAGGGAATTGACATACAACATACTGTTGGGATGCCCTTGGATCCATGATATGCAAGCAGTACCTTCCACCTATCATCAATGTTTGAAATTTCCCGTCAATGGACAAGAGGTAACAATCACAGCAGACTATAATGACACCCAAGCTTGTCATACATTGAAAACTTCTCAGGATACATTCATACCTCACAATAGAGAAGTTAGCACATCAGATGGTGAGCAACAACAAAACTTCATATCAAAGTGGCTTCCAAAACAACAAAAATCACAAGAGATCAGGGTGGCACAATCTAACCCTTCAAATGTTGAAGAACAATTGGCTCCACTCTCACATCAATTCACCAAGGAAGTACAGATAAGTGATAAAGGAATAAGTGAATATGGTGTTGGACACTCTTTCCATCTATCACAAATGTTACCCTCCTTACAAACATATGGACAGCCATCTACAATCACCCAAAATTCAGCACAATCTACAACGGCATTAGATGGTAGATTTGTAAGAACAAGAAATTTAGATGAAGAATTAGAAGATAAGGCTATTCTAAATTGGCTTTATAGGGATGAGGAAGCTTCCACTTCCACGAGTAATATCATAGAGACAAATCAATATGGAAAGGGAAAAACTATTCTGGAGAAGATGGGATATTTAGGACAGGGACCTCTTGGGTTAAGGAAACAAGGAATAATAGAACCAATCCAACCACTCACACTCCATCATAAGGATAAAACTGGACTAGGATATGTAGCAGAACAAAGATCTCTTGACCAAGGGAAACAAAGTATAACAGAACCAATCCAAGTCCTCACAATTAAGCAAAATGGCAGAACTGGACTAGGATACACAGAAGAAGCAAGAGCATAAATCACCAATAAAACCATGGAGCGTATTCTTCAAATAAGAGATAACTCTGAAACAGATTCAAATGAATATGAGTGGGACAACTTATCAGATGTTTCCTATGAAGATATTCAGATCGACATTATCAAAAAGTATACCCCCAAACATGAGGAGGGTCAAAGCTCGAGTTTTAATCCTATTGTTGTTGCAACACAAAATTTCAATGACTCAAGTGAAGATGAACATACATCGATTGAGATAAATGATGTGGAAGAAAATACCTTCGTAGGCCTCGACATAACCACTAACAATCTAGATGACATTTCCATCCAAGCTTTCACAATCGCTGACCTCAACCCATCTAATGATTCATTGCCTTTACTGCATCCCGAGCTTATCGAATGGGAACCCCAACACCCTATCAATCTCCCTTTTTTTGACAATGATTCCTCCATTATTAACTACCTTTGCTGTGAGGAAATCGATACTTGTTCTACCAATACTTCTTTTAACAATGCTTTTAGGCAGGAGGATGCCAAGCCTTCCAGTTGCAAAAATATGAAAGTAAAAAATGGATCTAATGGTGAAAACCATTCTATGGCAGTATTTGATCCTAAAATAGTAAAAACAAAGAACGCATCCGATGGTGAAAACCTCATTGAGGAACCAAAGGATGGAAGGCGTGACATCCTCCCACAACATTACCATGAAAGATCATCAGTGTTGATAGAACCCACACAGTCTATTGATATTGGCACAGCAGAGAAAGTAAGAATCCTACACCTGGCAGCATCCATGACAGATACATAAAAGCCAGATTTTATCAAATTCTTTGAAGAACGATGCATCAATTTCGCATGGTCATACTCTAACATGCCAGGCTTAGACACAAATCTCATTATGCATCACTTATCCTTACCAGCTGGCACTAAACCAGTAAAACAAAAAATGAGAAAAATGCATCCACATGTTGCATTATTGGTAAAAAATGATTTGAAGAAACTACTAGATGCTGGATTTATCAGATCTATTGATTATGCAGAATGGATATCCAACATTGTACCTGTTTCAAAGCCAGATCACACCATTAGAATATGTACTGATTTCTGGGATTTAAATAGGGCATGTCCAAAGGATGATTTTCCTTTGCCAAACATAGACATGATTGTAGATCTAACAGCCGGCCATCAAATGCTATCACTCATGGATGGATTTTCAGGATACAATCAAATCAAAATAGCTCCTGAAGACCAAGAAAAGACAGCATTTACATGTCCATGGGGCACCTTTTGCTGGAACGTCATGCCTTTTGGGTTAAAGAATGCAGGAGCTACATACTAGCGAGCTATGAGAACAATCTTCCATGACATGATGCACACCTTCATGGAGGACTATGTGGATGATATTTTAGCCAAGTCTCACACCAGGGAAGGACATCTAGAGATACTGGCCAAAATATTTGACAGGTTGGAGAAATTTAAAGTTAGATTAAATCCTAAGAAATGTGCCTTTGGAGTAACATCAGCAAAACTCCTTGGATACATAGTTTCTACAAAAAGAATTGAAGTAGATCCAACAAAAGTTAAAGCCATTATGGAAATGCCACCTCCTAAGAATATCAGTACATTAAGATCTCTACAAGGCCAACTACAGTCCATCAGAAGATTCATCTCTCAACTAGCAGATCGGTGTCGTCCATTCAATCATCTTTTGCATAAAAATGTGTCTTTTAAATGGGATGAACAGTGTGAGAGTACTTTCAGTCAAATCAAGCATTATTTGATGACACCACCAATCTTGGTGCCACCCAGTGAAGACAAGCCATTGTTGCTATATATCGCAACAACAGATATCTCTTTAGGAGCCTTGCTAGCACAAGAGGATAGAGAAGGAAAGGAACAGGCAATATACTATATCAACAGAACACTCAATGGACATGAAGTAAACTACACCTTCATTGAAAAATCATGTTTAGCAGTAGTATTTGAAACACAAAAATTGCAACACTATATGCTCACTCACACTGTCAAGCTCATTGCAAAAATTGATCCTCTCAAGTATTTACTGAGCAAAGTAGCTTTAATAGGAAGGTTGGAAAAGTGGGTCATGCTCCTCAGTGAGTTTGACATTCAGTATGTTGAAAGGCGAGCTATCAAAGGACAAGTCATCGCCGACCAATTAGCAGAAGCTCCATTATCAGACTATCATCCTATGACCATGAAATTTCCTGATGCGGATATCCTCAACATTACAACACAACCATGGCAACTCTACTTCGATGGATCCTACACACATGGATCAGGGGCAAGAATTTCATTTGTCACACCTCTTGGGCACACAATTCCACGATCTTACAGGCTTACCTTCTGTTGCACTAACAATGTTGCAGAATATGAAGCTTTAATTCTTGGAATTAAAGTGGCTATTGACTGGAAAATCATAGAACTACATGTGTATGGGGACTCTCAGTTAATCATCTATCAAGTCAACAATGATTACCAAACTAAGGATGAAACACTAATTTTATACAAGAGACTGGTAGATGATCTAAGAAAATACTTCATAGATATCAAATTTGAACAGATACCAAGATCAGAGAATAAAGCAGCAGATGCCATGGCCACAATAGCATCTCTTCTACAAATGCCTGAAACGCAAGATCGTTATCAATTTATTGTGGAACAAGTGTCAAATCCTGCATACGCAAATCCCAAATCCCAAACCATAAGCCTTTTGGATAGTGCCCAATCTTCCATTTATGGAGACATTTATACTTATCTAAAAGATAATATCTTACCGCCAGATCTTTCTCACAACCAAAAGCGCAACTTCATATGCCAATCCGCCAAACATACCATTATTGCTGACACCCTTTACCGTTGAGGCCTAGATGGTACTCTTTTGCATTGTTTAGAACATAACGAATCCACTTCTGCTTTACATGAGGTCCATGAAGGAATTTATGGTACACATTCAAGCGGATTATCTTTAGCCAAGAAACTCCTTCGTTTGGGGTATTACTGGCCACACATGGAGCAAGAATCTTATAAGTTTGTCAAGAGATGTCAAAAATGTCAGATTCATGGCAATCTTATACATGCACCAGCATAGGAGCTCCATCCATTCACAACTACATGGCCTTTCTGTCAGTGGGGATTAGACCTGGTAGGGAAAATTAACCCATCTTCATCTAATGGACACAAGTTCATTATCATCGCAACATAATATTTTACAAAATGGGTGGAGGTGGTTCCCTTAACCACAATCACTGGGAAGCAAATATCATCTTTCATACTTAATTATCTCATTTGTAGATATGGGATACCCCAGTCAATCATTACAGATAATGGCGGGCCTTTCAAGAACCAAGATGTCCAAGAGCTGTGTGAAAAGTTCCACATCCAACATTGCTTTTCAACCCCGTATTACCCTCAAGGTAATGGACAGGCAGAAGCTTCAAACAAAACAATCCTAAAGATTCTCAAGAAGACTGTAAATGAAGTAGGGTGTGATTGGCACGTTCAGCTTAATCCTGCTCTTTGGGCTTACAGGACTAGCATCAGAACACCAACAGGAGCTACGCCATATGCTCTTGTTTATGGATCAGAAGCAATATTACCTATCGAGGTAGAAATTCCATTCCTTCGAGTTTCACTAAAGGGACTCATTTCAGATGAGGATTATAGGATCTCTAGACTTCAAGAATTAGAGCTACTTGATGAACGTTGACAACAAGTTGTCAATCATCTGACAACCTATCAACAAAGAATGTCTAGGAACTATAATCATAGGGTTAAGCCTAGAGTCTTCCAGATCGGAGACTTGGTCCTATGAGAAAACCCTAGAAATCAAGCAGACAGAGAAAAGAAGGGAAAGTTTGAACCTAACTAGATAGGGCCTTATGTTATCATATCATTCTATGGATCAGGAGCATACCGGCTGTCTACACCATAAGGAGATATGTTGGAGGAACCCATGAACATCATTCATCTCAGGCGATTTTACACTTGAGGATATCTAGTGCACAGTCAATAAAGTTGTCTTGATGAAAACCTGGCAAACAGGCGTCATGATGACAAAAAAAAACAAAAAAAATACAATAAAAATAAAAATACAAAGAAAAAAAAAGAGGACACAATAAAAACAAGTGATGAAAACCTGGTGGCAAACAAACGCTACTTGTGATTTTCACCAAGCTCTTCTATCTATTAGGTACAATTTTGTTACGATTGTTTCCTTTCATATCATTTCCATCTATCATTTGAGATAATCATTATCACTATCCATGTCATGGCAAGGATATCATGTTTTACCCTAGCTTGGGGGCAACATCCTAGTGTTATTTGGTACAATGGACTTTCAGCTTAAATAGAAAGGTAGTCAAACATGACAACACCAAGTGACGATACTTGAAAAAATCCAAAAACATCAGAAATCAAAATCCAAAACAAAAAAAAAAAAACATCAAAAAATCAAAATCCAAAAATCCATGCAAAAACATTCATAAAATTGAAAACACAAAATAGAGTCTACATCAATTGAAAGTGGAATCAGCCGGTCGAACTATGTGGTCTAGTATATAATAGGAGCTAATCTTTGATCAGTCCCGAGACCCTAGGATAGGTCTTTAGGTTACATCATTTGGTCAAACATCTGAGAATATCATGCAAACATCAGCACACACATTTCAACATCGATGATCTAATCTGAATAATGATTTGGAAATACATTAAGTAGAATTTGAATTGTTGTACTTTTTTTTTTTTTTTTTCATTTGCTTATCATTTCTTTGGAGCTACTCGATGACGTATTGAACTAGAGAAGCAAAGAAGGAGAACGATACATTTTCTTTGTTTGCTATTTGTGAGTTAGTCATTATTATTTTGTGAATTGTCGCGGGAAGTGCTTTACCAAGTATCATGGATGACATTCCGATTCACTTAAGAAAATGATTAATTCTTGTCTGTTTACGCAAGAAATGCTCAGGTCATCATTGGTCTATCTTATACCTTGATGCTTGTGTTCGCTTGCAATATCAAATATCATGAAAGAAATACTCAGGTCATCATTGGTCTATCTCATATCATTGATGCTTGTATTCACTTTCAACATTTAAAAAAAAGCTCAGTGATGATACAAAGAAAAATCAAAAGATTGTTGAAATGACACTTAGGTTTGCATTGATAAAATAGGTTTGCATGGTAAACATAGATTGCATTCATAATAATACATCTGCAGAGTACTGGTTGCACAAGTTACAAAGATTCATTCGTAAATAAAGTTATCTTTTCTTATTAAGGATTGAGTATACTTGACACATGCAATTTTCATAATAGCATGCATATAAAATCATTTCTTCATCTCATCATAAATTTCACAATAAACATCTCATTTTGTGGTATCATATACACGTTATGTTACATCATTCATTTACATCTCATCACATTGTCATTATCATGTAGTTGCAAAATCATCATTCATTGCATACATATAGAAGGCATTTTACATCATACATCATTTACATCTCATTTTATCTATCCCACATCACATATTCATACATTACATTTCATCCATATGTCATTCATTTACATCTCATTCATTACATTAATCATTTCACTCACATCTCATTTTATATATCATATATCACATATCCATACATCATTTTATCTATCATACATCATTACATTTACATCTCATTTCATATATCATATATCATTTTATCTATCACATGACATTTCATTACACACATCATTCATATATATCTCATTCTATATTACATTTCATCCATATATCATTTCATTTACACCTCATTAATATATCATACATTACATTTTCATCCATACATCATTTCATCTCATTTTATATATCATACATTGCATTTCATCCATTCATCATTCATTTACATTTCACTATTACATCATTCATGTTCATCACATTTTATTGCATCTCATTAAGAAAAGAAATACATCATCAATATCATATCACATCATCATTAATGCATCCATACAAGCTAGTACAATAAATCATCATAAAACATAAAAATTAAAATACATCCATCACATCAATCATGTAGAACACATCATAAAGATCAATGCATCCATCACATCAATCATGTAGAACACATCATAAGATCAATGCATCCATCACATAAATCATGTAGAACACATCATAGATCAATTGAACCGCTGCACATAGATATCTCATCAAGTGTCAAGTATACAATGAAGTCTGAAAAGGATAAAAATAACATCATGTCAAAAATGGCTGTATATATCTCTCAAAGGGTACACAACTGATATCAAGTGGTACTCGTACCAGAAGGAGCAGGGCTCGTGCCAGTATCAAGACCACCACCAAATGTCCCAGGATCTCTCGGATCTCTCGGATCTCTCGGGAGAGGCTGTGTCACGCCTCTACTTACTATCCTCGAACGAGTCCTCTCTGAGTGGGACTGGGCATAACTGACTCTCTACTCTAGGGGGCAAAGCTCATGATAGCGGCCCCTGTAAAACTCAATCTCCACACTTGCCCGCATGGCCTCTCGCATGTAATCTGCCACAGAGGTCCCATCTGCCACTCTCTACAATCTCTCTGTAGTAGCCTGTGCTGTCTCTACTGTCTGTCTGATAGTATCTCGCTCTGCAGTCAAGGCTGTGATCTATGCCTGGGTAGTGGTCAACTGTGCTTGTACGCCTGCTAGGTGAGCCTGTGTTGTCACTGCTACCTGTAGGGCCTCATCTCTCTCACCAATCAGAGAGGTAATCTGTGTTTGTGCAGTAGCTAGCTGTGCCTGCATCTGGGCCTGCGTATGTGCTAGTAATCCCTGCACCTGTGCTAGCTGTCCCTGTAAGGTCTGAACCTGCACCTGTAAACCTACAAACTCTGATCGCTCTACCGATGTGGAAGCAACGACCTGCCTCTTACGAGGCGCACTAGTCGATGGCTCTGTAGTACCTTCAATGCTCGGTCTCCTCCCATCTCTGCCATCATCATCACTGCTATCCTCGCTGCTATCATCACTCTCATCACTGCCCTCCACGTCCACATCTACATCCTCCTCTCTCCCCTATCTCTGACCAACCTGAACACCTCCTGCTAGTGCTGGTGCTGGTGCTGGTGCTGGTACTGGCTCATCTGGAATGGTAATACGAGGAGGAGGGTGCAGAGCCAAATACTGTTCGTACTCGGGAGTAACAGGTGCCTCAACAATGTCTCGCCGCATATCCCAAGCCGATGGCTGCAGAGCACGATAACCCTCAACAAGTGCCCCATAAGACAAGCATGGACCCCAATCACTGGCATCTATCTGTCATCGTCCGTAGTGTGCTACTCCCTGTGGCATACATTGCACAATCCCATACTGCCTATAGACACGACGAAACAGGAATCGCTCCAAGATCCTGGGGCTCTTCTCGATCAAATACATCGAATCGGCCAAGAACCCCAACTCAATATCATCATCATCCCAGTCATCATAGTCTAAATAACAACTCTAGGTCATTGTCTCCACATCATCAATAATCCGCCTCCAATAATCTAGCTTACCCATCATATGCTGGGTAGGCCTACCTCTGTAACGAAACACATAAGGTCTCATCACTGGTCTCGATAACATCGGCATAGGACGCGTAACAACAATATGCTCCCATGCCCATACCTGAAGAAGGGTAGCTCCCGCCGATAAACTGCTACCTCTGAGGTACACGATCCAGTGTAAATCATGATAGAGCTGAGCAAGCATGCACATGCCCCAAGCATATCTCATCCTGTGTACCACCATACCCTCTAATACTCGACCCCATCCAAGAGATAGACCCTTTGAACTCTTATCAGGACAAAGGAATCCACCAATAAAGCTGGCCAAAACTGAAAGAAGGGGAGCATATGACTCATAAATCTCTACCCATGGAACCCACTCTCCCGCAACATGGGGATCCTGAAAAACTCTCTGCATAGACTCTACCCCACCAACCTCCTTTGAATCATGCACGACAATCTCCCCAACAAAAGGAATGCGAAGAATACGCCATACATCCTCTGGCGTCACAGTCATCTCGCTAGTAGGTAAGTGGAAGATGTTGTGGTCACTATGCCACCACTCTACTAAAGCTGTCAGTAGACCCCTATTAAGTCTAATATGGGGCATATCCAGTAATGTCGCTAAACCGCAATCAATAATATGTTGTCTCTCATCTGGTGAAAGTCGTGGTATCATATCAAAAGGCCAAGGGAACTGCTCTCGCACCTGGATAACATCTAAATGCTCTTGTTATCATACAAAAAAAGAACATTTTAATCAGAATATCAAACATCAGAAGGTCATCAAATTTTCAAAAATTGTGCTTTACCTATCAAACTATCAATTTATCAAGGAACCCTCATCTATCAATCGGGTTCATTCCTTCAGAAAGTTTAATTATTCCTCACCTATCATGAGGGTAATTATTATCAATCAATAGATCTCGCTCATCAAGAGATCGTTTACCATGTATGTTAGTCACAATCAAACTAAAATAGATGGAATCAACAACAAATCAACGAAAATCAAAGGGCACAATTTTTCATCAATCTATACTTCTAAGCACTACAAAATTTACCTAAAGCGCTATTTCTACTGAAGCGCTACAAAATCCTACTGAAGCGCTACAAAATCTACCAAAAGCGTTATTTCTACTGAAGCGCTACAAAATACTACTGAAGCGCTGCAGATTTGACCTTGCGCGCTAAAACTCTGACGCGCTACCCTAATTTATGGATGCGCTACACATTTCGATGGGCGCGCTAAAACTATGGCATGCTACAACAGTAAACAGACACACTAAACTGCATCTGCCGGGCACTAAAAACATAAAAACACGTGCCAAATCACAAAAATGTATGAGCACGAATTACGAGGAGGATTTGGGGTACATATCGGAGGTCTATAGTCGGCCAGACGCTGGTGACGTCGCACATGCTCGAGTCGGTGGGTGTGGTAAGGGATCAACATCCTGAGGCTCTAGCACTCTGAGGGTCTCTATCACAAGATTATCAAAGTCAAATGCACAAATGACTTTTGAAAATGACCTTTTGAGCTTTTATAGGTTATTTTTGTGGGATTTTCATGGGATTTATTTATTTTTCCTTCTGGAGAATTAATTCTTATCTATCACAGGGGCATTGTTGGACAATTTTGTTAGGAGATAAATTGTTTCTTCACCAATTCATCATCAAATCATTATAAAAATTCAAAATTCTTGAAAAATCATAAAAAAAATTCAAAATTCTTGAAAAATCATAAAAAAATTCAAAATTCATCAATTTATCTCCCATGGGGGCATATATCATTATCATTTCAAAATTCATTTTCTGGGGCAAGTCTGGGGCATATTTCAAACTTTTCGTCAATACTGGCAGCTGAGGCAAAATCATTCTTTGAAGCAATGCGTAAACACATCACTTCAAAGAGGGAAAAAATGTAGACACCTAAAAATGGTCTGGAGAATCTAATTAATTAAATACGACTTATTTGATTAATTTATCTTAAATTCTCTACTTAGTAAATAAATAGAAATATTTATTAAGTTCATTATTAATTCTTCTATATCTCTCCTAATTAAATAAACAAAATTAAAAACTTTGTTTTATTTAATTATTACCATTTTTATCGTATTATTTCTCTCTTAATTAAATAAATGAAATTAAAAACTTTGTTTTATTTAATTATTATCATTATTACTTCTTTTATATTTCTATCATAAATTAAATACACAACTTAAATAATTTGTGTTATTTAATTACCTCATTTTTCTTCTTTTAAATAAAGATTTTAATTTAATAAAACAAACCCTATAGTTTGATTTATTAAATTATTCAATCATCTTTTTGCTAAATTTAAATAAATTTAAATTATTTAAATTTATGCATAAATTATCTACCACTATTCACTCACCAATAAAATTAAATTTTTAAAATTTAATTTATTCCACTGTCATTCACGGGAAGAGCTTCGGGGACAAACCTGCAGGAAGTTCTCTCACCCACCTTCCCTCTTATCTTGCCTGGTGTTTTCATGGGGAGAAACAATCCTCCATGATCAGCTCCATCTTCTCATCATATGCCATTCAATTCTTCAGATTGAATCCCAGCCTCTTATCCCGTATCCCTGTGCAAATGTGCTGCCGAGAAAGCTATAAATACAGCTCTTTGGCTACAGGAAATGGACCCCGACTTATGCAATCTTACTCTGCAGGTTTTCCAAAACATCCAACATTTATCCAGCAAGCAAGCATCCAACATCCATCCAACATCCATCCAACATTCATCCAACATCCAACATTTGCAATCATGGCAGCAATTATAGTAGTTTTAAGCATTTAATCATATAGGAAATAGAATAGTTCAATTCTCATTCTCTAAGTGTCATTTCAATAGTCTAATTAGCTTCTAAATCTGAGAGCAAAGTAGATTAGAGTGATCTTTAGAGTTAGAGAGCAATAGGATAAATTTATGAAGATTTCTAGTTTAAATTCCTTAAATCTTAGATGCAATGTCCTATTTAGAAGTGTAGATGCATTGTTAGTTTGTTTTCCTCATTCTACCACTTACAATAGGTTATTCCACATTTGTATTCCCTATTTGTGTTTTAGGGAAACATAGCAACAACTCTATGTGATTTTTGTGCATTCAAAATTTTTTGTCATGGTATCAGAGCTATAGGCCCCATTTCCCTATGAGTTAGGGCATTTGTTTTATCTAGGTATATTGATTTTTTTATTGTGTAGGAGACATGGTTGGAGATGAAGGAAAGAGATGGAAAAAACCACTATCCTTTAATGGACATAACTATGATGTTTGGGAAAAGAAGATGAAGACCATTATGGTCACCAATGATTTGTGGGAGTTTGTGGTTAGTGGTTTCAATGATGTAACTGACCCAACAACATATGTTGTGCTCACAAACAACTAGTTGAAGGAGTTGAGGAGGAAAGATGCTAAGGCATTGAATTTGATAGAAGCAACTTTAATAGAGGCCATTTTTCCTAGAATAGCAGTAGCTAACTATGCAAAGGAAGCTTGTGAAATCCTCCAAATGAACTAAAAATGAACTGACAAAGTTAGATTGGTGAAGCTCTAAATGCTTCAAAGAGAGTTTGGGACTCTTGAAATGAAGGAAAGTGAGTCCATCTTAGTCTTCCACATAAGACTCTTAGGTTTAATAAACCAGTTGAGAGTGAATGCTGAGATCATTGATGATTAGAGGATTGTGGAAAAATTCCTTAGGAGCTTACCCATGAAATTTGATGCAGTGGTGATTGCCACTGAAGAGGCAAAGGATCTCACAACATTGTTTATTGATGAACTAATGGGTTCTCTGCAAACCCATGAGCAACGCCTAAATAGGTTTGCAAGTTCCTCCCAAGAGCAAGCTTTTGAAGCTTAGTCGAATGCAAGAGGAAGGGGGAGAGGTAGAAACAACTTCAGATGTGGTAGAGGGAGATTTGGACGTGGTAATGTTGGAGAAGAAAGCTCAGGTCAAGCAAACAACTAAGAGGGAGCAAGCAACTCTCAATCTAGCTCTTGAAGAGGCAAGAAGAACAATAGTTTGAATATGAAGAATGACACGAGCAATGTTGAATGCTACTACTATCATAAGTTTAGGCATTATGCAAGTGAATTTTGGAACAATCAAAGAGATCACTTAAAACAAAGTGCAAATGTGGCTGAAGGAAACCAGTCCACAACATTCATCATGTGCAACATTGGTGAAGAAGGTAGCCCTAAAGTCTGGTATTTGGATAGCGGTTGCAGTAACCACATGAGTGGTAATGAAAGTCTTTTTCCTTTCATTGATAAAAATGTAAAGTGTGAAATTAGAATGGGGAACAATGGAGTAATTCCTATTGTTAGAAGAGGATTTATTATGATCCACAACAAGCAAGGTGAGAAGAAGAAGGTACATAATGCATTTCTTACTCCTAGGTTAAAGCATAACCTCATGAGTGTTGGTCAACTAATCCAAAATTGATACAAAGTGTTGATGGAGAAGGGTCAATGCATCACTTATGACAAGAATGAGAGAATGAAGGTGTTTGCAATAGTTCAAATGACAAAGAACTAGATGTTTCCTTTGAAGATTGAGATGTGTTTCTCATCTCAATCTATTTCTACACCTCTCAAGAATGGAGAATATACAGTAGTACATCATATAGCGCTCAAGAGCACCATTCAAGATCCCTCCAAGCTATGGCATCTCAGATATGGACATTTAGGCTATGCTGGTTTGATTCTTTTGTTTAGGAATAGAATGATTGATGGTTTTCCAAAGATAGTAGAGCCTAATATTAGATGCAAAGCTTGCATTTTGGGAAAGCAACATAGGCAGCCCTTTAAATCGAGCAACTCTACAAGGGCAAGAGCACAATTTTAGATGGTGCACACGGATTTGGTAGGCCCTATGCAAATCATTTATGTTGGTAAAAGAATATTTTTTATGTCCATTGATGATTATAGCCATAAAACATGGGTCTATTTTTTGCAACATAAATTTGAAGCTTTTGATAAGTTTTTGTTGTTTAAGGCCCAGGTTGAAAAGGAGAGTGGCCATTTCATCAAGGTACTAAGGTTAGATCATGGAGGAGAGTATATATTTAATTTTTTTGTAATTTTTTACAAGAAAAATGGCATCAAGAAGGAGCTTATAGCTAGTTATACTCCGCAACAAAATGGAGTGGCTGAGAGAAAGAAATAGAACCATCGTTGAGATGGAAAGGAGCATGATGAAAGAAAAAGGATTCCCGATTGAATATTGGGAAGGGACTATAGCAAAAACTATTTATTTGATTAATAGAAATCCAACAAAGGTGATTTGTGACAAGATACCTCAAGAGGCATGGACAAGATGCAAGTGGATAGTTAAGCACTTGAGAGTGTTTGGGTGTGTATCATATGCACACATGCCTAAAGAAAAGAGGTAGAAATTGGATGAAAAGGGTGAAAAATGAATTTTCATTGGCTATAGTGAAGATTCCAAAGCCTATCGGCTATACAATCCAGTCACCCAAAAGATAGTCATTAGTAGGGACGTGGAGTTCCTAGAAGACAAGTGAAGGGATGGAGTGGTAGATTCTAACAGCTTAGAACCACTCTTGACAACTCCTAAAGAAGTAGAAACTAAACATGAAGTTCAGCAAGATGAGTCTGTAGATGCTTTTGAGAGATCTACACGAGCTCCTAAAGGTACCAATCAAGCTCTTGAAGTTGGTAGACATTCAAGAAGACTATCACATACAACCAAAGATTTAGCTGTAGTGAGTTCTGGACGAGCTCTTGAAGTTTTTCGAAGAGCTCCTAAAGTGAGCAGACAAAAAAGAAAGTAGCCAGAGACAACCAGAAGATTGGCTCCTGAAAGCTCTAGAAGATCAACTCCTGAAAAGCTCCTGAAAGCTCATGACAACTCCTAAACCTGCCTGTTCAACACAAGAGTAGCAACAGTGAAAGTTGAGATCCATCTCTCACCTCCCTAATGCCAAAGAAGACCAAGAGTCTAAGGGAGATCTACCAAGATGAAATGTATGATGAATATTTTCATGAGAGTGTGAATTTTACATTATTTTCTCATGGTGATCTAGTTTATTTTGAAGAAGTTGTCAAAGAGGAGAAATGGTGTGAGGCCATGGATGAGGAGATAGATGCAATAGATAGGAACAACACATGGGAGTTAACAGATTTTCCTCCCAACAAGCAAGTTATTGGGGTGAAATGGATCTACAAGACCAAATGCAATGTTGAAGGAAGGATAGATTAGCATAAGAAAAGATTACAATGAGATGTTTTCCCATGTTGCAAGGATGGAAACCATGCAAGCAGTCATATCAATCATAACCCAAAACAAGTGGAAGGTATTTCAAATGGATGTGAAGTTCGCCTTCCTTAATGGAGTGTTGAAAGAAGAGGTTTATGTGGAGCAACCATTCGGATATGAAGTTTTGGGTCAAGAACACAAGGTGTATAGGTTGAAGAAAGCTCTTTATGGGCTGAAGCAAGCTCCACGGGCATGGTACAACAAGATTGACTAACATTTGATGAGCAATGGCTTTAGCAAAAATGATGGTGAGCCCATTGTTTACATCAAGGCAACAAATGGTAAAATTTTGATTTTTGTCTTGTATGTTGATGATCTAGTTTTCACTGGGGATGATGAATTCCTTATTGCTGATTTTAAAGAGGCCATGAAAAGAGAGTTTGAAATGACAGATTTAGGTCTCTTGAGATATTTTCTAAGCATAGAAGTAAAAAAAAATGCATGATGGTATATTTATCTTTCAAGAAAAAATATGCAAATGAGATCTTGAAGATATTTAGGATGCTTGAAAGCAAGTGTTCCCCAACACCAATAGCCATGGGTCTAAAGTTGAGCAAGAAAGATTGCAGCAACAATGTGGATCCAACCATGTATAAAAGTTTGGTTGGAAGTTTAATGTATTTAACAACAACTAGGTTTGATATAATGCACAGTGTGAGTCTTATTTCCAGGTTTATGGAGACTCCAAGAGACACCCATTGGAAAGTGGGCAAAAGAATCTTGAGGTATGTGAATGGCACCAAAGGATATGGTATTTTGTACATAGCAAAAAATGAGTTTGGGCTGGTTGGATACACAGACAGTGATTGGGTAGGAAGTTTGGATGATAGGAAGAGCACATCAGGCTATATGTTTCATTTGGGTGTGGGAGTCATTTCATGGGCCTCCATGAAACAACCCATCATTTCCCTATCTACAACAAAGGCTGAGTATATAACAGAAAATGTAGCAACACGTCAAGCTATATGGTTGAGAAGAATCTTGGAAGATTTGAGAGAAAAACAAGAGGATGGAATAGTAATTTATTATTACAATGTTTCATCAATAGTCTTGATGAAAAACCTTGTGTTCATGGAAGAAGCAAGCACATTGAAATCATGTATCATTTTATCAGAGAATTGGTTGAGAATGGTGAAATTAAAATGACATTTTGCAGGTCAGAGCAACAACTAGCAGACATATTCACCAAGCCTTTGAGCAAGGATAGTTTTGAGCACCTAAGGAGTAGATTGGGCATTGTTGATTTGGATCAAGTTTGATCCTATTTCATTAGCTCAAGATCAAGGGGGAGAGTTGGAAAATTAAATGCTCCTAAGCCTCTTCTTATTGGAACCTACCTGTCAAGGGCGTTCAATGTCTGTAGCTAAAATATTGTTTTGGGGATTTCTTTCCCGACTTGCTCCTGACATGCACCTGAAGACTGCAGAAGAAGTTAATGAAGTTAGGAATTTTTGAATTCTAATTAAATGTTGGTAGGTGATTTCAAATTTGATAGTGAATGTTTTGGAAGTCAAAATGAATGAAGGAAGTTTATTCTGTCAAGTTAGTTGGATGAATTCCTGAGTAGCAGCAGACAGTGTAGAGGAATTTTTTTTTGTTCATTATGTGATTCAAAGAAATTTTTGAGCAGCAGTAGCTGCATGCATATTTTGTATGTGAGCAATGATTGCTCCTAAAGAGCTCTGCATAGCTCTTGAAGTTGTCTATTTTGGTTGAGCAGCTAATGAAGCTCCCAATAGATTGAAGTTTGTAGCTTAGAATTAGCATTCAATATTTTTAGTTTAATATTTCTTGTATTGTCATTTGCAACTTATTTAATACAAAAGGAAAATATTGCATGCCCAAATTTGTCTCCTTGCATTTAGTTTATTCCACATTTGTATTCCATGTTTTTGTTTTGAGGAAACAAAGTAGTAGCTTTGTGTGATTTCTGTGCATTTGAAATATTTTTTCAAAATAGACAAGGTGTGTGTACTGTAATACAATTACCACATTGCAGGGTATGCTCAAAATGGATTTTTTGCAAGGGCTTAAAAGCTTTCAAGCAAAAACAATTGGCAGGTGTAAAGCCAAATTCCACAACCTTTTTCCAGCATCCTCTGTACCTGCACCAAAATGGGAGTTTTGCAATAGGATATGAACATACATCATTGCATTAAGGATCCATAGGTCTTATGCCAGATGTATTTGCAACTGGCTTGACAAATTGTACACTAAGTATGGACGCACAGACAAGGCACATGAATTGTTTGACAGAATGTCACTAAGAAATTTGATCTAATGGAATGCAATGATTACTGGGTATACACATTAAGACTTTGCTCAAAGGGATTTAGAAACTAAAAGCTATTTACTTTAGATTCAAGGCAGAATGAATATGTAGAACTTAATCAATTTCAGCTGGTTCATAAATGTCATGCCCAAAGCTTCAATAAGTTAGAATAAAAGAATTAGTTAGTAGTTTAGAAATTTTGAAATGTGTCTCCCTTCAAAATGAGAGCAGAAACATTTAATAGTTAAGGCATTTTTTAAAATGGAAGTGAAAAGTGTTTTAGTTTTATTTCAAGGAAGAAGGTATATTTTTGTATGGTATTTTGTGGATAAATCTATCACAATTATATGAAAAATAATAGTTAACATTTTCTTCACTGTCGATGAGTTGATTGATGAATGTTAAGCATCCAAAAGGGATTGCTTATTCCAATTCAAAGTTCTTATATTACACAGGTTTCTCACTTGAATTGGGGTAGAGTGAAACTCCATTATTACCATTATTTTCCATTCTCTCTCCCAGCATAAGGAGAGGTACTCACAAGATTGAATTCAAGGGATATGTAGCATGTAGCTGAGTAGAAAATTCTGAGTACAATGAGAAATAGCTCTTCTCTTCCTTGAGACCTTACACACACATATTAAAAATTAGTGTTGAATGTACAATTCATCAAACAGATAATCCATCTACCACAACATAGGAAATATAAATGTGCTTATGGGCAGACCATTGATTTAAATATGGTCTCAAAACATAGAGAATAAAATCAGACTCTTTAATCAAACATAAATGTGGTTTCATGGGATGACATGATTGCAAGATAAAATAACATATTAAACTCATATAATATTTTGATATCAACGATACTTAAGATACATAAATATTTCCCCTAATCAGGAAAGTGACTTACCTTAAGCATTTTCATGGATGTGATGAAAAATCGGGTAGAGTTTGCAGGGACAAAATGGTGAACCAGTCACCTTTTTCCAACATCCTTCCCACCTATGCGTAGGAAAAAGCAGGGGCTTTCTCCTTCTTCCCCACCCATGGGTAAAGACATTCCTCCTTAGCATAACTGAAGGAGGCAGGGAATTCTTTCTAGATATCTCATTTCAATTGCTTTGGTCGTTACATATGCCAAAACATGAAAGAATGGATAGAAACCTAGAGTGAGAGATCACCACGTTTCATAGAAGGAGGCGATCATGGCAATCCTCTTAATAAAGTATGTGTCCCCTCATTGATGACTACCTCAATATTAAACACCTAGAAAGAAGGAATAATCAAAACTATTAAAAGCATTTAATTTTGATGTGTTTTTTTAACCAGATTTAATTTTCTTCAATATTGACAAATATTTGGTGTACTCAATTTATATATAAAGGTTCATATAGAAAAACAAGCTTGTATATATTTTTATGTATTTGTCTAATAGTTGTATTTATTTTTCAACAATACTCTCAATAACATTTAATGTATTGAAAAGGTATATATAGAAAAATTAAACTTATATTTTACTATGTTTTTCTAACAAGTTATATTTTCTATATTATTGACAAATATTTGTTGTACTCAAGTTGTAAAGGAAGTCATACTAGCTATAAAGGAGGTAGAAAAGCATACTCAATATGCTCAAATTGTAAAAGGAATCCAAATATAAATATAATATTTATAGAAATATTGATGCCTTCATCGGACAAGCCCCAATTTTCTACGATAGTAACAAATTGTTTTGGGACATTTAGCTTAGCCATATTTCACATCAAGCTAAAGCTAAGTACTTGCATTTGTAAGTGTGTAAAATGTAAACAAACTACAATTAAATACACCTCTTAATGAAACATTGTATCAAGATTAAACATGAATTAAACTAATTTAAAACACATAAAATCCTAAAAGTGTCTCATTGTCTCCTATCTCTAAAGATTTATCAAATTATAGAAGCTCTCAGATTTGTAAGCACTGTAATTGTTTAAAATTCCTATCTAGAGAATGGAATGGATGCTAAATGCAATGATGTTATGATTGCTAATGAATTCTAGATTATATGATGCTACTGTAAATGAAGCCTGATGGATGAAAGCTACAGTAAAAAGAAACTATGCTGTCGTGATATGAAATCTAATGATGCCATGATGCTATGATACAAAAATGCTAATGCTAAATGATTATGATTGCTTGGTTGCTTGAGTACTAATTCCTGCAGAGTAAGTTTGCATAAAGGATGATGATTCTCGGATGATTTTGATGCTTCAGAAGGCTGTATATATAGATTCTCGGCAACACATTTGCACAGGGGTAACACAACAAAAGTTGAGATTCAATCTGGAGATTTGAATGGTATGAGATGAGAAGGTGGAGTTGATCATGGAGGATTGTTCCTGCCTATGAAAACACCAGGCAAGATGAGAGGAAAGATTTGAGGTAGAAGATTGAGAGGATTTCCTGCAGGTTTGTCCCTGAGGCTTTTCCCATGAATGATAGTTGAATTAATTAGATTTTGAAAAATCTAATTTTATTGGTGAGTGAATAGAGGGATTAGATTTATGCATAATTTAAATATTTTTGGTTTATTTAAATTTAACAAAAGAGGAATAAATAATTTAATAAAATAAACTATAAAAGTTGTTTATTAAATTAAAATAGAAATAATATGATAATTAAATTAAATATTTTAGGATATATTTATCTAATTAAGAAGAAATGTGATGAGATAATAAATAATACCAACTATTGAAGTTGTGTATTTAATTTTAGGATAGAATTGATGGATAAAGTATAGAAGAAATAATAATGATAATAATTAAATAAAACAAAGTATTTAATTTTGTTTATTTAATTTAAGAGGGAAATAATATGATAAAATAGAAGAATTAATAGTGAACTTAATATAAATAAATATTTCTATTTATTTATAAAGTAGATGAATTTAGGATTAGTTAATCAAATAAGTCGTATTTAATTAATTAGATTCTCCAAACCATTTTTAGGTGTCTACATTTTGCCCCTCTTTGAAGTGATGTGTTTACACATTGCTTCAAAGAAAATTTTGTGCTGCTGCTGCTAGTATCGACAAGAAAATTTTAGAATGCCCCAGACATGATTTGCAGGTGATTGATGGATATATGCCCCCTCGGGAGATAAATTAATGAAGTTTTTATTTTTTGATTTTTTGGGAATTTTTCAAATTTTTTATGATTTTCTGATGATTTTGTATAGATTCATTGAAGAGTGGATGATGAAATAATTTATCTCCTGATAATTGATGAAGAAAGTTGTTTTGAATGAGTTTCAATTAATCTCCCCTCTAAAAAAAAAATTAAATCAATGTAATAAAAACCCCTTTTTGAAATAACCTATAAAAGGTTAAAAAGTTCTTTTTCAAAATCATTTGTAGATTGTGACTTTTGAAAATTTGAGAGAGAGATTTTGTGCCATGTGGATCAAGATGCCAATTCCCTTTCACACTCATTGTTTTGATCGTGTTTGATGTCATCAGTGGCCGGCTTCATTCGAACCTCCAGTATGTCCATTTTTATTTTTTTTGGTTTGCGTGCATTTTCAAATTTTAATGTATTTTCGGCTTTTTTAACACAAGAAAGTTGTTTTAGCACTTCTTTATTCCGTTGTAGCGCATCTAGGTCTGTGTTAGTTCTTTTCAAATTTTAGAGCTTTAAGAGTCTGTTTTAGCGCTTCTAGGATGTAGGTTGGCACTTTTCAAATTTTAGCGCTTAGGTTAGCCGTTGTAGCGCTTCTCTAAAGTAGATTAGCACATTAAGAGTTTTAGCGCTTAGGATAGATTTTGTAGCACTTTTAATGTCTGTTTTAGCGCGTTTCAAGTTTTAGCGCTTTTCAAGAAAACATTAGCACTTTGACCCGATAAAATGGTGCTTTTGCTAAAATGGCGCTTTGTTTGAATGGAATAGCATTTTTATCCAATGAAATGGCGCATTTCCCTATTTTAGGGTGATTTTTCAATCTCATGATAGGTGAGGTTTGATGTTTTGTTGTGATGATAATTACCCTCATGATAGGTGAGGAATAATTAGAATTGATGTACCTCATGATAAGTGAGGTCGATTTTAATGTGTTGATGATGACCTCATGATAGGTTTGATTTGATGCATTGATGATGACCTCATGATAGGTGAGGTTGATTTGATGTGTGCTCATGAGATTTGATTAGAATTCTCACCAAGAGCTAATTTTATTTGATATGGTATCTTGATGTTTATGTGATGATTGACATGAATTTATTGACCTTGATTTTTGTTGTGATAATAGGAGCGATTAGGGAACCTCTAGATTCGAGAGAATTGACCTTGGACATTTGATCTCATTCCTAGGCTGGTACAGCCTGAGATGACTATCATCACACATTGTGGATTGTCTCCTCTTCTTTACATGCCCCATATTAGGATTAATCGGGGCTTGTTGACAGCTTTAGCTAAGAGGTGGCATAGTGAGCACAACACCTTTCACCTTCTCGCTAGAGAGATGACAGTCACCCTAGAGGATGTTTGGCAGATCCTTCAGCTTCTGATTGTTGGAGATGTTACAGTATATGATTTGAGAGAGCAAGGTGGGACTGATGCTCTTCATAGAGTGTTCCAGAATGATTGTATTGCAGGAGAGTGGATACCATAGTGTGATATGGTTGATGCATATGCCACTTTTTTGACAGTTTTTGCTAGTTTCATTGGTAGATTCCTTAGTCCTGATCGCAGGTCTAAGGGATTTTTCAGTTCGTTGGGGTCAAGTTCTAGAGAGCATGGTTGTTCATGGCACCCGTTTCGCTTGGGGCATGTGTTTTCTTGCCTAGTTATATCATGATTTACATTCAGTTGTGTATCTCAGTGGTCAAAGTTTATCAGCCGATGTTACTTTGCTTTAGGTATGGGCGTGGGAGCACATAGCTGTCACACATCCAGTTCCAGCTAGACAGAGGCCACCTAGGAGACCTTGTGTATTCTGATATTCTGGTAGGTTTACCCAGTCTAAACTGGGTAAGTTAGAGTATTGGAGGAGAGTGATTGATGATATAGAGTCTGTGACATGGCGTCCCTACCTGGATTGTGATCACTGGGATGATGATGATGTTCAACTACCATTTCTTTGTCAGTCAATGATTCTGATTTGTCTTGGTCGTCGGGTTTTGGAGAGATTCTTGATCAGACGTGTCCATAGACAGTATGGGATGGTACAGGGTATTCCCTAGGGTTTCTCTCATTATGCTCATCGACAGTCGGATATAGAAGATTAGGGGCCTTGTTTGTCATATGTTATAGTAGTTCAGCAGTTTCAAGCTTTACAACCCTTTGTATGGGATATTCGGTCAGATATTGTCAAGGCTCCTCTTATAGCTGACTATGCTGAGTATTTTTCTTTGCATCCATTTCCACACCTGACTATTCCAGATGAGCCTGGCCCATTACATGTTGAGGAGGATGTTCCTGTCACTTGTGGTCATAGACGAAGAGAGAGGATGTTGGAGGAGTTGAGGCAGAGGATGTTGATGTGGTTGGGGAGGCAGTCATCGAGCTTGAGGTTGATGTTGGGGTAGAGGAGGATATCGAGGTGGAGGATGTGGATGTTGGTGGTGATGAGGATGTTGGTGGTGAGAGTAGCGGAGAGGAGAGCAGTGGAGATGAGAGCAGCGGAGATGAGGGTTTCGATAGTGGAGAGGTTGTAGTTGGATCGGGCCCTGCCTTAGATTTGCCTAGTGAGACTGTGCCTCATAAGAGGCAAGCTATGGGAGATGTTTCAATGCGGCTGTGGCTAGCAGATCTTTAGGTGTAGTTAGAGACTGTTTAGGAACATCTTCTCCAGACTCAGGGTTTATTAGAGCAGACACATGCTCAGATGCAGTCACAGGCTGAGTTACATACAGAGACTCTTTTGGGTGTACAGGTTCAATTAGTCACAGCGCAGTCATAGATTGCAGCATTGACAGCCAAGAGGGATGCAGTGAGACAGTTAGCTGGGACAGCTCAGGCTCAGGTTACCTCATTGACAGCCGAGAGAGATGCTCTCAGGTTTGTAGCAGAGGGTGCTTAGGTTTCGGCTGATAGATTACAGAGACTAGTAGATGGTACCTCCTTGGCAGATTACATGTGAGAGGTTGCTCGTATTGGTGAGGAGATTGAGTTTTACAAAGCAAGGTATTATGATGTAGTACCCTCTGAGCAAAGAGTGAGGTATGCGAGGTCCCGTTCTGGTAGGTCACGATCCAAGACTGTCAATGTAGGTGTTACTCAGCCGTTACCTAGAGATCCCATGGATCCTGGTCCCTCTGGCGATAGGGGTCCTGATCCTGCTATGCCTACACCATCTAGAGGCAACAACACATGATTGTGTCCATATACTTTGATTATTCTGATGTACAACCATCATTGATGTGTTATCTTTCTTCATCTTTAGACATCATTGTATACTTAACATTGAGAGTTTGATATATATGAGATGCAGTATATTCTATGGTTCTTGATATGTTCTATTTGATTTTTTCTGATGGATGTAGTTTGATGTTTATATGCTATGTGATTTTTTTAATGTTATGCTTTGATTTGATATTGTTCTACCTATGATGTAACTAATGGTAATGTATGGATGCATCGTATATGGATACATGATTTATGATGTTCATGGATTTATGATGTATATGGATGTATGGATTTATGATGTGTGTAGATGATATACTATATGTGATGTATGTGTCACCTATTGGATGAAAATGTGGAATGATACATGTTATAATAAATTGATGGAATTTATTAGTAAATGGATGGATTATATGTGAATGAAAAATGGATAAATGCAATGAGTTATGTTGATGATGTATACTAAGGATAGTTGAATGATATATGTATGTTGAAAATGATGAATGATGAAATGATGATTCAAATGTTTTGAATATATGCAAATGATTATGATGATGCAACCTATATGATTATGATGTTGTCAAGTATAGTCAATCTTGTATGAAAAAAAGATAATTTATTTGAGGAATGATTCACCAGTTTATTATGTAACAAATACTCTGCAGATATGTCACAATGATAGATGCAATTTACTTTTATTATGCAAATCTATATGTTAACATAGGAATTTTAACACTACTTTTGTGCTTTTGTATTGTCATTGAGATTTAAAATGTTGAAGGTGAGTACAAGCATCAATGGTATAATGTAAACCAATGATGACCTGAGTACTACTTTCATGATTTTTGATATTGCAAGCGAACACAGGCATCGAGGTATAATTAAACTGAGATGACTTGAGCATTTCTTGTGTAAACAGACAAGAATAAACCACTTTCCTATGTGAATTGGAATTTCATCCATGATACTTTGTAGAGTATTTCCCACGATGATTCACACAGTAATTATGATTAATTCACAGACAGCAGACAAAGAAAAATATCATTTCTTCTTCCTAGCTTCTCTAGTTCAATACATCATTGAGTTGCTCCAAATAAATGATAACAATGATCAAAAGTACAACATATCCTTCATTTGCTTATAGTATTCAATCATTTATTCATATTAAATCATCCATCTTGATTTTGTGATGTTTTCATGTTTTCGATACTTTGGATCAAACTAACCTAAAGATCTATCCTAGGGGCCTCAGGGGCTGATCAAAGATTAGCCTTGCCTACGTTATACACACAAGGACCATGTAGTTCGACTGACACCGACTCATGTTTTTTGGATTTTCTGAGACTGAATTTTTGACTTGTTTTTTTAATTTTTTGTTGTGATATGGATGCCCAATGTGTTTCTGATGGTGATTGATTTTTTATGTTGGGTTGTGTTTTAAACATTGTTTTTGTTGCTTTTTTCCATTTTGTGAAGCTCAAGATTTATGTTGCCCCCAATGTTTTTCAGATGTTTCTCCCAAGCTAGGGTGAGATATGACCATGTGATAGGATATGATAATGGATGTAAAATTATGGTGGAAGTAATGACCATGACATATGTCCAACAGATAGGAGAGTTGATTTAAATCACAAATAGCGCCTATTTCTAGGTTTTCACTATTTATTGCACCTTTTCATTCTTTTTTATTTTTTTTGATTTTTTTTGTAGTTTTCTGTCTTTTTTTATTGTTTTTGTATTTTTCTATCACCTGAATGCCTGTTTGCTAGGTTTTCATCAAGGTAACCATTTCTAGAAACTAATTCATGCACTAAGTGATTCAGGTATAGAATTTCCTGAGATGGATACTGTTGATAGGTTCATCAAATAGATCCCCTTCGGGTGTAGAAAATTGATATGCTCCTGAGCCATACACCAATATGATAACAAAGGGACCTAACTAGTTAGGTTCAAATTTCCCTTTCTTTTCTCTATCTTGTTGATTTTTAGGGTTTTCTTTTAGGACCAAGTCACCAACTTGAAAAATTCTAGGTTTTACACTATGATTGTAATTTCTTGACATTCTTTGTTGGTAGGTTTTCAAATGATTTACTGCCTGTTGACGATGTTCATCTAGTAATTCCATCTCTTGTAGCCTTGAAATTGTGTAATCTTCATCTGCTATGAGACCTTTTAGTGATACACAAAGTGATGGTATTTCTATCTCAATTGGTAGAATGGCCTCTGATCCATACACCAAGGCATATGGTGTATCTCCTATTGGTGTTCTGATGCTGGTTATATAGGCCCACAATGCAAGATTTAACTGAATATGCCAATCACATCCACCATCGTCTACCGTCTTCTTTAGTATTTTCAGGATTGTCTTGTTTGAGGCCTTTACTTGTCCGTTTCCCTGTGGATAGTATGGTGTTGAAAAATAATGTTGAATATGGAATTGTTCACATAACTCCTGCACGTCTTGATTTTTAAAAGGCCTTCCATTGTCTGAAATAATGGATTGAGGTACCCCATATCGACAGATGAGATAATTGAGTATAAAAGATGAAATTTGTTTTCCAGTGACAGTTGTCAATGGTATTGCTTCTATCCATATTATGAAATACTCTGTTGTTGTGATGATGAACTTGTGGCCATTTGAAGAAGAAGGATGTATTTTCCCCACCAGGTCCAATCCCCATTTACCAAAGGGCCATGTGGATGTGAATGGTTGTAATTCTTGCACTAGCGCATGAATTAGATTACCATGAATCTGACATTTTTGACATCTTTTAACATATTGATATGCTTCCTTCTCCATATTCGGCCAGTAATACCCTAAACGAAGGAGTTTCTTAGCTAGGGTTATCCCACTTGAATGAGTCCCACAAATACCTTCATGGACCTCTTGTAAGGATGTTTCAGATTCATGATGTTCCAGACACTAGAGAAGAGTACCATCTAAACCTCAATGGTAAAGGATGTCAACGATTAATGTATGTCTTGTTGATTGACGGATAAAGTTACGTTTTTGGTTTCTAGAGAGGTCAAGAGGAAGAATGTTGTCTTTGAGGTAAGTATAGATATATCCATATTGTAAGGGTTGAATGTTGGATATGTGGCGTATGGTCTGTGAATCAGGGTTATCGTATGCAGGACTAGATACTTGTTCAACTATAAACTCATATCGACCTTTCTGTTCTAATAATTGCAAAAGGGATGCAATTGTTGCCATGGCATCTGCAACTTTGTTTTCTTCCCGTGGTATTTGCTCGAACTTGATATCCATGAAGTATTTCTTTAGATCATATATCATTTTCTTATAAGGCATGATCTTCTCATCTTTTGTTTGATACTCGTTATTTACTTGATAAATGACAAGTTGTGAGTCTCCATACACTTGCATTTCTATGATTTTCCATTCAATAGCTATTTTGATGCCAAGAATCAATGCTTCATATTCAGCTATATTGTTTGTGCATGGAAACATTAACCTATAAGATCTGGGAATGGTGTGTCCTTGAGGTGTGACAAATAGAATTCTTGCCCCCACTCCTCTTTGTGTATATGATCCATCAAAGTACAATCTACATTGTTGAGTTGTAATATTCATGATGTCAGCATCTGGAGATTCAATGTGCATTGGATGATGATCCTGTAATGGAGCTTCAACTAGTTGATCTAATATTACTTGTCCTTTGATGGCTCTCCTATCAACATATTGGATATCAAACTCACACAATATCATGACCCATTTTGCAAGTCTTCCTGTTAGTGTAGCTTTACTGAGTAAGTATTTTAATGGGTCTATTTTTGCTATGAGCCTGACTGTATGAGTCAACATGTAGTGTCACAATTACTGAGTTGCAAATACTATTGCTAAACAAGCTTTTTCTATGAATGTATAGTTTATTTCATATCCATTGAGAGTCTTGTTGATGTAGTAAACTGCTTGTTCTTTTCCCTCAGAATCTTCTTGTGCTAATAGAGCTCCTAAAGATATTTCAGTTGTTGCAATATATAGTAATAGTGGTCTTTCTACTATGGGTGGCATGAGTATCGGAGGTGTCACCAAATACTACTTTATCAGGTCAAAAGTTGTTTCACAGTTATGATCCCATTTGAATGAAACATTTTTATGAAGTAGATGATTAAATTGATGACTCTTATCTGCTAGCTGGGAGATGAATCTCCTTATGGATTGTAACCTGCCTTGTAGGGACCTTAATTAACTAATTTTTTTAGGTGATAGAATCTCCATGATTGCCTTAAATTTAGCTGGATCCACTTCAATACCCTTTTCTGAAACTATGTAACCAAGAATTTTTGCTGAAGTCACCCCAAAGATACACTTCTTTGGGTTCAATCTTACATTGAATTTTTCTAGTATAGTGAAGATCTTATCAAGTATTTCCAGATGTCCTTCCCTAGTGTGTGATTTTGCTAAGATGTCCTCCACATAATCTTCCATGAAAGTATGCATCATATCATGAAAAATTGTGGTCATTGCTTGTTGATATGTCGCACCTGCATTTTTCAATCCAAAAGGCATGACATTCTAGTAGAATGTTCCCCAAGGGCAAGTGAATGTCATCTTTTCTTGATCCTCAAGTGCTATTTTGATTTGATTGTATCCTGAGAAGTCATCCATTATAGATAACATGGCATGTCCTACTATTAGATCAACAATTATGTCAATGTTGGGCAAAGGAAAATCATCCTTTGGGCATGCCTTGTTTAAATCTCTAAAATATGTGCATATTTTGATGCTATGATTAGGTTTGGATACTAGCACAATGTTTGAGATCCATTCTACATAATCTATGGATCTGATAAATCCTGCATCTAATAATTTTTTTAGTTCAGCTTTAACCAAAAGGGCGATGTGGGGGTTCATCTTTCTCAATTTTTGCTTGACTAGTTTGATTCCCATTGGTAGTGATAAATGATGCATTAGAAGTTGTGGATCCAATCCTGGCATGTTTGAATAAGACCATGCAAAATTTATTTGTTTTTTCTCAACGAATCTTGTGAATGTCGGCTTCTCTTGTTCTGTCATGGATGCTGCTAGATGTAAGATCTTTTCTTCTTTAGATGTTCCCAAATTTATAAAATGTGTTGGCTCTACTAGTACTGATGACCTATCTTGATAGTGTTTTGGGAGAGTGTAAAACGTTTCATCCTTCATTGCCTCAGAGAGGTTTTTGCTGTTGGATACGTTCTTTATTTTTCTCTTTTCAAAATCCAATGCTGCCTCAGAGAGGTTTTCATCATTAGATTTATTTGTCCTATTATCATTTTTGCAACTAAAAGATTTGGCACCCAAATGATGTAAAGAATCAACATGAGTGTTATGGATAGTACTTGTATCAGTTTTTTCACAGCATAGATAATTTATGATGTCATCATCATTTGAAAAGACTGGTATAAGACTAGGTTCTATGGGTTCCCAGTCAATAAGTTCGAGGTGCATTAATGGTAACAAGTCATCAGATTGAATAAGGTCAACTATTGTAAGTGTCATGATAGCTAGGTGGTCAAAGTTATTTGTAGGATGTTCAATATTTATGATGGTACTCACCTCCAAGTTTTCTGACTCACTCGATGTCTGATCGTCCTCGCTTGAGTCATCAATATTTGTTGATCCCATAACAACTGTTCTAATTCCTAAACCTTGTCCCTCCTCTTGTAGGGGTGTATATGTTTGGATAATATCAATCTCTTTATCAGTATATGATGTAGCAGATAGATGATCCCATTCATATTCATTTGAGTCTATGTCAAAGACATCTCTCATTTGTAGTAACCTTTCAACTGCTTTTTGGGTTTCTTCTTCTTTTTGCTAAGTTTTGTAGCCTAATATTGTTTTGTCTTTAGGTTGTAATGTGAGAGGATGAATGGGTTCAATAATACCATCCTTTCTCTTGCCAATATGTACTTGACCTTTGTAACCCATTTTCTCTAAAATGGCCTTCCCTTTTCCATACCGATCTATTTTGATGCTAACGTTTACTGATGATGATGCTTCCTCGTCATTGTATAGCCAACTAAGAATGGCTTTGTCTTCAGACTCCTCTTTGAGTGTACCTACTTTTATGAACCTTTCATTTAGATCTATGATGGGTTGTGATGATTTTGGAGATCTTAATATGGGTTGTCCATATGTTTTTGGCGACGGGAGTAACTGTGATAGGCACAAAGATTGCTCAAGAGAATATTCTCTAACACCCTCTTCCTTTATCTGAACCTTTTCTGAAAGTTGTTGTGATAATTCATTTATAGGACCTTTGGCTTTTGATGTATTTGTGATAGTTATTTCCTTCTCTAGATTCTTTTTCTCAACCCATTTAGATATAAAATTGGGTTGGCTATCCATAGTAGATGAATTAGAAGTATTGACTTCTCGGTTATGAGGTATCAGAGTGTCTTGAGTTGCTTTCAACATGCTACAAATCTATGGATTGTTGTTGTCAATAGATATAGTGACTTCTTGTCCACTTACTAGAAATTTTAGACATTGATGGTACGTTGAAGGTACCACTTGCATGTCATGGATCCATGGACGACCCAATAGTATGTTGTATGTTAGATCTCTATCTAACACTTGACAAACAATGTTCTTGACAATCAACCCTACCTAGATTGGAAGTATGATAAGTCCTCTAGAAGACCTTTCCTCTTCATCATATGCCTTTATTGTTATTTTTCTCTTGGTGTCAATGGCATTGTCAGAATAGCCTAGTGCATGAATTAGTTTCAAGCTACAAATATTTAGACTAGCTCCTCCATCTATTAGAACATGTTTAACATGGTGTTTATGGATGAGAACTTTGATATGCAAGGCTGCATTGTGTGGGTGATGTATAAATACATCATCTTGTTCAGAGAATGATAGATAATGAGGTGTGGTGAGATGTCCCACCATGGATTGGAATTGACAAACATCCAAATTATTAGGGATGGTTGTAGCGATGAGAGCTTGTTCTAAAACTTCCTTGTGTGATGGTGAAATTTTGAGAAGTTCTAAAATGGATATTTGCGTAGGTATCTTTTATAATTGGTCAATGATATTGTATTGATGTGATGGGGGAGCATTATTTTTGGAGGAAATTCATTTCAGTATTACCTTGGATTGTCCCCTTGTCATTATATTGACTTGTGGATGATCTTGTGTTTCCCTTATTTTTAAAACATTGATTTGATTATCAAATGTTCTAGGGCTTGTCCTTGTATTCAGGGATTCAATGTTATTGTTGTTTGTGTTATCCTTTTGGGTGTCAATGTCATTTTTCTCTACCTCGGAAAGGCAAAGAATGGTGGTGTCATAGACATAGTTTATACTTTTTCCCTTACCACTAGAAGGAGAAGGCTCTCCTTTTCAATAGTTGGGTAATGGATTGATAAATGTACTGTGATCATTGTTTGTCTGAGGCCCTTCAAAAAACACCTTCTTGGCTTCGATCAAGTATTGTATTAGGTGTTTTAGTTGCATACAGTCGTTTGTCTTATGTCCTCTATTTTTATGGAAATTACAATAATCTGCATTGTTCCACCATGATGGTTTTACCTTTGGCTCCTAGTTTCAAGTTTCTGGTAAAGTAATAAGTTTGTTCACAATGAGTTCTTTCATTACCGATTCTAATGTTTGTCCTAATTGGGTGAATTTTCGTCGATTTGATTGCCTTTGGTATGACGTTTATGATTCTCCATTGTTGGTGTTGTTGTTTTGGATTGTGCCCTAGTTGTTTTCATTTTGGTTTGCTTTGACAATTGACATTGTCAAATTGAATACTGGTTTTACATTGTTAGTTGTAGGTTCATTATTTCCAGTATTTCTATTTTTCTGCCAAAATTTTGGCTTGTCGTTGTTTCCATAGTGCTTGATCACTCCTCATTTGACTAGGGCTTCTTCAATTTTGAGCCCATTCTCAATTACTTTTTCGAATGTTGATGGACATTGTAATTCAAGTCGATAACTCATTTGATCATTTAAGTTTTCTATAAATAATTCAATCTTCTCCTCTTCAGGTATAGATAGAGGATACCTAGGAAACAACTTTCTCCATCATTGTAAGAATGATAAAAATTTCAAACCATTTTTCTGTTTTAGATTATAGAGATCCTTTATGGTTACGTCATGTGTTATGTTGAAAGAGAATTGAGAGCTGATTTTTTTAACAATTTCTTCAAAGGATCTGATCCTTGGTTGTAATTTTGAGAACCATTCCATGCAATGGGCTCCAAAACTCCTAGGAAATAACCTCATGAGGTGTGTATCTTCTTGCGCAAATTCTAGGCTCATTGTTCTAAATTCTCGTACATGGCCAATTGGGTCTAATTTTCCATTGTATTTGTCGTACTTAGGAAATTCACAATGTCTTGGGAAGGGTATCATATCCATGCATGGATGAAAAGGGTAAGGACAAATGTCCTTTAATAAATATGTTTTTGTGGTTCCCGTTTGCATGTTTTGAATCTATTGCTGTAGAATTTGCATTTGAGTTGTTAAAGCTACTACTTGATTTGTATCCTGAGTATGATTTGGTCCCGTCTCATTAGTTCTAGGTGTTTCCTTCAACCGATTGATGTCAAAATCTTTTAAAATTTTGGCACCTAGCTCTGCTAACACTAAGAGGTATTTCTCCATGTCTTGTTCTAAGACCTTTTCCATAAATTTATGAAAATTTGGTCTTGTTGTGTGTATTGTATATCCTCTTGTGTTATTTCGTTGTTCTCATCTTTTTGGTATCGAAAAAAAGGATTCTCTTCAGCCATGTTTAGATTTTTAGTTTCCTTTTCTCTAATTTTTTTCCTTTGCAACGTTGTTAATATTGGCATACAAGTTCTTTGTTGTTTTCCCTTACTAAACTTAGATCTTCTATGTGGTGTTAGTGTCAAATTGATTTTTTTAAAGAAGCCAAAATAGAATGATGTATTCTATTGACGAGGCTAACTTAAAATTCCTGATTACTGAGTCTTTTTGTCTCGTGATGGTGGGATGTCAAAATATTGTTGAGGAAACTTGGATCACTAATCTAGGATTTTTTTTGATAATTTGGACACTTTTTATTTTGCAAGATCTAGTTTTTTGTGTAGAACAATTTTAACTTGTAAGAACCTACTTGGTTTCACGATGTTAAGATGCTGTCTGGTCTGTAAAATTTTTTTGACTAGTAAAATATTATTTTTCTGTTGTTGGTCTATCTGACAGTTGTTCTGAAAGTTTTTCTATTTTGCTTCTTCTATAGACACACTAATATAGAGAGCAGAAGCACTAAAATAGAGCCTATAAGTGCTAAAAAAAGAATAGAAGTGCTAAAATAGAACCTATAAGTGCTAAAAAAAAGCACAAAAGTGCCAAGACAGAGCCTGTACGCGCTATAACATATGGTAGAAGTGCTAAAATAGAGTTCAGAAGTGCTATGTTTTATGTGGAAGCGCTAAAATAGAGAGAAAAAGTGCTAAAATGTTGGATATGAGAATTTCCTGGCAGTTTGGTTTGTTTTGACAAAAGCGCTATGATATTGTTCAGAAGCACCAAAACAATTTGTTGAAGTGCTAAAATAGAGGGTTGAAGCACTATAGTTTCTGTTTAACTACAAGGTTTTCAAAGTTTCATCTATCATAAGAACTGATCTGGTCTAGTGGAGTAGTCTATGGTAGGTCGTGGAATGGAGGATTGAAGAATGCGTTGGCTATGGTTAGATGCATGTGAAAGAGCTCTTCTTTGAATATAGGCTCGTGAAGTCAAAGGTTCTACAACATAATCACCAGTGTAACCCCTATAGAAATCATGGAGCCTATGGAGGAATTTTCTATGATGAAGCAACATCTTTCTATTATGATACAAGAAATGTCATTTTTGCAAAAGATGTTTGTAACTAAGTGTTTTCTTGGGTTTTCTAATTCTCTTGGCCAGATATTTTTTGAAAAACTTAGTGGTTTTCCAATCTCTAATCATGTATGATCTTGTATTTTTCAGGATGATCTTTTATCTGAATTTTAATGATTTTTGGAATGCACAACACTCAAATGAACACAGTTGTTTTTAAGAGTTGTAATCTAAATAGATAGTGTATGTTCAAAAGAACCACACATGGTCCTATTTTCACTGGTTTGATAACAAGAAGACACTTCAGACATACTCACTCTTAATAGTCAAAAGGTCATTATTATACTCAATAGCCCACATCTTAAAATTGCGTCGACTCACACAGCCATGTCACCCCCTAGAGGGTGCCCATGTTTTTGTATTTTCTAGGTGCGTACTCAAAGTGACGAAAGTGGATACCGGATCCCCTGAGCAAACGGTCCTTGGAAATTATATGGTGAGTGTCTTGGGAGTAGATTCTTCCCTCCCCTTGCACTGCGAGTATTACAATGTCTGGTTACTGACTCCGCTGGATACTACATTAGGATCTTAAATAGGGTTTCCGTTCAAAGTAGAAATAATCAACTCCCTCAAGAGACCTCCCAACCTTTAGAATAAAGGTTTTAGGGATGGTTATCTTGCACACTTCTGGAAAAAGTGGGTTTTCCCATATTTGCTTTAAATTTTATAGTGGGGTGGAAAAACCTGGCTTTGGTTTGAACCCACTTAGGTCATTCCCGTAGGGTGAGTAATTATTCCCACTATGGCAGGCCTTCTAAAGGATGTAATAAAACTTGAAAAATGCAAAAAAAGGATGAGTCTGGCTTTTTGGATCACCCAGTTAAGGGAAGAGCATATGCCTATCAACCATTCAAACACATAAACCACTTATTCAAATTTTAAAGCCCAAACAAAATTTTTTCTAATCTATGTGAAGATGTTGCTTCACAAAAAGACATGGTGTTCATTTTTAAATCCCAAATTGAAAAGTCTGGTGACTACCCTAGGATTGATAAATTTTAGTTCAATTTGAAAATGTGAATATCCTAGGATTGATATATTTTAAACCAACTGAAGAAATGAAATTTACTAGCCACGGACACATCGGATCTAGAAAATGAGTTACACAGAAGCGCTATGACAGACAACAGAAGCGCTATGAAAATCAACAGAAGTGCTATAGAAATAGACAGAAGCGCTATAAAAATTTACAAAAGCGCTATAGAAATAGACAGAAGCACTAAAACAGATGTTGAATATTACTCCCGGCCTGTGCTAATTGTGAATTAAAGTGCTAAAACAGTCACGTAAAGTGCTATACTCTTCTTTAGAAGCACTAAAATAGTCCTCTGAAGTGCTATAATTTTTTTCAAAAGTGCTAGAACAATCCTCAAAAGCACTATAGAATCCTCCAATCGTGCTAAACCGGATCACGCCAGACTCCTGTATGAATTTTTTTTAGAAAAACTTGTTAAAAACATGGGGTACAGCCCCACAGTGGGCGCCAATATGTAAGTGTGAAAAATGTAAACAAACTACAATTCAATACACCTCTTAATGAAACATTTTATCAAGATTAAACATGAATTAAACTAATTTAAAACACAGAAAAGCCTGAAAGCATCTCATTGTCTCCTATCTCTAAAGATTTATCAAATTACAAAAGCTCTCATATTTGTAAGCACCGTAATTGTTTAAAATGCCTATCTAGAGAATGGAATGGATGCTAAATGCAATGATGTTATGATTGCTAATGAATTCTAGATGATATGATGCTACTGTAAATGAAGCTTGATGGATGAAAGTTACAATAAAAAGAAACTATGTTGTCGTGATATGAAATCTAATGATGCCAGGATGCTATGATATGAAAACGCTAATGCTAAATGATTATGATTGCTTGGTTGCTTGAGTACTAAATCCTGCTAAGTAAGTTTGCATAAAGGATGATGATTCTCGGATGATTTTGATGCTTCAGAAGGCTATATATATAGATTCCCGGCAGCACATTTGCATAGGGGTAACACAACAAAGGCTGAGATTCAATATGGAGGTTTGAATGGTATGAGATGAGAAGGTGGAGTTGATCATGGAGGATTGTTCCTGCCCATGAAAACACTAGGCAAGATGAGAGGAAAGATTTGAGGCAGAAGATTGAGATGATTTCCTGCAGGTTTGTCCTCGAGGTTTTTCCTGTGAATGATAGTTGAATTAATTAGATTTTGAAAAATCTAATTTTATTGGTGAGTGAATAGAGGGATTAGATTTATGCATAATTTAAATATTTTTGGTTTATTTAAATTCAGCAAAAGAGGAATAAATAATTTAATAAAATAAACTATATAAGTTGTTTATTAAATTAAAATAGAAAGAATATGATAATTAAATTAAAGATTTTAGGATATCTTTATCTAATTAAGAAGAAATGTGATGAGATAATAAATAATACCAACTATTGAAGCTGTGTATTTAATTTTAGGATAGAATTGATGGATAAAGTATAGAAGAAATAATAATGATAATAATTAAATAAAACAAAGTATTTAATTTTGTTTATTTAATTTAAGAGGGAAATAATATGATAAAATAGAAGAATTAATAGTGAACTTAATATAAATAAATATTTCTATTTATTTATAAAGTAGATGAATTTAGGATTAGTTAATCAAATAAGTCGTATTTAATTAATTAGATTCTCCAAACCATTTTTAGGTGTCTACAACATCTATTTATGAAAATTCTCAATATATAATTATAGCTTGTTTTCCATTCCTAGCTCTTATTTTTATAATATCTAATATTAATGATTACTAATTAAGATTTCTTAGAAATTTCATGTAAAGAAGTGTTTTATTTCATTATTTTTTTTGGTGAAATCAACCTCTTAAGTTTCCCCCTAGGTTTTATACCTTCTCTATTAGTATTTTAAATATTAAATGATAACCCATATAAATATCATATTTAATTATGTTTTACACATACCCTCCATTGTATTTCATAGCTATATAATTTAGATTCTTCATTTTTTCAACCTCTCTAGCTACTAGAAGTAGGTAATCACATCATATAAAATGTCCTTGATATAATCTTTCTCCATAAAGCATGTTACTATGAGATCAAATGTACCAATTAATACAAGGAAGGTTTAATATCCCAAAATATAATGTAAGATTATAGGAGCCAACAATTAAATCTCAATAATTGCCACAAGGGTTATGAAGGGTAAATCCAAAAATTAATAGCTAAGAGATGCTAAAGTCCCTTCGTTAATTCAATAGGAAATATTGTCTATGGTCCCCTCCTCAAGGGTCCTATCAAGTATAAGCTCAATCCATACTCAATTGTAATCATTAATAAAACACAACCATTATAGCGAAAGCAAAAGAGAACTCTCCTCTAACTCATATAAATCAACTAAATCACCTTAATTGTAATTCACATAGGGTTCACTTCTCCCACCGTATTACTATTCTATATTATTTAACTTGCATTAAAAATTTACTATTCGCATATAGTTCAATTTGTATGTAAATGTTCCTAAAATCGAATTGATTTACTTAAAGCAATTTATAATGTGACCATTAAAATTCATTTTCATTCAATTAACTATGTATGAAATTTGAATAATCTTGCATTAAAAGCATCATCACATGGTTTAAAATTAATACACTCATATTCAATATATTGTCAAACACATAAATGTCAAAGATCCTTAGATGCCTTATAGAGCTCGCTGATGAGGTGGCCTTATAGCAAACACCAAAAATGGATCCCATATTTGGAACTTTATGTTGAACTGTAAGCATGTAATAATTGACCGCCTATCATGGAAAATCAATAATGGGACTATGGTAGATTTCTAAAAAGACTCATGAGGGGATTATAAACCATTAATTGAATATCTTGAAATAGCCCCCATAGAACCGAGCATTATCAGCAGATATGGAATAAGTTGTAGAAACTATTTAAGGAAAGATGACAAAGAGAAGGGTAATTGGATAAATCCCAAAGAATTAAACATGGAAAAAGAGGAAAAAGAGGCTCCAGGTAAGATACTAATGGAGAGATAATTTTTCCTAAATAACCAACTAGATAAGATAATTTGGTGTGGAGCCAAATCATTGAATTACACTACCAAGATAGGATACCTGATACAAATAAATCAAGGGGAGAATTATTGGCCGGGTAAATTATGTTGGGAAAAAAGAACATGGCCAAAGGTTGGAGCCTTCGCATTGATGGCTTTGCATGGAAGAATCCTTACAGGTGATAGACTCAAAGAAATAGATGTTGAAGGAAAAAATTGGTGGGTAGTACTATGTCATAAAAGTGAAGAAAACATATATCATTTATTGTTCATTTACCCTTATGTTGTACAAGGTTGGGATTGGCTGCAAGATAAATTAGGGTGGGAAACATCCAAAAGCAACAAGCTATGGGAACATTTTCCAAGCTGGACCTCATTGAAGTAGGAAGCATTTTGGGGACATATACGGTAGGTTGCATCATCTATCCTAATTTAGAATCTATGGAAGGAATGTAATAGAAGGATTTCTCAAAACAAAATAAAAGAAATAAATGAAATAATATAGATGAAAAAAAATAACATAGTAGAATGGATGAATACACATATCAAGTCACATAGAAAAGCTAAATTTTCAAGTTGGGATGACGAACTAATGAAAAGGTGGAAAACACTTAAAGTACCACTAGGTTTCTAGTTCCAACGAAATTGTAAAGTGAAGAGATCTAAAGTAAGATGGATGATGTAGAGGAAGGTGGAAACCCTCTCAAAATGACTCACAAATGAACATCAGATCAACTTCAAAATGGGTTTCAAAGAACTCATCAAAATTCCACCATATGAGCATTCCCTCCCTTGTAGCATATGCAACCTGGTTTAATCCACTTTACACTCAAGATTTCCAAAACACTTACCAAATAAAATATGGATTGAGATACCCTTTTAGGGCCTACACAACATATCTAAAAACCAATAGTGATTATTTTGGACCAACATATACTTTCAATACACCTACCCTGCTCAAGGCTACTCAATTAACCTACTTTTACAAAGCAAAACCTCTCCAACCTTATCCCCTGACTATGAAAATTTCAAAATTGTCTCAAATTGTCTCAAAACCAAGGATTTTCAAGGTCCTAACCTTCTATGACACCTATAAGATCCCTGACCACAAAACCCTCCATAAAATGTCTCAAAACTAGGGCTTCTTGGATCTTGGCTTTCCACACACTTCCAGAACTTTTTTATTGACCCTAAACCATTAGGAAAACATATTTAGTCTATCCCAACTAAAAAAAATACCCCTCTTTCAGGTAGATCTTCTACTACTATACCCTAGTCTCCATATTCATGCTCTTTCCACTGTCAAATCTTGGTGTACACCATTTGATTCCTCTTTCCTACACTTTATCTTGTTAGATTGGTATGATACAAGTTAATCATGATCCATTTCATTGGTTTCAGTCACATATTCTATGAAATGGATCATTTATCCATGAAAAACCCTCAAACTAGTGGAAAATCTATGTTTTCCTGAGGACAGTCAGAAGTTTTGTACAAGAAATTGATTTCTATTGACTTTCAGAGCATAAAAAGGTTTTAAATCATGTAAATGCAAGTCCTTAAGCCATCAAAATTAATCAAAGCTCAATAGGAATCAATAGAACATCTAAAAGAAGACAAAAAGATGCAAAAACTAAAGTTTTACTATTTTTTCTGAGAACAGTCGGTACAACCACTTCCCCAATCGATCAACCTCTATAAAAATGATTCTTTTTGGGTTATAGACCCATTACCCAACTGATCAAACCGTTTGGGATTGATTAGGTTACATTAAAGTGATGAAAACTCCTAAAACTCATTTACTCGCCCAAATCGGAATTCAAAAATTTGAATTTACAAACTTGAAATTTATTAAATTCTACCATCTAAAAACTATTGGATCTTCAATATCCAACCTTATTTGACCTAATTAAAGAATTAGATTACTATTTAAACCCCTAGAACATGACTGTCCCATTTATACTGCCTTTTGGTCCTAGGGTCCTTATCAGGACCCTTAGGATAGTTGACTCCTTTCAAGTTCTTTTCCATTTCAAAAGCCATTATAGGCTTCAAAAGATTATAATTAATGTTTTGATTTGATGGAAAGGTCCTCCTAACCCCTGCACACTTCTGACCTTTGAAGAGCTCCTTGAAGGCCTTGGGTGCTCTTGCACCATTCTCCCCAAGAAAGAAAGATTTCTTTCCCCAAGAAGTATCCCATGTGTTGCCACTGAAAGACCCCTTGCTCTCATATGTTTTCATCTTCAAATGACAGGGCATATAATCTCCCAAATTCATTGTCTTCCTCTTTTGCCAATTTGCATTCTTGACAGAATCAAAACAAGGATTAGCTTGTCCTCTTGGCTATTTAAGATCAGTCTGTACCTATACCCTATTTCTGCCTTCATTCCCCTGATTTCCTTGTGAGAAGATACCATCACTAGCATGCTCAACTATAGGGCATTGAATGCCTTCAACCTTGACATTGTCTAAGTCCCACAAATTCTGATTTCTAGGACTGTGTGCTCCACAACCCTACTGCAATTCATCACTCCTCCTCCAACCAGTATCTTCCCATGTCTTACCTTTCTTACCCTGCTTATTCACCTGCAAACTCTTCTCAAAAAAAATCACAAAACTATCATTAGACTACTCCAAAGTAAAAAAGCACTAATTTGTATCTATTATCTCCTTTGTGAACCAAATATGTGTTATGGTATCCATCATGCAATGTCTGCCTAGTATACTACCATGGTCTCCCCAAGATGATATGACCACAAGTCATTGGAATGACATCACAAAGCACCCTGTCATGATAAGATCCAATTGAAAAATCCACAAAATCTCTCTTACCAATCTCTACATGTTGCATTTGAGTTACCCAAGTGGCCTTGTAGGGAGTAGGATGATCAAAAGTTTCAATCCCTGACTTGGTTACCATATCAACTGATAATAAATTGCTATGTGACCCTAAATATATGAGCAATTTGCAGATCTTACCATGACTCAAACAATTTGTCTTGAAAATAGTTACATTTGGCTCTTGATGAAGTCTTTCTCCTTGCTTGACCATAAGAAACTCACCATCAGTCACAGGGTCTGCCATGAATGTTTTTGATTCCTCCTTTTTGTCCTCTTCTTCTTGTACCAAGTTAGCTCTCCTTTCTCTGCCCCTATCAGATTGTTCCCATTTAGGAAACTTGAAGGAAGGATTCCTTGGTTCATTGCAATTGAAACACCTACTTGAGAATGGTCCTCTACCTTGTCCAAATCTACCTCCTCCTCTAGGAGTGTATCCACCTCTTTGATCAGAAAATAAATCTTTGCCTTTGTCATTGTTGCTCTTGTCATTGATGCCTTTCCCTTGTTCTCTATTACCTATGCCCCTGTTTGAACTACCTCCTCTTCCACCACTGCTTGATCTTTCTTGCTTCCTCTTCACCTTTTCTTCTGCTCTAATGGCCAACTGAAAACATTCTCCTAATGTCCTTGGTAATTGCAAACCAATCTCATCTTGTAGATTATACCTCAAGCCATTGATATAACTGGCTACTTTCTCATCTTCTTCCTCATAACCTCCTCTAATACTAAGCTTGTGAAATTGCTCAGTATAAGAAATAACATCCAAGTCCTTTTTCTTTAAATTCTTCCTCATCCTCTTCACATGAATTGTGTAATCAGATGGTAGGAATTGTTCCTTGACCAAACTCTTCATCCTTGCCCATGTAGAGACTTTTTCCAATCCCCTAGCCATCCTATCATTTTGAAAACTAGTCCACCATGTCAATGCTATGCCTCTCAACTTTGTTTTGGAAAAATTAACCTTCCTCTCTTCATCCATCTCTTCAAACTCAAAATAGTTCTCTAAGGCATCAAGCCATCCTAACACCTCCTCACTATCCATATTCCCTTGATAGATAGGAAAGTCTATGTGACTCTTTCCTCCATGACCTTGTACTACCTTCAACAATCTCAGTAACCTCCTTTCCTTAGGGTTCTCTGTTTCATCTGCTTGTTGTTCCTGATTTACCCTCACATGCTCTTCATCTTCATCATTGTCTTCTTGGTCTTCTTGTTCTTCTCTCCTCCTACTCCTCTCAAGGTTATTTATCCTTGCTTGCATGGTCTCTCTCTCCCTTCTCCACTGCCTTTCTTCTCTTGCTCTGGCCTACTCTCTTGCTGCTTCTTGGTCCCTTCTTTCTCTTCTTTCCCTTTCCAAGATTTCCTCCAACTCTCTTGCTAGTTGATTTTTTGGTGCCATTGTTGATTCTCCAATCCCTAAAGGACCTACTCACTACTCTGATACCACTCTAATGTAGAGGAAGGTGGAAACCCTCTCAAAATGACTCACAAATGAACATCAAATCAACTTCAAAATGGGTTTCAAAGAACTCATCAAAATTCCACCATATGAGCATGCCCTCCCTTGTAGCATATGCAACCTGGTTTAAGCCACCTTACACTCAAGTTTTCCAAAACACTTACCAAATAAAATATGGATTGAGATACCCTTTATGGCCTATATAACATATCTAAAAACCAACAATGATTCTTTTGGACCAACATATACTTTCAATACACCTACCCTGCTCAAGGCTACTCAATTAGCCTACTTTTACAAAGAAACCCCTCTCCAACCTTATCCCCTAACTATGAAACTTTCAACAGTGTCTCAAATTGTCTCAAAACCAAGTATTTTCAAGGTCCTAACCTTCTATGACACCTCTAAGATCCATGACCACAAAACCCTCCATAAAATGTCTCAAAACTAGGGCTTCTTGGATCTTGGCTTTCCACACACTTCCAAATTTTTTTTATTGACCCTACACCATTAGGACAACATATTTAGTCTATCCCAACTCAAAAAAATACCCATCCTTTAGGTAGATCTTCTACTGCTATACCCTAGCCTCAATATTCATGCTCTTTCCACTGTCAAATCTTGGTGTACACCATTTGATTCCTCATTCCTACACTTTATCTTGTTATATTGGTATGATACAAGTTAATCATGATCCATTTCATTGGTTTTAGTCACATATTCCATGAAATGGATCATTTATCCATGAAAAACCCTCAAACTAGTGGAAAATCTATGTTTTCTTGAGGACAGTTAGAAGTTTTGTACAAGAAATTGATTTCTATTGACTTTCAGAGCATACAAAGGTTTTAAATCATGTAAATGCAAGTACTTAAGCCATCAAAATTAATCAAAGTTCAATAGGAATTAATATAACATCTAAAAGAAGACAGAAAGATGCAAAAACTAAAGTTTTACTATTTTTTCTGAGAACAGTCGGTACAACCACTTCCCCAATCGATCAACCTCCGTACAAATGATTATTTTTGGGTTCTAGACCCATTCCCCAACTGATAAAACCATTTGGGATTGATTAGGTTACATTAAAGTGATGAAAACTCCTAAAACTCATTTACCCGCCCAAATTGGAATTCAAAAATTTGAATTTACAAACTTAAAATTTATTAAATTCTACCATCTAAAAACTATTGGATCTTCGATATCCAACCTTATTTGACCTAATTAAAGCATTAGATTACTATTTAAACCCCTAGAACATGACTGTCCCATTTATACTGCCTTTTGGTCCTAGGGTCCTTATCAAGACCCTTAGGATAGTTGACTCCTTTCAAGTTCTTTTCCATTTCAAAAGCCATTATAGGCTTCAAAAGATTATAATTAATGTTTTGATTTGATGGAAAGGTCCTCCTAACTCCTGCATGCTTCTGACCTTTGAAGAGCTCCTTGAAGGTCTTGGGTGCTCCTACACCAATGGATCCCCCCTTCAAAGGGGAGGATGAAACTAAATACTAAAGATTCCTCATGAGGTAACCCGAGAAGATCTAGAGCATGATATTTAGTGTGTAGTGAAGAAGTCATTTTACTAGCAGTAAAATCTATAAAACTACCCATAGGCACTAATAATACAAAAAAATAGAAGGTATACTTCAAGGACTAGAGTTGTGTAAAGAGAGAGGACTAAGAAAAATAGAACTAGAATGTGATTCAATAGTGTGTGTCAATGCATTACTAAATGAAATAATTGGGGATTAGAAGTTGTAAACTAAATTATCCTAGATCAAGGAGCTTAGCTAGGAGGTTGAGGTGAAAGGAGTCAGAAATCTCTATCGAGAGGCTAATAAAGGTGCTAATTTCTTAGCTAACTATGGAATAGACCAAGTTGAATCAATCATAGTAAGCAGTCAGTTAAGTTCATGGAAAGGATTGGACAAGTTATTGGAAGAAAAAATGCAATAAGAACAAAATCTACTTCAAGATAAAGGTAGAAAAGAGGCAAAAGAACATGGATAAGGTTAGGAGGAAAAAAATCAGGTATGTGTCCAAAAAGTTAAATAGGCCTTAAAATTTCCAAATAAAATGAAAATAAAGGATGCTAGAATTGAAAAGAAAAAGAACTAATTAATGCCTAAAACTAAACAATGAAAATAAATAGGTATGTAAAACAATCCAGATTGTAGATAACCCTAAATCAGAAAAAAATGCTATTCCTAATACAACAAAGATGGTGGTGAGAAATCCTTTGGTCTCATTTCAAAGGAATCAACAACTAGGGGTTAGGTTTTTAATGGGTATATAGATAACTTGAAAAACAATCAGGACCCTTTTGGGTGGTAGGAACACCCTAGATTAAAAGAATCCCATCATTATTGGTATCTACATTAGATAACATAAAACTAAGAAAGCTAAAGAAATTCCTAATAATCAGAGGATCCTTGAAGATGATGTGCATGGATAAAACATTATTAAACAAACATCGAGACTATAAGTTTGGATCTGGGTGCAATCAACATTTTTGGAGCAATGAACTCCTTTAACATTTTTCCTAATTTTAGTGATGAGGACTAAACCAATTGGGAGATAGCTCAAATAGTGCCTAAATAATTTAATTCTATTGAAGCCTGGTAAACTCTAAATTCAACATTCATATTTACCTATTTTAGCCTAAATTTTTTTTCACAAGCAAGATGAAAGAAATACTAGGAAAGATTAATGTATAATTTGACCACTAAACTATATTTATAGAGAGACCTTATCATAATTCCCTAAAAATTGTTAATCACCACACGCGAGTTAAAATAATGGATCCATTACTTAAAGGGAAGTGTTGACGATGATGTCACTCACATTAATAGTGCATATAAAATCCTCATAGGAAAACTGTGAAGAACCTATCTTTACTTGAAAGACTGAACTAGGGAAGCCTAAGGTGTCAATGTTATAGGAAAAGGTTGACTTAGCTTAATCCCAAGGCTCTGGTACTCAAGTCTTGACCATACTAGGTTCACTTCAGGGTACGATGTTATATTTTTGTTAATCTCAAGGGGTTTATGGTTAATCAAAATCATAAGAATTCAATACCAAGTTTCAAGTTCAATCATAAAATAATATCATGAAACCGAAATATTTACAATAATATTTCATGAAAATCAACAATTTTGCTCACTTAAAGTAGATTTAGCTTTAATCATTCAAAAATTTCATAGAAAATGAAATATTTTTAATAAATTTCCATCCATTCATCTATTTTTTGAAACATTTTCAAGAATTTAAACATCTAATCTAAAATAAAGCATAAAAAATATTGAAAATTAAAATTTCTCCTAGTTACTCTCCATGCATGCCCCAAGATTTAATCAAATCAAAGAAAACCACTTTATATGTCACCAAATTGCTTCATAGCTAGGTATAAAATGGTGTGAGCTCTTAAAGAAGGGGGTTTTAGTTTGAACACCAAGTAGGTTCTACATGCACCCTTAAACAACGCAACACATAGTCTTGTTTGGATAAAATAAAAAAACTAGCTACAAAAATACATGAGATAGGTAGCTATACAATTGGATTTGATATTTATTAAATTATATGTGCATACAAGTTTTTATCTTGGAATAATTCAGAAAATAGGAAAAAATAACAAAAATTAGAGAAGTTTTGGCTCTTCCAACATCCATAAATTTTGAACTTAACTTAAAAAAGGGTATCCCTTGGCCTTTTATAGAGATAAGACAAATACATGAGATGAGATCCAAGGGAAAAATCACATCAAGGCATATGGAATGTGGTGACTGGTAAGAGAATTGCAAATGATGTCAATGAAGGTCAACCTCCATCTACACGTTGAAGTCCTTTGGGTTTTTCATCTTCTTATTATTGCAAAGATAATAACTTGAATCAAGATATTGTGTAAGAGCTTACCATATTAAAAATGATAGGTTCATTATTCTATTTGTACACTTTTGTTCGGCCTCGGGCTTTCTACTATCAAGAATGGGCTTCCTCAGAGGTTGGCACTTTCTTTCGCCATATGTGAAATACCAAGATCCGTGGTATTCTGATGAATTCAAACCCCTTTGCAAATAACTTCTCCGAATATGCAGCCTAATTTCCATATGATTGTATCTATGAATTGTAAGGAAAGCAACAATGCAGAAAATGCCTTCCTAATGCAAAATCCTTAGGAAAGAAGTGCAAAAAACCTCATTTAACAACTTATATACATTTCAGATGTGCATTCACAGAACAAAAAGAGAGACAAAATAAATCACACACATAGAGATAACACCGGATATACATGGGAAAATCCTTATGAGAGAAAAACCCACCACACCAAGTAAAGTCACTTTGTATTAGAGTAAATAGATTACATACAAAGTTACAGATTTCACTCTCAAATGTTAACTCATAGAAGCATCCCCTAAGTCAACCTCTAGTCACAGACATAAAAACACTCAATGTTACAATTCTTGTAAAGCATACAATGAATTCTAACAACCAACCAACAACCATTAAGGTTTCATTTTATTTTTATTCATTCACCTGAAAGCTTCATCTCAAGCCGTGCATATCACTAGCAGTACACATTGAGCTGCCCAACATTAAATTTTGGTTACAAAGAATATTACTATATTCGCACTCTCTCAACCCCCAAGTTAGATCATGCAGTAAATGCAAACATATTGGTAACAGAAAATAAAATTTTCAGCCAACGATTGTTGATTTACAACAATGATATAATATCAACAAATGAAATCATGCCATGTGTCGACACATCACTCATCCATCACTTTTGACTATTGCACCAAATTTTTTTCCATTCCTTATGGTCCCCACCATCTATGCAACATCCATGTCACGTCTATATAGCTAATGCCACTATCCACACAGAGTAGTCTGACCATCCATTGGGTTGTTGCCCAGTTGGGGAAACCACAAACTTTACAACCTCCACCATTGGTTAGGAAAATCCAAGATGTCATGACAAAAAAGAATATTTCCATGTCAAGAAAAACTTTAACTTCTCAACCTCTAGCTGAAGGTTAGGATTTTCTTGAACTCCATGACAAGCTGATATCATTGTCACCTAGATAGGGAAAACCTGAACTTCTCAACCTGCACTGATGGTTAGAAATTTCTCGGGTTCCACAACAATGAAGGAGATCAGCCAGTTAGGAAGTTGAGAAACTTTTGAACTCCATGACAAGGTTCCAAGGTTATAGAAAACAACAATCTCGTGACCAAAAAACTATCGCCAAGTTACAAACTTTCAGAACCCCGTGACATAAGTTTCAAGGTTCAAGTTTTGGGCGATAGCCCAACAATGAATACCAAACAGAGGGTAAAAATTCCAAGTATTTAATAGAAGTTCAAGCTACTAAGTTAAGGAACATTTTTCCAATAATCTCCCACTTGACGAAGACTTACTGGCTTCCTCCAGACTCAAAATTAATGAAGGTCATGGGCTCCAAGGCCCATCAAACTAACACACCACCTATACTTGTTTGTTCTCATGGGATTTGTCAATGCATTGGCAAAATTATCTAGAGTATCCACCTTCTCCAAATTAACCCTTCCATCCTCCATAATTTCATGAACAAAATGATACTATACATCAATGTGCTTTGTCCTAGCATGGAAAGTGGGATTTTTTGCCAAATAAATAGCACTCTGAGTGTCACAACAAATCATAATCTTCCTTGCATTAAACCCGATGTCTGAACATAAATTCCTAATCCTAATGGATTCTTTGCAGGTTTGTGTTGCTGCCATATACTCCTCCTCAGTAGTAGATAAAGCAACTATAGCCTGGTGCTTGCTCATCCAACTCATTGCTCCACCAAATAACATGGAGATGTATCCATTGGTGAAACTTTTACTATCAATGTCCCCTACCCAATTATAATCCACATAACTGTGAATGCTAAGAGATCTTTGTGATCTAGTTGATTTTCCATGATAACACAATGCAAACTCTGAGGTACCTTTCAAATATTTGAAAAGCCTCTTCACATCATCCCAATGCGGCCTTCCTAGATTAGCCATAAACTGACTAAGAAATCCCACTTCTTGGGAAATCTCTATCCTTGTATAGACCATTGCATACATTAAACTACCAACAACACTTGCATACGAGATCCTGGTCATTTCCACCATTTTGGTAGGAGATTTTGGAAAATCTTCAATAGATAGGTTCATTTCCTGCAACATTGGAACAACTAGTTTCTTGCAATCATTCATCCCAAATCTCTCTAGGACAGTGTTGATATACTTACTTTGGTTGAGCCAAATCTTTCTACTTCCTCTATCCCTTTTTATTTCCATCCCCAGAATATGCCTTGCTGCACCAAGATATTTCATTTCAAACTTTGCAGATAATTGAGATTTAAGATCAGAAATCATAGTCTTACTATTTCTTATGAACAACATATCATCCACATACAGGGTAATAATAAGCACATGATCATTTTCATTTTTTTAATACACACAATTATTAGATTTTGATCTCACAAATTCCAATGACAACACAAACATGTCAAACTTTTGGTACCACATTCTAGGCGATTACTTCAATCCATATAAAGATTTCTTTAACTTGGAAACCAAGATTTCTTTACCTTTTTCAACAAAGTGCTCAGGCTAGGACATATAAATTTCTTCTTCTAGCTCTCCATGAAGAAACTTTTTCTTCACATTCATCTGCTCGATCTCTAAGTTATACATGGTTGCAAGTGACAAAAGAAATCTGATAGATGTTAGCTTAGCTATAGGAGAAATTATTTCTCCATATTCAATTTCCTCCACCTGGGAATAACCTTTCGCGACCAACCAAGCTTTATACTTTTCAATAGTGCCATCCAAACTAGTCTTCTTCTTAAATACCCATTTACATCCAATAGGCTTTCACCTTTCAAGAAAAGGTACCAAATCCTATTTTTCATTCTTCTTCAATGATGCCATTTCTTCATTCATGGCTTCCAACTAGGAATTTGAGTCAGACATATTAATGTATGAACCTAGATCCTAATACCTACAAAACACAACAAACAAACACATTAGAAGATTGAAATGCAAGTTAGAATCTAAGTTCCCCACGAAAATCATTTACAAAGCTTAAATTAGGAAAAGAGATGAAGAACACAAGAAAACAATAAAAGAGGGATTGAATCCTAATTAAACAAGCAAACTCTTGATCCCATGGGGGAATTGGTGCCAATTTGATGTGAAAATTGGCATTTTCCCAACTCCTTTGCAAGTTTTGTAATCTTTGATGAAGATGTGATCCACTTTGGTTGAATTCATGCATAACCTAGCTCTGAACTTGATAAAACTAATGAAAATGGTGATGCTTGAAGATGAATTTGAGCATAATAGGTTTTCTCAAATTGTGGATGATGAAATGAGGAGGTTAGCCTCTTATTTATAGAATATCAAGTTGGAAGAATGCTCTAAAGAGAGCAATGTGGGACTAAAGATCCACCAATGACAAGGTGCCACTTGTCAACATGTGATAGGATGAAGATTGAGCACATTTTGATCCATGTGCAAGTTTGAAATTTGAATTTGATGAAGTGAAATGTTTAGGGGGGATGAAAGAAGAGAGTTAATGCCAAGTTGACTTGTGAAAGAGACATGTAAGAGACATGTAAGAGCTCTTAAATGCTTTGTTGGATGGACAAATCATTTTGGGAGGAGATTTCAAATTTGGAGGAATATTCCCTTTTTGATGCCATTTTGAAAGTAAATAGAGAATTATTAAATCAAATAAATGATTTAATGGTGCAAGTTGCAAAATCTAGAGGATTGGAGTGATTAGGATTGAATTAATCAAGATTTGACTAGTTTAATGAGGGATTAGTTGATTTGACCATTTTTACTTAGATTTTTGGATTTAAATAAATCAAAATGAGAGGAATAATGATTTTAGACTTAATTAAATAAGATTTGATTTATTTAATTAAAAGAGGGACTATAGGATTAATTAAACAAAGTGATTTATTTAATTAATAGGAGATCTGACTTAATCAAATAAAAAATGATTTATTTAATTAAGAGATGAAATGTGATGAATTTAATTAAATAGAGATTATTTAATTAAATGACTAGTAGAGAGATGATTCTAGATGAACTTGGTGTTAGTAAAATCAAGATAATGTACATACATACATTTTACGTGTCTAAATTTTGCCCCTCTTTGAAGCAATGTACTTGCTATGTTGGTTCAAAGAATAAATTGTCTCAATCAAAATTCAAAATTCTTTGATTTTTCTGGATGCCCCATTGTTGCCCTAGTGAATGAAGAATTATGCAGGTATATTGCCCCCTCAAGAGATCAGGTGAAGAGGTTTTATTTGAGGGTCGATCTCTCAACAAAGAGGTTCAAGATTAGTTCAGCTCATATGTTTGATGTAGACACATTTGATGATGTAGATAGTCATCGACCATGGATAGCCTCATGCCTATTTTGATATATTACACCCACTTGATCCTAATTTGTACCATGATAGTTACATTATTGATGATATAAATGAGATGTTTATGATGTTTATATGTAATGGATGATATGATGATGCATGGATGAACATGATGTGATATGATGATTCTTTTATGATTATTCAGTGGATGATAAATGTATGGATTATGAGATTCTTAGAATAACCAATCTATATTATGTAATGATGGAGATAAATGCATGTGGTATGATTAATGCTTTCTATACAATATGATATGATATGCAGATGGTTTGTGGATGTAGGATGGATGCATTAGTGATGATTTATGATTAACTGTCATGGTACCATGTTAGCGTGGAAAAGCAAGAGAGAAGACAACAAGACATGGGATGATGATGATGATGATGATTACTTGCTGAGGAGTTGGGATTTTCAAAGGGCCAGTTACCTTATGTTTCATAACACACATAGGCACGATTCATCAAGGTATAAAGAACCAAGATGGCATTGTTCCTAGTGTGATGTACTTTGACTTGACAAAATGATAGGAGTATTCTTTTTCACACCTGACATATGAAAATCATGCTAGGATGTACCTAACAAAGCAAGTATTTGCCAAGTTATATTACAAGAATGTCCAACAAGCACAGTAGACAAAAGATAATGATCATTGCCCCATTCCTTTCTCTCTAGATCATTTTGATTAGACATCATTGAGAGATCATTGGAGTGAGCACAAAAAGATAAATCAAAAAGAAAATATCAAGTACACAAACAAGTCAATGTTCTTCATACTGCTAGCCAAGGGGATGTGTTTTGTTTACGATAAGTATCCAAAGTGATATCCAAAATGATGCCCATTGTCGGAATGATATATCCTAGGAAATGCATTGTATAGGATGATAATGGGTTGATAAGTTGTTTGATAGGATTTTGATATAAGGTTGACTAACATGTTTGAAAATGATCAAGAGTTTCATTTTGCATTTAAAAGTTTGTTGTTTCAATTTTGATTTTACATTTGAAGCTTTCTTTTCCTAATTGTTGTACTTGTTTCTATTTGTTTTGCCAAAGGGTGAGTGTGATGATTGAATTATTATGGATGAAATTATTGTGGGTGAAGTGAAATGGGATGGATGGATTTTTTTCAAATATTTGGATGGTTCTGAAATATTTTGAGGTTGTTTTTGGTATTTTCTAAGATTTTGCAAATGTTTTGATTTTATGAGATTTTATGAATGTTTTTGGATTTTGTGTTTTTTGAATTTTTTTTTGTTTTTGTATCTCGAGGCTTGATCAAATATTATCCTTTCCTATGTTTAAGATCAGAGACAATGTAGCTCAAATACCATGTTTTTTTATTTTTTTCTAACTTTTTGAGTGTTTTATGATTTTGGATGTTTTTCGGATTTTTCTCATGATTTTGACGATTTGGATATGGATGTGCATGATGATATCAGTGATCTATTTTGGAAATTTTTTGTAAACCAAGCAAAGTTTGATTGATTGGATCGATGAATTGATGATCATAACATTGTTGAGGATGCACAACAATATAAGGATAGTGTTATGCAACACAAGGATTAGGATGGATATCCCAAGATGATGAGGGATTGGTGATGATAACTTTTTTGAGGATACACAACAATGCAAGGATAGTGTTAAGAAACATAAGGATATCCCGAGATGATGATTTTTTGATTGGATTTGATTGATTAGGATTGATGAATCTTGGTTTGGAAAAAAAGTTGTTTTGGATGATTTTATGTGACATTTGAAGTGCAAATTAGATGCAATTGATATTGATTTTTTGGATTGATGTTCGATTGAAGATAAAAATTGATAAGGAACATCTTCTCCTCAAAATGTGTCATGGGCTACTGATTTGGACTCTGGATCACAAATGTTTTGACCAATTTTATTTTACATTTTCCAATGTTCGAATCATCACATAAGTGGGAGGATATAGATCAATATTTATTCCCAAAGAAAGATGTAAATATCTACCCCCAATTTCTAGCAATGTATGAAATGCCATGAGTGGATGCCTTGATGGGTGCGTGGATGGATGGATATGGATTATCTTGCAATAAGATAAGGTGTTTGGATAGAGGATGGTTATTTGGATAATGCTTTATGGCTCAGATAACATTGGGTAGGATAGTATCAATGAAAATGACCCATGTCAAGATGTTTACCATAAGCAAGTCTAAAGTGTACACCAAACTTCATCAAGATCAAGATAATTTGGACTATGGATGTAGATGGATAAAGATGGATTAGATAAATGGTTCATGGATGAATGGATTTATTATGGATGTGATGCTGGATTTATTATGGATAGGATGTTGGATTTATTATGGATGTGATGTTGGATTTATTACGGATGGGATGAGATGCTTCCACTTGAAATGGTGCACACAAATGCCCGATTCTACACATGACGCCTATTTTCTAGGCTTTCATCATGGTACCTATCCAAAGTGCCACCATAGTGGTTTTCGCTAGAGGACGATTTTTATTTTTACTATTTTCTTAATTTTTTTTTTTTTTTTTCTGATTTTTGATTTTCTTGATTGTTTTGTATTTTTTTGAAATGTTTTAAGCTCATGTTGAACCACTTGGTGGTGTTGATGTAGATACTTTTTTCATGATGTACCATCGATATCCTACCTAAAGAAGCTGCTTTGCTAAGATATGTGCACTTGAATACAAATTTTGAGATTCTTGATCTACTTTGTTGATACCGAAGTTAACTCTATCTTGGTGCGCACATTGCGATAGAGTGCCTTCTAAATCCTTATGATGAAGGGTTGTTTCCAATACATTGTAAATGTGAGAATTGGATATCATGCATGAAGGTGTGGATGAAGTGTGTTTAGGGATAGGAGATGGATTGGTTGATAGTTTAGAACCTTTGACTCTCCAAACTTGGGAAGATGAACAATGATGGGTGGATACGAAAGTGTGCATGGAATTAGGACCAACTATTTGATATACTTTGTATGTCGCTTGAAAAGCCTGATTTTGATTTTGTGGACATCTTTGATGGATAATTTTCCCTTTTTTTATTTTGCCCCATAGTTTCTTTGACTAATGGAGTTTGATAGCCTAGATAATCTTTCTTTGTATTTTTTGGTATCCATATGTTTTTTTTTTGTCCAATATGCTTCTTAGCTTCTTTTTCTTTGATAACGTTCTTTTTACTTTGATTCAAATTTTTCTTTTGATGTTGGTACCAATTTGTGGATGAGGTGATGGGTGGATGAAGATTCATGATGTGGCTGGTTATAGTATTGGCATCAGTTTCATCATAAGGACTCTTCATGCTCCCTATGTTGAAATTTTCTTGAGACGAAGTTTCCCCTAGTATGGTGGTAGTAGCACCTTCATGCTTTGATTCTGCTTGTTCTAAGAACTCTTGTTTAGAATGCATTCTCTGATAAATGACCACTACAGATGATGTTATTTCCATTTGTTACTCTACTAACTCTGGAATGTCCTATTTTTTTTACATGTTTCCTTGAGTGGATAATGTTGGCTATCTTCATACATGATGTACTCAGTCTGAATTAGTGATATATCTGATCCTGATGTTGACAACTCAGTTTGATTGTAGGAATCAATAACCTTCTCTATTTGTGTAATAATGTTAGGAGTAAAGGAATCATGTTTTGAATGAAGATCATCTACGTGTCCATCCAAAGAAAGCATCTCATGGGTAGATGGAGGGGTATATGCTATGTGGATATGATCATCTTGTATAGATAGGAGAGTGTCCATTAGATTATTGTAGTATCTTGGAGATATTAATTCTTGATCTTGAATGATTTTGGAATTGCTTTCGACATGCTTTGGATCAAGTTCTTGACATGGGTCAATTTCAAAGGATGGATTGCTTACAAAGGGTTCTTGGATATCTTCATTAGGCATAGGAAGTGGCTCAATATCCTCTTGATCTTTGAGTGAATTAGGATCAAGTGTTGAGTTGAAGATTCCTTCAATATCAGAAATCATGAGGTCGAAGGATGTCAATATGTCTTGGAAAGGACCATTGCTAGACTTTGGTGGGAGATGTTGATCATGCTTTGGAATAAATTTTTGAGATATGTCCTCTAACTTATTAGGTGATGTAGAGACATTTTCAATAGGATCATTGGTCAATGGATTGTTGATTACAGGATCAAATAATGTTAACACTCCTTGAAATAGATCATTGTCGGATATTGTTGAGAGGTTCTTATCATGATCAAAAAGTGACTCTTCATGTATGTTGATTTGATCTTTGAATGAGGTAGAAACATCTTCCATGTGTTCGCTGATGGATAGGTCTTAATCATGTGATCGTTGACTTGGATTAATACATGGAGTCGTTAACATTTTGTTGGGAATTTGAACATTTGCTTGTTGGGCTTGGTATTGGGCTTGAGCTTGTGCTTGTGCTTGAGCTTCGGCTTGTTCTTGTTGGGCTTGTAGTGTGGCTTGGGTAACTTGAGTAGCTTGTGCAACTTGTTGAGCAACTAGTTGTGTAGCTTGTTGGTTTTGATTTTGTTGGAGTGTCTTCTGATAAGCAGCCTTTTGAGCGGCTTGTAACCCAATGTTGTATTGGTTTAATGTGTTTGGTTTGGGTGGTGGTGGTGGCGGAGGTGGGTTCAGAATAGTGATTTTTGTGGTGATAAGAGGTACCTTCATATTGATGATTGGTATTTGACTAGTGGATGGTGCAATCGATATGGTTAGTCCTTGAGAGACCATGTTTTGAGGGATGGTTGACAATGTGTTGGTTGCTTGTGCTATGGGGATGATTTCCATCTATTGTTGTGATATCGATGGAAAAGGGGGAGGATTTGGTGTGATTCCTTGATTGATGGTTGGGGGATGTTTCAGATGAGTGATGGTAGCGAAGGTAGCCCGAAACCAAGAGGTGATATGGATGTTAATGGAAAGGGTGGGAGTGGTGGGAGAGTGAGTGGCATGATCCCTTGGGTAAATGATGATGTTTGATAAAAAATGCCACCTGGTCCTAATAGGTCACCTTCTCCTTGTGAGGTCATGGGGAGAGAGGTTTGTGGTGTTGTATTAAATGATTATGATGATGGGTCATTGTGAAAGGTGAGGGGGACATATTGGTGTGATGGATTTTGAACAACATTTGTGTTATTTGCAAACATATCTATCCAAAAGTTTACCAGGTGTGGATTCGAGAAGTTCATGTTTGGTATAGTTGTACTTGGTATATTCTCATTTGGCATGTTTGGATTTCATGGGATAATGTTGTTTTGTTGAAGATTCATGCAATGAGTATTTTGTTAATAGATTTGTAAGTTTGGAGTTGGATTTAAATCTACCATCAAAAAAGGTGTTTCAAAATTTAGATTGGGTATACTCACATTTGTTGTACCATTGAGGTTTGTAGGAGATAATGATCCCATGTATGGATTGTATAAATGTGATTTTTGAAAATCAATTGGCATTGTGAGGCTTTTATAATTTGGTTGGTTTAGACCACTCATGATGAATGAATCAAGTTTACATTTCATGTTCTTCTTGTGTTTTGACATTGTTGCAAAAGTTACCTCTAAGATGTTTAGGACCAATGATGAGATGAAGGATGAAAGGGGTGAATGATACGGGTGTTTTTTTTCTTAGGAACTTTGGATCAATGCTAGACTTAGGTTTTGATTTTGATTGGTTTTGATTGGATAATGAATTTGTAAACCCTAAGATGTTGGATGTGATCTTTAGGATAAACTTGTTCAAAGAGGTGATAATCTAACTAAGTGTGTGAGGAAGGATTAATCCAAACACAACTAACTAAACAAGTGATTTTGATTTGGTTTAAGGATGTACCCAAGTCTAGATAATGATGTTTCCAAAGATCTAAAGTTTCTTGTTGGATGGGATGATAAATGTTTGAAATGGATGAAGTGTTTGATTTTGACCCTAAATGAACCTAAGAAGGACTTGTTTACAAGGCCAAGGTTTTGAAGAACATGCTTTTCCCTTCAAACCAAAAGATCAATTTTTGCTTAGCAGACCATAAGAAAAAAGATACACAAGCACATGTGTGTGGTTCAATGGATTTCATCTTGATTAGTGAATTTATTTTACAACAAACACTTTCTTGATTATATTTTAAAACTAAACATCCAATTCCCTAAATTATTTTCATCCCACAAAGTGTTATGTGGAATTCAATTAAATCAAGGAAATGGTTACCTAATGTTGACCTTGGTAGAAGAAAATTAAGATATAAACCCAATTACTTAGAAACCTCAAAGGACATAATCCCCGGGGTAAGCAATAGTTCTTGGATTTTTTCAAAGGTATTTGCTCTATCTAAGGGGTTTGAAATTTTGATTTTCCTATTGAATGTTTTTTTCCCAATGTTTTTGAACAAGTAAGTGTTTTGATACCAAGAACATGCACAACCCTATGGATATGAAATACTTTACTTGTTGAGTTCCCACTTGGAAAAGTCCAGCTATGCCTACTCTTAGTGAATGATTAGATGCTTGAACCCACTGGCTCCCCTCCATGACACTCACTTATACGGGGCAGCCAAGCATCAACACCCACGAAACTCCCATGACATGCTTTTCATTTCTACTAAGAGTCATAAAAACGTGGGACGGATTCAGAACAATTGTTCTTGCACCAACAAGTAGATCAAGGATTTTGGCCTTTTCTAAACAAGGGTTTTAATTCTGACTTTCCATTCGTAGGAGTTGACCCAATGTGGCAAGAGACCATTGTTTCCCTTCCCATCAGAGCCAACCGTGTGATACTAGAATTTATTCCAATCCCAAAATTTATATCTCGACTAGAAATACTCTTGGTTTTAGAGTGTTACCAGTTGAGTCGTTCCCTTGGGTGAGTACTTTTTCCACAAGGCAGGCCCTCTAAGATAAATAAAAGTGAGCAAACATATCCTTAGTTCAATCAACCTTTGTTTAGAAACAAAGGGAGAACACATGAAATAGGTTTACTCACACTCACAAAGTTTTTTGTTCAATTTTAGTTCCAAAATGAAGTGTGGAGTTAACTACTTTATCCCACCCTAAGACCATCAAAAAGCCTTTTGATTCTCAAGATCACCGTGAGGCGTGAGAGAAGCGCATATGTCTTTTCGATGGCATTAGTTTGAGTAAGTAATCCTGAAACAAAGTTGCACATGTTATTTTTAATTCAACCAAAGCAATAATGATTTCTTTTTATAGCACCAAAAGAAGTGTGAGATTTGATTATTTAATTGTTAACCTTAAACAAAATCTAGTAAATTTTCCTAAGGTTCTTTTTAATCCATTTGTATTATTATTTTTAGAGCCCAAATTGAAATCTATTGAGTCCTAAAAGCTTGAAGAGATAAAATCCTTAAACTTGGAATTATAATTGCTTCCAAGAGTGTCTAAAGGCACTTGATACAATAGAGAAATGATGTCATAAGAAGCTTTGATTTTGTTTCCTCCTTCTCTTTTTGATTTCCCAACCTACAAAAGTGATCAAAATGTTAGATGAGATCAAGAAACAAAAGGATATATGGGTTAGATGAATCATTACGCATAAAAACCCTAAAACTTAGACCAAGTTATAATGTGTTTTGATTTTAGATGCACATTTAAAAAATTTAACTCATTAATAGTTAAGAAACAACTACAATATTGGATATCTTACGAAATTCTACCCCATTTCAAAAAAAAAAGCGTCAAAAAAGACCTCTATATGACCAAGATATGGTCATTTTAAAATTGACTCTAAAAGCGCTAAAATAGTGCTCATATGTGCCAAAACAGTCATCGAAAGTGCTAAAATAGTGCTCAAAGCACCAAAACAGTGCTCAAAGTGCCAAAACAATCCTCATGAGCACTAAAACAAACCTTGGAAGTGTTAAAATAGTGCTTAAAGCACCAAAATGTGCTCAAAAGCACTAAAACAGTTCTTAGAAGCACTAAAACAGTGCTCGTAAGCACTAAAATAGTGTTCAAAAGTGCTAAAACAATGCTTAAAGTGCCAAAACAAGGTCTGGATGCACTATAACATAGTGTGTATGCACTAGAAGATCTTGTGGATGCATTGTAATAGAGACTAACTATAGATAGGGAAAAATCAATCGGATTTAGAGTTGAAAACAATAAACTAATTAAATCCTATCAAGCACAATAGAGTACGAAATAACATGAAAATCACAATAAGAAGCACAAATGCAAATCGATCTTTGTGCTAACTTGATTTATCTCCATTTCTCTTCTCCACCTGCATCAGAATGTGATATTTTGAAGGGTTGACAATGGAGGAATGTTGGATGCTCATTCCTGCAGCATAACGACTTGACAATGAAAATGACAAATGGAGAGAATGATAAATAGAGATGGAAGATTGATTTTGACAGAGTCTAGATGGTAGATGAATCAACCCCCCAAATTTATTGCGAGAGGCCGTCTTTATAGAGCCGTGATGTTGACAAAGATAATATTTTACAAGATTCAATAAGGATTTGATTTTTGGCAAAAGTGGAAATACAACGAGATGAGATAAGATGTCAAAAAAGTTCTTGTTTTAAAGGAAATAAATCTTGAAAAAGACAAGGATAATTGATGAATTATCTAATTAAATAAATTAATTAGATACACATGAGTTTCAATTTTGGAAAGAAAGCGAGAATATCTTTTTTAGATTTAATTAATTAAATAATATAAATTATTTAATTAACATGATTAGAGAAATGGATGGATTATGCATATGAATTTAATTAATTAAATAAAATTTATTTAACTAAATAGATGATGACATGGGTACCTAAGGCAAAGCATGCTACAAGATGTCTAAATGATGCAATGTTGGGACAAGGTGTTATAAGAGGACATTTTTGGGTGTCTACATTTTTCACCTCTTTGAGATGATGTTCGAGATGATGAGGTTTTTGTCGAGTAACATCATTTCAAAGAAGCTAAGGTATAGGTAAAAGAAAATGGATGGTGAAGGAAAGATAAGATAATGATGATGAGATGATGATGCCCCTTCGAGAGGATAGGTGGGTTGGACAAACATGGGTAGGCTCTCAAAATGAAAGGGATGGGTCAAGAACTAAAGATGAAGGAATGGATAAAGGAAGTGAAGGATGCATTATGCTGCAACAAAAGTGAGCAATCATGATGTTTGATTTAGCACTAGATGTTATGCACCAAGGTATAAGGACCAAGGTGAGGATGTGTCTCATGCCCTAGCATAATACAAACTTGTCTAGATATAAGATATGAGGATTAGCTGGAATAAGTCATATTTGATGCAAATTCAAGAAAAAAATGATAACACACACAAGTAATCAAGCAAGCATGCACAAATGATACAAAAACAAACAAGTTATTTCCCCTGTCAAGCTATAAACCGATGAGTAATTGATTGATTGATTGATGATGATAGTGTAGTCATTGTGGGGAAAGACATATCCCTAGATCAACATAAGGATGACTGATAATTGACTGATTGACTTTGATTGATTGGGTTTACAACAAGATTAGGATCAATACCAATGGATGTGATTGGATAATTTGACAAGATTGATCGATTTGATTGGTATGGATTAAGGACTGACTTGCATTTGGATTATTGCTTGGATTTTTTTTGGCTATTTGATTTTTTTGGATTTTTGACATTTTATGATTTTTTTGGCTTTTGAAATTTTTTAATTTTGTTTTTGGATTTTGAAATGTTTTGATTTGTTTGGACTTTTGAAATGTTTTGATTTTTTTTTGGAATTTTTTGAAATGTTTTGAGTTTTTTTTTTGACTTTTTGAATTTTTGACTTTTTGACTTTTGGATAGGAGGGACTCACGTGTCTAGTTGCATGAAAGGTGATAGTCCCACTAGATATGGATTTCATTGCATGGACCATGTCAAATGTCATTATGCTCATAGATGTTGATAAGGGATTACATGAAAGTGAGATGGAGGAGGTAGATGATGGATTATGATGTGGATTATGGAGGACAATAATGGATTATGATGTGGAATATGTAGGGAAGATGATAGGGATTATATGGTACTTATGCAAAAGATGAATGGGGAAGCTTAGCCAAAATAATGGACCATAGGGATGTGAGGGGGAAGATATGTAGGATAGTGGATGAAGGATGATGAGATGGAGGTATGTGGATTTGTTGTGAAATGGAAGGGAACCATGACCAATGGTTGCACACACTATGATAAACATTGAAGCTTTTGATGTGGACGGGGTGTAGGAAGCAATGCAGATGTTTGCTTAGGAGATGGGTGATTTAGTGATTTAGGTACCCACCTAGACTTAGTATTTTTATGACTATTATTTTGCTTGTGGGTGTTAGGAATTTTATATTTTTTAATGGAATGTGCATTTTGGATGGAAGGGGATGGTTGGGATTTTTGTGATGTGGATGTCTTGTTTGACTTGATTTCTATTTGCTTAGGTACCCAAACCATTTTGTTTTTAGAATTTTCTTTTGGAGGTATGGGCTTATATAGCTTTTTAGATGTACTTGGCTTGGAATTTTTGCAATTGTATGCTAAGGCATTAGGACCTTTAGAATTTTTGACATTATGTGTAGAGGCAACAAAATTTTATTTTGGAATCCCTTGGGTTTGGTGGAATGAGTGGAATTTTTATGTTTAGACAATGTGTGCATTGATTGGTCATGATTAAGATGTTTAGAGGATTTATGGATGAATGGATAAGAGGATTGAATGGTAGGGATATTAGGTTTTGGGAGTAATGGTGGTAAAGTGGATGGAGAGATATTAGGAGTTGGAAGCAATGGTGGTAGAGTGGATGGAGGGAAGTGTATGGTCACATGCTTTTGACATTTGTAGGATGAAAGTGGTGGAATGGCAACATATGTTTTAGGTGTATGATAGGATTTATGATGGAAAGTGGACTTAGGATGCATGTAGGAAATACCAACATCTTGAGATTGGTGTCCTTGGGGTGTATTTCCAAGGTCATAAGAGTGTGGAGGTACTTTGACATGGATGGGCTCCAAAATACCTTGTTCATGAAGGTTTAGACCTTTCCCTTGGTGGTTCATATTTTGGAGTGTGCAATGGACAATATAACTAGGTGTAGGTGAAACACTGGACATGAGTTCCTTATTGGATGGAGAAAATGAAGCAAGGGAAGATAATGGTTGTTTTTGTTCTAAGGAGGAACATTCATGAATGAGGGTGGAAAGACCAATATGATATGATGGAGGACTTTCAATGGGGTCAATGGTAGGTGATGGAGGATCATTAGGATCTTGATTAGCATTGTGTTAACTTAGATCCAAGGTATTTGTTTGATCTTCTATGTGTGCTTGGGAGGCACATGTCTCATCAAGGGAAGTGGATGTTGATGGATCATGGATAGGACTAGGTGGAGGTGAATTTGGAATATCTTTCTCATGGATGGGTATAGGATCAAGTTGCTCATGGATAGGCTCTTCATCATTATGGATATCATCTTGATAATAAAAAAGATATAGATTATGGATAGGTTGGATGAAAATGATTTGATCTTGATTATGACTAGGGATTGATGTTTCCGCATGCTTGGGAGTAGAATCTTGATATAACTCTTGTTTTTCTTGAATGGAAGTGGAAGGGGATTTCTCATGGAGAGACTTGGCATGTTCTTGATGGTCAACAAAATAGAAGCATGAAAGAGGGTGACTTGGACTTATGACGGAAGACTCTTGAATTGGATCAAGGGATTATAGATGACATCGTTGACTTGAAGGACTTGGTATGATGTTTCTGGACTGTTTTGTATGTTCAAGTATATGTGTTGAATGACATGGTGGAAATTGATTCCTTGCTTGCATCCCTTGGGTCACATCCTTTATAGGTGGATGGGTGGATTTAGGTAATGCCATTAATTTCCTAAGGTTTGATTAGCAGATTAAAGCACAAAACAAAAACCCAAAGAATCTATCGAGTACAATGAAAGCTAAACACAAATGAAACAATTATACCATATTTCCTGTGAAGCTTCCATGATTCACCTCCATAGCACATTCTAACTTGTTGATTGTGTTGCCCTCAGATTGAGTGTGTGAGCAATCTTTGACTATGCCAATGTCCTAAACAAGCTTTGAAGGATTTGATGACAAAATGCCTATGACGAATGATAAATAACTATGAATAAGACTCAAAGATTATGCCAAAATGAAATATCAAGAAAGTGTTAGCCTACGAAGTGTGTCAATCTAAAATGTGAAAAAAATTGGCATTTTATAGAAAATGCAATTTTAGATGGACATACGAGATTGAATTTTGATAGAAGCCTAAAATCATAGGATGAGATTTAATTTGAGAAATCCTAATCAGGGTTAGGGAAAAATTATTAAATGAGTGGTTGAGATGTCATAAGAAAATCAAATCGGTAGTGGAGAATAAATGAGATAATTAGTTAGAAAGATAAAGATTTTCAAAAATCAAGAAGATAAAGACTGCTTGATTTGTGAGATTCAAAAAATCAAGAAGATAAGAGTTGAACTGAAAAGAAGATTTGGAAAATCAAGAATCTTCTCAATTACTTGATTTTTGGAAGAAGATTACCATTTTGAATTAAATAAATTCAAAATATGGATTTTGTGTGACAGTAAATAATCGATTTTCAGATTATTTACCAAAAGAAGTGATATTTAACAAATGTGAGGCCATTTTAAATAATTCATTTATTTAAAATGAGGGAAATTTCAAATAAGGAAATTAAATAATTAAAGATAATTATTTAATTTAGATATTGTGACCAATAATTAAATAAATTAATAAATCTATTTAATTATGAGAATGAGTGACATATTAAATAAATAAATAAAATTCATTTATTTAATAATTAGGAAGACAAGGAATTAAATAAATTAAGAAATTTGTTTAATTGTAAGAAGATAATATACCATTAGTGACGAATCGAATAAATAAATAAATTTATTTATTTAATAATCATGAAGAATAAAAAGACATGAATTAATTAAATAATTATGAATCATTTAATTAATAGTCGAATGTGGACCAAGGACATAATTAAGTGTCACAATTATGCTAGGATGAAAGATGAAAAATAAAGCTTGTAGGCCTAGGTCATTTTAAAGTGTCTACACTAACAAACAAAACTATTGAAAAACGATGAAATTTATCAAAAAAACGTGTTAGATTTGTGATTCAAGCCCTCCTTCTAGTGCCAAATGTAAAAACCTAAATCCTAATACCTGCAAAACACAACAAACAAACACATTAGAAGATTGAAATGCAAGTTAGAATCTAAGTTCCCCATGAAATCCATTTACAAAGCTTAAATTACGAAAAGAGATGAAGAACACAATAAGAAAACAATAAAAGAGGGATTGAATCCTAATTAAACAAGAAAACTCTTGACCCCATGGGGGAATTGGTGCTAATTTGATGTGAAAATTGGCCCTTTCCCAACTCCTTTGCAAGCTTTGTGATCTTTGATGAATATGTGATCCACTTTGGTTGAATTCCTACATAACCTAGCTATGAGCATGATAAAATTGATGAAAATGGCAATGCTTGAAGATGAATTTGAGCATAATAAGTTTGCTCAAATTGTGGATGATGAAATGAGGAGGTTAGCCTCTTATTTATAGAATATCAAGTTGAAAGAATGCTCAAAAAAGAGCAATGTGGGACTAAATATCCACCAATGACAAGGTGCCACTTGTCAACATGTGATAGGATGAAGGTTGAGCACATTTTGATCCATGTGCAAGTTTGAAATTTGAATTTGATGAAGTGAAATGTTTAGGGGGGATGAAAGAAGAGAGTTAATGCCAAGTTGACTTGTGAAAGAGACATGTAAGAGACATGTAAGAGCTCTTAAATGCTTTGTTGGATGGACAAATCATTTTGGGAGGAGATTTCAAATTTGGAGGAATATTCCCTTTTTGATGCCATTTTGAAAGTAAATAGAGAATTATTAAATCAAATAAATGATTTAATGGTGCAAGTTGCAAAATCTAGAGGATTGGAGTGATTAGGATTGAATTAATCAAGATTTGACTAGTTTAATGAGGGATTAGTTGATTTGACCATTTTTACTTAGATTTTTGGATTTAAATAAATCAAAATGAGAGGAATAATGATTTTAGACTTAATTAAATAAGATTTGATTTATTTAATTAAAAGAGGGACTATAGGATTAATTAAACAAAATGATTTATTTAATTAATAGGAGATGTTGACTTAATCAAATAAAAAATGATTTATATAATTAAGAGATGAAATGTGATGAATTTAATTAAATAGAGATTATTTAATTAAATGACTAGTAGAGAGATGATTTTGGATGAACTTGGTGTTAGTAAAATTGAGATCAAGTGCATGTACATTTTACGTGTCTACAATTAATTGCTTCTTTCACAATCCTAGGCTCATTAGTGCTAGTAATCAAAGCATAGGCACAGTTCGAATCCAACATAGAAAATCGATACCTATGAGGTTGACGATTTTCATGTGTAGACCTTCTCACAGGTTGAGGCTGAGGTCATGGTTCTACTTCATCAAAACTCTCAAAGTTGCTAGAACTCCCCTTAGTTTTAGGTACACTTTGTAGTTCCTCTTTATCTGGAGTTTGAGGAATTTCAAATACATCATTCTTATTTTCCATTTTATTTGTCTCTTACTATAGACTAGCTACCAAATGTTTCAGCTCATGAAACATTACACTCCTGATGTACAAAACCTTCTTAGTAACAAGATTCCAAATCTTGTATCCTTTCACGCCAATGCCATAGCCAATGAAGATACATTTAACAACCTTATTCTACAACTTTGATATTTTCTCATTTGGCACATATGCATATGCCTCATAGCCAAAGACACAAATATGTGTCAGAGAGGGCTTCTTACCAGACCATGCTTCCAAAGGTGTTTTTTCAACAAGAGCCAAACAAGGTGAATGATTTACCAAATAACATGTTGTAGCTATAGCCTCATCCCAGAACCTCTACTCTAGAATAACACCGCTCAACATACTTCTTGCTCTTTCCATTAGCGTCTTGTTTAACCTTTCAACCACTCCATTATGTTGTGGAGTATAAGGCATAGTTTTATGCCTTTTAATCCGATGGTCTTTGCAATCCCTTTTAAAATCTGTAGAAAAGAACTCACCACCATTATCCATCCTCAAGCATTTTATTTTCCTTATAGTATTATTTTCTACCAAGTTTTAAACAATTTAAACTAGTCGAACACTTCTGATTTACTCTTAAGAAAGTATACAAATTCCCTTCTCGAATAATCATCAATAAAAGAAACATAATATCTAGACTTCGACAATGAAGGAACATTCACTAGACCAAATACATCAGAATGAACATAATCCAGTATACTAGAAGATTTATGAGGAATCAAATAAAATGAAACACAATGTTTCTTTCCATAAATGCAATGTTCTCAAAAAGAAAACTCAAGGTTTCAATCAATAAGCCCTTCAACAAGATTTTTATTTTTCAAGGCTTTTAAGCCTTTCTCACCTATGTGACTAAGTCTATGATGCCACAACATGGTATTCTCTATTGGGAGCTTCACCTCCAAGGAGTTTTCACCTAGAGGAACTTCATTCTCCTTCACTACATAAGCAGCTTTTCTTGACTTTACAGAGACATTGTTACATTGAATAGGAAATGCATCTAGCTTGTACAAAGTGCCTATGCATGCACCCTTAGCCAACACCATTGCACCTCTAGTCATCTTACAATCTCCACTTGAGAAAGAAACTTACACACCAACATCGTTTATCTTACTGACAAAAAGCAGGTTACGATCCAAACCTAGTATGTACAGTACATCACCAATCCCTTTGATTCTTCCATCAAGGAATTGGATTCTGACTCTTCCACGACCAACAATTTCTAGAGTTGAATCACTTGCTAGGTACACCATTCCACAATCATACTTTTCATACTTAGAGAACCATTATTTGTGAGATGTCATGTGGAAAGATGCACCTGAGTCAATCAACTAGACATCATCTGATGCCTATGTCGCTAAGGCTACAATGAAGACATCTACATCACTCTAAGAAGAGTCATTGTCTGAAGAGTTATCTTCTTCTTATTTTTCTCCTCCTTACAACCTTTCAGATATGAATAGATTTCCCACAGTTCCAAAATTTCACCTTGGAATTCTTACTAGGAGACATTGATCTCCCTTTAGATTTGGATTTATACTTCGTTTCCTTCTTCTTTCCTCTCTCCTTTGATCTACCCCAAACAACAAGAGCCTCCTTGTCCATCTCAGAATGCTTCCTTCGCATTTCATCTAACAACAACAAGGCAACCACATCTTCCATCTTGAAAGTAGTTGTTGTACTTCCATTAGCGATTACTAGATGGTCCCAAGTGTCAAGTAAGGAGCATAACAAAAGCATACATTGATCCTCCTCCTCTATCTTCACACCCATAGATTCCAACTGAGCAACAATCATATTAAATGAATTTAGATGGTCTACTACAGATGCACCTTCTTCCATTTTCAAAGAGTACAACTTCTTCCTTAAGATTAACTTATTTACCAGAGACTTTCCTTGATAAATATCAACAAATTTCTCCCATAGTGAAGATGCAGTCTTCTCCTCTTGGATGTTGAGGAGTACAAAATCAGCTAGACAAAGTCTTATCAACCCTCTAGCTTTTCTATCTGCAAGGTCTCAATCTTCTTTTTTCATACTTTGTGGCATAGTTCCAAACACAACAATCTAGAGGTCTCTTCAATTTTGAGTTTCCACAACTCAAAATTGCCACCATTGAATTTTTCAATTTCTAAACTACTTGATGTACTTGCCATCTAAAATTGTAAAAAAAGTAATCAATTCTTCTTTTTGCAAGACTCCCATTGAATAGGATTAGCACACAAAACCAGCCCTACTCACAAGGATAACACAATTGACCATGCTCTAATACCACTTCTAAGGAAAGTGACAGTGAGAAAAATTCCTTCCTAATGCAAAATACTTAGGAAATAAATGCAAAAAACCTCATTTAACAATTTACATACATTTGAGATGCACATTCACAAAACAAAAGGAGAGACAAAATAAATCACACACATAGAGACATCACCAAATATACATGGGAAAACCCTTACAGGAGAAAAACCCACCACACCAAGTAAAGTCACTTTGTATTACAATAAATAGATTACATATAGAGTTACAAACTTCACTCTTAGATATTAACTCACAACAACATCCCCTTGGCTGACCTCTAGTCACAGACATAAAAACACTCACTATTACAATGCTCATAAAGCATACAATGAATTCTAACAACCAACCAACAACCACTAGGGTTTCATTTAATTTGTGTTCCTTCACCTACAAGCTTCCTCCATCTTGGGCCATACATATCGCCAACAACACACATTGAACCGCCCAACATTATATTTTGATTACAGAGAATATTACTATATTAGCACTCACTTGACCCCCGAGTTAGATCATGCAATAAATGCAAACATATCACTAACATAAAATAAAGCTTTTGTCCAATGATTGTTGATTTAAAATAGCTATATAAAATCAAAAAATAAAATTGTGCCATGTGTCGACACATCACTCGTCCATCGCTTTTGACTGTCGCACCAAACTATCGATCATTCCTTGTTGTCCCCACCATCCATGCAACATCCATGTCACCACTGTACATCTAACATCACCATCCATTGGCTTGTCGCCCAGTCAGAGAAACCATAAACTTTACAACCTCCTACATTGGTTAGAAAACTCCAAGATGCCATGACAACAAAGGAGATTGCCATGTCGGGAAAAAATTTAACTTCTCAACCTCCAACCAGAGGATAGGATTTTCCTAAACTCCGTGACAAGCTGATATCATTGTCACCCAGTAAAGGAAAACCCAAACTTCTCAACCTCCACCGATTGTTAGAAATTTCCCAAATGTCACGACAATGAAGGAGATTGGCCAGTCAAGAATTTAAGAAACTTCTAAACTCTGCGACAAGGTTCCAAGGTTAGAGAAACTAGCAATCCTGTGAGAAACACATTGCAACCAAGTTACAAACTTTCAAAACCCCATGACTTAAGCTTCAATGTTCGAGTTTTGGGTGATAGGTAGACAATGAAGAAACCAAACGAAAGGGAAAAATGTCAAGTCTTTAATAGAGGTTCAAGCCAACAAGTTGAGGCACATTTTTCCAACATGATTCAAATTTTTCCAACCATCCATACTTGAACTTTGTACCACAATCTGTTTCCCTTGCAATCACAAATTCCACTCATTAAATCCCTTTAATAAAAGTATATTTATAAAAGTCTCATGTAAATAAAACCATTATTAAATTTTTATCATAAAAATCCATCATAAATAGCACGCTTTATGAAAGGTCACAAATTCTTGGATAGTTATCTTTTATATACTGATTTACCAAACTATCAGAATTGTTGGATAGCCTTAAAATTTTAAAACTTTGCTTAGCAGTGTTACCTAGTACACGGAACCCAGTATTCAATTTTATGCATGATATCACCACAATTTGGTTTTACCAAAACTTCCATCTTTACCAGACCCCGACTATTGGACTGGAACAATTTGCTCAACATTTATATTACCTTTTTCCTTTCTAACATTCCAAGTTCTTGGTATCTTGTACCCGGAACACTTTGCTTTTCGAAGTACTCATTTTTATTAAAAAATTATCTTTCCTCTTCAATTCTAGTGATCTATCCAACTAGCTAGCACCTGCCATAAGCATTAGTTTTCACTTAGGGTCCCCAAGTCTTATAGTCTTGGGTCATGTTGTGATACCACACAACAACTTGCAACCAATAGAACTAAATTTAAACCAAAACTTGAGATTAAATCGCCAGTTGTAAATTATAATTTATGCATATTTTAAAACCATAACTCTTTACCTTTACCTAGATTATAACATAAAAATAGTAAAATTCCTCTAGAAATTTCCATGCGTGCTTTGATTAATTCTAGTTTTTGGAACTTGGTGAAAGAAATTAGTTCATTGACATTGAACTACATAATATGGAAATCCTCCAAAGCCAACCAGGGATAGAGCCTTGCTGCCAGTCAAACATCCATAGCCCCAACAAGGTTATCTTTGTAATTTCCCCAAACATAGCTCTACTTCCCATCATGCATCTATAGCCTTGGTAGAGATATTTGGATAGCCTAAAGATTTATATATATATATATATTGATATTTCATTGATAGCCCATTTCAACTTGCAAGCAATGAATCTCACTATTAGGTAAAGAGTTATTGTTTTAACTCATTTAATAATTCATTGTTGTTGTGTATTTCCAGCTAAGATTTATCACTTTTATGCCAAATCCTAGATAACCGCAACTCACTATATGTTAGAAGATATGCATAAATTAAAATTTAGCAATAAACAGTTTAATCACCAAATTTAAATCTAAATTTAGAACCATTAGTTACCACCCTTTTCTAATCAAATTTTATGGCAACTACTAAATACTTGGCTAGCAATTCCAATTTGATGGTGTTGCATGACATTAATGGATAAAAAATGTCATGATGACAGTTAAACATGATCACATTATTCTGCATTAAATTTGCATGCCTCGTTGCACACTTATTATCTCTTTCAACTTTCCCAGGTGATGACATGTCCTGCCTCACTGGCTTAATTTTCCTTTCTGCTTCACACACATGGGAACCTTCATGATTAATATGGCTTAATAAAAACACAATGAAATGACCACCATTAATTTTGAAATATTTAACTTTCTTGATTTGCAATCTTCATACTGGGTGAATTTGAAGCAAATTGTCACCAATTGTGTGTCAATTAATTTCGTTTAACATTTTGCTCTAGAGAAACTCATCTAGTTGCCACCTTACTTACAATTTCAAAGAATTTATTCTAGGAAACTATGTACCATAACTTTCTCATGATTTTCTATAAATTTTGTACTTCTCTTGAATTATTCATGCTTTTTTCTTTTCCTTCCTCTTTTTTGCATTTTCTATTGTCTGCTACTACTTGCTTGCTTCTAGGTCATGGATAATCAAATTTTCTTGACCTGCTCATATTGCCATAATTTTTTCTTGGGCTGTATCATGACTCAAAGGCTTGAAAAGGTTTTCTTCATTTGGAATACTAGTTTCATTGTTTCAAACTTGTGCTTAGTCCTTGAGGAAAAATATGTGGAATCCAGAGGTTACTACCAGTTCTATTTTGACTTGGCTTCTCACTTTCTAGCATCACTCCTGGATATTGGGATTCCTATTGAATATGTTCGCTCAGCTACAAATTTGATAGTGTGGCCTAAATATTTGGAGAGTCTGGATACTATTCTATTTGTTGCTCATCCGACCATTGGAATTCCTTCCATGGATGATATTCCTCGGTTCCTAGAACATGGGGAAGTGGTTCCACTTTGGCCTTTCTTTTCTGACATCTATATTCCTGACTTTGAAGGTCACCAAGAAATTGCATACATAGGGTATCTAACCCTGATGGACGAGGCATCCCAGATTGAGTGAATTGCTACTAATATCTACAACTCAACTACCCCTTTTTTCTTTTTTGATCTTTTGAAGCAATAATTTTGATACTTTCATGTATATACATGATACACACACACATATGTATATATATATATAGCTTTTTCATACATTTTAAAGTGTGTATTTATTGTGTATGGTCTTAACATTTTACATTTCACAGAACAATGTTACAAATGCTTGAATTAATTCTTGTGTGTATGATAAGTTGCAAAGAATTTCCTAATGCAAAGGGCCAAATAGAAAAAGAAAGAAAAAACAAAACAAAACAAAACAAACCCTACAAAAGGGAAACTAACCCAACTAACCAAAACTCCAATCTAAAAATTGACTAACCCTAACAAAATAATTTTTTTAAATTCAATGACTATTTCAATTATTATTTTAGTATGGATTACAATAGATTTATCCTTGAACTCACTCAAATAAATTTCAAATGTCCTACTATAGCAATGAATTATTTTAATTTTTTTGCATTTAAAAAACGTAATTTCAAAGGTGTACTTACCAATGAATTGGCTCATATGTATGAAAATGACCTCATTAAAGGTTGATCACACACACTTCCTTTGATTGATCAATACTCTACCTTCCTTCAGCCCTGGTTCTTGGTTTTCCTCTTTACTCTACTTAATTCCATGAATGGTTGTGTCCATTTCTTGATTTTCTTCTCCTCTAAATTTTTTTATGTCTTTGGTCCTCTCTTCACTTTGATATTTGTTAGACCAAGTGATATCACAATTTATATTGTTATCAGAGAGAGAAAAAGTAAAAGTTTGATACTCTATATCTTGCATAAAATCAGGAAAAATACCTTTTTTAGCTTGTGAATTTTCAATTTGGAACATAAAACATGCATCTCTCAGTTGATTTTCCTACTCCTCTTCATTTGTGTTTTCCAGATGTAAGGAGAATGATGACTCATCGATGATGTTTCCATATTTTTGATGTGATGTTTTTGAATCTTGGAATTCTCAGCTATCTTCCTGCAAAATGTTAATATTTTCTTTATAACAATTGTAGTTATCAAACCATTTTGATATATCAGTTAAATTTTTAACAAGTTAAATTCCACTTGGTTTATACTCTTTTCTCATTAATAGTCCCTTTCTTCTAGCAGTTAAAACATATTTTGTTAATGTAATCACATTACACATATCCAAACTTACCCTAGTTAAACAAAATTCACAATCACTTGTTCACAATGATCAGTTGTATCATAAATTCTATTTTTGGTGACTCTACCAAAAGTGAATAAACTCAAAGTATGTAATTTATGGTTAATAATTTTCTGGATTTTTTGAGCTTCCATTTTGAAATGCCAACTTGCACTATACTTTCACCTTATAAGCTATCTTTTAAACACAAAACCAATACAAATTCCCTGTCACCCTCCTTCTAGCGCTAGTTCTATTTGATGATGATATCACTCACAACAATTGTGTAGATAAAATTCTCATAGGAAAACCATGAAGAACCTATCTTTACTTGAAAGACTGAACTAGGGAAACCTAAGGTGTCTATGTTATAGGAAAATGTTGACTTAGCTTAATCCCAAGGCTCCAATAGTCAAGTCTTCACCATACTATGTTCATTTCAGGGTATGTTGTGATATTGTGTTAATCTCATGGGGCCTATGGTTAATTAGAATCATAAGCATTTAGTACCAGGTTTCCAATTCAATCATAAAATAATATTATAAAATTGAAATATTTACAATAATATTTCATGAACATTAACAATTTTGCTATCACTTAAGTAGATTTAGCTTTAAGCATTCAACAATTTCATAGAAAATGAAATATTTTCAATAAATTTCCATTAATTCATCTATTTTTTGATACATTTTCAAGAATTTAAACATCTAATTTGAAATAAATCATAAAAAATACTAAAAATTAAAATTTCTCCTAGATATTGTCTGTGCATGCCCCAAGAGTTCATCAAATCAAAGCACATTACTTTTTACATCACTAGATTGGTTCACAGCTAGATATAAAATGGTGTGAGCTTTTAAAGAAGAGCATTTTAGTTTGGACACAAAGTAGATTTTGCATGCATCCTTAAATGACGTAGCACACAGTCTTGTTCAGTTGAACTAACAAAACTAGCTACAAAAATAAATGAGATCAGTAGCTATCAAGCTATATTTTATATTCATTATATTCTATGTGCATACAAGTTTTTAGCTTAGAATGATTCAGAAAAAAAGAAAAAAGAACAAAACTTAGAGAAGTTTTGGCTCTTCAAACATCCATAAATTCTGAACTTAACTTAAAAAAGGGTATCCCTGGCCTTTTATAGAGATAAGACTCAAGTAGGATAAGAAAAAATCATGAGAGGAAATTCAAGGGAGGAATCACATCAAGGCACATGGAATGTGGTGACTGGTAAGAGAATTGAAAATGAAGTCAACAAAGGTCAACCTCCATCTACATGTTGAAGTCCTTCAGGTTTTTCATCTTCTTATTATCACTAGTATAATAAATTGAATCAGGACAGTGTGTAGGAGCTTCCCATATATTCAAAATGATTAGTTCATCATTCTATTCATATAGTTTTGTTCTTCCTTGGGATTTCTACTCTCGAGAATGGGCTTCCTTGGAGGTTGGAACTTTTTGTAGCCATATGTGAAATATTGAGATCCCTAGTACTTCAGTGGATTCTAACACCTTTGCATATAACTTCCCGAAATATGCAGCCCAATCTGGGTATGATTCTATCTGTGATTCAAATTTGTCTAACCATCCATACCTAAACTCTTTATTGCAATTTTCTTCTCCTACAATCACAAATTCCACTCGTTAAATCCCTTTGAAAAAATATATATATTTATATAAGTCTCATGTAAATAAAAAAATTATTAAATTGTTATCATAGAAATCCATCATAAATAACACACTTTCTGAAAGGTCACAAATTCTTGCATAGTTATCTTCTATATACTGGGTTACCAGACTATCAGATTTCTAGGATAGCATTAAAATTTTAAAAATTTGCTTAGCATCATTACCTAGTACCCAAAACCTAGCATTTAGCTTTACCCATGATATCCCTAGACTTCATTTTTATTGGAACTTCCATCTTTATTGGACCCCAACTATCAGAATAAGACACTTTGCTCAACATTTATATTACCGTTTTCCTTTCTAATATTCTCAGTTCCTAGTATCTGGTACCTAAAACACTTTTCTTTATGAAGTACTATTTTTTATTAATTTTTTTTCTTTTCTCTTCAATTCTGGTGATCTTCCTAACTAGCTAGCACTTGCCATAAGTTTTAGTTTTCACTTGGGGTCCCCTAGTCTTATAGTCTTGGGGCATGTTGTGAGACCACACAATAGGTAGCTAACAACGAAAAAGAAGAAAGATCATATATTTTAAATTGAACCAAAATCAACTAAAATAAATTGATTAGATTGCACTAAGTCACATTTGTATTACACCCCAATAAGAAAAACACTGAAAAGAAGGGGATTAATTTGAAGAGAATGTCAACATAGTTTATGACTTATCTTTTAAAATTAAATATATCACTAGAAGGAACATCATGAGTAGAACAAGAGATCTATCATATGGTAGAAAAAAGCTCAATGATTAGTTGTAAAGAAAAGTCCAATGAATGAAATTTAATAGTGATGATTGAAACAACTCCCATATAATAAACTAAAATTATGTCAAATCACCGAAGAGTTAAAATGGGTTTCTAAATTTTTGAATACCATTTAAATACATTTTACAATGAATGATAAAAATCATCCTATAATACAACTCAAAGGAAAATGGCATTGAATAAACTAAATCACATTTTTTTTCTCAAAAGAGATATAACCATGATTAAGGAAATTATATTGACACACTAATCATTATTTCTAAATACAGGTCACCCAAGAATAGATAAAATTTGAAATAATCAAAAGTATAAACACAATAAGAACCTCACAGTTGGACCATGTCATTCAAACAAAAAATTAGGAGTTTAAACTTATGTCCTTATATTACCCATAAAGAGCTAGAAGATTATAGCGTATCAGTTTGTGGTGATTTTTGATAGTAAGCCATATTTACCATCACCCAAATTTACAAGTTCATAAATAGTAAAATACTAGTTGTTCGACTAAAAGGTTTAATATTCCTTAAAAAGTATAGTGTAAAAAAAAAATCCTTTAATAAGAGGGTTTTTTGCCCTAGAGCATTTTATACATAAAATAGAGACTTAATTGTTTAAACAAAAAAAGGCCTAGAAAGGTGGAGGAGCAACTTCCCTCCATTTTTGATATCTTAGTTGGCTATTATCCAAAGCACTTCACAAAATCAACAAACTTCACCACCCACTGGGAATTCAGTTTTGGAACTAACCAAAAGTAGTGTTTGAAGAAGTCACAACCAAACTTGCAAAGAAAGTGATTATACTAGTATGTTGAATCTATCTTGCCTATCATAAACAACATAATCTCAATAACCCCACGTAGATGCATTGGTATGCCTTATCCCAAATGAGCTCTTGCTAAAACAACCTCAAGGCCAACCAATAGGGAAGATTTAACAACCTTCTTTGAGACCCTATAAACCATTTCCTTGGAGACATGGAGATCAAGTAGGCAACCTATTGTGTGGTCTCACAACATGCCCCATTTTTCTTCTTAGAAAAATGTAGACCCTCTTTTTTCTTTTCTTTCCTTGATTTTTTTTCTTTGGAGTTGTTTTGTGGGTTGGTAAAATTTCAAGTTTTCATTTTCAATTTTCTTGGTCATTGCTTTAGTCCTTGTTCTCTTCCAAATTTGGTGTCCTGACCTTTTTACAAAGTTTTATCAATTTACTAGAAACTAGAATTCTAAAATTGTTGAGGTTGCATCAAGGATTTTGTATCTTTGATTGGTCCTAATCCCACCCAATAAGTTATCACCTAGAGGTTGTTAATCTTGGTGATCGCATTTTCCCTGTATCAAAGTCTAATAGTTGCTTTTCATTTTCTTTACCTGGAGGTTTGAAATCGAAGGTTCGGTTATATAATTTTTTAAATCACTTTTGATATCTTTTGAACCCAGTTCCCAATTCCTCTCTTTGCTCTGGTTTTCTTTAAAGCTTGGAGGTAAGTGACTCAATTCTTGGTAATCTTTCCAAGGTTTGGCACTAGGGGTTGTTAATCCCGATGATTGCAAATGATCATGTATCTTAAGGGCTTTTTCCTCACAAAAATAAAAGTGACACAAGATTGCCACACAAGATTTTGACATTGTCTTTTCCTCTAGTAGTGAGCCCGTGTAGAAACCAAGGTGCTCATAATTTAAACCTTAATTCACCATGATTACACCTTTATTCAAGAAATTAATGCATTGTAATAGGTAATTAATTAATGTGGTGAACTACTCATGTACTTGGCATCACCTTGAGCATCGATTTTCTTTCATAACACTACTTCATGTCATACTACAAATTTGCAAAGGATATTGAATGAATGAAACTAATACTATGACGCATAAGGAAAGGTAAATTTAAAGAAACTATAACATAGCTACCAAGGGTTTCAAGGTTGCATTATGAAAAGATTATCATCATCTGCAAAACCAAGTATCTCTCAAATAACAAAATTTTGTCAATCATTTTTATGCATGAAAATCTCGAGAAGATGGTATTTCCCCTTTGAAAATTGAAATTTTAATTATTTTGATTTGAATTTAACTGAAAGGTGAATTGAAAGTTTTATAAAATGTTTAAAAATTGGTTAAATTTAACCCTAACTTGCACTCAAAGCACATATTTAAAAATGTAGAAGACACTAACAAAAATGAGGACTTCTGAACCAGAAATAGAAAATGAATTCAAATATTGCAATTCACAAGCTATACCAATCAGTGGAATAGCTACTAATATTCATATAGGATGGTCTTCTAATGTCAAATTTTTCACACGGGCATGGTAAGAAAATGCTTCTCAGTGTATTGGGAATGTTATAGCAAATGGGTTACTTTTAGCAGGAGGATTTTTGCCAATAGTGGAGGCCCCTAAATTAGTTATGGAATGTATAAACTACTATAACCTAGATAAAAGAGACATTAAGAAGGAGGGAATAACTTATGCAGATCTCTCTGAGAAAGGAATTATATATACATTTGGGCTCACTACATTTACCCAAATTTATCAAATTAATATAAAGGTTAAAACCAAAACCTACCTGAGTGTTGAAGAACACAATAGAGAAATTATAAACACACAATGGTGCCAGGAGACTATTACAAAGTGGAAAAAACCAATTCTAAGGTCTATGTTCAACAAAGATGTTTAGGATATCATAACAATGCTAAGTAGGATAGCTTGATTGTGAGATGCTAGTAAATTTGAATCAAGGGTGTTTATAATCATATCCAAATTGATGGAAAATCCTATGCCTATGCATTGGGAGAGATTTATCAGTGACAGACTACATGAATAGATAAAAGTATTCCCCAAGTCTAGATGTTTTTATATGTGATTTATTCATGTGTCTGAAGGGAAAAAAAGAAAGGGTTGAAAATTAAATGGTACTCTAGGCAAAGAAGTAGGAAATAGTTTAATATATTCTCATTTACCTCAAATTACTATACATGGATACAAAGAGCATTACCAGACAGTTAATGATGTGTTTTCCATTAAGCTAGTTAGAATAATGGAAGGCAAAAAAGCTAAAAGATTGTCCTTGGAATCACAAAGTGTCATTAAATCAATTTGAGGCTGGTAAATTCAGTTCCCTACTTTCAATTACATTAGAGTGGAAGAGTTTAATGGACAACCTTTCATGCTTCCTAGGTATCCCACAGATAAAATGGTGTTATTAGAATTGGTAATATAGTTAAATTCATCCCAATCTATTTATAGCATAACTCATAAAAAGGATTCTTTCAAATTTACTATTATAATAGGGAATTATATATGTAGTGCAATTAGAAAATCTAATTTGTGTGAAGAGGAGTTCAAAACATATGATTTTGAATACTTTCCACTCCAAATAAAGTATTATGACCCATAAGGAAATATTACCAAGAGCATAGTTTGTTGTTGTGCTCATGTCCAACATCGAGAAGACTATTGGCCAAATTGTGAAGATGAAAATAGAGTAAGAAAGAGAAAATATGAAATGATTTCACTAAAATCTACATGAATTCTTAGGATTCATGATATTCTAGATAAGGTGGAGGAAGACGATGGTGAAGTTTTGAGTAAGGCTTACAATGAACATAGAGTCTATGATGAACCTATTCCAAACTTTTACTATACAAGTGATGAAATAACATCGATTGAGGAATTATTTGCACCAGTTATATGACAAACTCAAGATTGGATAAATTATTTTTGTAAAGTTTTAAGAGAGAAAGGAATAAAACCCACATACTCACAAGATAGAAGAAAGAAAAGGAGAGAAGGAGATGAGTCTGAGTGTGGGGAACTTCTAAGAAAAAGAGGAAAGTTGGTAAAGCATGTGTTGGTATATATATTGAAGAAAGAACCCCTGAGGCTCAAAGCCAAGGAGTTCCATTACAACTAGCTAGTAAGTGTAAAGATGCCAAATCAGGAAAAGTTAAATCAAAAGTAAAACCAAAAGTAGCATTTTCTTCTACAACAAAAGAAGGAATCAAGCCTACTATTGATGAATAAGTAGGGATAACAAAAATTATTGGTACACAGATAAGGTCTACATCTCAAAGAGCTGCAACATTATTCACTTCTCCCCCTTCAGTTAATATGGCTATTGTGAAACAGGCATAGGGAAAAACTCATATAGTTTTGGATGAAGATTTTGAAGAAGATGAAGCCAATATTAAGGAAAATTTGGATAAGTGGGGTTATGTGGGAATGATTAAAAGAAAAGAAGTCCAAATATAAACCCATGGTACAACCAATGATGGAGGAAATTTTAGACATAGGGTTAATGCCTATGAACATTGAAGAAGAAGAATTTATAAGAGGAACACTTGCTTTAGAAGCAGGGAACCGTAATGTTCTTGAAATGGAAATAGGGGAGACTGCATGAAATAATCCTACTAATAATATTGTTATTGAAGATACCTTTGATTCCCATCCTTTGCTAGGAAATGATCAAGATGATAATGAGCAACTGCAAGTATTTGAGAAATCAAAGGAGTATCACGTTGAAATTAAAAATGATGAACCTTCACAAGTTTTAGGTTAAAAGGTCAGAGATGAAGAGAATCCTAATGTAATAGGATATGGAGAAAGTGATGTCCTAGGAAAAAATGTTGAACACTTGGCTAGATAGGAAAATAAAAGTCTTGAAACCAAAGAGACAATGTTGAGTCCTGGTAATCCAAAATCTATGCCAAAGACTATTGAAGAGGTTTGTATTTCAGAGGATGTAATAAATAGAGTTGAAGATTTTAGAGAAGAATTTCCTGAACAAACTGGAAACTAGGAACAAAGAAGTGTTACAGAGGTAGAACGTGATGAAGATGCACCTGATTGGTTAATCAAAAAATTTACTTCCCCATTGGAAGTAGAGTTGGTACCTCTAGATTTGAAAAGTTTTATACAAGAAGTGGAGACTCCTAAGCCTAGGTGAAGAGATAAAACAAAGTGTGTCATATAGAATAATGTAGATGGAGGTAGAACAATCCATATAGCTACCCCACTAGTAGATAAGAATAGATATGATATAACACCTAAGGAGTATAAGATAACAAGTATCAATGTTGGAGACTCATCCTCAACACAAGAATTAGAAGAAATTAAAATTAATTTGGATGCAACTATTACTAGGGTACAAAAGAATAAACATAAAAAAAATAGAGTTGAAAGAATAGGTAGCTAGCCTACAGAATTTTGTAAAGCCATTAACCCAATCTAATCAAGCACAAACTAAATTTCCTCAGAATCTAGTACTTATGTTACAAGAACAGGTGGATGCCATTGTAGCTATTTGCTATAGGATGAATGTATTTGAAGAATGGATTGAGTATTGGGTAAGGAAAGGAGAATAACTCATTATAGATGCAATTGGGAAATACAAGGGAGCAAACTTTTGGTTTGAAAAATCCAAAATATTGGAAGGATAATGCATATTTTGCAAGGAATAGGTTCATGTTGAAAGGTTAAATGTAGAAACTCTCATGCAAATAGATGTACAGGATTGATAAGAGAAAATGTAATTTAAAAAAGAAGAAGTTCCATTATGTGAAAAATGGGAGAAACAATTAAAATGGGAAGGTGAAACATTAATACAATGTATAGAAGGATTTGAAAAGGTCACTAAGAAATGCAATAAGCTACTTGATAAAGATCAAGATTTTATTTAAGTGTTAGCACATCAAGATTGTGATCCTCGAACACTAGAACAAGAGGGTAAAGAAGCAAAATATTTCAAGGAATGGATTGAGAAAATAAATAAATACCCTATTAAGTCGTTAACATAGGAAGTCATTGATGAGCTTATACATTGCAAAAACACTATAGTCAGATATGAAATATAGAAAGTGCAAAGGAATACCAATATACTTCAAATATCAGAAGATTACACCAGGCTCAAGGTTAGATGGAACACAATATAGGGAATTTCAAAAGAGCATATGCATCAAATATTAAATGCTTTTCGAGAATATCAGCTGAAGAAAAATGAAAAAAGGATCCCAGAACCTAAGCTCTAAGTGATATTAGAAGTATCAGATATCGGATATCGGAAGTGTGACAAAGACATTTTGTTGAAATTGATTTTTGCAGGTTGTTCCTAGTCTCGATAGATGTTTCTTGCATGGTATTTTAAATATGTTAATATCTTGGTTTTATGCAAAGTATTGTGTATTGGATTTTTGTTATGCCTTTAGCATACATGCCCTGTTCAAAATGGGGACCCTCCCTTTCCTTCACCTCGCCGAGTCGCTTTTGGTTGTTGCCTCATTTTGCATTCCCCTATTTGGTGTTCAAAATGGTCAGTGAGATTTAGGGAAGTCATCTTGAGTCAACCATGCTTTGACCCCCATCAAATTTTAAAGGTTCTTGGTCTCTATGGTCTCCCATTAGTTGTTTTCCTTAGTTTTTAAAAGTTGGTGTCCCTAGAGCTGGTCAAGCCCGCCCTGTTAGGTAGCCTCTACTAGGTTTTTGTTGCCCCATTGCCATCTCAAATGGCCTTCCTCTTATAGCTCCTCACCCATTGGGACCTATAGGATTTTCTGTCATTTCCCTTACTGTTAACTTTCAAATGACCATTGTCTGATAACCTTCTCCTACACGGAATTTGAAGCATCCCCCGCCATCTATTTATCACTGAACTTCCAAATAGTTGAGCATTGACTACCACCTACTTGGAAAGGCCTAATTCTCCCACTACCATTTTCAAATGATAGCTCACCAAACCCAACGTCTACCATACAACCATTAATGGATCACATTTAATGCCTCATTTTCTATAAATAGGTGACTTTCACCTATCATTTTCAACTATCAATCACTCAGAGAGATAGTCAAAAGGCCAACTTCCAATGTCGTCATCACTTTCTCATCGCCTGATCACCATTTTGGATCTCCATTACTTGCTTGGTCACCATATTCCCCAGGTTCTAGAGGTAGGGTTTCCTCTCGTGGACCTTGTTTTTTGTTTTTGTTGATTTCTAAATAAATGGCTAATAAAAAGGAGGAAAAATTAATAGATAGATAGATTATGACAAAGTGCTCAAAACCCATGTGCTCAAATCATGGAAAACCCTCAAAATTGAGCCGCATGATGACCATAGAACCTTGACTCCCCAACGTCAATTTTTATCTAGAGCGTTTACACTTTAAGAACCCACAACTTCCTGTTGCCATCACCAACATTAGAAAAATGAACTTTAACATAAAATAGTGAATGACCCCTTCAGGTCTACTCTCATAGGAGGACCCCTCTCCTTATGTCTATATCTTGGTGAAAAACTAAAAATGAAAATGAAGAAGTCTAATGAACTTCTCGAATCCTACCCCATGGAATTATATCTCTAGGGCACCACTCACGATATGTCATTCCAAACAGATTTTATACCCCGACCTCTGATTGCCTGGGTCCCATCCCTTGGATCACCCATAAACTCACTATCATGTAATCTTAAGTCATGGCTTACCATGGGTCCCGCCTTGTAGATTTCCATTGGTGGAGTTCCATCAGTATTTCGCCACCCAGACAGCTTTTGCAGCATGTCTGTCAGACCTTTGGAACTCGAGTCCTCCTCTGCTAGTTGAATTAATTTAGAAATGACCTAGTGTTAACCTCACTTTGGGTCTCACCCAATGGACTTCCATACGTGAGCCACCATGGAAAAACCATCATCTCAAATGAATTCTTTGGGCTACCTTTCCACACTCTGGGTCGAACCTTCAATGGACCCCTCCCATCAAGTTGTTATCTTCGAGACTCCGTCCCATCCTAGCCATTACTAAAAGGAAAATGAGTGTCATCCTTCCACTACCTGGAACCTAACTTCTCCATTGACTTTGCGTTCTTCAAACAACAAAGAAAACACGAAGGATCCTTCTCCTATCAAACCCGATGCGGGAGGTCACTACCATCAGAATGTCATGTGAATTTTTCCATCTCAAATGGCTATGACCCGATGTCCTCCCATCCCTTCTAATCTGAAATTCCCAAATGACAACCAAACTATGTCACCACCTTCTAGATCCACGACTCTCGCCTAGCAGAGCTCTTCCTTTGGGCCGCCATTCCCTGAAGTTCGTCCCTCTTGCAGTTGCTCCAAACAACCATCAACCCAGGGAAGTTCAATCTTGTAGGCCCAAATTGCTCAAATTCCCTCATGTAAAATGTTAATGTCAATCTGGAAGATATGTTAGGATTCTTGAATGATGTTTTATTCAATGTAACATCATTTTGCAAGATTATGGCTAACTTTCGAATATTTTTTATGCTTGAACGTGCTTACCTCTCTCTTGTCTGCAGGATTTATGGAATCGAGTGGAGGGCCCTTAGAGGAAATTGTAGAGAAGGACAAGGGAAAGAAAAAAACAAAAGCACCATGTGGAAAAGAATAAAAACATCAGATGAAGTATAAGTTCCAAGGGGAACCTCTCAACTCCAAGGTCACCTCGGGTTGGAAGGAGGTCTTTGATACAAACATTGGACATGCAGACATTGATGAATTAAACTAAAGGTCTGGATCAACCCTACAACAAAGAGTGCAAGAAATATTAGAAGTAGTGGATTGGCTTGTCAGGTTTCCACCAACCCTAATCGCTCCTGAGCTTTTACTGGCCTACAGGGAGGCATACAAGCTAGAGACTAGAACAATTGTTGACAAAGATGGAAATATTTTGGCTGAATTCTCTGCCAAGTCAATAGGAAAGACCTTACATATCCCTACCTTTAGGGAGATGGAGGAAGCAACCAAGAAAGATGGCAAGGAGATGTGGGATGAAGATCCCCTCAAATGAAAAAGGCTCATAAATCAATACTGGTTAAAAGAGAAGAGGGGCAATGCTACAAAAGTTCCCCAAGAGATCTTCCGTAGGGACTTCTAGGAGGATTACCATGACTTGGTAACCATATTAAGTAGTGTAATGGGCCTTCCAACCACAACCTAGTTCCAAGAATGGATGTATTTTTTGGAGGAGATTCTCTAGGGAAATACCAAGTTCTATTGGGAGGGAATTATCAACAATTTCCTGCATGAGCAATTCATGACTGTCAAGAAGACTTCAAGGTTTTACATGACCTCATACTTGGTTTATTTTCTGGTTGATAAGAAACATTATAGAGGTTTGTTCAGAGATCCTAATGTAGAACCAAGCAGAGAGCTAAAGGTTTATGATAGGTACCCTCAATTACCATTTAGGAACTTCAAGAGGGATTACTGTAGGGTTAATAACACCTTCATAGGCCACATCATCAGATTGCTTGGAGGTGACTTCGAAAGAAGAGTCTCCCACAACCTGAATGCCTTCCTCCACCAATTTTCCTTCTTTTTCATTTAGTTTCCTAAATTTACCTACATCTAAGCTGAAGGCTTTTCAAAGAAACCATACAAGCTACCCTAGTATCCCAATGACTAGATCATATTGTTAGAACTCTCTCAAGAGTTGTGGCATGCACATGCCCTATTAAGCAACAATCATAAGGTAAGGATTCCTTATCTCCTCTCCTTTCAACAAGGGCTATAGGAGCTCCACACATCTCGATGTGATGAAAACTCAGACAAACAACTCATGGACTATAACTTAAGGTTCCACACTACCCAACTGCGAATGGACCCTTATGGTAAACTAAAGAAGATGGTCATGACTGAATATGCCCATTTACATAGTGTTGAAGATTTTTGGGCCAATTGCATATTTTTTGAAGAGGTTCAATTTGTTTCCTATACCAAATCAAGTAGTGGAAGATTAAAATACAATAATGGATCCTCAATACAATGGAGTTTCCAAACTGCCACTGCCACTGATTGACTGGGATGAGCAAGAGGTTGACTACCTTGATATTCTGACCAAGTTTGTTGAAGCTAGAACAAAGGAGTGGATTGAGAGTAAAATTTCCCAATTGAAGCAATCAGGGGTCACTTTGACCTATGAGGAGATTGAAGAAGATCTTACAAGTGAAAATGACAGTGGTACAGCTGCTGCCCCAACTAGAGAAACCTCAAGATCCACAAAAACCGCCAAGTCAAGGAAAAGAAAAGAAGCAGTTGAAAATCAGCCTAAGCCCAAAGTGTATGCAAGAAAAGATTTGGAGGGTGAATCCTCCAAGAGAAAAAAGAAATAGGGAGGTCTTGACATGATTCAGGAGGACCCCTCCACGACGGAGGAGGAGTAGATTTTGAGCAGCTAAAGTCTCCACCTACTACTTATGCTCTTTCCACAATAGTTGCTATTGATGTTGTTACTACTGCTGCCCCTCCACCTAATTCTCAGGCAATGGTTGCTACCTCCCCGCTTATGGTGGAAATATCCATCCACCTTGCCTCCACTCAGCCCATGGTCCAAGCAATGGTAATAGATTCTTCTTTTTTCACCACCTCTCCACTCTACTCTACCTCCATGTCTCCAACAACATCACTTCCCCTGGAAACAACAACTATTCCCATGCCCGCGCTCTCACTTCCAAAGGCCTTCTCCCGAAATATGCAAAAAATTCCTATAGATCTATCAGGAGTGATGATGAACCTAGTTGTTTAGGTTGCCTTGGTGCAAATTCTCGCTAATATTACCACCTCCACTCCTCCAACAAAGCCACCAAAAATGAAAGCCACAATGGAAATATCTAAGGAGTCTGAAAAATGAGAGAAGGTAGCCAAAAAGGAGATTAAGGAGGAAGCGAATGACTACCATGAACATCCCAAGTTCGAATTCCTACCAATTGATGAGGTGGTGCATGAAGGTGAAGAAACAAAATCCTCTGAGAGTGATGGAGAAGACACTAAAACTAAATATATTGTTGAGACCTTTGATGCGGACCTCAAGGAGGAGTTAGCTCGATAGTTGAAGAATGCTGGAGAAGAAGTGGAAAGAGCACCTTCTGCAAAAGAAAAGGAATCAAGTGACAAAATGGAGGACACTAAATCTCCAACTGGGGAGCATGATGAAAGCCTGAAACACAATGAAGAAATGTCTCTCTCGGGAGTAAGAAGAGCAAGAAGATCAAGAAGAGAAAGAAAAGAAAGAACACAAAGAAGTACCACTTTAACATGAGGAAGAGGAAAATAAAGAAGATAAACCCCAAGAGGAGGTTGGAGCCTACAAGAATCCAGAAATGGAATAGCTTGAGGAGCATGAGCGTGATGAAGAAGAAGAAAAGGAAACTAAAGGGAAAGACAGCCCCAAAGAGCTTGCAACCTCGAAGACCCCATAAAAGAAGACTATGTTTATTCAAGATTATGATGAGGAAGAAGGAAAAGAGGTTCCCGAGGACAAAGAAATTGAAATTAGAGAAGAAGAAGGTGGTCATGAATCACCAATGGGAGAATCTTAGATGTTGAAATGGCTTGAGAAACATTTGAAAAGGAAAATCCCGACCTTAAAGGATCTAAGGACAAGGTTGGATGCCATCTTGGCCTGAGCCCAAATAAGCACAAAAAAGGAGAAGAATCCTAAGGTAAGATCTCAGCTGACAATGGATGCCTCTAGATCTAGAATAGTGGAAATAGCCACACCAGTGATAGGAGAAGAAAGAATCAATTATAACATCTCAACCGTTGATTTAGGGATGGCTACAAGAGAACATAAAATTGACCACCTCCAAGGGTTCATCACCACTATCGTGCATCAGATGTCCAAGGATAATATTTCTAAGGATACTGTCATGAACAAATCAAGAATGTGCAGAAATTTAACAATGTTTGGGCTACTATCATGAACAAATAAAGGAGGCTGAATTTTCAAGTAATCCAATCTGATATATTGGAGTGGGGAAAGCTCCAGGCATTGATCAAAATATTTTTTCAATATGCTACTTTGAAGAGGAATGAAGGAATTCCTTTGATTGATGATGAATTTTGTACAGTGTAGCTATAGCAGAAGGAAATTGACAAAAAGAAAAAAAAGCTACAGTGCTACCAAAAGAAGATAAAATAGGGAAAATAGAAGAATGTAATTTTAAATTATCGTATGTTTGGGGGTAGGTGAAACCCTAGTTTGTAGTGAATCTTGGCCATTCATTTTTATTTTTTAACACTATAAATAGCAGGTCTCCTCTCATTTTCAAGAGAGATTTGAGTTGTTGTAAAGGCATGTTGTTCAAATTTTAATAGAATTTCATTGACTTTTGGTGAATTCTTGAGTTTTAGTTGCATGTTACATGGTTCTTCTCCCATAGTTAGTTAATTTGTAGTAGATTTTCTTTTCTATTCTTCATGTTTTAGCTTGTTCTAGTAGATTAGTTAGTGTTGTTCACTAGTTTTGAACAATTCTGCTATGCGCTAGCTACTTTCCTTGTGCATACTTTTTGCTATTTGTTGACGATGATAAACCATGTAAAGTTAGTCTAGGCATAATCTAAAAGCTACTCTAAACTTCTATCTTTTATTCATGCCTATGGTGAATGAATGGTTGAATATCTGCAGTCCTTAGAAGCTTGCACAAATTTCATGAGACTGGGAAGCAAACTGGTTAAGTGAAATTTTGTTTTAGGAAAGTTGTCCACAATTGGGTCCACCATGATCACTGTTCACTACTATTTTCATATCTAGGAACCTTCCCTCTTCCTTGCATTTTTTCCTTTATTTTAATAAATAACCTATGCTAAGGTTCATTACACATTGTAAAGCCAAATCTAAAGTTAAAATAGGAGTTTAAGACTGTTGTTTGAACCTGCAAAATTGCACACCAACTTCCCCATCTCAGGAACTCCACTTTAAGATCTAACATCCTTCCAGCTTAACCTCATAAGTCTACACTATGAGTACCAACAAAATCACATTGAAATAAATAAGAAATTCCATCCATGTCATGATCTGACACCCGAGAGACCTTGGGGTTATTTTCAGCAATTCATTATTGGAGATTGCATTTCAGCAGAGGTAGTGCACCTACACATTGCCTATTTTGAGAAAATGCATAAAAATAACATCAATAGAACTGGTGCTAGAAGGAGGGCCATCTAAGTTAAATTGGATTGAGGTAATTCATTCTCCCCTAAAAGATTCTAAATATTTTTAAGATTTGCACCAAACAAAGGGGAATTCCAGGAATTATAGCCCTCTACAAGGGCTAGAAGAACCAAAGGAAGGGACGTATCCTGTTCTTCCTCCTCTATTCCACCCAATTCACCTTTTCCTTTGCCTCCTTTATCCTCCATACACCCCATATTCAGAAAACTCCCTTCACCTCCACCCCTTCCCTTTAGTCATATCACATAGCTTTCCCGTCACTTGCTTCCCACAGCCGGGGTGCTACCCCCTTACCTACCCTCCAAGTCTAAGGTGCAGTCTTGGCTACCACTACCATTGTGCAGCCCCAAATCATTTTTCAATAGAAAATACCACCCCTTCCTACCCTCATGGCTTAGCTAGGGAATAATCCTTCTCTATTGCACTTCAATGCTTACCATGACATGCCCAAGAACCTAGAGAACTTTTTTTTAAAGTTCAATCCTTAGGATCACCAGAGGACAACTGGGGAACACATCAAGATATTCCAAACAACATTGAAAGAAATGTAGATCAATTAGGAAGATTTGGCATTTAGGCTTTTCTCTTATTCATTGGGGGAAGAGGCCTTTTATTGGTATTGTTGATGGTACCAAATTGACCCACAACATGCAGGTAAGATAAAAGAAAAAGTATCTCACCTCTCCTGAAAGAGACAATCAATAATCAAACTAATCACCTCCCAAGGTCTTTGATGTTGGTTCACAACGTTGTTGTTTCACAAAGTGGTCAATATGGCTGTAATGTTCAAGGGGCCTACTAGTTTTGAGCTTCTGGATTGTTAAAAGATCAAACATCTGTCTAAACCTACTTTAACCAGTGGTTTTAAAGAAATAGAAAAAAGATAGATCAAGGTTTTTAAATTGAAAAGAATGTTGATTCATTCAACTTAATCAGACTTGTTGCCTTCCAAGGAATTCATAAACTAGAACTGTAGAATAAAATTAACTTGTAATTGATACAAATTTTCATTCATACATAATGCAAACTTTAACAGTAGATTGCAAATCATCATTCAAACAAAACAGAAGATAAAATTTCATTCTTTGAGAGCTTTTCAAATCAAAATGACTAACCAAAAATGAATACCATTCAAAAGCATAATATAAAGAAGGTTTAAAATTTGGCTACTCCTATTAATGAAACAGATAAGCAACATTTACAAATCTGGCAAGATCACTAGTGTACAAAAAACCCATGTCTTCAAATTATCTCCATCTATGCTAAGAAAATCTTGAAGATACATCACCTCCTCTTCTTGGAGAACTATAAAATGTCTAACTCCTAAAAAACCTTAACTTTTTTAACAATAACCACCACCCCCTTTACAAAAAGGTGAAATTCCATATATACAAAACGCGTCAAAAATGTGTCAACCCAGTTTAGGGTTTACAATAAGTCGGTCATCGAAGAAGTCAGCCCTAGAGGAGTACAAAACAAAGTCAAAGGTGTGTTAAATGTGCGTACCCTATCCATGTCGGCAAAGGATCTCCCACAGGTATGGTCCCCTACAACACTACACGATTGTTACAACCACCATCATAAACTCGTAGCCCCCATCATTGACCTCGATACTCCTTTGCAGAGTTGCCTTGAATGTTCTGAAGCATTGTCATTAATGTCAATCTACTTTTGCTAGTAGACATCTCGTCTGTCATTCAGATTCACAGCTTCTCCCTCCCTTAGGTTTTCCTCTTTGTCTAGAAATTTTTGCAGGTTGACACTCCTGAGAAGCAACATCCGTCATTCCCGACACCCTGCAAAACAATGTCCTCATCAATCCTCTAAAAGCATAGAAAATATCATTCTCTATTTTACCTTTCATACCTTTCCCTTTCTCATACTTAACAAAACTTAACTTTGGTGGAGGAAGAACCAAATGATAACTAGGAACAATGCTTACCTTTCATACTAGCGGGATGGTAACCAAAATGAAATCGAAACCGGGACCGGAGTGGGAACGGGGACAAAACACAAGACTATTAATTAGCTTTAAATTCTTCACATCGTACTGGCTCCGACCCCATAAGAAAGAAAGTATACGGAAACCAAAACTTGACCAATTGACCAAGCGATCAAAACTGAAACTAGAGTCGGAACGAAAACTAAACCCGAAAATGACCAACATCCCAAAGTTCAACCCACATTCTAGTTTTGCGTCCGTAAAAGGGAAGAAAATCTGGGACTCACAGCAGGGTGGGGGGGGGCGGAGTCAGAACCGAATGAGGAAATAGAACTCAGCAAAAGACTCTGAAACTTTTCCAAGTTACAGGTTTAGTTTCCATCTCGACTCCACCTCTGACAACACACAAAGAGACTACAAAGAAAGAGACAAGAGAAAAAAAAGAAGGGAAGAAAACACCCCATGACCAAACGCAAGGATAAAAAGGAAAAACTAACACAACGGGTGGAACCAGAACCAAAACCAGAACAAAAATTGGAACTTGTAACAAATTCCAAAGTTTGGTTTTGGTCCGCGTTCTACGTCTGGCAGAACAATAAAGAAAATGGCCCAAGGAAGAAAGAAAACTCCTAAGGCACAAAACACAAAACCAAAGGAAAACAAAAACGGAAAGGGGGAACCCATTTTAATCAAATTTAAAATGGGGTGGTTATGCAAGGCATAACAATTGACGACTTGGATAGGAAAATGGTTTAACCATTTTTAAGAAACTAAAGGATTTTGTTACAAAAAACTCCTAGTTTATGCACATCGCAATTCCAGTCGGGTCAGTTTCAACAAACAAGGTTGAGCTAGAATCTCAAACGTAAATTAACACTGGCTACCCTTGAATCCATGTGTGTGCTTGATGGTGCATCACCCTTTTACAAATTTTTCCTCATCTTTTGAACAATGATGAGCAAGATTTGAACTACATGAGTTGATTCCCTTTCACTGTTGTGCAATGATATCCTGGGCATTGCTTTGCTGCAAGTCAAGTGTCCACAACTCCGACAGAGATACCTCTAGTTTTCTCACAACATTGCTCTACTGCCAGTTAGGCACCCATAGTCCCAGTAGAGATACTGGAATCACCCATTCAGTATTATTTTTCCTTTCTTAGATAGTTCTCTTTTCTTTCTTCTCTTTTTTTCTTTTTTTCTTTCGTTCAATTCCTTCTTAATATGTTAGATGCTCAACATCTGTATTGGGTTGAAAACTACCATGGACCTCATGACAACATCTAGGGAATAGTATTTTTCACTCAAATATTGCAACACCATCATCCTAAGACAAATATACCATTCCAAAAGGAGATGTTTCTGATGATTTGTGAAAGATTCAATCGCAGTCAGTGAAGATTTCTTACTTTATACCTTGTTCTTAATGACTTTCTACAACTCTTATTGACAATGGACATAAAAGATTGAATTTAGAACAAAATCATCCAACCAGAAAACCTAAAAAATATCTAAACCAACTTCTTTCCTAGTAACCAAAGTATACCTCAAATAACAACCCCCTTACTCAATTGAATAAAATGAAGGCCCCCATAAAAAAGAAACAAAAGAACAAAAAGAAAGGAAAACACAAGGAAAAGACAAAACCAATGGAACAACAAACTATTTACATATATACAACCCAAAAAAAGGCCAGACCTCTCATGACCCAAAATAATGTTTGAGAAAATGTCCATTGACAGGCAATGGGACAGGTTCTCCTTTTAAACTACTCAGTTGGAAAGCATTTTCTCCTAGGATTTCAGCAATTTGATAGGGGCCCAACCAGAACTTATCAAACTTCTGGTGGTCACCCTTCTTTTCATTGGATTTATCCCATAGTAACACAAGGTCTAATATCTTGAAGGCCTTGACTTTGGCTCTTTTTTCAAACCAACATTTGACAATAGGTTGGTGCCTAAAGAATTGTTGCAAAGTAGCATCTCTCTGCTCTTCTAATTTCAGCAAGCCAGCTAACCCTCAATCCTATCATCACTAGAGTAAAATTCTTGCATAAATTTTAGGACAGGTATTTGCAAATGAATAGGGAACGCAGGCTCTTGGCCATACACTAACTTAAATGGTGAAGTCTTCAATGCAGCCTTGATCCTAGTCCTATCTGCCTATAACGCAAATCTTAACTAGGTATGCCAGTCTCTAGGATTGTTCTCTAATAGTTTTTTTATTACTCCTAGGAGGTTTTTATTGGTAGATTCTACAACTCCATTTCCTTGCAAATAATAATTTGAAGAATACTTTAAAACAATCCTATGATCATAAGCCCATGAAATTAACTCAGCAGAAAAAAAGGCAGGGTCGTTGTCACATACTAGTGCAAAGGGTACTCCAAACCTGGTTATGATGCATTCAATGAGGAACTTGGTTACTACCTCTGTTGTGCTATTCTTGCAAGGTATAGCTTTTTTCCATCTCATGCAATAATCCATAGCAGTCAAAATGAATTTATGTCCTGCAGATGAATTTGGGTTAATTACCCCAATAAAATCAAGTGCCCATTGGGCAAATGGCCTTACCTCATAAACATGCTACAATGGCATGGCTGGATGACACTCTCTTGACACTGAAATTTGACATATATGACATGTCCTTACATGTTGGTGAGCATCCTTGAATACACATGGCCAATAATAACCATATCTGAGAATCTGATGTGCTAAGGAATCCACAGAACCATGACTTGTGTCATGTTTCACATGAAATTCAGCAATTGTGTGCTTAGCTTCTTGTTGATCAAGGCATCGTAGATAAACTCCTTCAAAATTATTTCTGTATAGCAATCCCCCTTTGAGAATATAATGGGAGCTTTTCATTCTTAGTGGTCTCCTCTGAGTTGTATTCATTCCCTTTGGGCACTGATTATTGAGCATGAAATAAATAATATCAGCATACCAAGAGTCATTAGAAAAGGACTATGTTGTGTACTACTGACAAATAATGTTCTTACCAACATTCGCCATTGCTTTAGATAGGCCTTGACCTCAGACAAGTTTCATAGGGCGAATCTCTAGATCAAAATCCTGCAAAATAGCCATCCATTTCCCCCTTTGTTCTCCCAACTCGCTCTACATAAGTAGAGACTTCACAGCAGTATCAGGAACCACAAAAATGATCTGACTTTGAAGGATATAATTCTTGAACTTCTTGACAGCTCTAACCAACACAAAAGCTTGTTTCTCAAGAGGTGGCTACTTGATTTTGGGATTCTTAAATGGAGAGCTCATGAAGACAATTGCCTTTCATCCCCCTCCTCTCTTCGTTGTGTCAGGACGGTTGCACATGAGTGTTCAAAAGCAAAGGAATAAATATAAAATGGTTTCAAGTAGTCAAGACTGGTGAGGACTGATGCCTCTAAAATGGATTGCTTAACCTGACAAAAAGAAGCCTTTGCCTCATTACTCCACTCTATTCTAGCATCTTTCTTCATCATTTTGTTCAAAGGTTTAACAATTTCTACAAAATCTATAATAAACTTCCTCACAAAGTTGATCTTTCCAAAGAAAGATCTCATCTCCTTCTTACTTCCTAGCATGGTTAACTTCAAAATAGAATCAACTCGGTTTGGATCTATCAATATCCCTCTTTCTAAGATTATGTGTCCCAAAATTTTCCCTTCAGAAACCTCAAACACACACTTTTCAAGATTAAGAGAAACACCATATTGGATACATCTTTCAAGAACTTTAGCCAAGTCTGGAGTATGGTTTAGTCTATCTTTAGAGAATACTGTCAGGTCATCAATATAAATGATGCTGCACTTACCAATCAAATCTTTGAACGCTACATCCATTGCATGTTGAAAGGTTGCTCTAGCGTTTATCAAACCAAATGGCATCCTCCTGTAAGAAAATGTTCCCCACTTGGTAGTGAAGGATGTCTTCATTCTGTCTTCATAATTAACAGTCACTTGATTGTACCCAGAATAACCATCCAGGAATGACATCATCTGAGACCCATTGATGGTTTGCAAGAATTTGTCCAGAGAAGGGAGTGGGTAGTTGTCCTTTTCTAAAGCTCTATTTAGCTTCCTAAAATATACACATAGCCTGATCTCCCCATTCTTTTTATGGACTGGAACCAAGTTAGCCACCCATGTTGAATGTTGTACAGGGAAGATTATCCTTACAGAAAACAATTTCTAAACTTCCTTAAAGATTAGTGGTTCAATCAGGGCGTTGATAGGATGTTGTTTCTATCGAAATGGTCTAGCTTCAAGCTTTAACGGAATAGTATGAGTTATCATGAAAGTATCAAATGTTTTTAAATCTTCATACCCCCAAGCTATTGTAGCAATATCTTTCTTGAGTGCCTTCAGTATATCTTCTCTAATTGCTTCAGGGCAAGCTTTCCCTATGTAAATGTTCCTTTCAGGGCCAGAGTCAGCTAAGTTAACAGTTTCATATTCACCTCCCTTATCTTCGGTTGATACCTTTTCCTGAGCCCTTGAATCTAAATCAAAAATTCATTCTAAGGCCACCATTCCCTTGGGAATGCTATTAATTTTTAAATTGAGGACACCTTTTGTATTGCAATCTTCGGGGTTCCAATCTCCTTGATCCCTATCAGACTCATCGATGATTTGTCCTTTGAAAACATCTGAGCTTGCTAGAAAAGAAAGGATATGTCGATCATCATCAAAGACTTGAAAGTTCTTGACATTATCAAGGACATTCGGGGTGGATATCAATTCTACTAAGAATATCTTGAGCTTGGAGCCTTGCATGGGCTCCAGGGTACTTGTAGAAACAACTAATGAATCAGCTATTTGATTCTCCTCTCTAGGGATTAAACTAATCCCAAAAGCATCAAAGTCTTCAATCAGGTTCCACACCCAATTTCTATAAGCTACCAACCTTTTATTGTGACATGTGTAATGGTTGTGTACTTGCTTGATAATCACTTTTGAATCTCCTTTAACCATCAAGGTAGAAAATTTCTTCTGATGTGTGAACATCAGTCCCTAAGCTAATGCTTCATATTTTGCTATATTGTTAGTGCATCCAAACTATAACCTATAAGAAGCAAAAAATGTTTTCCCTTTCGGGTTGGTTAACTCAATTCTGGCACCACACCCTATTTTAGATTTGGATCCATCAAATGTGAGGGTCCATAGCTGATTATGAGTTGTGGTTGATCTCTCTGAGCCTGTTGTGGGTGCTTGGATAAGATGAACCATAGGTGGGGCCACTTGATCTTTTGCATCAAATATTGAGGATGGGTGTTTAATAGGTTCATCAGGTGCAATATCCAATTCTTGCTCAGATATATCATGTAATCCTAGGATATCTATCTGATGGTTATCTGTATCTTTGATTAACCCCCTAGGTTTTGGTATACTTGTGAGTGCAGGGGTATCAAACAAACCCTAGGGTCGTTCAACATAACTATGTTAGTCTAGTATTATGACTAGGGTAAGTTCAATTTGAGGAGGAACTTCCTCTGAAGGTATATTATCCCTGGTTAACATTATTTCATTTTTGGCTTCAAATGACAAGTGATCTGAAGCAGTCTCAAGGTGACTTGGGCTAGTTTCTTTAGTCTAGAAAACATGATTTAGAACACTGATGCAGGGTTGGCAGGTCAATTCTGAACGGTTTTGGTAGTGCACCCTACACCAAATTTGGGAGTAGAAGAATCCACAAATCGATATCTTCCCCTAGGACTAGCTAATCCTGTTGAAGCTTCCTGATCAATACCTGCTAGTTTACACTAATCATGGGATCGGGGAATTCTTGCATTGACAACTCATTAGAATCAAGAACCAAAAGACTAAGGATTTCCTCTCTTTTATAAACCCCTATCTCAGTTTCAAAATAGGCTACCTCGTTGGGACAGTCACACTCAGTGATGATATTTTTGAGGTGAGGTTCACTCGCAATCCTAATCTGCGTAGGTATTCCCCTCCATAGTAGCCACATATGTGAAAATTAAAGGGAGAGATATCCCCTTATACTCTTCAATAGATCTCTACTCAGAAGCATGTCGTAAGTCTCTGGAATATCCCCTATCTAAATATCCATGTTGGTTTGAATCCTAGGGTCAGACCCTACTTGCACATGTATATTTCTCAATTCTCCAACTACGTTACCTCTATTTTATCAAGTTGGATGACCTTATTGTTTGTTTGGACAGGGTTCAATCCCAGTTTCTTTCATTCAGAAAATGACATAACATTGCCAGAGGCCCCTGAATCTAGCAGACAATTGTGCAGATTCTTCCCATAGATTCTCAAACTTAAAAGAAATGGTGGGGTCCCTACCTTGTTTCTGAACAAGGTTGTGTTCATGTCTGTAGCGGGTGCCACCTTGGTTTTCCCTCTTGATTTATCAGCTTCTTCCAAAGCTTTCAGCACTATATCTCATTGGGAAGGGCATCATTTTAGGATGTCAAAGTATGATAAAGAGGTTTTCTATTTCTGCGTCTCATAAACAATATGAAATTATGTGTTATAACTTGCATTATATTTGAAAACACTAGATGAATTACCTTTGCTAGGGAAGTCAAGTGGACCCTTCAGTGGAGGAGGTTTGTTATCAGCACTCTGATTCGGAGGCACCATGTGGTTAGGTGGTGTTGATGTAGTAAACAGACCCTTATTCTAGTTTCTTAGGAAGTGTCCTCCATTTGTCTGGAAGGCTTGGGCATCATACACATCTTCCTATGGTTCATTCTCATTCTGCATTGGGAATGAAAGCCCTTCTTCAAAGAGGTCATAAGCCATTGCTTTATCCACTGAGCCACCTCCTTTATTTGAATTCCCTTGGAACGTTTGGGCATCTATCTATGCCATCTTCACAACCTTCTCCATTTCAGGACAGTTCACCTCAGAATGAGTTGTAGTATCATGCAGCCTGCACCAGTTAGTCATAAAATTGAGGTTAGCCACATTTCTAGTATGTGGCATGTCCTCATTAGTTTGATAATTGTGAAAAAATCCACCATTATTTGGCCCTATGTTCCATTGTCTATTGTTATTAGGCCTCTAGTTATATCCTCTATTCTGATTTTGATAGCCTTGGTTAGGGAAGTTTTGGCCTTGATAATTCCTCTGACTATGATTGTTGTTGTTCTGATAATTACCTTGATTAGCATAATTACCTTGGTTCTGAGAGGGGTTCAGTTTAAGATGAGCAATGTCATTTGTGACTTGAGACAGAGTTTTCTTTGGGGTCTCCACCTCATTTGTGAGTTGAACTATCCTTTCACTCTCAGCACTCTTAGCAACAGGTGGTTGACCGATAGGATTTGGTATTCCAGCTTGATTATGATGACCATGTAGATTGTGATGAGCTTGTGATTGTTGAGAGAAGTCAGGAGCTCCATTGGAAAAGAATGGAATAGGAGATTGAGTCTATAACTCATACATATGTCCATAATGAGGAGACATTCCTAGGATAGTATTGAATAAAGGGATCGGATTAGGCATCTGATACCCCATAGGAAGAAGGCATCCCCCCAAGTTCCCTTGTTGTGAGCTAGTTTGTTGTTGCAACTTGATGGGTAGATGATAAACTTTAGACAAAGAATCAATATCTGCCGGTTGATAAGTCCTTTGTAGGAACAAGCCAAGAAAAGGGTCTATAACTCTAAAATATGCCTAAATGACACTATTCTCAGCAACTAGATAGGGGTTCTGCAATCTCCTATACATTCGGTGAAATCTTGTATTAAACAAGGGAAGTGATTCACATGGCTCCTTCCTAATGGTATCAAATTGATGGAACAAAATGGCTGGATCCACATAAACTCTAAACTGATTGATGAAAGTATTCTCTAGATCTGTCTAGCTCAGAATAGAACCTTATGGAAGATTTAGGTATCAGTTGTATGCCATATCCCCCAAGGAATAAGGGAATAACCTACAAACCACACCATGGTGAGTTACCTGGGCTCTGGTACAAGCATCTTTAAAAGATTGTATGTGCTCCTCAACAATCCTTGATTCGCCATGAATGTATTTGGGACATAATCTCTCAGGATTCTTAGGCATATCATGAAAGCCTCCAGGAATAGTCCCCAATGGAGAGGGATTATTCATAAAAAATGCCATTGGTGGCGGTGGTGGAGGTTGAGCCAAGTGTTGGATGGGCTAAACCAATTGTAATGGAAGTTGAGGTGGGTTTGGTGATCGATTCATGGGTATCAACTGGGGTATTGGTGGAAAGCCTGGTGGAGTGAGTGGGGCTAACAAGGGTGGTATAATGGTTGCCCCAGTTATGTGAATCTTGTGTCTTGTTGGGGTCTTGAGTTCTATCAAAGGTGGTGGGTTTTCAGTTGATTGAAGAACTGTATGGGACCTCTCTGGTGAGAAAAACCCAATATTATCCAATTTTTTCTTCAACCCTCCTTCTAGCGCCAATTTTGTTGATGGTGCCAAATTGACCCACAACATGCAAGTAAGATAAAAGAAAAAGTATCTCACCTCTCCTGAAAGAGACAATCAGTAATCAAACTAATCACCTCCCAAGGTCTTTGATGTTGGTTCATAACATTTTTGTTTCACAAAGTGGTTAATATGGTTGTAATGTTCAAGGGGCCTGTTGGTTTTGAGCTTCTAGATTGTTACAAGATCAAACATCTATCTAAACCTACTTTAACCAGTGGTTTTAAAGAAATAGAAAAAAGATATATCAAGGTTTTTAAATTGAAAAGAATGTTGATTCATTCAACTTAATTAGACTTGTTTCCTTCCAAGGAATTCCTAAACTAGAACTGCAGAATAAAATTAACTTGTAATTGATACAAAGTTTCATTCATACACAGTGCAAACTTTAATAGTAGATTGCAAATCATCATTCAAACAAAACATAAGATAAAATTTCAATCCTTGAGAGCTTTTCAAGTCAAAATGATTAACCAAAAATGAATACCATTCAAAAGAATAATATAAAGAAGGTTTAAAATCTGGTTGCTCCTACTATTAATGAAACAGATAAGCAACATTTACAAATCTGGCAAGATCACTAGTGTACAGAAAACCCATGTCTTCAAATTATCTGCATCTATGCTAAGAAAATCTGGAAGATACATCACCTCCTCTTCCTGGCAAACTATAAAATGTCTAACTCATCCTACAAAACCCTAACTTTTTTAACAATAACCACCACCCCCTTTACAAAAAGGTGAAATGCCATATATACAAAACTCATCAAAAAGGCGAAATTCCATATATACAAAACTCATCAAAAATGTGTCGGCCCAGTTTAGGGTTTACAATAAGTCGATCATGGAAGAAGTCGGCCCTAGAGGAGTTTGAAACAAAGTCAAAGGTGCATTAAATGCACATACCCTATCCATGTCGGCAAAGGATCTCCCATAGGTATGGTCCCCTGCAACACTACAAGATTGTTACAACCACCATCATTAACTCGTAGCCCCCATCCTTGACCTCGAGACTCCTTTGCAGAGTTGCCTTGAATGTTCTGAAGCATTGTCATTAATTTTGATCTACTTTTTCCAGTAGACGTCTCATCTGTCATTAAGACTCGTGGCTTCTCCCCACCTTAGGTTTTCCTCTCTATCTAGAAATTTCTATAGGTCGACTCCCCTGAGAAGCAGTATTTGTCATTCCCAAAACCTTGCAAAACAATGTCCTCATCAGTTCTCTAAAAGCATAGAAAATATCATTCTTCATCTTACCTTTCATACCTTTCCCTTTCTCATACTTAACAAAACTTAACTCTAGTAGTGGCGGAACCAAATCAAAACTAGGAACAACACTTACCTTTAATATCGGCGGGATGGGAACCAAAATGAAATTAAAACTAGAACTGGAGTCGAAATAGGGAAAAAACACAAGACTATTCATTAACTTTAAATTCTTCGCACTGTACTGGCTCAGAGCCCACAAGAAAGCAACTATGCAAAAACCAAAACTCGACCAATCAACCAAGCAATCGAAACTAGAACCAGAGCCGGAATGAAAATTAAACTCAGAAATGACTAACATCCCCAAGTTCAACCCAAATTCTGGTTTTGCATCCAAAAAAGTGAAGAAACATTGGGACTCGCAGCAGGGCCAGGGGGGGCGGAGTCAAAATAGAACTTGGAAAAAGACTAGATCCCAAATCCCTTCCGAACCCGGCCCCACAAAAGAGCAAACAAGAAACAAACAAATGAATGCAATAGGCGGAACCGAAATTGGAACTGAAACCCAATGGGGGTGGAGGCGGAACAAAAACCCGACCCTAAAACTTTTCCAAGTTACAAGTTCAATTTTCATCCCAACTCTGTCTTCGACAACACACAAAGAGATGATGAAGAAAGAGACGACAGAAAGAAAAAGAAGGGAAGAAAACACCCCATCACTAAATGCAAAGATAAAAAGGAAAAACCAATGCAACGGGCGGAACCGAAACTGGAACTGGAACTTGTAACAAATTCCAAAGTTCAGTTTCACTCTGCATTTCTCATCCGCTAGAACAACAAAGAAAAATGCCCAAGGAAGAAAGAAAACTCACAAGGCACAAAACACAAAACCAAAGGAAACCAAAAATGGAAAGGGGGGACCCATTTTAATCAAGTTTAAAATGGGGTGGTTATGCAAGGCATAACAGGTATATTAACCTACTGGCGGGTTCCATCACATCTTAGGATTGTTGATGAATGCCTTCCTGCAAAAGTACAAGATCTCAATCAACCATTTAGAGGTATATCGACAATTCACATCAGTTCATAGGGAAGTCAATGAGTCAATCAGATCCTTCATTGATCAATTCCACCAAGCCTACACAATGTTGCAAGTCCCATATGAGCTCAATGATGTTGTTGCCTTTCCAATTTATTATGAAACATTAGATAATCTCACAACTGCATTGGTGAAGAGAATGCGACCAGCTCTAACCCAACTAGTGGACGCTTACACTGAGGCAGTTATTGCCAGCACTGAAATGGGTCTGAACATTTTTGGTCCTCTTCCCTCCTTGGGGCAAGTTTCCCATCCATTGTAGATTCATGGTCTTACCCAAGCATTGCAACATCAGATGCCCCTAATGAATCAAGTACCTTAGTTGCCTATAGTACCTCATCTAGAGCAACCTATGAACTAGGTACATCTAGTGCCTCGTTATTTGTAGCCTCAACAACAATAGATGTATGCCTAATCACCACATGCACCCCTATACCTACAAGGGCCTAAATTCCTACATGTGCAACAAAATCAGCTAGTGGCATAACCTATTTTTCTCCAAAACCAAACACCATAGCCAAGCAATGCAGAGAAGGATCAGTTAGATGATTGACAGAGATGATCTGGAAGATTTCCATGGAAATGACTCACTTGAGAAATTAGAATAGCTAGCTACAAGCTTCTCAATGCAGCATTCAAGCTAATCTCAATCAAGATAGCTTATACAACAGAGATAACCATGAGACAAGCACCTCCTTCAGGAAGAATTATGAATAGGGAAAAAATTCTAATCAGAACATTGAAAGGAGATCCTCATAAAGGAAAAATTGAATGTGGAATATGAGACCAAACAATGGAGGTGTTCCTACTCATCTTGATCATCCTTCCAACCCAGAAAAGACAACTAGTGGAGTGTACCTCGTTGAAGTTGCTCTATTCAGATGGTCCCAAATTCATAAGACTAACAGGAATTTCGAGTTGGACTTCCCTGTGTTTTAAACAACTACTGAAATATTCCAAGTGGAGGTTTAGAACACTATTGAGAGCGCAAGCTATAGAGACATAGTTCCATCCAATCCCTATGATTCTTCATGTCTCGTGATCAACTAGGCCCCATTCTCACGAAGTGAGAGCAACAAGCCTGAGAGTGAGACTGCCTCTGCCAAGAACAAAGAAGTACAAGAGGTAAGTAATGAAGAATCTTTGTTTCAATTCTTTACTCTAGTAGATTATGGTCCCATAGATGAAGATGAGTCTCGTGAAGATGAAGTCCAAACATTCCATCAAAGAGCCACTCCATATTCCCTATGCAACAAACAAGTAGGAGGACCATTTACTACTACTCTACCCAATAACTTTAGCACCCCGCTTGACCCTAATTCCATTAACAACCCAGACTACCCTCATGTTCCTAAGAAATTTTGAACAACAACAAAAAACCTAATAACACCCAAAGCTATCCCACTATCTCGTTTATAGGAAAATCCTTCAAGACTGAAGTTGAACAAATGGGGGAATATGTTGCTGAAGAATTCAAGAAAGTTAAAATAAGCTTGTCCACCTTTGAGTTGCTCAAGGTTTCTGCAATTAGGAACACCTTCTTTAGGGTAATTAATGGAACCCCCTCCTCCAAGATGACACAAGAAATACCTGCCAAGAGAGTCACTTTTGAAGAACCTCGACAGGGGCCTGTAATCCAAGAAATCCTAGGTAGAAAGAAGGATGCCTATATCAACTAGCAAGCTAGAAAACAACTTGCTAAAGAACAAATTCCAGTACAGTCCAAAGAAAAGAAAAATGAAAAGGATAAGGGTTAAGTGGCCCAGGTAGATGTACCTGTGGGTCTCTTCCAAGGAATGTTTGAAATGCCACCTTTCCTCACCACAATTATAATATTTGGAAAGAATTTCACAATTGTCTGATTGACTCTAGAGGATAAGCCAATGTCATGCCTTTGGCAGTGTGCAAAGCCCTTGGGATTACCCCCACACATTCAAGAAGAAAAGTGACCTAGTTGGACAAGATAGAGGTCAACATCATCTGAGAAATCATTAGTATCCTAATGTCGATTGTTGTAGACCTAAGGGTGCAACAAGTTATTGACATCCAAGTTGCAGAAATTCCTGACACATATGGAATTATCTTGGGACTTCACCTATGCATTGAATGGGTATGCCACAATATATTTTTCTCACATGTGGCTACCATGGATAGGGCTACCAACCATATTTGAATAGATCAGGAGCCACACATGAATTTCATGGTCACAAAGTACAATAACAAAAATGAGGTGTTGTTTGCTGAAACAAAGTTGGGAAATTACTGTCCCTTTGCTTATCAAGAAGAAGCGAAGCCTCAAGAAGAAGAACTAGTTGCAAAGTTCTTACTGGTGCAATGTAGTCCTCTGACCAACTTGACCTATGCACCTCAAAGGATAGAAATTTTGATAGAATTAGAAGATGAAGAGCCTTACGAAGACAACAATTTATGATTGCTAGATGGATTTCAAGACTTCATGGAGAAATGCGTACAAGATCAGCTTAGCTTGGGAGCAAAGGTGGACTTCCAAGACCTTTTGCTGCCAAGCTAGTGTAGAGTTCACAATGTCACCCACTCTGAGTTTGTGTTTTGTTTGTGCCAAATAGTAGTGGAACATATCAAAGGACTAGTTACTCCTTAGAAGGAAATTCCAACATGGAAGCTTACCCCTAGTCATACTAAACCAATATCTACTCTAGAGGTTATAGATATTAGCACACGACCCAAAAGGAATGAATACATGATTGGTCCTGAAGTCAAAGAGCCTTACAAATTTTGGATGCTACGCTTCGATTGATCCAAGTCCATGCAAGGAGCTAGAGCCAGGTTAGAACTCATTAGTCCCATGGGTAAGACCCACTTTTCTTCCCATAGGCTTTAATTTTATTGTACCAACAATGTAGCAGAATATGAAGCTTTGGTCCATGGTCTTCTAATGGCTTTGAGGAAGAATATTAAAATGCTACAAGTTTTTGGTGATTCTGAATTTGTAGTCAAACAAGTCAAAAAAGTATACTCATTTCATGATAGAAGGCTTAAAAAATATAGGCATAGAGTCTAGGATCTCTTAGAGAGTCTACATACTTTCAATACACAGTTGATCCCACATTCTCAAAATCATACTACTGATGCCTTGGCTCAAGTGACTAGCACTCTACAACCCCTATCCTTGTCTGGACTCAAGAGATTCATTGTTGAATTGACATCCACCCCTTGTATGCTAGATAATATCACTCATTTCTAGGTATTCAATGATGATAAACACATCCTAGAATTTATCACAAGTCTTGACGTGTTTTCCATGCAAATAATTGATGAAGCTAATCCAAAAGAGGCTGAATTAGACATAGAGGGGGTTATCAACCTCAAAACCAACACCATTCCATGAGGTATGGTTTAGCTTGAGCACATATTTGACTGAGATCAAATTTGAGATCAAGACCAACAAGTGAAGAAGGATTCCATAAATAGCCAGTGTGATACAAACAATCTCAGAACAGCCAAGGAAGTTAAAAATGTGTTCATTGGCAAGGTGTGTATTGTAGAAGAAAAGAAACGAATTATTGATTCTTTGCACAAGTATCACAATGTGGTAGCATGGAGCTATGAAGATTTGAAGACTTATGATATCTACATCATCACAAATACCATACCTCTCAAGCCTGATGTACAACTATTTCAGCAAAGAAAATGTCCCATCAATTCCTTGTTGGAGCCTATCATCTACAAAGAAGTGCAAAAGTTACTTTTAGCTAGAATCATCTTTCCAACTTCAAACACTCCATGTGGGTAGCTAATTTGGTCCCAATTAGGAAAAAGAATAGAGAAATCAGATTGTGTGTGGACTTCTGCAATCTAAATAGAGCTTCAGAGAAGGACAAAAATCTAGTGCCTTCATTAGATGAGGTACTACATATTATTAATGGTTCACAGATGATTTCCTTCCTTGATGGGTACTGTAGGTACAATCAAGTGATGGTGCAATATGAAGATTTCCACAAGACTGTGTTCACCACCAAGTGGGGAACCTTTGCTTATAGGAGAATTCCATTTGAACTCATCAACGTAGACGCTACTTTCCAGCGTTCCATGGGAATCACCTTCAAAGATATTATTGGAAAGTGCATCATTATCTATATGGATGATTTGACTGTGTTTTCAAAGAAGTGGAGTGATCATGTCTCTGATCTATGCAAAGTCTTCCCTAGGTGTTGAGAATTTGGGGTGTCCCTTAGCTTGAAGAATTTTATCTTCAAAGTCACTAAGGGAAAGCTGCTCAGGAATGCTATTTTAGAATGAAGAATTTCTATAGACCCTGAGTGCATCCAATCTTTGCTAAAAATTTAGTTTCCAGGCAACAAGAAAGAATTGAAATATTTCTTCAAAAAGATAAATTTCATTAGGAAATTCATGATAGGCTTTGCTAAAATTGTCAAGCCGTTCCATGCCATGTTAAAGCAAGATTCCAAGATCAAGTGGACCCTAGAAGAAAAGTAATCCTTCAAATATATAAATAAAGCAACTACTAAGGCACCTATTCTAGTTAGCCCAAATTATCTAAAGCCCTTCTATATTTATTCCTTTGCTTCAGATCACTCATGTGCTAGCATTTTAACCTAGAAGGATAATGAGGAAAATGAGCACCTGATCACTTGTATGAGTACTCCCTTGAAAGATTCTAAACTATCACAATGTGGAAAAACAAGTATGCACTCTTGTAAGAGGAGTTAAGAAGTTTAGACATTAATCTTGCACAATAAGGTGTTTGCCATTGTCCCTGACCTAGCTATGAAGATGTTGCTCATGTATAATGAGTTGGGAGAGCGAAAATCCAAGTGGGTTACCCTGATGTAGGAATACAACATGGAAATTCAGCCAATGAAGTTAGTGAGAGGGCAGAATCTCACCTAAACAATAGCTGAGATAATAGCAGAAGTAGGACCCTAGCTTACAATTTAGCAGTATCAGCTTGAAGACATTTCCCCAAGGGAATGGTACGATGATATCATGTATTATTTTTTGAACCACAAGTGCCCACCTCAGCTACAGGGAGTTTAGAAACGTGCTCTATGTCTGAAAATTAATAGCTATATGCTATAACGATCCATATTAGACAAGACGAATCATGAAGGTGTCTATCTGAGACACCTTGGCAAAGAAGCAGCAAACCAGGTCTTGAAATAATTTCATGAAAAATTTGGTATCAGTCATGGATCTGGCCCTTCAACTACTCATCAAATATTATGAGTAGGTTACTATTGGCTGATGATCTTCAAGGATTCTCACAACCATGTTTGTACATGCCATATCTGCTAGACCACCGTAACCAAATAGAACACTGTTGTCTCATTGCAACTAGTTCTAGAGGTGAGACCGTTCATGCAATTGGGTCTTGACTTCATTGGTCCAATAAGCCCATCATCATTTGTAGGACACAAGTACATTATAACTACTTTTGATTATTGCACTAGATGGACAGAAGCCATTGCATGTATGCAATGCACAACAAAGGTAGTTATGAATTTTCTTGAAAGTTTCATCTTGAATCATTTTTGTTGTCCATATGCATTGGTGTGTGACAATGGCCCAACCTTTTGCTCACTTAAATTCAATAGTTGGACCTTTTATTATGGAATTTCCCTCAAGTTTTCTTCCAACTACTACCCCTAGGGCAATGGCCTACAAAATCTATGAATAAGAATCTCATCAATGTGATGAAAAAAACTTCTTGATAAGAATCCCAAGGATTGGCATACCCAACTCCGCTTCACCCTTTGGGAAGATCGTACGCACCACAAGGCTAGCCTTGGTGATTCCCCATTCCACCTCATTTACAACTTATAGCCTATATTCCCAATTTACCTTAAAATCCCTACACTCTAGTTCATCAATGAATTTTACAAAGAAGGGGATCAAAGAGAAGCTCACTTGGATGAGTTGCTACACCTAGAAGAAGTGCATGACCATGCTATTGAAAATTTCACCAAAAATTAGGGTGTAGTCAAAAGATGGTTCGATCAATGAGCCAAAGTCAAGGCCTTTATAATTGTTGATCTCATCCTATATTGGGATAAGGTCCATGAGAAGAAGGGGGACATGACAAATCTGACAAGTTGTGACTTGGCCCCTTTCAGATTGTTGAAATCCTTGGAGACAATGTTTTCCACCTAAAGACCTGCACTGGTGAAAATGTCCCATTGCCTATCAATGGGCAACACCTAAAGCATTACTTCCAAGCCTAAGTTCTTTTTGAGCTGCTACTATAAATTCTTGTACATAAGTTAGTATAGGTTGCTTTGTTTTGTTACTTTGCACCACTTTTTTTTTGCTCACGGGTATGTGCAGGATCATGATGGGCCAAAAACTAATATGATGGGTATGTAGCCGACAAATTTTTTTTAACCCAAAATTGATGAAATGAAAAGGGTTTTTAAAGGAGATTCTTAGCTTTCCACCAATATAAATTATGCTTTACTTTGAATTTAATAAGTAATTATTATTCATTTTCTATTCAAATTACGACTAAATTCCTAATTGATAGACTGATTGAAAAACATCTATAGCTTTCAAACGGTAGCACATTTTTTGAATCCAAAACATGTATCACATTCTATGCTACATACTATAGGATTAAAAAGAAAAATTGAATTTCATGAAGTTTTGACCAAGTTAAGGTGGTCAGACATATGAGTTTTTTATTTTTTAAAATTTGTAATAAAAATTCATAATTAATTATTTACTTGGAAAAAATTACAAAAAAATATGCATCAAATCAAGACATGAGTCCTCTACTTATATAAAAATTTATAAAAAATATTATCATTTTATTATGGTTAGGGTGGTTAGACAGACACCTACTTCTTATTTTTTCCCTGAAATTTAAGTACTACTACATTGAAATTTCAAATTTTCACCAAATAGATTTTAAAAAAAACAAACCTAGTAGTTTAGAAACTAAATTCAATTTTCTATAGATTCTATTCTTACATATATTTGAAATAATATAGATAACTTATTCAAATTTTTACATCAAGTCTCCTAACTCTGATTTTTCTAATTTTTTTGTCACTTAAGGGCATGTTTTTCCATGATGATCCTACACATACCCTCACTTCTCGACTGTTTTGTTTTGATGAGGGTGTTCTTCATTTTTGCTATGGTGGCCCTGCTCATTCAATAAACAGTTTACTCTATTGACCACTCTTAGTGTCCTCTTGCTAAATATTCACTCTCAACTATTGGTCTCGGATAGCTACCATGCAATGGTTTCCTAACTAGAACTTTGACTTAGAAACCGACCATTGGTTGAATCTTCCTTTTACATTCATCCTAGATCTAGCACAAAACACACATTAATTATTTCCAAAGAGATGTACAATGATTGTTATGACTACTTAGTAAGCAAAAAATCTTAAGTCCACTCCAATGACCACTATGGTTCCCAAACCCATAGTAGGCTTCAATGCTCACACAGTTGAGCAAAAGGAGAAAGTGTTAAAAGAAGTATCAAAAGAAAGAAACATGAAAGAAAAATGCAGAAAACTAGCAACCATATGGGTGTGCGAGCAACTCTACTAGGGCTATGGATGCCCGGCTAAAAGAAGAGCAATTTTTGTGTGGTCATGGCGACAACACTGCTGGGGTTATGGATGTCTGACTAGTAGTGGGACAATTTCAAGGTTACTTTTGGGGTTGGACGATTCATGTAGCTTACTTGATTAGATTAACTATCACTCATCATAGTTTCTAAGGGAAGGGAATGAGTTCACTGAATACACACTTCTAAGATGTTTCATAGGTTGACTCAACTAAGGATCTCATTCTCTTAGTTCACTTTTGGATGTTTGGCCCTAATCTGCAAAACCAAATATTCTAGGTTCCGAATGAGTATTTATCCTTAGAATGCTCTAGAGAGTTTTCCAACAAAGTCACCATTTTTTGTGCCTTCAACACAAATGCCCCATTCAAAATGGGGACCCTCCCTTTCTTTCACCTTGTTGGGTCACATTTGGTTGTTGCCTCATTTTGCATGCCCCTTTTTGATGTTCAAAATGGTCAGTGAGCTTTAGGGAAGTCATCTTGAGTCAACCATGCTTTGCCTCCCCTCAAATTTTCAAGGTTTTTGGTCTCTCCAGGTTCCCATCAGCTATTTTCCTTAGCTTTTAAAAGTTGTTATCCATGGAGTGGGTCAGGCCCACCTTGTCGGGCTACCCCTATTGGGTTTCCATTACCTAGCTATCATCTCAAATGGCCTTCCTTTGACAGCTCCTTGCTTGTCGGGACCCACAATATTTTCTGCCATTTCCCTGACTAGTAACTTTCAAACAACCATCATCTAATAGCTTTCCGCTACATGGAATCTGAAGCATCTACCACTGTCTATTTATCACTGAACTTTGAAATGGCTGAGCACTGACTACCACTCACCTAGTGGGTCCCAGTGCTCCTATCGTCATTTTCAAATGACAACTCACCAAACCCAACATCTACTGTACAACTATTAATGGATCACATTTAATGCCTCATTTTCTATAAATAGGTGACTTTCATCTATCATTTTCAACTGTCAGTCACTTAGAGAGATAGTTAGAGAGCCAATGATCATTGCTCGCACACCACATGATTGTCATTTCAGATCTTTGTTACTTGCTTGGTTGCCATATTCACTTAGTTCTAGAGGTAGGGTTTCCTCTTGCGAGCCTTGTATTGTGTTTTTGTTGATTCTTGAATAAATCACTAAATACAAGGGGATAAAACTTAATAGATAGATAGATTATGACAAAGCACACAAAACCCATGTGCTCGAATCATGAAAACCCTCAAAATTGATCCACATGATGACCATAGGACCTTGACTCCCTGGCGTCATTTTTAAACTAGAGCATTTACGCTTTATGGATGTGTGACTTCCTATTGCCATCACCAACGTTAGAAAACTGAAGTTAAACTTAAAAAGACAAACAACCCCTTCAGGTGCACTCTCATGGGTAAATTCCTCTCCTTAGCCATATGAAACATGGTGAAAAACTAAAAATGAAAATGAAAAAGTCCAACAAACCTTTTGGATCCATTCCAAATATTTTTCATAATCCGACCTTCTAGTACATGGGCCTTGTCCCTCGGATCACCCATAAACTCACTCTTGTGAAATCTTCAGTCATGGCCTACCACAGGTCCCGCCTCATGGATTTCTACTGGCAGAGTTCCATTAGTATTTTTCTATCCTGAGTGGCTTTTGTAGCCTGTGTGTCTAACCTTCAGACCTTGAGTCCTCCTCTATCTGTTGACTTCATTTACCAATGACCAAGTGTTAACCTCACTTTAGGTCTCGCCCAATAGACTTCTAACTTTGAGCCACCATGGAAAAATCACTGTCTCAAATGGTTTCTTTAGGCCACCTTTTCCCACTCTGAGACCTAACTCCACTATGGATGTTTGAATGCAAAGATAAAAATATCCAAAGGTTGAACCTTCTGTAGACCCCTCTCATCAGGTCACCATCTTCGAGACTTCGCCCCATCCTAGCCATTACTAAAAGGATCACCATCCTTCTGCTACTTGGAACCTACCCTCTCCATTGAATTCATGCTCTTCAAACAATAAAGTAGACAAGGAGGCTCCTCCTCCTATTAGACTTGATGTCGTGGGTCGTTGATAGTGGAATGCCATGTGACTTCTTCTGACTTAAACGGCTATGACCCAATTTCCTCCCATCCCTTCCGACCCAAAATGTTGAGATGACAACTAAATTATGCCACCACCTTCTAGAGCCACAAGTATCGCCTGGCAGAAATCCACCCTCAGGTTGTTGTGCCCTGAAGGTTGTCCCTCTTGTAGTTTCTCCAAACAACCATTAGTCCAAGGAAGTCCAATCTCTTGGGCCCGAATTGGTCAAATTCCCTACTATAAAATGTTAATGCCAATCTAGAAGATACATTAGGATTCTTAAATGATGTTTTATTTAATCTAATGTTGTATTTTCAAATTATGGCTAACTTTCTCATATTTTTTAAGCTTGAATGTTCTTACCTCTCTCTCATCCATAGGATTTAAGGAATTGAGTGCAAGGCCCTTAGAGGCGGTTGTAGAGAATGACAAGGGAAAGAAACCAACAGAAGCAACCTGTGGAAAAGAAGATAAAGATCAAATGAAGTATAAGTTCCAAGGGGAACCTCTCAACTCCAAGGTCACCTCAGGCTAGAAGGAGGTCTCTGATACAAACATCGGACATGTGGACATTGATGAATTTAAACAAAGGGTATGGATCAACCCTACAATAGAGAGTGCATGAAAGATTATAATTAGTGGACTGGCTAAATTTGTCAAGTTTTCACCAGCTCTCATCACTCTCAACCTTGTAATGGCCTGCAGGTAGGCATACTAGCTAGAGACTAGAACAATTGTTGATAGAGATGAAAATATTTTGACTGACTTCTCTACCAAGTCAATAGGAAAGACCTTCCATATCCCTACCTTTGGGAAGATGGAGGAAGCAACCAAGGAAGATGGCAAGGAGATGTGGGATGAATATCCCCTCAAATGAAAATGGCTCATAAATCAATACTAGCTAAAAGAGAAGAGGGGTAGTGCTACAAAAGTTCCCCAGGAGCTCTTCCGCAGTGACTTCTATGAGGATTACCACAACTTGGTAACCCTACTCAGTAGAGTAATGGTCCTTTTGACTACGACCTACTTCCAAGAATGGATGTTGTACTTCATGGGAGAGATTCTTTGGGGCAATACCAAGTTCTATTGGGTCAAAATTATCAGCAATTTCCTGCATGAGCAATTCATGGCTGTCAAGAAGACTTCAAGGTTTTACATGACATCATACTTGGTTTATTTGTTGGCTGATAAAACACAATACTAAGGTTTGTTCAGAGCTCCTGATGCAAAACTAGGCAGAGAGCTAAAGGTTTATGATAGGTACCCTCAGTTGCAGTTTAGGAACTTTAGGAGGAATTACTATAGGGTTAACAATGCCTTCATAGGCCACATCATCAGATTGCTCAAGGGTGATTTGGAAAGAAGAGTCTCCCATAGTGTGAATTCCTTCCTCCACCAATTTTCCTTCTTGTTAATTCAATTTCCTAAATTTACCTACATCTGAGCTAAAGGCTTTTCAAAGAAACCATACAAGCTACCACAGTATCCCAATGACTGAATCATATTGTTAGAACTCTCTTGGCAGTTATGACATGCACATGCCCTATTGAGTAGAAAGCATAAGGTAGTGATTCCTTATCCCCTCTCCTTTAGCCAAGGGCTATATGAGTTCCACACATCTCAATGTGCTAAAAAAAAGATAAAGAGCTCATGGAGTATAACTTAAGGTTCCACACTATCTGGCCACGAATGGACCCTTATGATAAACTAAAGAAGATGGTCGCAGCTGAATATTCCCATTTACATCGTGTTGAAGATTTTTGGTCCAATTGCAAAGATGATAATGAAGTGCGAATGAGGCACTATATGCGCGTGATTGCAAATTTTGTGAAGAGGGTCAATTTGTTTCTTGTACCAAATCAAGTAATGGAAGAAAAAAACATAGTAATGGATCCTTGATACAATAGTTGCTAACCTATCACTACCACTAATTAACTAGGATGAGCAAGAGGTCGATAACCTTGATATTCTATCCAAGCCCATTGAGACCAGAACAAACAAGTGGATTGATGGGTAAATTTCCCAATTGAAGAAACAAGGGGTCACTTTAACCTATGAGGAGCTTGAGGAAGAGCTTGCAAGTAAAATTGACAGTGGGACAACTACTACCTCGACTGGAGAAACTGCAAGATCCCCTCCAACCACCAAGTCAAGGAAAAGAAAAGAAGCAACTGAAAACCAACCTAAGCCCAAAGTGTATGCAAGAAAAGCTTCAGAGGGTCAATCCTCCAAGAGACCAAAGATATTGGGAGGTCTTGACACCATTCATGAGGACCCCCTCCATGAAGGAGAAGTAGAGGCCAAGCAGCCAAAGTCTCCACCTACTACCTCTGCTCTTGCCATGACAACTACTACTGATGTTGTTACTATTGTTTCCCCTCTGCCTACTTCTTAGGTGATGGTAGCTACCTCCCTGCCTGTGGTGGACATCTTTTTCCACCTTGCCTCCACTCCACCCATGACCCAAGTAATGGTAATAGATTCTTCTTCTGTCATCACTTCTCCACTCTCCTCTTTCCCCATGTGTCTAACGACATCACTTCCCCTAGCAAAAAGAACTATGCCAATGCACACGCTTTCACTTCTAGAGGCCTTCTCCCAGCATATTCAAAAAATTCCTATAGAGCTATTAGGAGTGCTAATGAACCCAGCTATTTAGGTTGCCTTGTGAAAATTCTCACTAATATTCTTTCCTCCACTCCTCCAACTTAGCCACCAAAAATGAAAGCCACAATGGAAATATCCCTGGAGTTGGAAAGATAAGAGAAGGAAACCAAAAAGGAGATTGAGGAGGAAGCATATGACTACCATGAGCATCCCAAGTTCCAATTCCTACCAATTGATGAGGCGGTGCACGAAGGTGAAGAGACAAAATTGTCTAAGAGTGATGGAGAAGACACTAGAACTAAATATATTATGGAGACCTTTGATTCATACCTCGAAGAGAAGTTAACTTGATAGTTGAAGAATGTTGGAGAAGAAGTGGAAAGACCACCTTCCATAGAAGAAAAGAAATCAAGTGACAAAATGGAGGAGGACATTGAACCTCCAACTGGGGAGTATGATGAAAGCCCCAAACACGATGAAGAAATGTCTCTCTCAGGAGAGAAAGAAGAGAAAGAAAAGAAAGAACAAGAAGACGTACTGCCTCAACATGAGGAAGAGAAAAATAAGGAAGAAGATAAACCCCAAAAGGAGGTTGAAGCTCACAAAATTCCAAAAACAAAATAGCCTGAGGAGCATGGGCATGATGAAAAAGAAGAAAAGGAAACTAAAAGGAAAGACAACCCCAAAGGGAATGCAACCTCTAAGTCCCAACAAAAGGAGACTATGTTTATTCAAGATTATTATGAGGAAGGAAGGACAGAACAAGAGGTTCTCAAGGACAAAGAAATTGAAATCATAGAAGAAGAATGTGGTCTTAAATCACCAAGGGGAGAATCTCAGATGTTAGAATGGCTTTAGAAATAGTTGAAAAAGAAAACCACGACCTCAAAGGATCTGAGGACAAGGCTACAGGCCATCTTGGCCCGAGCCCAAATAAGGACGAAGAAAGAGAAGAAACATAAGGTTAGATCTCAGCTAACAATGGATACCTCTGGATCTAGAACAGTGAAAATAGCCACACCAATGATAGGAGAAGGAATCAGTTATAACATCTCCACCATTGATTTGGGGATGGCTACAAGAGAACAAAATATTGATCACCTCCAAGGGTCTATTGCCACTATCGTGCATTAGATGCCTAAGGATGAGATTTCCAAGGAAGAACTAAAAGCGCAGGTGACTAACTTGACAACATATATTTAGTAGTGGTCATCTGTAGAAGACCTTCCTACCACATCCTTGTCACCACCACAATTATTGTCCAAGGACGATATTGATCAACTTGAGAAAATAAAGAATTGGAAAAAATCCACGGAGGATTGGTTCATACGGGTCATCTACAACGGAAACATGGGCATCGACCATGTGGTTAGAACCACCGACAAATTCCTGGAGTTGCAAAGAGTATTCGAGGGAATAAGGAAGTTTTGCACTGACTTCCCTGAGTTATATAGGATCAAATACCCCAAACTTGAGGCTATCCACAAGGTACCTAATGGATCTTGGGAAAAGGAGTTTTCTTTGGTAAAAGGTAATCACTAGCTCAGGGAGACGTGGAAACTAAGCCTTGACCACATAAAAGAGGTATTCAAGCAAGTTCTCTATGAGGTGGAGCTTGAGATTTATTGGATCAAGGAATTCCAGGCTTTTTATGAGGAATGCATAAAGTTAATGACAAACTTATATATCCCCATTTTCGAGTTAGATCCTAAAAAGATAAAGCCCTAATTTCACAAGAAAATGGAGAACGAGACTACAGATGCACTAACGCTAGATTTCATGGGTTTTGCAGCTCGAGCCTTCACCCAGTCTGAGTAGGTGATTAAGAATGCGCAAAAATTTGACAAGGACTAGGATACCATCACAAAAAAATCAAGGAGGCTAAATTTTCAAGTAATCTAATTTGATATATTGGAGTGGGGCAAGCTCCAGGAATTGATCAAAAAATTTGTGGAGTAGGCCACTTTGAAGAGGAATGTAGGAATTCACGTGATTTATGATGAATTCCTTACAATGTAGCTACAGTAGAAGGAAATCAACAAAAATACAAAAAAGCTATAGTGCTGCCAAAAGAAGACAAAATAGGGAAAAGAAAAGAATGTAATTTTAAATTGTAGTATATTTGGGGGTAGGTGAAACCCTAGTTTTGTAGTGAAACTTGGCCACACAATGCAAATCAACCTTGGACATTCATTTTTCTTTTTGAACACTATAAATAAGGGGTCTCCTCTCATTTTCAAGAGAGATTTGAGTTGTTGTAAAGGTGTGCTACTAAAATTTTAATAGAATTTCATTGAATTTTGGTGAATTGTTGAGTTTTAGTTGCATGTTACAAGGTTCTTTTCCCATAGTTAGTTAATTTGAAGTAGATTTACTTTGTTTTTCTTCATGTTTTAGCTTGTTCTAGTAGATTAGTTAATGTTGTTCACTAGTTTTGAAGAATTTCGTTCTGTACTGGAAACTTTCCTTGTCCATCATTTTTGTTGTTTGTTGATGATGAACAACTGTGTAAAGTTAGTCTAGGAATAATCTAAAATTTTCTCTAAACTTCTATCTTTTATTCATGCCTATGGTCAATGAATGGTTGAATATCTACAGTCCTTGGAAGGTTGCACAAATTTCATAAGATTGTGAAGCAAACTTGTTAAGTGAAATTTTGTTTTAGGAAAGTTGTCCGTACCAGGGTCCTCCGTGACCACTATTCACTGCTAGTTTCAGATCTAGGAACCTTCCCTCTTCCCTACCTTTCTTCCTTTTTTTCTTTAATAAATAACCTATTGGTTGTTTTCACAACTAACCAGCAGGTCTGAGCAAGCACCTATGAGCTTGCCACACTCAATGCTTGTATGCTTGCTAGACAGGTGGCCAACTAACGAGATGCAATACCTAGTTATTGCATTCTCCTTCACTTCGGGCTCTGCAAGACCCAGGAGGGTGTTCCTTAAGCACACTATGAGATTTCTTGTAAGCAACCAGTGCATACTCTTACAAGACTTCAAATAAAACTAAGCAGATGCACTCTCGGGCATGGTTAAAGTGTACACACTCATCCAAGAGATGGAAAATCGTTGGATAAGAAAGACAAATTAACAGAGAATGAAACTCAACACAAATATCATTCATGAAACATGAAACATTAACTTGAATGAATGTTCTTAAGCAAGATAACTGAAACCCTAAAGAAAAATAGCATATATCAGATCAGTGCCAATATCCATTGGGCTAGGAGTCAAGACAATCTGCAAACAGAAGGAATGATTACTTGGAAAAATAAAGCCTATGTGAAACTAACCTTATTAATCCCACAGCTAGTAATCAGATCTTAAAGACTACTTATCAAATCCTTCAATCATACATATAAATTTATGAGATGATGAAAGCAATTTAACCTGTTCCTTGAACATGAGCTATTATCAAAATAGACAATCCAAGAAAGTATTACAAAGGCTAATGGAATGATCCTTGATCAGTTTCATTAACAATTCAAATGTACAATCCAAAGGAGAGACTCAAAGACCTAAACAAATACATTCGGGTTCTGGTATGCATCCAAGAACCTTATAATTTACAGACTGTAACCCTAGACCTCAAAATTTGGTAAAAACCTGACTCTGTGACTTAGTGCTCTTTCAGTTCTGATTTCAGTATCTGGCCAAAGACCTTTACAAATGATTCAGACATTCCTTTTAAACAGTCCAGGGATTGCCATCTAGCTCATAGCCACATCAACACGCCACATCAGACCCCAACTCCATTGTGACCAATCAAAACACTCGCTATGACCTTCAACAACTTCTCAGGTCTTGTAAATGCCACTGGTCGGGTTGCTGCAGGAAAGACATTCCCGCACGAATGAAGCCAGGCAATCAATGTCAAATCCACCGCTGAATCCGGGTGTCCAGACTCGAGCCATGCCATCCTTGTCCTAGAGTCATCGCCATGAATGCTGGTTCAGTGGATCCAGCGACCCTCTCATCTACCACCATGAATGCTCCAAGTCTTTGCACACAAACATAATAGAAACCCTGAAACACGTGAAATTGAATATGGGTCGTCGATCGACAGTGATCGGGCAGCTGTCTTTTAAATATCAATAGTTGTTGAAGCAGGAAACCATCGTCGGTAACACATAAAGAGGTCGGGGAGACCATAGGCCAAAAATCATATGTTGCATCGAATGCTCAACATAGTCGGCAAGAGTTGGCCAGGTTAGCCAGACATCATGGCGAAGATACCACGGCCGAAGGGAGTCACACCAAAGGGTTAACATAATTGGCGAGACAAGTCAGGGTTAGGGAGACATCTCCCCGACATAATGAACACAAGCTGATGGGAGGGGTTCTCGGGAAGACATCACCCCAAAGAAAATAACTCTCACCGATGAGCCTTTGAAAGAAACCCCTTATGAGATGTCACTATGACTTTATGTTTCTTTCACCGATGCAACCTTCTCCCTTGTGAATGTCGCCATAGCCCGAGGTCATTGGTGAGATGTCATATAGATCGTGGAATTATACTGAAAACCCACCTCATTCTTTATATGCCGCCAAGACTTATGACCTTCTATACTGATGCCCCTGCATTCACTCACTGTCACTGTAGCTTATTGCTCTTGGGGAGACCCTTTGTAGATATCACATTGCTTTGCCAAAAACTTTGAGCCATAATGTATCGCCAAGACACCGCCAACCCTACACCGAAAAGACTCTCATGTCATTATAGCATTCAACCTTCGGCGAGATGTTATGTAGAGAATGCCTTACTTCACCAAAAATCATCCGAGGTCATTCACATTCGCCAAGACAAAATGGGTCTCTCGCCGATAGAGTCCACCTATTGCCATAACATGAAAACCTCGGTGAGACGCTATGTAGAGTGAAAATTTATGCCAAAACAACCGAGCATTAGGTCACCGAGAGAAGAGAGAACTCTTGCTGAGTGCCATTTTAAATCATGTCGGCAAGACTTGAACCCTTCGCCAAGACCTCTCGCCACAATACAAAACATATGCCAATAGAATACAAAATGCACCTGTCACCAAGACATCAAAAACTCGGCAAGAGGCTAGCCCGATAGCCAAAAGATACGCCGATAAGGGTTCCCGCCGTCACCACAACAAGAGGAATGTCACGCTGACAACCTGCAACAAAGAATAGTGGAACATACACAGGTCAAGGAAACAATTGGGTACCTATGCCGACATGAACCAGAATGAAAAATATGCATGACACAATGGATTCAAATGGATCACACGACAGAATATGAGCGAGTCAATATGAGGAAGGGACAATATGCTATTGATAAGGGCTCAATTTGAACACTCATGGATGCAATTGACTATGAAAAATTTCAAAATTTTATAGTTCTAACAGAACCAAAGGGAGAAACACCCACCAGAAGTGAATTCAAACATGCTGAGCTCAACCCTTGTGGGAGCTTAACCCATGTGCGGAAATCAGAAACACCCCATAGCTAAAGTTTTATCATGAAAAACCAGAGTACACAACTAGACAATGAGAAAACCAGAAATGGCACTAACATAACCTATGCTAAGGTTCATTTCACATTGTAAAGCCAAATCTAAAGCTAAAACAAGAGTTTATGACTACTTTTTGAACCTACAACAATTGCGCAACAAATTCCCCATCTGAGGAACTCCACTTTACGATCCAACTTCCTTCCAGATTAACCCCATAAGTCTTCCCTATGATTACCAAGAAAATCACATTGAAACAGCTAAGAAATTCTATGCATGTCATTACTTGACACCCAAGAGACCTTGGGGTGATTTTCAACAATTCATTGGTTGAGATTGTCTTTCAAGAGAGGTAGTGCACCTACACACTACCTGTGTTGAGAAAGTGCATAAAAAACACATCAACAAGTTTGAAGGTGAAGACTATTACTACTGAAGAAGTCAAAGCTTTGACTTCATCTTGAATATTCTAATGACAACTAGCATATGCCACATGCTACATTTTGATTTTTTATTTCTAATTCTCTTGATAAGACTTTAAGTTTGAAATTTTGAGGCCTTGTTCCTATAAAAGGTTGTTTATTGCTTTACTTTTATTTTAAGTTTAGAATTTGTGGATGTCGAAAGAGCTAAAACTTCTCTAATTATTCTTCATTTTTCCTATTTTATGAATCATTTTAGACTAAAAACTTGTATGCGCATAGACCTTAATCAATATCAATGCCAATTTGATAGCTACCTATCTCATGTATCTTTTGTAGCTAGTTTTGTTAGTTCGGCTGAACAAGATTGTAAGTTGCGCCATTTAAGGGTGCATATAGAACCTACTCGGTGTCCAAACTAAAAACACCTTCTTTAAAAGCTCACATCATTTTATATCTAATTGTGAAGTAGTCTGGTTAAGTATAAAGTGGTTTTCTTTGATTTGATTAACTCTTGGGCATGCATGGAGAATAACTAGGAGAAATTGTATATTTCAATATTTTTTAATGCTTTATTAGACTAGATATTTAAATTATTGAAAATGTTCCAAAAAATAGATGAATGAATGGAAATTTATTGAAAGTATTTCATTTTCTATGAAATTGTTGAATGCCTAAAGCTAAATCTACTTATATGATAGCAAAATTGTTTGAAATTGATGAAATATTATTACAACAATATCACATCATACCCTAAAGTGAACCTAGTATGGTAAATATCTAACTATCAAAGACTTGGGATTGAGCTAAGACAACCTTTCTCCTATAACATGGACACCCAGAGGTTTCCCTAGTTAAGTCTTTCAATAAGATAGGTTCTCCATGGTTTGTTTGTGAGGACTTTATCTACATTATTTCTAGGAGTATCATCATCATCAATAGGAACTAGAAATAGAAGGATGGCCTCTTTGTTGTTCTTTTCATTTTATTGGATTTGAAACTAGATTTGTGCAAAGTCAATAGATCTCAATCTGGCGATCCTTATGTAACTTTAGTTGAGCTTAGTGGTTGAATGCCATCTAGACCCTAAAATTCTAGAAGTGTAAGTGAAAATTCAAAAAAATCCAACTATTGTAACACCACCACTGCCTCCCATAGTGATGACTTTCTTCAACATAGAGTCACCTATTCAATTTTCCATATATAATGATTTACCAAAAAATCCTGACAAGTTGTGTCCAAAATATTACCTTCACAAAGATGTAGAGGAACATATTAGTATCTTTAAGGATACAAGTTTTAGAGAAAGGATTTAAAATTAGTATTTCATGTGTAGGTTGTTCTCATATACCTTAAGCGATGAAGTTTACCAGTGGTATACCAACTTACCTTGTAACTCAATTAGATCATGCAAAGATATGGAAAGCCAAATTTTGGCTATATTTCGAACACAAGTTGATCCTACCTTGTTATATCAACAATTTAATAAAATCAAAAGGTTTGATGGAGAACCTATAATTTCTTTTAATGACAAGTTCCAAAAGGCTTATTCTAGGTTACAAGCACCTTATGGAGTGGACAATTTGATTGCTTTTGTAGTTTATTATACAATGGTAGATCCTCTAACTAATATGTTTGTAAAGTGAAGGGAAAATCCTCCCACTACTTTACCTGAAGCCTATGCTGAAGTCATAAGTGTAAATTTAGAAATGAAACACCTCAAAAGTGGATCTTCTGCAAATGGAAGAAATGGATTGAAAAATTATCCTATCTCGAGTGTGAATGGAGTCCCTTTTAATCATCTAATGAATCCTAAGACTTTTTCTTCATTTTTCAAGAATGGGACATTTCCTCATAATACATTCTTTCAACTAGGAAATAGTAAAGCTTTAGTCCCTCACAATAGTTCAACCATCAGAGAGCTGCATCCTAATGAAGATTCTTTCTTCTCACAAACTCACCAAAGTAATAATGTTAAAATTATAGATGATAAGGAAGAAATTAGAGAAATTAAAACTCAACTCAAAAGATTAATCATAGAGGTTATACAATTAAGAAATCAAAATTTGTATTTTGAAAATAACAATTAGAATTCACGAAGTCTAGTGTATAATGCTCCCAGACCACTTAGACCTTGGAACACATGACCAAATAATGGATAGATATCCACACCTTTAGATAACACTAATTATTTTGATGATAGATCCATGCCAAAGGTGAATTTAGCTAACCTTGTGATGAATAATTGGTGTAGAATTCACAATACAAATGCTCACACTAAAGTAGATTGTCCATAGTTTAAAACTGCTTCAGATATTCTTCTAGCTACTACACATTACAACAAATAGTGTGACTGTCATCCTCCTAAAGGAAATGAGTTGGTTCCAATAGGATATGATTCTGTCAATCAACCTACTATTGTCAGAAGTTATACTCATGAATATGAAAGAGACAGTTCAGTCATGACTTTAGAAACATATACGTTTCCTTATCAAGATGAAAATGAAACTTAGGAAGAAGTTGATGAAATTCATGCTTTTTAACAATATTAGAAAGGACATAGTTATAACTTGAGAATTAACACAAATGGTGGAAACGAATTTAACTGGCCTTTGACCACATCAATCCCGCCTAACAACTTCAATACTCCACCTTATGATAAATAAATAAATACTACAGGGTTACCTAAGGTAACCAATAATTATAATTCATCAAATGTTTCACGGAGTGAAAAGGTAGATCCCGCTAACTTGACTAATTATTTAGCAAAAGAAAGAAAAAAGGTAAAAATCAGCCTTTCTTTATCAGAAATGCTCAAAACACCTATGATCAGGAAATCTTTCTTAAACACTTTGGAAAATCTTCCAAAGGAAAGAAAATTTATGTAATCTAAGTTGAAAGATAATTCCATTAAGGTAAAAGACAAGAACATTGCTCCTATGGAAAATGCATAAGTAGCCTTTTACGAAGGAAAACTAGAATCCTCACCATTTTTACTCATGCTAAGAATAATTGGTAATAATATTCATAATTGTTTAGTAGACTCTAGAGCATCTACTAATGTGATGCCTTTGTCCATATGTCAAATGCTAGGGTTCACTCCGGCAAGTTCTTTAAAGAAAGTTACTCAACTTTACAAAATTGAAGTAAATATAGTCAGAGAGTTAACTAATATTCACATGTAGCTAGCATCAGATCCCAATATTCAATATTCCATAAAAATTCAAGCTATCGAGATACCTGATACTTATGACATGTTATTGAGCAGGGATTGGCCGTAAACTTTGAATGGATATATGGCCACTAATTTCTCACATATGTGGTTACCATGGAAAGAAGTTCCTAATAAAATTTGAATTGAAAGAGAACCATGCATGAAATACATGATCACTGATTATGATAAAAAAAAAATTCTATATATTGATGTAGAACTAGGAGTTTATAAAATTTGAAGTTCAAGAGTTAAAATAGAAGAAGTATTTACATGTAATGATGAAAAGAATAATCAAATAACTCTTAGAAAAAATTTCTTAATTGAATCAAATTGTGATTCTTCCAAAGAAGAAACTAGTCATTATGATAAATTTTGGAAGAATATTGATACAAAAGCTCGAAAGAGCGATAAAATTGAAATTTCACTAAAAATGTTTTTTATTGCTAATTGATTTTTGGATTTGATTGTGTAAGAATTTTTGCATCGATGTTTTGGATCACACTCTATGATCCATCATCAAGATGGAGAAGAGAGCATAAAGAGTAAAAATGAAAAAATTTAGACCCAGAATTGTATAAAAAGGTAGGGGATAGGGATGAGAGAGAATGTTGGCACAAGAAACAAGGTAACCAAAAAATATAATGAGAAGGAAATAAATAAAAAATGAAAAATGAAAAAATAAAATATTTACAAGAGAACAAGAGACAAGCATTAAATAATAAGTAAACAAATATTATAATATAATTACATAATAAGAATACAATAATAAAAACAACTAGAGAAAATAATCAAAAAATCAAAATAAAATATAATGATAACTATCCAATTAAATAATGAACTTAGACATCAAATTTCTTTTTGATTGCTTTTCGAGTGTATGAGCTCTACTAGAGTTTTGTGGTGTCTGCGGTCATCCTTGGCCCCTCTTATGTCATATTGCGTTTACAGCGTAGGAATTTCCTCTTTTCCTATGTGTACAACCACATTTAGTGTTGTTTTTGTGTTTTAATATGCCTTCAACAACCTCTAACCCAACAATTCATGCTGGTGTTGGCAGTTCGACAACTTTTCTCAATGGATCCCCCTCCTAACAAGTGCCCTTGGAAATTTGTTCTAAATTTTTTTCATGAGGTATGCATTCTAACTCTCCTGTTGATGTGGTTTTACCTTTACTAGAGTTTGATTCTGCTTGTCAATGTCTTGAAAGTCACACCCTTGTTGAGTATTTTATTGGTAGGACTCCCCTTGAAAGTGTGCTTAAGAAATAGGTTAGAAAAGCCTGGGTCCCTCATGGGGTCTGCCTTGATATGGTCCAAAACTTGACCAAGAGTTTTTTTCTATTTCTCTTTTCAGAGGTTAGTCATGTACAGGCCATCTTAGGCCATGGTCCTTGGTATGTCTAATCTTCCTTCTTGGTTTTCTAGGCATGGACCCATGATTTTACTATCTCAAATGAGACTAAACTCTGAGTCCCAGTTTGGATTGAGTTTCCTGGTCTCCCTTTTCCTTGTGTGCCCTTTTTGAATCATATTGCATCCTCCTTAGGGAGGGTTATCCGCATTGAGCCAAATAGGTTTTTTTAGGCCCGTCCCCAAAAAAGGGTTTGTGTGGAAGTGGACCTTTCCAATGACTTGAAATACTCCATTGATATCCAAATAGGAGCTCTCTGACACACCCAGAAGGTCACTTATTTCAATCTTCCCAACACATGTTATCAGTGTTATTCCACCGACCACAAGATTAATGACTGCCCCTTGGTAGTGCCTCATACACCTTCTTTGTCATGAGATGTTGAGCAGCCCCGTCAGGTGAATTCTTCTGTTGGTAAGCAAGATACGGATTGGACTACTGTTAGAAACTACAAGAATAAGTCTTCTAGTTCTAGGTTGGCTTCCAAAGCTACCAAACTAGTGAAAATTGTTCCAAACCCTTCCACAAAGGGGATGACAACTCTAACCAAGGTTGATAGCGTGCCTTTGCAGCCTCAGCCTAAGACCATGCCTCAGCCTACTGCTATTATGATGGCACGTCCGAGTGTTTCTACTCTTGTGTTAGGAGCTTAAAAATGTTCTCGCAGCCCTTCTCCTCCCAGGGAAGGGGAATATGTTCAAGAGAAGTGGAGAATTTCCTCTCCTTTTATTCAAATTGGTTCAATGCTACCAGAATTTTTGCAGACTCGTTTCTCTTCTCTGAACGAAGAGGAACTGGATTCCGATGAGATGGACGCATTTCATCCATGAATTTCCTTTAATGGAATGTTTGGGTCTAACAAACCTCTCCAAAAAGTATACTGACAAAGATACCTTGCATAAGTTGTCTGGTATTGAAGTGCTTTTCCTCCAAGAAGTTAAAATTTCTTGTTTTTTGCTTGCCTCAACTTGTCACTCTATTTAGCTAGCCAGTTCCATGTTTTGCACTGCTCATGAACCTAGGCATGGTAGAGTTGTCACTCTTTTGTCCCCATGATGGCATTCCTGTGTGGTTGACCATGGGTGTGATCCCCCTCATTGGCTCATCTGGATTCTTCTTAACATTGATAATCATTCTTTCAGGATTATTAATGTTTATGCCCCTAATGATGTTGTGGAACACTCTGTGTTTTGGCTATGGATTGTTGACTCATTGCCCGATGCTACCTATATTTTATGTGAGGATTTCAATATGGTTGAGGTGGCATATGAAAAATATGGTACCTTGCCGTTCAGATGGGTAGCTGGTGAAAGAGAGGCATGGTTCTACATGCGCAATAAATTGGGGCTTTTTGATCCCAATATTGGCCACCGCCATTCTCATTCTCTCTGGCACACCTAGTGTAATCACAGGGTTGGTTCTGACATAATTTTTAAATGCCTCGATTGTGCCATGATCTCGGCTCAATATTTTTTCTATTTTGACAACTCTTCCCTTCTGGTTAAGTCGTTATAGGATGTGACTCTGTCAGACCACTTCCCCATTTTCTTTCGCATTGAATGGGAGTTTCAACAGCCTTGCACGTGTAAGACTCAATTATTTCTTAACATGTCGTTACATTGCCACAAGCCTACCTTGGCCCACATTCGTAGAGTTTGGAATTTGGAATGTAGGCCAACCCATCATACAAGTTGGATTACTTGGTGGAATGATGTTATCACTCGCACTACTAGATTTCTTCACATTTATGGGTGCCAACTAGCAATTTTTCACCGGTGGTCTTATGAGGCTAGTGTTGTGCAATTTTTGCACACACGCCCCACCAGAGGTGGGGAACCTCTTTTTCCTTTTTCATCTTTGCCTCTTGGCTTGTCAAATTTTCATTTTGGTCTTCTTGGGAGGTTATTTTGGGATTAAGTCTAGACTGGGTTTGATGAGGACAATATTTTGAGGCTTTAGGGGAAATTTGACTATCTTGGAATTCAAAAATGGGGAGTTTCAAGTGAATTTTCAATGTTATATGTAAATATTTTTTACACATGTGGATAGAGGATGAAAAATTAGGCAGGGTTTCTTTTTGAACTTTTTGAAAATTCCTTCTAGAAAAAAAGTTATGAGGTTTAGGGGATTTCGACCCTGTAGGGAATCCGGAAAAATCCGTTCCCTCAGGATTTTTCTGAAAATTCCTTGACCCCTCAAAATCCCAAGACTCAAAACCTGAAAATTTCCAAAATGGAAAAAATTGATTTTTTCTTCCATGGAATTTTTTTGCATTTTTTTCCAAAAATGGAATTTTTTTCCTTGAAATTTTAATATGTTCCCGAAAATGGAATTCTTGAGATGGATAGAAAGTTTTTTCGTGATATCTTTTTTTCAGGATTAAATAAATATTAAAAGGGGAACTTGCATATGGATTCATGCCAAAAGGGAAATATGGAAGAGTTCAATTGAAATTTTTAAAAGTGGAACTTGCATAAGAATCCATGCCCAAACTATCTATAGCTGGAAGGAGTTTCTGGAAGACATGTGAAGCTGATCTCATCCTCCAATCAGAATTTTCATTAATGACAAGCTGGCATAATATTGTTTTCTCATTGTTCCATGATGTAACTGCTTTTATGCAATTGGATGATGATGTACCATAAGCTCCCAAATTAAATGTAACTGTTGGATCCCTCTAGAGGTGTAATTTTTACCATTGGATGAATTCAATCCTGGCCATTGATTCAAAATGTAATTTTCTATAAAAGGCCAGTACCTTCTCATTTGTAAAGGGGGTTAGACTAGATTAGAAGAGCTGATTAGAATATGTAAAAGCTAGAATTGGCTAAGTTAGAGAAGTCAGTAGCTATAGGAGAGGAGAGACTAGAAATTGTTATGTAATGTTGGAGAAGTTAATGCAATTGGATTGTTTATTTGGCAAGCTTTGTGTTACACTTTGATAGTTCATGGTTTCTTGTTCTTGATTCTCAAATGTTAGATGTTAGATTTCAATTCTTTTGCAATGATGATGAAATGTTAATGATGTTGATCGATCTCTAGTCCATACTTTTAGCAATTTCTTGATTGTAATTTGTTGTGTAAAGTTAGTTTGGGCCTTATTTTGTGCTAAGTTCAACTATGGATGCTTGTTTACATTGCGTCAATTATTGGGTATGTGGATGAATATTCATAGTCTGAAAATCTTCAGTTTCCTTAGAAGATTGCACCGTTTATGTGGAGTTGTAGGTTTGTCCTTGATCAAATAGAGATTGGTTTCATTGGGGATCTGTCCATCTGCAACATCCATCATTGTTGTGATTGATCTTAGGTTTTAGTCTTAGAAATATCTCTTAACCCTTATTTCTTTTGCATTTTATTTTGAATCTGTGTCAGTTTTAGGATTAAAAGCATTACCACATTGCTACATTTGATGAAAATACACTTCCAACATTGTTCATTTGTAAGGTCCCTTGTGATTACCATCATTTTCACATTATCATTGAGTTTTTTATGCATTAGCAAGACCTGACATTAGAGACCTTGGGGTTATCTCTTGAGGCTTGCTGATAGATATTTACCTTTCAAGAGAGATATGATTTCCATATTCTGTCTGAGTTGTTGCTATGCAGAAATTACCATCAACAGCTACCATTGCCGACTTGCACTCAACTACTGAGGCTTTAGTGGCCAGCCCCTTTTCCCCATCATTGCAAGTTAGAGTGGTATAATTAAGGCACAAAAAGAAAATTGTTGATAGTTATGCCACCAAAGGTGCGCAAATGAAGGCACGTCTTCAGTGGCTTAAAATTGGTGATTGTGCCTCCAAAGAGTTTTTTCTAGCCTTGCATGCCAGACACTCTTCCTTGGGCATTAAAAACATAAAAGATGGCATATAGGTGCTTTCAAAGTTGCCTGACATTCTCTAGGATTTCGTGCATCACTATGAGAAAGTGGTCACTACTCAAGACCCCACGCCGAAGTGACAACAAGCCCTCCATGACTACCTCGCTATCATGCCACATAGGCTTTCTTTAGCCCAAAAAAACTATTGTGATCAACTATTAACAATTGATGATCTAAAAGAAGTAGTGCACTCCATGGTTGATGATAAAGCCCCAGAGATTGATGGATTTCCTTGTGAATTTTACAAGGCCCTATGAGATTGTGTTGGTCTAGATTTACATCATGTATATTTAGAAGCATTTCATGCTAACTCTCTAGGGGAGTTAATAAACAAAGGCAATATTAAACTCATACCTAAATCTGGTAATCCCGAGGACATTTGTTACTGGCGGCCTATCACACTTCTCAATGTCTCCTACAAAATCATCACCAAAGTTCTCGCCTTAAAGATTCACCATCTTTTACCTTAGATTGTTCATCCTGAACAAATTGGTTTCATCAAATCTAGGTTTATTTTAGATAATATTATCACTATTTGGGAAGGCATGGAATGGGCTCAGTGCTCCAATCAGAAAGCCATGTTTATCAAGATTAATTTTTCCAAAGCCTATGATCACATTGAATGGTCGTTTATCCTTGCTATGCTATCAGCCTTGTGTTTTGGGCTCAATTTTATTCAGTCTGTTCAGATGCTCTTTGCAGAAACTTCAACCTGCATTACCATCAATGGCTACTAGTCCTCTACCTTTGGCCTCTTTCGTTCCATTCAGAAGGGTTTCCCGCTTGCTCCTTCTCTATATGTGCTTGATGCTAAAGGCTTTGGTTATCTTTTGGCCAATACAATTTCCCAACAACATGTTAAAGGCATCTTGCTACCAAAATCTTAGGCTTAGCTTGTCAATGGCCATTTTGTTGATGACCCTTTCCTCACTCTCTTGGAGGATGAGGAGAACATTCAAGTGGTGCTTGACTGCCTTAATAATTTTTGTTTCACCTTTGGCTCTGCCATTCAATGGTACAAAACTCTTTTCTATAGACAATCAGTCTTTCCTTTCCCTTCTCGGCTTCAACAATATGGTTGGAAGTGGATTGGGCTAGGAGAAATCTTCTGATTCTTGGGCATTCCTTTTGCTTTCTAGAAGTCTCTGGTTGAGCTATGGAAAGCTTTGATTTCTTGGGTTGAGTAGAAGTTGGTTTACTAGATCACCAAGCCCCTATCTCTAGCAAGGAAATTTCAAGTCTGCTTGAAATTTTTGGCCGCCAACCATGTTTATTAGTCCTCTTGTTGGGTGCCTTCTAAGTCTACCTATAACAAACTTGAGAAGCTACTCCAAGACTTTCTTTGGGCCTCTTTTGAAACCCATAGAGGGTTTCATCGTATTGCTTGGGAATTTTTTTGTCTCCCCAGAGATTTTGGAGGTTTGGTATTGCTCTCTACCTAGAGGCAAGGGACTACCTTGTGTGTTAAATGGATTATTTGTTCCCTTACAAGGGATGAGCCCTGGAAAATTCTTCTCTGCCATTGTATCTAGTTTGGTTTTCCTTTACACAAACCTACCTAGAAGGGGATTGATTTTCAAACCCTTCTTGTCATGAAGGAACCTATCCAAATTGTTGGGAATTTTATTTCCAAAAGCATTTGGCATGCTTGGGAAGTTGTCAAACCCTAGCTTCAACGGGCTAGCTCTAGTTTTTGTGATGGGCAGTCACTTAAACAATAAAACATCTGGTGGTCATCTCTTTTTTCTTGTAATGATCAACCTTTGGCTAAAGTGTCCTAGCTTAAAGCTCCCAGATTTCACAAGAATGGTATCTAGACCCTCCAACAACTTTTTCATAGACCCACTATGCCCATTATACACTAGGATGAGTTTTGTGCCATGTACAGGCTTCAAAACAAAGACTGTACTACTTTTGATGGTTTGGTGAGTGCTATTCCCGATGGGATGCATCATAAAATTGGTATTTGTGGGTGTAAACCTTGGTGGAAGGATTGGAAGTGGTACCTAGATACTCCTTTCAGGAACTACAAGCCTAGGCTTGGTTACAGGTGGATTTCACCCCATTTTCCTATGATCCAAAGTTTGAACTAGAGGTGGCTTCTCCAATCTCCTACTCCTATTTGGCATAAAATATTTGCTTCCACTTGGTCTGTAAGTGTTGAACCGAAGTTAGCCCATTTTTCTAGTGTGTTCTTTCCCAAGGCTTTCCTGTGGGCTCTTGGCTTGTCCACTTGGGGGTCTATGACCCTCGGTGCCCTCTCTATGGGAAGGCTGAGACTTTAAAACATATTTTTTTGTTTTTTCCAAGAGCTCAGCAATACTAGGAGAGTCGTTCTCTTGACATATGATTCTACTAGATGATTCACCCAAATTCTTGGCTAAGTATACCCAACTTTGGCACACTTTCAGGGTGGGAATCCTCTTCAATATCTGGAAAGACAAAAATGCCTACATATTTGCTCATTCTCAATTGGATTGTCAGGTTTCTTTGTACATAAAAGCTATAATTTGTTCTAATGTGTTATTATAGATTCAGGTGCAAGCCAACAAAGTGGCTCTTGAATTTTCTCACTTGTAGGTACTCCTAGACTATTGGGGCAATGCCTTGTGTACTGTTGCCTGGGTACCCACCTCACCCTCTTCTTCCCGTGGTCGGTCACCTTCTTGGGGCTAACAAGGGCATGGTTTTGTGTGTCCCCACTCTCAACCTCCTCTCTAACAGGACTCTCACCCTCCTCAGTGGACCCATTCTCCTCTATTGCAGGTTGGCCAGGGGTGGCCCTCTAGCAGTGCGTCAGGGAGTGGTGGTGGTGGCTCTAGGTGGCCCTCTAATGATACTACTGCTTCTGGTTCTGGTTGGTCAAACTTTGGTAAAAGTTTCCTGCGGCTGGCTCTTGCAATCTTGCCTTGTCATGAGGATGAAGATAAAGATAAAGATCAAGATACTAATGATGGTTAGGGTCCTCCCTCTGACATCACTCCTGACCCCACTGATGTATGGGGGAAGAAGGATGACAGAGACCCTCCTGGATTTGTTAGCACTACTATGGCCGCTTGATGGCTTTTTTCTTGTTATGTTTGTTAAAAACTTGATCATTTAGTTTTTCTGGGCCTAGCCCATATGACTCCAGGGGTGTGCCTTTTTACCACCCACTTTTTTTTGTGAATATGTACTTTTATATTATTTATTAATATAGTTTCCTATTCATCAAAAATAGAATAATGAACTTAATACAAATAACCAAAAAACATAGCAAACTAAGAATATACGAAACTAAAAATAATATACAAGAATATAAACATTATCACAAAAAAAACAATAATAAAATCAACAAAATACAATAATAAAAATAATACCAGAATATACATAGCAAGCCAATTAAAAACTAGCCAAGAAAATTCCCAACTAAACAAAGTTTAAAAACAAAGCTAAAACAATAAAAATCAAAATCAAAATACATAATCAAAACCATCCAATTAGATAAAGAACTCTATACAAATAAACAAAAAAAATAACAAACTAAGAATATATAAACTAAAAAATACAATATATAATATTAAAAATTAAGCAATTAAAAAATGAAGCAAATAAAATATAACAAATAAAATAATATACAAATAAAAACTAGCCAAGAAAATTCACAGCTACAAAATAATAAAATCAACTAGCTAAAATAATCAAAAATTAAAATTAAAATATAAAATCAAGACCATCCAATTACATAATGAACACAATACAAATAAGCCAAAAAAATAACAAACTAAGAAGATACAAAAATAAAAATTACCAAAATATAATATAAAATGAAGTAATTAAAAAAATTCATAAATAGTATAAAGGAATTACAAAAAGATAACCAAAAAGAAACAAAACGTAATTAAGGTTAAAAGAATTATAAACTCACCAATTAAGAAGAGGGTGAGAATGAACATCAAAAGATACAAAATAAGATAAAAATAAAGACACTAAAAAGAAGGAACAAGAATTAAGACAAAAGAATTAAAAACCAAGCTTCTAATATAAGAAAAAAGTACAACAAACCAAAAGAACTAAGAAATAAAAGAGAAGAAATGAAAAATAATCCAACAAAATAATTGAGCACACTTAAAGCCAAGAACTAGAATATAAAAGTAGATCAAGACAAAGAAAAGAGGAACCAAAAAGTGAAAGAAAAGATAACCTAAGAATTAGGAATGATATGGAGGCAATAAACACAAGGAAAACACAATGAAGGGAAAGGTAAGAAACACAAAAAAAGGGGGGGAGGGGACTATGAGGGAAAGGGGAGGCACAAGGGGAAGCAAGAAAAAGGATTAAAGAGAGGTGGGAAACTGGTGGGTTCTAAGGTTGGCTAACAGGGGTTGTCATGAAAGAATCAACCTCCATCCTTCATCACGATTGAGGTTTTACTATAGGATTGGTTTAGGTTACACAATTTTGCACATTTAGAAGACAATTGCATGATGTGCTTGGAAATAATTCACAAAATCAAAAACTAGTACTATCGAGAACATGATAAGATCAAGAGGTCTAAGCCAAAAATGTATGGAGACAAGGTCCAAGTTACACGGACTAAAAAGGATAATTTGGCAACTCTTAAGAATGGTAAGTTTCAGAGTATAGATGATCAATCTTGGATTCTTAAGTTTGATGGATCCAAATCAAAATAAGGAATTGGAATTGGAGTTGAACTCATCAACTTGCAAGGTAAATATTTTTTTGCTGCTTATCGATTGTAATTTGAATGTACTAATAACGTGGAAAAATATGAAGCTCTTATCCATGGTTTGATGCTTGCAATTAAGAAGAAAGTCAAAATTATTAATGTGCTTGGTGATTCTAAATTAGTAGTTAAGCAAGTTTGAAAATAGCACATTTGTCACTACAAGCAATTATCCAATTACTAACATAGAGTGTGTGATTTAATAGAATATTTTTGTGATTTTGACATTACTCACATTCCAAGAAGATTTAATCAAAGATTCGATGCTTTGGCTACTACTTCCAGTGCTTTATAACTTTTAGATGCCTCAGATTTGAGGAGATTTATAGTCAAATTAGTATAGTTACCTTTAGTTCCCAATAATGTTACAAATTTGGACGTGTTTGAAGATGATCGATACATATTTGAATTCATTACTAACTCCGGTATCTTTGAAGCATAAATAATTGAAGAAATAGACTACCCCAACGGTGAGATTCAAGACAAAGAATTAGCTCAAGCTAAAGATAATAATATTTTGAAAGGGATAATTGAGTTGGAATGACTGTTTGACATCAATCAGATAGTTCGACAAAAATATTTTCCTCAAAGTGATGGAGGAAAATCCAAGTTATACAATTTGCATACTAAATAAGATCCTAAAAACGTGCCTATAGGAAAGGTCTATACCAAAGAAAAGAAAATAAATATTGCTCAAGTACTCAAAGATTATTGGAAGGTTATAGCATGGACATATGATGATTTGAAAACCTATGACACTTCCATCATCACACATACAATACCGCTAAATCTTGGTGCAAAGCCTTTCTATTAGAAACAACAACCAGTAAATGCACTCTTAGAGCCATTAATCCAAAAAGAAGTCCAAAATATTTTATCAGCTAGAATAATAATTCCTATCATACATTCTACTTGGGTGGAAAATTTGATACCTATAAGGAAGAAGAATGGAGACATAAGGTTGTGCGTAGATTTCCAGAATCTTAAAAAAGCGTATGAGAAAGATAATTATCCACTACCTTCAATGGAAGAAGTTTTACAAATAGTTAATGGTTCATAGATGATGTCCTTTTTGGATGGATTCTTTGGATATAATAAAGTAATGGTAGCGAAGGAAGATTAGATGAAGACATCATTCACCACTAAGTGGGGGACTTTCACTTATAGAAGGATGCCATTTGGATTGATAAATGTTAGAGCTACATTTTAGAGAGTCATGTTATTTTTGAGACCTGATAGGAAAATTTATTATCATTTACATGGATGATCTAATAGTATTTTCAAAAAATATACGAGATCATGTCTAAGATATCAGAGCAATATTACAAAAGTGTGAAACTTATAGAGTTTCACTAAATCCTAAGAAATGCATTTTTGGGGTGACTGAAAGTAAACCACTAGGACATATGATTTCTAAAAGAGGTATCTCAATAGAAACGGGTAGAGTGAGCACATTGCTCAAGTTACAACCCATGAGAAGCAAAAAAGAATTGAAATCATATTTTGGTAAGATCAATTTTGTTTGGAAATTTATCATTGGATTTGTTGAGATAGTAAAACCACTCAATGATATGTTAAAGAAAGATGCAAACATAGAGTGGAAAAATGACGCTAAGCTTTCCTTTGAGAATATAAAATATATAACAATAGAAGCACCAGTACTAGTAAGTCTAGATTACATTAAACCTTTTTATATTTACTCTTTTGCTTCTGGTCATACTTGTGCAACAATTCTAACTCAGAAGGGCAAGAACAAAGAATAAAAGCCAATTGCTTTTATGAGTGCTCCATTTAAAGAAGTAGAGCTAAGATACATAGATGTTGAGAAACAAACCTTTGCTTTGGTCAAAGAAGTACAAAAATTCAAGCATTACATCCTCATGAGTATATTCAAAGCTATTGTCCCAAATGCTACAGTAAAAATGTTGTTAACATAGTGTGAGCTTAGAGAAAAGGGAGCTAAATAGGTTACGATATTGCGAGAGTTCAATTTAGAAATTATACCCATGAAAATGGTTCATGGACAAGCTTTGGTCAAATCTATTGCAGAAATAGATCCTTAGATCTTTAGCCAACAATATACTTTGGATGTAAAAGATCAAAAAGATTGGTATTTAGATATATGGAATTACTTAGTTAGTCATAATTTCCCCAATCATATACAAAGAAATCAAAAATCTTTTTAAAGAAATCACGAGGGAGTCTATTTGAGGTGTTTGAATAGAATGGAAGTGAACGAAGTATTGTAGGAATTGCATGATAAGTTTGGAGTAACTCACGGAGCACCTTTAGCTACTGCAGACCTCATTTTGAGAGCTAGTTATTACTGGCCAATGATTTTTAAAGATACATATGAACACGTGAAACATTGCTATACATGTCAAACTATGGTAGATAAAGGAAGATTCAATGTTCAGGCATTATAGCTGGTGATGGAGATGCATCCTTTTTCAAAATGGGGATTAGATTTCATTGGTACTATCAGTCCTCCATTGTTTATAGGTCACAAACTTATTCTAATTGCTATAGATTGTTGCACTAGATGGACTGAAGCATGTCCTAGCAAATAATGCACCATAGAGGTGGTAATCAAATTTTTGGAGGAAAATCTTATTACTGGGTTTGGAGTATCATATGCACTAGTGTGTGATAATGGCCCTGCTTTTTCTTCATCAAATTGTTCCAATTGGGCACTTGAATATGATATAACATTGATATTTTCATCTAAGTATTATCCACAAGGAAATGGATTAGCAAAATCATCAAATAAAAATGTATTGGATATAATTAAAAAGTTTATTGAAAAGAATCCTAGGGAATGCCATTCTTTATTGAAATTCACTCTTTGGGTAGATTGTACTAGGATGAAATCCATGCTGGGAAATTCTCCTTACCACCTAGTTTATGGGGTAGATCCTATATTGCCGATAAATTTGAAGTTCCCTACTTGGCAATTTTCTCAAGAATACATTGAATTAGATGATCAAATTGAAGCTCGATTGTTGCAATTAAAGCATTTGGATGAAAAATGTACCTGAGCTATAGATCATTTTTCTAGGCATCAATCTATGGTAAAATGACGGTTTGACAAAAGGGATAGATTAAAAACTTTTAGAATAGCCAACTTAGTATTGTACTAGAACAAATCCCATGTGCATAAAGGTGAGCATGGTAAGTTAGACAAGTTGTGGACAGGTCCTTATCAAATTTCTAAAATTTTAGGTGATAGTACCTATAGGCTGAAGTCTTTGACTAGTGAAGATGTCCTATTGCTTGTCAATGGGTAGTTTTTGAAGCATTATTTCTAGTCATAGCTTCATAATTAGTTTTGTAAATAGTTTTGTAAATAGCTTTGTAAATAGTTTTGTAAATATTTTTGTTGTTGCTTTGTATATAATCGTTTGTTTCTTTGTTTTGTTTTGTTTTTCTTTGGTTGTTGTGTCATTTGGCTATACAATGGTTGACAACCTTCTCAAGGTGAACAAGGTAATATAACATCAATTTTGGGAATTTGATCTATGTTTTGATAAAAAATAGTCCTTTAATTATGGATAATTGGAGAATTTTTAGGTTCTTTTAATATAGTTAGCATAAATCATTTGATTGATGTTGCTACAAATGCACATATTTTTAAATCATTCTATTGAAATTTGGGATAACAGTTACTTGCATTGAGTGACAAATAAAAAGGCTACCTTTTCTACCACTATAATTCCCAACCTTATAGCAGGCTTCATTGCTTGCAAGTTGAAATGAGCTATCATTAAAATGTCATAAAGAAAGGTTGAAATGAGCTATAAAAACAAATATCAAAAGAAATAAATAAACTCTTTAGGCCATCCAAATATCTCTACTAAGGCTATAGATGCTTGACCGATAGTAGAGCTATGTTTGGGTGAATTACAGAGATAACCTTGTCGAGGCTATAGATGTTGACTAGTAACAAGGCTCTATCCATGGTTGGCTTAAAAGGGAATTTCCAAATTATGTAGGCCAATGAAAATAATTGTTATTCTCTAAGTTTATTATAGCAAAAATAATCAATTCCACACACATGAGCTCAATAATACTTAATCTTCTATGCTAGCTGAAGTGAAACTAGAATGTCAGAATGAAGATCTAACTGTTTATAAGTAGAAGACTAAAAAAAGTTGAAACATGATTTTAGATCCAAAATTGAATTTCTATTTTTTTGTTTAGTTTTTTTGGTTGCTAGTTGTTGTGTGGTCTCACAACATGCCCCATTTTTCTCTTTGGAAAAATGTGGACCCTCTTTTTTCTTTCCTTTCCTCACTTTTGTTCACTTTGGAATTGTTTTGGAGGTTGGTAAAATTGCAAGTTTTATTTTCAATTTGCTTGGTCTTTGCTTTAGTCCTTGTTCTCTTCTAGATTTAGTGTCCCAACCTTTTTACAAAGTTTTATCAATTTACTAGAAACTCGAATCTTGGAATTGCGGTTGCATCAAGGATGTTGTATATTTGATTGCTCCAAGTCCCACATGACAATTTATCACCTAGAGGATGTTAATCCCCATGATCATGTTTTCCCTATATCGAATTCTAATAGTTTCTTTTCATTTTCTTTACCTAGAGGTCAGAAATCAGAGGTTCAGTTATATAATGTTTTGAATCACTTTTGATATCTTTTGAACCTAGTTCCTGATTCCTCTCTTTTCTTTGATTTTCTTTAAAGCTTGGAGGTAAGTGTCCCAGTTCTTGGTAATCTTTTCAAGGTTCGGAACCCAAGGTTTTTAATCCTAGTGATCACAAATGATCACATATCTTAAAGGATTTTTCCTCAAAAAAATCAAAGTGACAATAGTGCAATGTAAGATTTCGTGCCATCTTTTCCTCTAGTAGTGAGCCCATGCAAAAACCTAGGTGTTTGTAATTTGAACCCTAATTCACCATTATTACACCTTTATTCTAGAAATAAATGTATTGTAATAGGTAATTAATGAAAGTGGTAAACTACTCATGTACTTGGTATCACCTCGAGCATGCAGTTGCTTTCATAACACTCTACTTCACATCATACCACAAATTTGGAAAGGAAATTGAACAAATGAAACTAATATTGTGGTGCACAAGGAAAGGTAAATTTTGTGAAAGTAATAACACAACTACCAAGGGTTTCAAGGTTGAATTCTGAAAATATTGTCATCATTAGCAAAACCAGGTATGTCTAAAATAATAGAAATTCTGCCAATCATTTTTACACATGAAAATCTTGAGAAGATGGTATTTCCTTGTTGAAAATTGAAATGTTGATTATTTTGATTTGAATTTAACTGAAAGGTGAATTAAAAGTTTTATAATTTTTTAAAAAACTAGTTAAATTTAACCCTAACTCACACACATAGCACATATTTGAAAATGCAAAACACAATGACAAAATTGAGTAGTTCTACAGAAAAAATAGAAGATGAATTCAAATACTATAATTCACAAGCTATACCAATTGGTGGGATAGCTACTAATGCTCATTTGGGATGGTCTTCTAATTTCAAATTTTTCACACAGGAATGGAAATAAAATGCTTCTCAGTGTGCTAGGAATGTTATAGCAAGTGGGTTACTTTTAGCAGGAGGGTTTCTGCCAACAATGGAGGCCCCTAAATTAGTTATGGAATGTATAAACTACTACAACCTAGATAAAAGAGTCATTGAGGAGGGAAGAACTTATGTTGATCTCTCTGAGAAAGGAATTATATATACATTTGGGCTCCATGCATTTACCTAGATGTATCAAATTGATATAAAGGCTAAAAGAAAAACCTACCCGAGTGACAAAGAACACAATATAGAAATTATGAACACACAATGGTGCCAAGAGAATATTACAAAGTAGAAAAAACCAATTCTAAGGTGTTTTTTCAACCAATATGTTCAAGATATCATAAAAATGCTAAGCAAGATAATTTGATTGTGAGATGCTAGTAAATTTGAAACATGAATGTCTATAATCATATCCAAATTCATGGAAAACCCTATGCCCATGCATTGGGGGAGATTTATCAGCAACAAATTGCATGATCAGATAAAATCATTCCCCCACTTTAGATATTTTATATGTCATCATATGTGATTTATTCCTACACCTTAAGGGAAAATAAGCAAGGGTTGAAAAGAATTGTTACTCTAGGTAGAGAAGTAGGAAACAATTTAATATATTATCATTTATCTCAAATTACTATACATGGATACAAAGAGCATTAGTAGAGAGTTAATGATGTTCTTTCCATGAAGTTGGTCAGAACAATGGAAGGTGACAAAGCTAAAAGATTGTCCTTGGAAGAACAAAGTGTCATTAAATCAATTAGAGGCTAGTACATTCAGTTCCCCACTTTTAGTTACATTAGAGTGGAAGGGTTTAATGTACAACCTTTCATGCCACCTAGGTATCCCACAGATAAAATGTTATTATAATTGGTAAGACAATTAAATCCATCACAAATGCTTTATAGCATAACTCATAAAAAGGATTCTTTTTTATTTTCTTATTGTAATAGGGAATTATAAATGCAGTGCAATTAGAATACCTAATTTGTGTGAAGAGGAGTTCAAAATGTATAATTTGGAATAGTTTCAACTCCAAAGAAAGTATTATGACCCAAAATAAAATATTGCAAAGAGAATGTAGTTGGTTATCGTGCTCATGTCTAACATCTATAAGACTATTGGCTAAATTGTGAAGATGAGCACAAAGTAAGAAAGAGAAAATATGAAAGATTGTCATTAGAATATGCATGAATTCTCAAGATCCATGATATTCTAGATTAGATGGAGGAAGATGATGGTGAAGTTTTGAGTAAGGATTATAATGAACACAAAGTCTATGATGAAACTATTTTAGACTCAGACTATACAAGTGAAGAAATAAAATTAGTTAAGGAATTCTCTACACCAGTTATATGACAGACTCAAGTTTAGATAAATGATTTTTGTAAAGTTTTAAGAGAGAAAGGAATAAAACCCACATACTCACAAGATAAAATAAAGAAATAGAGAGAAGAAGATGAGTCTGAGTGTGGGGAACCTTCTAAGAAAAAGAGTAAAGCTTGTAAAGCAGTTGCTGGTATACATATTGAAGCAAGAACCCCTGAGGCTCAAAGCTAAGGAGTTCCATTAAAACTAGTTGGTAACCATAAAGATACCAAATCAAGAAAATTTAAATCAAAATTAAAACAAAAAGTAGCATATTCTTCTACAAAAAACTAGGAACCAAGCCTACCACTGATGAAGAAATAGGGATAACAGAAAATATTGGTACACAGAAAAGGCCTGAATCTCAAAGAGCTACAACATTATTCACTTCTCCCCCTTTAGTTAATATGGCTATTGTGAAATAGGCATTGGGAAAAAATATTGGAATTTTGGATGAAGTTTCTAAAGAAGATGAACCTAAGATTAAGGAAAAATGGATAAGTGGGGTGCCATGTGGGAATGAGTAAAAGAAAATAAGTCCAAAGATAAACCAATGGTACAACAAGTGATAGAAGAAATTCTAGACATGAGTTCAATGCCTATGAACATTGAAGAAGAAGAATTTATAAGAGGAACACTCACTTCAGAAGTGGGGAACCCTAATATTATTGAAATGGAAACAAGGGAGACTGCAAAACAAAATCCTATTGATAATATTGTTATTGAAGATACCTTTTATTGTCAGCCTTCACTAGGGAATGATCAAGATGATAATAAGTAGTTGCAGGTCTTTCAGAAATCAAAGGAGGATTAGGTTGAAATTGAAAATGATGAACCTTCACAAGTTTTAGGTGAAAGGGTTATAGATGAAGAAAATCCTAATGTAATAGGATATGAAAAAAGTGATGTGCTAGGAATGAATGTTGAACACCTGGCTAGACAATAAAATATAAGTCTTGAAACCGAAGAGAAAACTTGTTGAATCTTGATAATCTAGAATCTATGGTAGAGAATATTGAAGAGGTTCCTATTTAAAAGGATGTAATAGATAAAGTTAAAGATGTCAAAGAAGAAGTTCCTAAATAAACTAGAAACTATGAATGAAGAAGTGTTACAGAGGTAGAACATGATGATGGTGCACCTAATTGGTTAATTAGAGAATTGACCCCCCATTGGAAGTAGAGGTGGTACCTCTAGATTTGAAAAAATTTATGCAAGAAGTGGAGATTCCTAAGCCTAGGAAAAGAGCTATAATGAAGCATGTCATATAGAAGAAGGTAGATGGAGGTAGAACAATCCATATAGCTACCCCAATAGAAAATAAGAATAGACATGATATAATACCTAAGGAGTATAAGATAACAAGTATCAATGTTGGAAACTCATCCTAGTCACTAGAATTATAAGAAATGAAAATGAATTTGGATGCAACTGTTACTAAGGTACAAAAGAATAAATAGAAGAAAAGAGAGTTGAAAGAATGTGTAATGCCCCATCGTGTGAACCCCAAAGGACAATTAAAAAAAATTACTGTACAATTTTTTTGTTTTTTAAAGTAAATCTAAACATACATGAGATGCACATTGAGTCATAAGTCATAAAACTCAATTAAACAAATCCATTAACACTTACGTCCCTTGGGGTACACGAGGAGTCATTATGAAACTAAAATTTATACAATGACGATAAAGATTGAAATCCAAAGATATAATCCAAAACAAAGTAAACATTTACAAATGTAACACATACATGACAAAAAATTAATAGGAAACCATCCGCATTCGAATACAACAATTACAAGATCATCTTAAACCTCAATGATAAACTCTCTACCATCATATAAACTCAAAGGACACATCGAATAACATCTGTCATGGACCAATATCCACACAAGGTTTATCAAGATGAGATACTACATTACATTGCATTACAATGTCAAAGAGGTATAAAGATAAAAAAGTGTTTCCAAACATGAACGTAAAACATACAATAAGATATCATGATATAGTTGAACAAATGAATAAAATGTATCATAACTGGCTCCAAGCGGGAACCAACTCTAGAGTCACCGCAAATGACATCAATCCATACTTCTCGATCCTCGACTGGGGACCCAAAGGGGTGCTTAGCATGTTCCACCCAACCACATGAGTCCAAAGACCCACCCCTCGTGCTAGGAGGTGACAAGAAAGATACCTCAACCAAGAAAATCCAAACAAGGAACCACAAGACTCAACGTCATACAAGAGTAACATGAAACCCAAGGATAGTCACAACATCAATAAACCATGACCAGCAAACATGACATCCAAACATGATGACAATAAATCACATCACAACGGTGATAAACCACTTCAGAAACATAGTAACAATAAATCAAATATCACCAATAAATAGCCATAACAACAATAAACCACTTTTGAATCATACCAAAAATAGATCGCCAAAACATATAAATAGACCCCTTCCAAGAACGTCATTAGACCAACCCAATAAAGAATCTCATAGTAACAATAAATCCAAAAGAAACAATCATAGTCACTTGCAAATTAAATCCAAAACAACATTCATAACACACCTCCAGAGGAAACCAAGGAAACAAAGCATAAGGGAAACTATTAGAGAGTGTCATTGCATAGTCCTACATGGGTTATCCTGTGCTCTTCCTCCAAGCACCAGTTGTACCAGGCTGCTTGAGGTGTCAGCCCCCATCTATGGTTATCCTGGCCCTTCCTCCTACTTGAGGCATCGACCCCATAGGGTGACTCATGTGGAGCCGTTAAGCTCTCATGAGGATGAGCCAATGAATTTTCCAACCACGACCTTCTCAGTCTTCCATTAGTCTGTGATAGCCCTAATGGATAGACAAGGTATCCAAGATTATCTTATTATATTATTACTACCCAGTCCCCTAAGTTTAATTATTAGGTTTTTACTTGTTTAACTAACTCTTACGTGGGTTATCCTGTGCTCTTCCTCCTATTTGAGGCATCGGCCCCCACGAAGAGCCACTCTCCCTAGAGACCCAAAACATAAACCAAAATCCAAGGGTTGTACTACATAAAATGAACATTAGATCTCAACAGAGAAACATGCGAGGCATTACCCATCTCGCTATAAACACATAATCAGAGTCTCAACAATTCTCGTACAACCCTTTCAAAATCATGATACCAAAAAACTTGCCACATCAAGGGCACATAAAGAGAGAACATCAACTATCAATCATCTCAAGCCTCTGGAAGCCAAAGGAACGACAATCCACAAATGAGGGTAAAATGAAGCAACAAGAGTTTTTCCCTAATAATTCCAACACAAGGATAAAATTTCCCTCAAATCTGAGATTAACTCATAAATGCCACACAAAGAAATTTTTATTAAACCCCATCCACAAATCAATCAACCCTAAAAAACAAATACAATCCTCATATCAAAAATGGTGTCACCTCAAAAGGGATTCATAAAAGAAAATCAACCTTTAATTCAACAATAATAACTCAAAATCAAAAAGCCACCAACTAGGAATTCCATGGGAGACCTCCATTTTCTCCTCACAAGAACCCCTTATAGTGGCACGAAAAATCACCTTCTCAAAGTCAGCAACATGACAACAACAACAATTTTCTCATGCCTCCGGAAGTCTAAGAAAAGAACGGCTACTCAAAAAGCCCACAACAAGAGTAAGTCAACAATACATAATTTAAAACAAATATCAACACCAACCCAATGAATAAAAGCTCCTCAAGTCAAGATAAACCAAGAGGGTCATACACGTAATAACATTCAAACCTTCAAGATATAAAAAAGACTCCCAAACAAAATTAACTCAAGAGAAAGTCACATCAAGATGAAAACATCAATCATATATTAACCAACACGAACAAGCAATTACAACTTCCATGAAATTCACTTTTCCAAGAAACCTAGTTTACTTATATACTTCCCCATTTATTCAAATAAGTGAATATATTTTTATACTATAACAAAATACAAATATTAACACAAAATCATAACTTATAACTTGGTAAACTTAAACGTACACACAATTATATGATCAAAGAAGTATAGATGTAAATGACACAGCCCAAGAGGGAAGAAGACTAGGGATAGGCATAAAAGACAAAAAGCAACAATGAGAGAGATTTGGAAGAAGGTAGATGATCAGTGATTGAATGAGTTACAACTTAAAATAAAATTATGATGGTTTAAAATGCAAAGGTTGGTCTCTAGAGGAAGCCGAGTAGCAATTTCAATTGATGGTACTGATATTTTGAACTAATTCATTGTCAATATTACAACTTATGGGAACAGTAGCAAATAATATTCATGAAAGATCAAGAAAGGGGCACTTTCAAGGGCATAAAATAAAATGGTTATGGGGTTATAGTGCATGTCATTATATACTTATGCAGCAATGGAAAGAACACATTATATCATCTAATCCAAATAAACAAACCTCCAACAGAATCAAATCAATTAATTACTATACATATAGGTATTCAATAGATAATTTCAGCGCAATACTAGGTATCATCCAATAGAAATGGGGCCAAGGTGTACCCAGTGAATGAATTGAAGAGACAAGTATGGACACCACATAAATATCAAATGAAGGTCGTCGTTGTACTCCTCTCCAAGTTTGTTGCAAGAGAAATTGTTTTGAGAGAGGTAAATCATTTCCATCATTAAAAATAGATATGTTATTTTTGGAGGAGAATAAAGGTGATGTTAAATGAAATAATTTAAAAACAAGGCATACACTGAGATTGCACACGCCGGTAGACACACATGCAAAAGTGTAAGCATAGACAAGACATGTACTTTTTTTTTGACAGGGAACTTCAAGTACTGTGGTCGTAGAGACAAGGATGGTGATTTGTTGGATAGAGAGTCCCAAAGCAACGTAAGAGGCACAAGAACTATTTGAAAAAATGCCTCAAAGAAAAGTGATCTCATGGAATGCAAAAGTTGTAGGTTATGTACAAAACGGATTTGTCAAATAGGCTTAAGAAATTCTCAAGTGAAAGCTGTTGGAAGGTGCGATGTCAACTAACTCAGGTAGGTTATTTAAATTTTTACACCATTCTATGTTCTAGTGCTGCAACTACAATAGATAATCACGTTATTTAAACTTTTAAACTTCCTATCATGTTCAAGTGCCATAGCAGAGACAGGTTGATAATGAAATCAGAGAGATCACTTAAACCTTTAAACTTCCTAATATGTTCAAGTGCTACGGCCAAGACAGGCTGACAATGATATCAAGAGATTATTTAAATTTCTACACCATTCTATTTTCAAGTACAATAGATGAGGCATGTTGCGAATAGAATAAGGGAGGCTATTTAATTTACTACACCTTTGCAATTTTAAAAGTTGCAACTGTGATAGGTCACCAATCATATCAGGGAGGTTGTACAATGCCTAGATTCTAAATGATGTAACTGTGATAGGTTGCCAAGTATATAGAAAGTGAATATAGGAATTTGGAAATAATGCCATCTACTTGCATTATTATCAAATCCTAAATGTTATCCACAAGACAATGCTCGAACTGATAGACAAAATGCCTCAAAGTGATGTCACCTCAAGGAATAGTATAGTCACAGGAAAAGCAAAAAATAGATTTGTTGAAGCGGCTTAAGAAACTTTCAAGCAATTGCAATTGGAAGAGGTAAACCAAATACCACAACTTTTACAACATCCTCATTGTGCCAAATGGGGCTTTGGAATAGGGTAAGAATGTTCATCAAGCATGAAGGATAGAGGATTTTCACAGAACTTGAAGATATAAAAGCTACGGTAGACATGTATGCAAATGTGTAAGCATAGAAAGGGTATGCGAACTACCTCACACACATTCTTAGAAGAAAAGTGGTCTTATCTCCTGCAATGAATGCATTATATACACAAAAATGGATTTGCAGAGAGGGCTTAGGAAACTTACATGCAAAGGCAATGTGCAGAAGGAAACCCCCTTTTCCTCCATTCGTTGCCCTCCATTTTCCTAATCATGAGTCATCCCCTCCATTCCCCATTGGAAAGGTATTGAACTTTCTATCTTTTTCTTGTTCCAAATATCATTGTGTCCCCAAAGAAAGTATTGGAGATCATTTTTATTTCATGCATCTCCCCCCCCACTAAATCTTTTTGACCGATGCTTATTGATAAAAGAGAATTTTTTTTTGTTTTGTTTCCCCAAAAGAAAATTAGATCCCATCTTCAATAAAGCTTTTAGTTTTCTTTTGAAAATAGTTCGAGATGATGCATGCTCTACAAGAGAGCTATTTTCTAGATTTTACACTTAGTTTACAAATATTATCGTCTTATCCAATTTACCTCATAGTACCTTCCTCATCAACATAATTATCTCTCCCCATCTTTTTCTATTTTCCTCTTCAGTTAAAATCTTATCTCTTATCCAATTTAAAATTCATTAACTTTCCCTTATTAAAATTATTATCTCTTCATAATAAATTATCAATTATTATTAATTATCATTCAAAACCATACCATTTATAAAACAATTTAATTTAATCTTTTAATAATAACTTTATATTATATTTTTATTTTAAATTTTATTTTTATTTAAATTATTCCCTTAGAAATTTTAATTAATTACATTAATCAATGCTAGACAGTATTAACTAAATCTCATAATTTCAAAAGCAACATAGTCATGAAAAAAACAAGACATCTCAAATCAACTAATCACACTTACTCAAATACACGAAAACGACATGAACACCCACCAACAACTTACTTGAATGAGAATGAAGACCGAAACGGAGGGGCACTACATCCTCCCCCTCTTAGGCATTGACTTACTCCTAGAAGTCGAGCTCATGAATAAATATGGTAACACAACAAACTAGAAACAAAATCAACAATCATACGACATTAACTGAGCAAGCGAATTCAACACATTCAAAGAAAGGAAATGATACTAAAAAGGAAAACGGAGATGAAATTACAACAGAATACAAAGATGAGGTAATGAACAAGGTTGGGAAAAATTTCTTGTCAGCACCTATTTTTCCACATCAAACCCATTGGGTGTTTTGATGCTCGCCCTGTCCTGACAAAGCAATTGGATTCGAGGCTCAGTTCCTACAATCCTGCACACAAACAAATGTCGTGCATAATATATTTATCACAAACATGTTGTGAGAGGAATTCACAACATAATGGGGCACTCGTGAGCGTGTGTTACCATAGTATCCCTCTCACCAGACCACATACAATCATCAAAACAACTCTAGTAACTCGTAAACAATTTGCTTCTTATTAGTTAGACAATATTCGCATAAGGATTCTAACCATAAATCTAATTCATCTACCGTATCAAAATGAATTACTACTTGACATTATAAGTATCTATACCTACATATAACAATTACATTAACTCCATCACTACGTTTCTGAAACCAACTTCATGTAAATCAAAAGCTACGATAGAACATCGCACATTAGTACCAATAATTCAAGCTGCATCTTAACCTCAAGATACTATATTTTACTAAAAATCATAGCATAATTATCCACACAACCTCACATCTTCATTAAAAATCATCATTTTCACACAAAGAACTTCACTTCAACCATTATTCAACACCAAATCTCACAACAATTTCAATAAAAAGGGAAAAAATTTACACGTTCACAAATTCAGAAAACTTAATCCATCACTCAAGGACAACAAAAAGGTAAATTCCACACACACTTGACATATTCACACACATACGACACCTCACTCGAAACCACATCACACAATGACATAAGGGTCCATAGTGCATCCCTGATAGGAAGGATATCGGTGCATTGCACACTACACCGAGGGTCCTATCTTTTCCCATCAGTTTCCTGCACCATCGACCCGACACCGGCTAATGGAAGAAACTTAGGTTAACAACAATGAGAACAGAAAAGTGAAACTCTAGACTCAATGGACTAAACGCAAGGTTACATGGTGAGCACACATAGTGCCCAATGTATGAACCTATGTTCTGATACCATGTTGTAACACCCCATTGTGCGAACCCCAAAGGACAATTAAAAACAACAATTACTGTACAATTTTTTTTTTTAAAGTAAATATAAATATACATGAGATGGACATTGAGTCATAAGTCATAAAACTCAATTATAAAAATCCATTAACACTTACATCCCTTGGGGTACACAAGGAGTCATTACGAAACTAAAATTTATACGGTGACAATAAAGATTGAAATCCAAAGATATAATCCGAAACAAAGTAAACATTTACGAATGTAACACATACATGACAAAACATTAATAGGAAACCATCTGCATTTGAATACAACAATTACAAGATCATCTTAAACCCCATAATAATAAACTCTCTACCATCATATAAACTCAAAGGACACATCGAATAACATCTGCCATGGACCAATATCCACACAAGGTTTATCAAGATGAGATACTACATTACATCGCATTACAATGTCGAAGAGGTATAAAGATACAAAAGTGTTTCCAAACATGAATGGAAACCATACAATAAGATATCATGATACAACTGAACAAACGAATACAAAGTATCGTAACTGGCTCTAAGCGAGAACCAACTCTGGAGTCACCACAAATGACATCAATCTGTACTTCTCGATCCTCGACTGGGGACCCAAATGGGTGCTTAGCACGTTACACCCGACCACGTGAGTCTGAAGACCCACCCCCCTTGCTAGGAGCTGACAAGAAAGAGACCTCAACCAAGAACATCCAAACAAGGAACCACAAGACTCAACGTCATACAAGAGTAACATGAAACCCAAGGATAGTCACAACATCAATAAACCATGACCAGCAAACATGACATCCAAACATGACGACAATAAATCACATCACAACAGTGATAAACCAATTCAGAAACATAGTAACAATAAATCAAATATCACAAATAAATCGCCATAACAACAATAGATCGCCAAAACATATAAATAGACCCCTTCCAAGAATGCCACAAGACCAACCCAATAAAGAATCTCATAGTAATAATAACTCCAAAAGCAACAATCATAATCACTTGCAAAGTAAATCCAAAACAACATTCATAACACACCTCCAGAGGCAACCAAGGAAACAAAGCATAAGGGAAACTATTGGAGAGTGTCATCACATAGTCCTACATGGGTTATCATGTGAATCAACTAATCACACTTACTCAAATACACAAAAACAACATGAACACCCACCAAAAACTTACTTGAATGAGAATGATGACCGAAACGGTGGGGCACTACAGAATGAGTGGCTAGCCTAGAGAATTTTGTAAAGTCATTAACCTAATATAATCGAGTATAGATTGAATTACCTTAGAATCCAATACTTATGTCACAAGAACATTTGGATACCACTACAACTATTTACCATAGTATGAATTTATTTGAAGAATGGATTGAGTATTGGGTAAGCAAAGGAGAACTCATTACAGACACAATTGGGAAATACAAGGAAGCACACCATTGGTTTGGAAAATCCAAAAGATTGGAAGGAGAATGCAAATTTCACCAGGAATAGGTTAATGTTGAAAGGAAAAATGTAGGGACTCTCATTAAAAATGGGAAGGTGACACATTAATACAATGTATAGAAGGATTTGAAAAGGTCACTGAGAAATGAAATAAGCAACTTTATAATGATTAATATTTTATTGAAGTGTTAGAACATCAATATTGTGATCCCTAGACACTAGGACATGAGGGTAAAGGAGCAAAAGCTTTTGAGGAATGGATTGAGAAAATAAATAAAGACCCTATTTAGTTGTTAACCTGGGAATTCATTGATGAGCTTATACATTATAGGAACACTATAGTCAAATATGAAATAGAGAAAACGTAAAGGAATACCAATAAACTCCAGATATCAAAAGATTACACCAAGATCAAGTTTAGATGGAAGGAAATACAAGGAATTTCAAAAGAGCATATGTATCAAATATTAAATGCTTTCTGAGAATATTAGCTGAAGAAAAATGAAGAAAGGATCTTGGAAGGTGAGCTCTAAGTGACATAAGGAAGTACCAGATATTGGATACTTGAAGTGTCACAATGATATTTTGTTGAAAATTATTTTTGCAGGTTGTTCCCAATCCAAGTAGATGTTTCCTACCCAATGTTTTAAAGATGTCCATAGCTTTGTTTTATGTGGAGTATTGTGTATTGGAGTTTGAATGTGAAGAGTGTTGTTGTTGAGGAAGTCAAAGAATTTCCTTCATCTCAAAGATTTTGATGGCAACTCACATATTCCACGTGCTACATTTTGATTTGTTATTCCATATTCTCTTGATAAGACTTTAACTTTGAAATTTTGAGGCCTTGTTCATATAAAAGGCCATTTATTAATTTTCTTTTATTTTAACTTCAAAATTTGTGGATGTCAGAAGAGCCAAAACTTCTCTAAGTTTTGTTCTTTATTCCTACTTTCTGAATCATTCTAGAATTAAAACTTGTATGCACATAGAATTTAAACAATATCAAATCCAATTTGATAGCTACCTATCTCATGTATCTTTTGTAGCTAGTTTTGTTAGTTCAACCAAACAAGACTATATGTTGTGTCATTTAAGGGTGCATATAGAACCTACTCGGTGTCCAAACTAAAACCCCCTTCTTTAAAATATTGCATCGTTTTATACCTAGTTGTGAGGAAATCTAGTAAAGTATAATGCATTTTTCTTTGATTTGATTAAATCCCAGGACATGTGTGGAGAATAACTAAGAGAAATTTTATTTTTTCAGTATTTTTAATGCTTCATTTTATATTAGATGATTAAATTATTGAAAATGTTCCAAAAAATAGATGAATGAATGAAAATTTATTGAAAATATTTTGTTTTCTATGAAATTGTTGAATTCTTAAATCTAAATCTACTTTATTGAAATTTTTTTATTTCACGAGCTTATTTTATGATTGAACTAGAAATATTGTATCTGATGTTTATGATTCTTAATGAAATTGGATATGTTCTTAATGAAAATAAGAATAACCATAGACCCCTTGAGATTAACAACAATATCACATCATACCATAAAGTGAACCTAGTATGGTCAAGGTCTAACTATTAGAGACATGGGATTGAGATAAGTCAACCTTTTTCCTATAACACAAACACCCTAAGGTTTCCCTGGTTAAGTCTTTCAAGAACATAGGCTCTTCATGGTTTTTCTGTGAGGACATTATTTGCACTATTGCTGCGAGTGGCATGGTCATCAACACAACCCACAAAGTGAGAGATAATATTTCTGTTGAGGCAATATTTTCTACAGGACTAAAGGAATTCATTTCTTAAAACTAGCTAAACAACTTCTAAAACTAGGTGAACTCGTTTAACAAGTAAGCCACATAAATGATGGTTGATAATCAAACCAAGGAAAGAAACCTATACATTAGTGCTACTAAGATAAACTGATGTATAACCCATGGTGTGAGATATAGAAAGCAACTATAAAAACCCCTCAAAAGAGATAAGAAACTCCAAGCATAGGGAATAATAGGTGTCATGGAAAAAAAAAAAGCCAAAAGAAGCATGTGAATTGAATCCATCATGGAAAATGATAGGTCTCTCATGATTAAAGATCGAACAAGATCATGGAGAATACTGCAATGTAAAGTAATGATTACCATGTAAGTAAACCCTAAGATGACCTGGTAACAAAAAAACCATGGGTGGAGGCTTAAACAAAAAAATGGAAAATACATAAGAATTTCCTTAGGAAATAATGCCTGATAACACAAACATCAAGGAAAATACCAACAAAATAAAATGATGGAATAAAATGCACTAATGCAGGACATATTGCCATAAATGCAATGCCAGTAAAATTAATCACTGATGGCGATGTAAGACGTGAACTTCCAGATGATACCTCTGTGGAAAGAGTGGTTATGTTATAATGTCACATCAAAATCTCATGAAAATCAAAGCAATGGTAGTGGGGATCGATAAAATAGCTAATAAAGTTAGTAAGTGTTTTGGTCAAAAGATATGAAATGGATAGTAGAAAATGCATTACATTAAAATACTATGTTAACTGGGTAATTCTAGAACATTATTGAAATAAAAATAATGGGTCATACCTCCCACCAAAACGTAATTCTTACCAATTAAAAAAAAGAACCTCATTCTCCACAAAATCCTCCTTCACCTCAACCTCAAATACTTGTTGAAGAACAATCCCAACAAAAACCTCAAAAAATTCCTCAATATACTATAGGAACTCAAGAAAATATAATGGGGAAAAATGAAAAAAAAAATTGAGGATATAATTGCAAAGTTGAAATATCATGTAAGCTAAACCTCAAATAGAGCCACACTTTCTCAATCAATTGAATTGATGTTATCAAATTTATATTCAATTAGAAAGTAAATAACTAGTTGGTCAGATAAGAGAAGAGAGTATAGATAATTTGATGCTGATAAATTATCCTACAAACAAGTGAAAGATGAAAAAATTACAAAATTTGACTTATGTTCCCTATTCACAAACCCTTAAAAAACCAACCTTTACACCCTTCAAGCAAGAGATTCCATATCATTGGTTTGACCAATAAGGGATAAAGAACCATTTTTAGCAAAGGTGGTGGATAGTTTTTGACTATCCTCCATTCAACAGTAATGAGGTGGAATATAATTTTTGAGGAAACTCTACTATGATTTTATCCCCAATAAATCCCAAACTATTTTTATATGTGAGACTTACAAGGTAGATGTGTAGGATTTGCATAGGATAGAGTGAGCACACGTCTTGACCCACAATGACCAATGATATGAGCACTTGCTAGACCATTATATGATCATGTGGCTATCCCTTCCATTGTGAATGAGAGTGCTAAGGTTGAGACACTACATTTGATTAGTTCCATGATTTAGAGCATTATAGAACATGCCAATCCTATAGCACAGGGTGAGGGGGGTGAGTCTTTGTGTAGTAGAGTTTGACCTCATATTTTTCAGGCATGTAAGAAACCATTTTTTTTATAAACCCACACATAGTCAGGATGCAGGTGCATAGGGTATATCTGTAGATAATCAGATGGTGATGATAGATTCCCTCCTTAATGAGGCTTTCAGACTTGGTAGTCAAGTAAATGTTAGCAAGTTCATTGAATTTAATTTACGAAATTTCATTTTTCAAATGAAATATTAACTAAATTAGTTTAATTATTATAATGAAATTTTAGGTTCATAGCATTCATTCAGTTTTCAACAGTCCTCCAACCTCTTATCATGTGAAGACATTTACTACTAAGGTATGTAACTAGTAAATAATTATAAATATTACATGTGAATAGAATTGTTACATGGATGGTATTATTATATCCGATTTTGGATGTTGAATAGGTTAATATTGGGGATTTTATGGAAAAAAATTCTGGTGGAGGTGGACATCAAAGCGTCACTTAGGTAATAAAATAAAGAGTTTAAATAATGAATTGTAGAAAATATTTTTTTGTAGTTTATATTCATACCATTGATTACATTGCATTGCACATCTTTCAAACTCAAAGCATTACTTCACATTGCATAGCTAATGACTAGATGCTTATAGATGACAACATTTTAACTACAATATAGGTTTTTACAAAGTCAACATAAGTAGTTATGCAATTACTTCACATTGCATAACTAATAACTAGGAGTAGCTATCAATTGCATTTTTTGGTCATGGGATTCCATGAGACCACATTTCTTAGAGGTATTTTTCAAACAACTCACTACCTTGTCTATGGTACCATATTTTCCATACATTTCTACCAAATAATTTTATCAAATAGTTCACTACCTTGTTGTTATGGATAAAATCCTAAAATGAGTGCTTTCAAAAAAACTATGGATGCTTGGAAAAAATCTATCAAACCATAATAGTAAGCAATAGAATAGACAAGGTAATGAACAATTTGAAAAAAATTCCTCAGAGAAATGGGGTTTCATGGTGATGTCAATCACAATGAGACCACATTTCTTTGAGGCATTATTTAAAATAGCCCACTACCTTCTCTATGTTACCACATCTTCCATACATGTCTACCAAAGCATTTTATCAAATAGTTCACTACCTTGATGCTATGGATAAAATCCTAAAATAAGTGCTTTCAAACAAAATATGGATTCTTGAAAAAAATCTATCATAGTGAAATAGTAGGCACTAGTATACACAAGGAAATGAGTTGCTTGAAAAAATTCCTCAAATAAATGTGGTCTGATGGTGATTTCCATCACTATGAAACCACATTTCATTGATGCATTTTTTCAAACATCTCATTTCCTTTTCTATGCTACCACATTTTCCATACATGTCTACCAAAGCATTTTATCAAATAGTTCACTTTCTTGCTGTTATGGCTAAAATTCTAAAACAAGTTCTTTAGAACAAACTATGGATGCTTTGAAAAAATCTATCAAAGCATAATCACAAGCAATAACATACACAAGGCAATGAACTGTTTGAAAAAATGCCTTAAAGAAATTTGGTCTCATGGTGATGTCCATCACCATGAGACCAAATTTCTTTGAGGAATTTTTTCAAATAGTTCACTTCCTTTTCTATGCTACTATACTTTCAATAAATATATACCAAAGAATTTTATCAAAGTACACTCATTTTTTTTAAATAGTTCACTATGTTGTGTATGCTACCAAAGTTTTCATAATGTCTAGTAAAGTATTCAAAATTTTGTTGACTATCTCATATATTATAAGCTATGACCTGCATCACTATTCTAGTTTTCATAATTGAATAATATTATTTTATTTTCAGATGATGTAGGCAAAGACACCTCCTAATGTTCATAGAGAAATGGAGCATGGTGTGTCTTATGTAATTAATAGCTCGATATCTTTGATGGTGGTATGAGGCATATTAGTAAATTTCAAATTACATTCATTGTCATTGTTGTTTATTATTCAAAAATTAAATTATTATTGATTTTTAGTTTAATTTCTATCCAAATGATTTCTAAAGGAATTTGGAACACCACAGCTTGAAGATGTACATGTTTTTATTAAGGAGAGAGATCATCTGGTGGTGGTAAGCAATTATTTTGTTAAATATTTTATTTTTTGTAATGTTATTCTTATATATTAATGTTTATACTTTTTATTGTAACAAATAAAGCTCCATGAAGAACTAAATAGCAGGAGCAACCCTCTAGTTCCAAGTAGACCTATGTCATACACATCTCCATCCCCCTAGTGATCAAAGGCCTCCCATGACCTATTTTCTTCACCTAGAGGGGAATGAGTTTTTATTAGGATCTTTTGTTGTATTCCTATATTACATTTTTGGACATATATTTTGTATTACATATACTTGACATTGTATGGATATATGGAATTCTTGTAAGCTTATATGGATATTTTATATATACGTTATACTTGTATACATATATTGATGTATGCCTATATGGCTATTGGGTTAATACACATTTTTTTATTGATGGTATCCATATTTGTATTGTAAATCCATGCTTCAATGGATAGTTTTAGATGGTTTACTTAAAATAATTAAAATTCAAGTGTATTACATGTACTTTTCCTTTATATTATTGTAAACATGAATGGTAGCTCTAGACTTTCTCAAACATAGAAAAATAACACAATGTTAGTCATCAAACACATCTAAAACAATCATTACCCATGCAATTCATTCAAATGCAAAAGAACAAGAACAACGAAGATAATATCAAATAAAAGCTACTAAATCTTGCTCAAAACATTCAAACCCTCAATCTCATGGAGGAATTGGTGCTACTTTTATGTGGAAAGCAGCCCTTTCACAATTCCTTGGAAGCTTTGATGAACTTTGATGAATATTGATGCTCCTTGATGAAATTTGACCATGACCTAGCTAATATTGATGAAAGCTATGAAAAATTGGATGAAGTGTTGATGCATTTTCTCAAAACCTATAGATAATAGCCTTGCATAAAGTTGTGGATCCAAAATCAATAGAAGATCCCTCCATTTATAGGAAAGAATGATGGAGGAATGAAAGATATAAAGAATGTGGGACTAAACATAAGCCAATGACATTGTGCTGCTTATCAACATGCTAGTGGATAGAGGTGGAGCACATTTTGATCAATGAGCAAATAAATGCAATTAGGTGGAAATTTGAAATTTGAAAGTTGGCTTTTGGAGGAAGAGAGAAAAAGGAGTTAATGCCACTTGGTCAAGGAAAAAGGACTTGTAAGAGGCTTTAATGACATGTTGGAGGAAAAGTCCTTTTGGGAGGGAGATTTCAAAATGGAGGAATATTCCAATGAGATTCCCTTTTGAATGAAATAGAAGAATTAATAAATCAATTAAACTAATTTACTTGTGCAAGTTACAAAATCTAGAGAAAAGAGGATTAGTGTTAGGAGTTAATCATGATTTAATTAACTTAGATGGAGGTTAGTTTGATTTGAAATTTGATTTATATTTTTGGATTTATTTAAATCAAATGGGAGGAATAATGAATATTAGACTTAATTAAATAAAGTTTGATTTATTTAATTAAAAGATGAACATTAGGATTAATCAACTAAAATGATTTATTTAATTAATAGAAGATAATGATTTAATCACATAAAGTTGATTTATTTAATTAACAAACGAATTATGATGAATTAAATGAAATAAAGATTATTCAATTAATGGTTAGTAGAGAGATGATTTAGGAAGAATTGGTGTTAGTAAATCAGGATTAGGTGCATGAGATCAATCAGTATAATTTGAACGTCTACATTTTTCCCCTCTTTGAAGCAATGTACCTATTGCATTGGTTCAAAGAATAACCTTGCTGAGATCAAAGTTCAATTTTTTTTATTTTTTTTTCAGATGCCCCACTACTGCCCTAGTGGAAAAATTACACTAGTATACTGCACCCTCGAGAGATTAGATGAAAATTTGTATTTTTGGGTGATTTCTCAAAAAAAAGAACAAGTTGCCTGACTAGTCGAAAAAGGCTTTAGGATGCTTAAAACATGCCAAAACACAAAAAAAAGGATACAAAACGAGCCTCAGTTAGGAAAAAATAGGGCTAGGGGTACAAAACCATAGCTTGACGACTAAAACAAGGAAAAAACCCTAATTTTTCATGCTTAAATAGCCTTTGAGGGTTCACTTTCAATTCATTTTCACATTTAAGCTTTGATATTTCCTTCATTTTGAGCTCTAACCCTTGTACAAAATGGCACAAAGAGTGCTTCCTCGACACATTTCCAAGCTAGTTCGAGTCTACCAGAGACCTCCTAGTGCAATACTATTGGTATGTTATCCTAACTTGACCTTTAATTTTGATTTTTGTGTGGATTTATTATGGTTTGAAGGGTCAAATTTTCTAGTGTCACTATATAGTGACACTAAAAGTGTATAATCGGCGATGCTCAGCTTCAAATTGTGTCAATACTATGACTTGTAATACTGTGTTGTAGTTTAGGTTTAGGGGTTCAAACTCCAAAGGGTGATGCCATGGAAAATGGTGACGCCCTACTTTAGTTAAGTCTTTAGGGTTTTTGGTCAAACAGGCCCATGGATCAAACAACAACATTAGGGCTTGGTTTACCAAAGGTTGAGGGAAATCATTGATTTATTGTGAGCGAATGTTTATTGTGGGTGATCGTGAGATGGGGTGGATGGATTTTTTCAAATATTTGGATGTTTTTGATGTTTTGAAATGTTTTGAGGCTATTTTTGGTATTTTCAAGATGTTTTGCAAATATTTTGATTCTCAAATTTTCCATTGTTTTTATTTTTTTGAGAATTTTTCCAAGAACCTAACCTAAAGACCTATCCTAGGGGCCTCGGGGGTTGATCAATAGATTATCCTTGCCTACATTATACACACAAATACCACGTAGTTCAACTAACAGAGACTCAATTATTGATGAGATATGAACAAATGGATTTCCAGTTTATTATGACAGACTCCTAAAGGACTAACCTAAGTGTCTCGGGGGATGATCAAAGATCAACCTTGCCCACGTTCAGAGCTCAGAGACCCATAGTTCTAGAAGACAACTCTTTTTTTGACCTTTTCTGACTTTTTGACCTATTTTTGGATTTTGATATGTTTGGAATGTTTTTGGATTTTTTTTTATTTTAAGGAAGAATTCAAGAATATACACGAATCCGAGCCAATGCAAGAAGATGCCCCTAGCATGATGCAATAGACTACTCTGATATAGGTAGTACAAACTAACATTAAGAATGGTTTGAGTAGTACTAGGAGGGATTATGAAACAAACACATGATCAAGCTATGATGCAGATGTGGATGGGTGACAGATGGAGATATGGAAGCGTGATGGATGGATGATGCAAAACAATCCACAAAGATCATGGTGGATGGAAAGTGATTATTTACACAAGGTGCTTGTTTTCCAGGTTTTCACCAAGGTACTTTCCTAAAGCACCATTGAAGTGGTTTTCACTACAGGATGATTTTTTTCTTTATTGTTTTCAATCCTTTTTCTATTTTTTTTTTTTTTATATTTTTTATATTTTTTGGTATTTTTGGATTTTATACCTTGCAAGTTTAGGTATAATTTTTTTTGAGATGGGAGCTATTCATGGGCTCCTGCAGAGGTTCTCCTTTGAGTGTTGACAGTTGATATGCTCCTAATTTTTAGCTTGTTGTGACAATGAAGGGTCCCAACCAATTGGGTTCAAACTTTCCCTTATTGTCTCGATTTGGTACATTTTTCTAATTCTCCTTCAACACAAGCTCTCCAACTTGAAAGATATGACTTCTGATCTTCTTGTTGTAGCTTTGCTTGAGATTTTTTTTAGACTTGAAAATGGTTTAAGGCATCCGTGCACCGCTCATCCAGTAGTTCTAGCTCATTTAACCATAACACCCAATATTCTTCATCTATAATGAGATTTTGCAATGATATTTTTCAGGGATGGGAGCTCGATCTCAATGGGCAGGATGGATTCTATCCATAGACCAGGGAGAAAGGGGTTGTACCTCTTGGTGTGCAGATACTTGTTTGGTAGGCCCATAAGGCAGGATTTAGCTATAGGTGCCATTCACGACTAGTGTCAATGACTGTTTTCTTGAGGATTTTTAAGATCGTTTTAATGGTAGCCTCAACTTGGTCATTTCCTTGGGGTAGTACATAGTGGAAAAGCGATGTTGGATATTAAACTTTTGACATAGGTCTCAAACATCTTGGTTTCTGAAAGGTGTCCCATTATCTGAGATAATGGCTTGAGGAACACTGGAGCAAAAAAATTAGGTACTTCAGGATGAACTTGGAAATTTACTTTCTTGTAATATAGGTCATGACAATGGCCTCTACCCACTTTGTGAAGTACTCTATGGTGGTGATGATGAACTTATGTCCACTAGATGAGGTGGGGGTGATTTTACCGATGAGATCGAGCCCCCATTGTGAAAAGGGACAAGGTGTTATGATTAGGTGGAGTTCCTAACCCAGTGTATGGATGAGATCCCCATGTTGTTGACACTGCAAGCACCTTCAGACATAGTCATGACCTTCCCTTTCCATTGTTGGCCAATAGTACCCAGTCCTCTACAGTTTCTTAGCCAAGGTCATACCACTCAAATGTGACCCACAAATACCATTGTGTACCTCGGTTAAAGTAATCAAAGCTTCTTCAGTGTTAAGGAATCGTAACAAGGTTCCCGTAATACTCCTACTGTATAGAGTGTCTCCTAGGATGAGAAAATGAGATGAATTATTGACAAATGTTCTTTGGACATTCGGGGTTATATCCACAAGGACTCCTAATCTCAAGTAGGTGTATATATCATGATAACAAGGATCACCAGGACCAACAATTTCACACACAAATTCAGACTCTAGTACCTTGAATGCTGGTACAAGAAGCTTCTCTACGATGAATTCTTGATTTGGGATGTTGCGTGGGACATCTAGTAGCGATCTAATTTTTTCCATAGCATTTACTGATTTATTATTTTCTTTTGGTAGCTACTCAAATGCGATATCAATGAAGGATTCCTTGAGGCTTTCCACTAGTTTTTTGTATGGAGTCAACTTGTCATTCTTCATTTGGTACTCATCATTTACCTAGTTGATGATAAGCTAAGAATATCCATAGAATTTGAGTGCTATGATCTACCATTGTACTATAATTTTCAGCCCTATGAGAAAAGCCTCATATTCTACAATGCTATTTGTGTAAGAAAATTACAACTTGTATGATTTAGGCATGCAATCTCCTTGTGATGTAATGAAGAAGACTCCTGCTCCTAACCCATGTTGTGTGTAAGATCCATCAAAGTACATTTCCTAGTGATCTGCTACACTTACATTAAAGATGGACTCATCAGGGAACTTTGATACGAGTGGATTCTTTGAATATATTGGTGCTTTTGCTAGCTGATTTGCAATTTCTCATCCTTTAATAGAATTTTGTTCTACATACTCAATATCGTGTTCTATCAAGATCATAACCCATTTATCTATTCACCTTGTGATCATTGCTTTAGAAAGTAGATACTTGATAGGGTCTATCTTTGCAATGAGTTTTATCTGGTGTACCAACATATAGTTTTTGAATTTCTATGTCGCGAACACAACTACTAAGCAAGCCTTCTCAATGGATGTGTAATTTAGCTCTTGTCCAGCCATGGTCCTACCAATGTATTAAATAGCTCTCTCTTTCCCATTTTCATCATGTTGTGTTAGGAGAGAACCAAGGGCTACTATTGTTTCCAATATATACAAGATCAAGGGCTTTCCTAGAATTGGTGGCATAAGAACTGGTGGTGTGAGCAAGTACTCCTTGATCTTGTTGAACGCTTGATCACATTTCTCATCCCATTTGTATGCTAGCCCCTTATGAAGTAGATGAGAATATGAGATAGCCATTTCTACTAGTTGTGCTATGAATCGACAGATGGATTGGAGTCTTCCTTGTAAGCCTCTCAGCTATTTTAATGTCCTTGGTCCTCCATCTCTAGAATGGCTTTGACTTTGGCGGGTCTATTTTGATTCCTTTCATAGATATGATGTATCCTAGAAAGTTGACTGATTGTACCCTAAAGACACACTTTTTTGGATTGAGTCTGACCTTGTACTCTTCTAGCCTGTCAAAGATGGAGCTTAGAGTTGGTATGTGATCTCAACATTTCTTTGACTTGGCCAATATGTCATCCACATAATCTTCCACAATTTTTTGAATCATATCATGAAAGATTAGTGTCATGGCCCTTTGATAAGTAGCTCCTGCATTTTTCAACCCAAATGGCATCGTACTCCAACAATATGTCCCCCATGGACAAGTGAAAGTTATCTTGTTTTAGTCTTCTTTAGCTATCATGATCTGATTGTACCCTAATAATCAATCCATTAGTGATAGAATTTCATAACTTGTTGTCATATCAACAATCATATCAATGTTTGGGAGAGGAAAGTCATCCTTGGGACATGCTTTGTTCAAATATCTGAAGTCAGTGTAGATGCATATACCTCGAGTGGGCTTTGAAATAGATACAATATTTGAAACCCACTCTAGATAATTAATTGGTTGTATGAACCCAACATCTAGGAGCTTTTCTAATTCCATCTTGACCAACAATGCTATCTATGGGCACATTTTTCTCAAATTTTGTCTTACTAGTTTTGCTTAAGGATATATAGCTAGGTGGTGAGCCACAACTTATGGATCAATCCCAAGCATTTTAGCATAAGTCCATGCAAATTTTACCTTTCTTTCTCTTAGGAATGCAACTAGGAGTTCCTATTCTTCTGTCTAGAGGGATTTTACATAGAAGGTGATATGTGGCATTTCTTCTATTCCCATGTTGACTAGATTGCACTTCTTTGCTAAAACTACTGACTTCTCTTGATGAATACAACTAAGGATAAAATTGAATCCCTCATCCTTTGGTGCCTCATAGAGGTTTTCACCATCAGATGTGTCCTTTTTTTTTTTACTATTTCCGAGTCTGAGAGTGCCATAGTGTGGTTTTCACTCAAAGATCTAGATGTTATTCTTAAATTTTTACTTTTGCGACTAAAGGATTCAATCATTTCCTCGTAATAGGAATGCATGTCAAGCACAATGTAAAATCTATATTTGTGATATCCATATGGTATTGTATCCTACAAACCCATGAATTCTGAGAGAGCCTCATCATTTTTGAACGTTTCTAAAATTTGTGGTTCTTGTTGGTCGTAATTGATGAGTTAGGGATAGACTAAGTTAAGTTCATGGGTTTGGTTGTTTGACTCAAAATATAGGGTACTAATCATAAGAAGAGAGGAATCCTCAAATAGCATGGATAAATTAGTTATGGGATCCTCATCACTGCATACATCGGTTATGTCAAAGGTAAAGCTATCTATGACTTGACCTATGGATACCAGTAACTGAAGAGCAGATGTTGATAACTGAGGGGGAGTTTTCACCTTTTTAACCAGGGCCACTCTTCCATGTATGGTTACTTTCAGAGGGGTACATCCAAGCCCAAAATTTCTTATATTCTTCTCTAGAATGAGCGGTATTAGAAGACCATTGTCATTCTATCCACATTTCTTGTTTCTGTTATAGCCCATACCAAGCATCATTTGTATTCCTTTGCTATTATGATACATGGGAAGATCAAACACGGGCCTTTCATCTTGGTATAGCATACTTCATATGTCTTTTTCATCTGCCACTTTTTAACTTAGGTCCCCCCAACACCTGAATCTAGAAGGGTCTGCTTTGAAGTTTTGGGATGATGTTTGAATTGGTTCAGGTTTCCCATGAGACCTAGGATATTGAGGGAACTCTCCTATTATGAAAGCATTTTTCTTCATTTTGTAATCCCCACACCCATTATCTTGGATAATGACTTTGATTTTAGAGATGTCAGGAATGGTGGGTGTCTTTTTCTCAGAAGTGGAGGCTAAAATATTTGGGTCTATATATGGAGTTGTAGGTCCTTCATCATTCTTTGGGACTTGAGGTATTTTGTAGTACTTTGCTTCTAGGTTCTTGTAGTAATAAAAGGGCTCCGGATCGCCATGGACCATGACCTCTTGGTTTTGGTAGAGAAACTTGACGCATTGATGGAAATTGGATGCAACAGCTTGCATCCCATGGATCCATGGACACCCTAGGAGAATATTATAAGGTAAATCAAGGTAAAGGACCTAGCATGTGGTTTCCATGATGGCTATCCCTACTTGAATAGGGAGACGAATAGTTCCTTGAGACACTCTTTCCTAGTCATCATATGCTTGGATTGTTATACCTTTACCTTTTTCAATGGAGTCGTCAGAGAATCCTAGATTATTTATTAGCTTGAGTGAATAGATATTTAGACCTGCACCACCATCCACCAAGACCATTTTTACTTTGTTTATATGGACTAGGACTTTGAGATGGAGTGCACAATTATGAGATGGTTGAGTGGGGAAGTCATGATCATAGAACATTAGGAGATGTGGAGTAGTGATGTGTTTGACCATAGCTTGGAACTATTCAGCATCAAGATCCATAGAGATGGTGGATGAAACCAATGCTTCCTCTGGTATTTTTCTATGTGTAGGTGAGATCTTTAGTAACTCCATGATGGAGATCTGAGCAGGGGTTCTTTGTAGCTAGTCTAAGACATTATAACCATTGGGAACATATTTCAAATTTGAGGTGGATTCCCTAGGTGGTTGTGATGATCAAGCAATGGTAACTTTTCCACCACGTGTGGTGACTCCACAATAAGCTTTGGCTCCCTTGACATTAACAATAGTGACCCATTCATCTAGGGATGTGACAACATGATTGTACACATGGTTTACATTTCCATACTTTGTCTTTCCATGGTTATTCCCTTTATTATGATCTGAAATTGGATTCATGTATATCTTTAGGTCCTAATTTCCTATGGGTTGTTTAACATTTATGACTTTGTCATCAATAAGGTCTTGGATCATATTTTTTATTCTCATGCAACTGGCCATCGTGTGCCCCTTGATTTTATGGAAATCACAAAGGTGGTTTTCATTGTACCATGGCGGTTTCACTTGGGGCTCTTGATAATTCTCATATATAAGGATTTTAATGAGATTCTCGTTTACCAATTTCTTTATTACGGATTCAATTGATTCCCTGAGGGTTCTATATTTTCATTTTGGGGGATATTTATTTTGCGAGGGTGATCCTCCTTGATTATTTAGATTGTTGACTTGATTATTGGGTTCTTGTTGTGATACCACATTAGCTTGTGTGTTGTTTTGATTGTTGCCTTGCGGTTGTTCATATGATTATGTATTTTTTTTGGGGGAACTTATTATGACCTAGGTATCGACCACACCATCATTAGTGACATTTTTTTCCCCCATGTGCGATATTTTTCATTATAACTAGTGGAGGAGCAGTTGTCTTGATATTCTTGATATGTGGGTGTCCCTTGTTGTGCAATAAGATCTCTTTCGATGTTGAGAACCTTGGGGATCAAATGGTTATATGTAGTAATGAATTGCATTTTTAGATGAAATGGCAAGGTATTTTCAAGGTTGGCAATGATATTGCAGATTTGTTGTTCCTCTGGCATGGCCCCTTGCTCCTGTTGGCCTTGGATCGCCATCATTGCAAGAAGGATGTGAATGTTTCCCCCTTAGCTTGTTTAAGAGTAGATATTTCCTCTAGACTCACATCCATACCAATGTTGAATGAGTATTTTTTTATGAATGTGTCCATGAATTCTTGGAACTTTTTTATTTTAGAAGGAAGGCAATAGAACTATTCCATTGCTGGTCCTACCAGACTTCAAGGTAATAGTCAAATTAGATATGTGTCATCAATTCCATGTAATGTACCTAGAATTCCTTGATGTGATCTTCAGAGTTACCCATCCCACGATATTTTTCAAATTTAGGGATTTCAAACCCTTTTGGGAATGACACTATCACAAGGGTTCTGTTGAATGGATAGGGGCACAAATTACTTGGTGTCTTCATTATTTTCCCAGATTGGAGATCTAGCACTTGTTGTGAGAGCAATTTGATTTGTGTCATCGCATCATTTTTTAGATCAGGAGGTGGGGTGAATATTTTTTGATCGTTCGAGTGATGGGTGGGGTGCTTTGCATGTTTGGGGGAGTTTGTTGGAAGCTTTGTTGCGCAATCAATGCTTGTTGATATGCCTAAATTTTTTGTTGTGCCAATAATGCTTGTTCTTGGTCTTGTTGTTGTTGTACCAACAATGCTTGTTGTTGGGCTAATAGTTGGGTTTCTTCTTATTGTGCTTGGTATTGTTGCAGGGCTTGTTGATATGCTTGTTTTTGAGCTACTTTCTATTGTGCTTGGTATTGAGCTTAGGCTTGAGTTTGTTGGGCTTGATATTGGTATTTTTCTTGAGCTTGAGCTTGTTGGGAAATTTAAGCAACCTGGGTAGCCTATGCATCTTGTGTGGCTTGTGCAAATTTAGCAGCTTTAGCTACTTGAGCTGCTTGCACAGCTTGGGAAGCTTGGGCGGCTTGCTATTGTTGCAATAAATCTTGAGGTTGGGCAGCTTGTTGTGCTTGTTGTGTGGATTTATGTGTATACACTTGTTCAGTAGCTTGAATGGCTTGTTGATTTTGAAACTATTTAAGTTCCTTTTGGTGGGCTTGTTGAGCTTATTGCAATGTGATGCTATATTGGTTTTCCATGTTTGGTTTTGGTGGTCATGGCAGAGGATTCATAATTGTGTGAGATGTTGTGATGAGAGGTGCCTTTGGATTGATTTGTGTGGTGGATGGTGTGGTTGATATGATAGGTCCTTGGGAGACCACATTTTGAGGTATTTGGGGTATTGTAGATGATGCGTTGATTTCTTGTGTTGTTGGGATTGTTGCCACTTGTTGCAATAGCTATGTAATGATTGGAGGATTCAGTATGATGGTTTGATTTATGATTGGAGGATTGTTTTTATTTTGTTGATTAAGGTTTGGTAAAGGGGGTTTCCCTAAACCGAGGAGTGGTGTGGATGTTAATGGTAGGGGTGGAAATGGTGGAAAGATGGGTGGTGTGTTCCCTTGAGGAAATGATGATGATGAGGGGTCAAATATCCCCCCTTGTCCAAATAGTCCACCTTCTCCATGTGAAGTCATAGGGAGAGAGACTTTTGTGTTAAGAGGATATGTTGGTCTCACAAAGAAATGGGATGGATTGTTGGTGTCATGAAAGACAAGTGGAACGTATGGGTTTTTTGGATCTAGTGGGATGGATTGACCCAAAATGGTGTTTACATCCAAGTCTTGATTGTTTACAAGGGGATGTGTTTGAAGAGCATGAAGCAATGAGCTCCCCTTGTTAACAATAGGTTTACTTGGAGCAAGAGATGATGTGGGTTGTGGTATGGATTAGATAATGCTTTGAAATGAAGGATTAAATGAGACTGGAAGCAGAATCCCAAAATTTTTTTTCACAATAGTGCTTACATCATAGTCAAAAGGGAGTTTAGCCCTTTCTTTTTCCAATTCTAGTATGTATTGTGAAGGATTGACCCTCATCATGGAATTGACAATCTTGTGAGTCTTAGGATTTTGGACCATTTCTATGGTTTCATCTTGAGTCATCCCTAGGACACTCTTGGTCATGTCCTCCACTTGAATTTATTCTTGAGGATCTTGTGGTATTAGAGGAAGATTTGGTTGGGGATTGCTAGATCCAATGAGTTTGATTTCAGGAGTGGTTTGATTCAAGTCACTTGAAGTAGATGTTTATTTGTTCATTTCCATGTTATTCTTGTGTTGAGATCTAGTTTGGACCATAAAATAAGGATCAATTTTTCAGGAATATGGGAGGTGGACCTCTAACTCCTTGGATTGATCTAAATTTTAGGTACAAAAAAGAAAGTCTAAAATATTAAGGATCAAAAGGATAGTGATGAGATAATGAAAGATGAATGATGTGAATGATTGGAACTCTTAAGAAACCTTGAAGGAGATACTAGACTTTAGGAATTTTGGATTTTGATGTTGGATTTACTTTTGGATTTTGATTTTGATTTGGTTTGATTTTATTTTTATTTGGATTTGGATTTGATAATGAACTCATAAACCCCAAGAGGTTAGATGTTGTCTTGGAATGAATTTCTCCACAAGGTGATAATTTAACTAAGTGTATGAAGAAGGATGCATCTACACACACTGATCCAAACAAGATGATTTTTATTTGATTCAAAGGATTTTCCCAAAGTTGAGTATGAGGGATTTTTCCAAGATTTATAAGAGTTGTTTGTGAGATGGATTTTGATTGATGTTTGAAGATGGACGAGAGTGTTGATTTTGATCCTAAGTGAACCCATAAAGAATTTTGTTTACAAGACCTAGGTATTGAAGAGCATGCTATACTTCCTATGTGAGATACTAAAACCTTTGAAAATGTCTAGGATTTTCACAATAGTAAAATGAATACAAATTGGGATTGTTCTTTGATGCACATTTATAAAAGTTGAAGACCAATCTCTCTCTAAATTTGTAAAGCATAGAAAAACATTTCTTAAGAGCTCTTGGACTAAGAATTTTAGACTTTGGTTTTCATATTTTGATCTTTTGGGAAATTATTTGGAACAACACATGTGGGGTTCAATTGTTTCATATCTTTGCTTAATGAGTTCCTTTTACCAAAAACACTTTCTTGCCTTAGGTTTTCAAATTAAATGTCTAATGTCCCAATTTATTTTCATCCCACAAGGTCCATTATGTGGAAATTAAGGAAATCAAGGCAATAGTTCCCTAATGTTGACTTTAGTGAGAGAAAATTAATACATAAATCCAAATACTTAGAAGCCTATAAGGATGGAATCCCTAGGGCAAGCAATAGCACTTGGATTTCTTCAAAGGTATTTGCTTCAACTAAAGGGTTTGAAATTTGATGACCATTATTGAATGTTTGTTTTACAATGTTTAAGATCCAAGAAAAGTGTTTTTAATTCCAAAATGATGCACAACCCTAGGATAGAAAGAGAGTATATTAGTTGAATTCCCACTTGGATAAATCTAGTTGTGCCTATTTTAGGCGGATGATTAGAAGCTTGAACACACTAGCTGCCCTCCATGGCACTCACTTCTATGCAGTAGCCAAACTTTAGTTCTCATGAATCTACCATGACAAACATTTCATCTCTTTAGAAACCACAAAAATGTGGGAAGGCTTCAGAATGACCGTTCTTGCACCAACAAATAGTAAGTATTTTGACCTCTAAAAAAAATCGTTCTTAGTCAGGGTGATTAGGGACATGGCACCTTGCAAGCATCCAACAAGCCAATAAAGGATATAATCAATCCTACTAGGGGTGCTTATAATTTTTAAGGTAGTATCCCATTCTAAAAGACATTGTACGACTAAGGCCTACATACCATGAGGACTTGATAGTTTAGTCTTATCCATTTGTATACCAGCCTGAGTGAAAAAACAGTTGGAGTCACCTTCGAATTGGTCTTAGGTAGGCCCCTCGAAGGGTAAAAAAAGTGAGCAAGCACATCTGTAGTTTGATCAATCTTTGTGTATGTGAAAAAAGAGAGAACACACTTGATATTCTTAACTCACACTAGCAATATTTTGTTCAATTTTAAGAAACCCAAATTGAAATGTGGAGGAAATCTTCTAGATAACCTAATATCACCAAAATACTTTTCATTCTCAAGATCGTTGTGAAGCATGAGAGAAGTTCATGTGCCCTTTAAATGATATTAACTTGTAAAAAGGATTGGAAAACATGAAAAACACATATTCATTTTAACTTCAAAAGGAAATAATGGATTCTTTTTAAGCACCAAGATGAAGTGTGAAGTTTTTTTGTTCAATTATAAAATCCAAAACCAACTCTAGTAAGTTCTTAAAGTTCTTTTTAATCCCTTTAATTTTTCTTTATAAAACCCAAATGAAATATATTGAGTCCTAAAACTGAACATGACAAAATCCTAAGGATGGAATTGTAAATGTTTTGAAAGTGTTTAAAAACACTTGTTACAATAGAATAAAGATTCCATAATCAATGTTCTTCTTTCTTCCTCCTTTTCCTCTTGATCACCTCAACCTACAAACACTAGTTAATTCACAGAAAATAAAGACCTAAAATAGGTTTAAATTTCAAATTGATCAAAGACTAAAAAGCACATGTTAAAAATAACTTGAAGGCTGACTTTTACCCCACCCTAGTGGCACAATCCACAAAGGCATCACTATTTGGAGCAGGTTAGTTGTGCTCTAGTGAAACTAGTGGTGCTCTATGGAAAAATAGAGACCATGATTGCGTCATTGTTTCACAAAGTGTTTCATTTTGGAGTTTGGCTAGTCAATCCTCAGAAAAATCACAGAAGTGTTTCCCTTTGAAGTTGATGAAGTGTCACTATATAGCGACATTGGACTGATAGTGTGGTTGTTATTTTTTTGTAGCATCACTATTTCCTGCAAACAGAAAAATTTGAAAAAAATAGCAGAATTTTAATTAAAAACTGTGTTAATTTCTCAAGATTGACCCTCCTTCTAGCACCAAAATGTGAATGGTAGCTCTAGACCTGCTCAAACATAGACAAACAACACAATGTTAGTCATCAAACACATCTAAAACAATCATTCCCCATGTAATTCATTCAAATGCAAAGGACAAGAACAAAGCAAATAATGTCAAATAAAAGCTACTAAATCTTGCTCAAAACATTAAAACCCTCAATCCCATGGGGGAATTGGTGCTACTTTGAAGTGGAAAGTAGCCCTTTCCCAATTCCTTGCAAGATTTGATGAACTTTGATGAAGATTGATGCTCCTTGATGAAATTTTACCATAACCTAGCTAAGATGGATGAAAGCTATGAAAAATTGGATGAAGTGTTGATGAATTTTCTCAAATCCTGTAGATAATAACCTTGCATGAAGTTGTGGATCCAAAATCAATAGAAGAGCCCTCTATTTATAGGAAAGAATGATGGAGGAATGAAAGATGTGAAGAATGTGGGACTAAACATAATCCAATGACATTGTGCCACTTTTCAACATGCTAATGGAGAGAGGTGGAGCACATTTTGATCAATGTGCAAATAAATGCAATTAGGTGGAAATTTGAAATTTGAAATTTGAAAGTTGGCTTGTGGAGGAAGAGAGAAAGGACTTAATGCCACTTGGCTCAAGAAAAAGGATTTGTAAGAGGATTTGATGCCATGTTGGAGGAAAAGTCCTTTTGGGAGGAAGATTTCAAAATGGAGGAATATTCCAATGAGATTCCCTTTTGAATGAAATAGAAGAATTAATAAATCAATTATATTGATTTACTTGTGCAAGTTGCAAAATCTATAGAAAAGAGGATTAGTGTTATGAGTTAATCATGATTTAATTAACTTAGATGGAGATTAGTTTGATTTGACATTTGATTTAGACTTTTGGATTTACTTAAATAAAATGGGAGGAATAATGAATATTAGAATTAATTAAAGAAAGTTTGATTTATTTAATTAAAAGGGATGGTGTTAGATTTAATAAAATAAAGGTTAATTTATTTAATTAAAGGGAGAAATACAATTTAATAAAATAGAAGGATTTACTTAATTAAAAGAGGAGCATTAGGATTAATCAAATAAAATAATTTATTTAATTAATAGAAGATAATGATTTAATCACATAAAGCTGATTTATTTAATTAAGAGAGGAATTATGATGAATTTAATCAAATAAAGATTATTCAATTAAATAGTTAGTAGAGAGATGATTTAGGAAGAATTGGTGTTAGTAAATCAAGATTAGGTGCATGAGATCAATTCGTATAATCTAAACGTCTACAGTAAATATATAAATTTCAAACATTATGCACTTTCCTTTGTAAATTTTAAAATCCAAGTGTTCACATGTATGCTTCATGCTTCATGTGTTCATGTGTAGCTTCATGATTCATGTGTATACTTCTTGTATTACATGTATTCACGTGTATTCTTCATGCTTCGTATGTATACTTCATGTGTTCACATGTATGCTTCATTTTTTTTGTATACTTCATGTATTACATGTATTCACATGTATACTTCATTCTTCTTGTGTATACTTCACATATTATGTGTATTCATATGTGTGCCTCACGTGTCCTATGTATACTTCATGTATTACATGTATTCATGTATATGCTTCATGCTTCCAATGTATACTTCACATATTATGTGTATTCAAATGAATGCTTTATTATTCCTATGTATACTTCATGTATTAATGTGTATGCTTCATTCTTCTTGTGTATGCTTCACATATTAGGTGTATTCACATGCATGCTTCACACTTCCTATGTATACTTTATTTATTCATGTGTATACTTCATGTGTTCACATGTATGCTTCATGATTCTTGTGTATACTGTTGGGAGATTGTTGGATATTATGGATGATTTTTTGATATGTGGTTGTCATTGATGTCAACACTACTAGCATTTGGTGTATCTATTGTTGTATATGTCGAGGATATTGAGAAAATTGTAAAAGGAAGTGTTTTATGTTTCCAATGGAACTATGCAGGTCATGATGGCATCTCATTATGTGCATTGAATATTACCTAATGTGGATTAAAGGTTTTATTATTGAGTATGACTAGATCATCTACTAGAAGTTTTAGAGGTCTGCGTGAAGCTCTATGTGAGTTATGGTCTGACAGTGTTTTGTTGGTCTCTATCGGTGTTCCTGAATGAAGATTATGTGATTGTGGTTATCTCAGTCATTTTGGATGCTTCTCTATTGTTTCTTGGTGTTCTCAGATGTCTCTACTTTATTCTCTATCTTTGTCGTACGTCCACATTAATTGGTGAGCTCGTGGTTGAAGATCTTTTTGTGTGTGTTCAGTTTTTCATGTTTTTGGCCGACATGTTGGTGATAACGTGTTGTGGATCTTCAAGGTGAAATTAATTAAAGTATTTTTGTATTGGAGATGTTAATTTGGGTCTCCACTATGTTGTGGTCACCCTTGGGGGATACACAATAAAATTTTATTTGTAAAACTAGGCTGACATTGCAAATATATTTTATTTTCTTGGCCGACAAATTTGTGATGGAATCTCATGTATTGGATATATAAGAGAGACTGTCTGATGAGTGGAATGGATGCGTCATGTGCTCCTATGTGCATATGTACAAATATCATTACTGAGTAGAGTGTGAAGAATATTGTGCGAAGTGTGAAGACGTGTTGAGCTTAATTGGATTGTAATCAAGCTTGAGAAGAAGCTATTTTCTGAGTTCATACCCTTCAAAATTTTAATCCAATTTTGTTGGGTAGTGCACCCCTTTTGGAATTGAGTAGTGAGCTCTAGGAAGTATGCCTGAATGCATGTGCATTCCTCTTATTGTTCTTCATTATACTTATAGTAGGGTATAATCTTGTGGACTAACATCCACCGTGGTTTTTCCCCTAACAAGGTTTCCATGTAAAAAAAAATCGGTGTTCCTTGTCTCTCTGATGTGTTAATTGATTATGGTTAATTGTTCATTCATTTATTCTAATATTAAGGATAAGTTAAGTTAGAAAATTTTTATATTTCTGTGACAACTAATTCACCCCCCCTCTCATTTGTTTGTCCTTTTTTTTCCAACAATTGGTATCAAATCTAGTTCCTTTGAAGAATTCTAACAACTTGAGGTGATCTGGGATGGAAACATCAACATTCTAGAAGGGAAGTCCTAGATTTGATGGCACCAACTACTCATTGTGGAAATTCAAGATGCAATTTCATCTATAGTGCATTGGTGATGCTTATTGGAATACTACAAGATATCAATATATTATTCCTCATAATGGTCCCTCCTTTGCTGATGAGATCAAAGATGTTGAAAGTAATACCAAAGCTATGGAAGCATTGGTGAGCACTCTAACAGATTCAAGATGGCTAATGTGATAGGTCTTCAGATATCTAATGAGATTTGGACAAAGCTAGAAAATTTGTAAGATGGAGATACACAAGTGAAGATGGCTATGCTATAGAGCTTAAAAGGAAAGTATGAGAATCTGAATATGGGCGAAGATGAAAATATGACTTCTTTTATGCATAGAGTAAATGGAATAGTGCTAGGTATTAAATATGCCAATGGTTTAGTGAGTGAGGATGAAATTGTGGCTAAGATACTCAGTCCTTCCCTCCTTACAAAATGAAGGTTCATGCTATTAAGGAATTTATGTTTGTAAACAAGATGACAAGAGATTCACTGATAGGGAAGCTTGTTGGTTTTGAAATAAATGAATTTGGTGAATCTACACCAAAAAATAAATCTGCATTCAAAGCTACTACATTTAGAAGCTATAGGAAAAAATATAGTCTAGGAGAGAGCTCCAGAAAGATATCTAAATATGATGAAGAACTGAAACAACTCAAAGACAAAGAAAGAGAAGTACAAGAACTGGAAGCACTAATTGCAAAGCAAGAAGGAAGAGGAAAAGGTAAGTATGAGGATGTATTTCCTATTAAATGTTTTTCATGTAGTAAGATAGGTCATTTTTCTTCAAGATGTCCTAAAAGAGTTCATAGGAATAAGCATAGAAAGCCTAGATTTCAAAAGAAATGCTACTTTGCTAAAGAAGTAGTAACTAATGATGAGTCTGATAAAGATAATGGAAATGAAGATGATTGTGCTTTCATTACTACCATTGAAAAGAAACCTATGCCTACAGAATCTGCTAAAGATAAGAAAGCTCTTGGAGCCCGAGTTGAGGATAAAGATGAGTGGGTCATTGATAGTGGATGCTCACATCATATGACCAATCATAAAAGAAGATTTGTGAGTCTAGAGAAGTATGACGGTGGGATTATAAGATTTGGAGATAACAATGCTTGTGTGATTCATGGAAGAGGTTTTATTAGCCTTGGTGGTAAGGAAAACATTGATGATGTTCTCTATGTTGAAGGCCTAAAGCATAACTTGTTAAGTGTTGGATAGATGGTACACAAGCGATATGATCTGCAATTTAGGAATGGTAAATGCAAGATTCGTGGGAGTTCCAAAAACATGATTTCTATTGGTGTGCAAACTAAAGGTAATATTTTTCACTTGAAAACTGCTAGTGGAAGTTGCTTAATTGCTCAAGTAGATGAAAGTTGGTTGTGGCATAGGAGGTTGTGTCATGTAAACTTTGACAACATTATCAAGATAAGTTCTACTCAAGTAGTGAGAGATTTTCCTAGGTTAGTGAAGCATGCTAATGTAATATCTCAAGAATGTCAGATGGGTAAACAAACTAGAGTCTTCTTTTGCAGCAAACAATTTCATTCAAATAATGTGCTAGAATTGCTACATACTAATTTTTTTGGTCCCTATAGAGTTAGAAGTATTCATGGAGAAAGGTATTTTATGTTGGTCATTAATGATTACTCTAGAATGATTTGGGTTTCCTTCTTAAGAGAAAAGTGTTAAGTATTGGACAAATTTAAAATTTTCAAGGCCATGGAAGAAAATGAAAAAGGTTTGAAAATAAAATTCTTGAGATTTGACAAAGGTGGTGAATTCATTTCAAAAAAGTTCATTTTTTATTGTGAACATGGAATTAAAAGACAAATATATGCTCCTTGAACCCCTCAACAAAATGGAGTTGCAGAAAGAAAGAATAGAACAATTTTGGATGCTTCTAGAACAATGATGGTGGAAGGGAATGTGTCTCAAATGTACTAGAGTGAAGTGGTAAGCACTATTGTATATACTTTGAATCAACTAAATATGAATGGTAATTCTAGTAAGACCCCTTATGAATTATGGTTCAATTACAAGCCTATTGTTAAGTATTTCAAGATCTTTGGAAGCAAATGTTATACTAGGAGAGATGATGATATAAGAAAGTTTGATGCTAGAAGCAATGAATGGATCTTCCTAGGTTTCTCCACAAAGAGCAAGGCATACCGATGCTATAACAAAAGATTGATAAAGATTGTTGAGCGTACAAATGTCAAAGTTGATGAGGACTTTGTCAAATTATCTAGACGATGTAGCTATTATTCAGATGAAGAAATCACAAATCAAGGGAAGAACACTCAAACACTAAATATACTTCATATTATTCCATATGTTCTAGTCAAGCAACCACAAGTTGTTCTAGCAAATCAAGTTAGTCAAGAAGCACAGACAAGTACAAGTGTAGAAGAAAGTTCAGAAGACACAAAAGTTTGAGAAAGTCCCAAAAATCCAAGGTATGTAAGGCTAAATCACTAGAATATTGTCTGATTTCCAAGATTGAACCTAAGAGTGTCACTAAAGCCTGTCAAGATGAACACAGGTTGGAAGCCATGAAAGAAGAATTGACACAAATTGAAAAGAATGACACATGGACACTGGTTCCTAGACCCAAACACAAGAATGTGATTGGTACTAAGTGGGTATTCAGAAACAAGCTAAATGAGGAAGGTGAAGTGGTCCAAAATAAGGAAAGATTGGTATGTAAAGGGTACTCTCAAATGGAAGGTATTGATTTTGAAGAAACCATTGCTCCTGTTGTTAGAATTGAAGTAGTAAGATTATTTATTGCTTATACTACTTATAAGAACTATAAAGTCTATCAAATGGATGTAAAGTCTTCATTTGTAAATGGGGAACTAGAAGAAGAAGTGTACATTGAACAACCTAATGGATTTTAGCTAACAGATAAGGAAGACATGGTTTGTAGATTGAAGAAAGCTCTGTATGGACTCAAACAAGCCCCTAGAGCCTGGTACACTAGATTGGACAAATATCTTCTAAAGCTTGGATTCACTAAAGATACCGCTGATAGTAACTTATACATCAAGTTAGATCATGACAAGGAGTTAATCATAGAAGTATTTGTTGATGACATCATTTTTGGTGGAAATGATAACCTATGTATGAAGTTTGCTGATGAGATAAAGAGTGAATTTGAGATGAGTATGATTGGTGAAATGAAGTTCTTTTTGGGATTGCAAATTACACAGTTAGACCAAGGGATTTTCATATCTCAATCCAAATATGTAAAAGAGCTACTAAAGAAGTTTGGTATGGAAGACTCCAAACCTGTTGGTACCCCCATGATAAATGGATGTAAGTTGAATTAGAATGATGACTCTCCTAAAGCAAATCAAACTTGATATAGATCAATGATTGGTGGATTGCTCTACTTGACTCAGAATAGAATGGATATTATGAATGTTGTATCATTAGATTTCAAGATAATCTAGAAGAATCACATGTGACGGTTATTAAAAGAATCTTTAGATATTTGAAAGGAATAGTTGACTTTGGACTTTGGTATCCAAAGGATGATGATCTCACTTTGTGTGCATACACTAATGCTACTTGGGCTAGTGATGTGGATGAAAAAAAAAGTACTAGCGGCAATACTGTCTTCTTAGGGAAGAAGCTGGTATCCTGGTTAAGTAAAAAGAAAAACTCAGTTTCTCTATCTACTGCTAAAGTAGAATATATTGTTGTTTCCAATAATTGTACTTAAGTATTATGGATGAAACAAATGCTAAGAGATATTAGGGTGGCATATGAAGAACCTATTGCCATATACTGTGACAATTCAAGTGCAATAAATATCTCAAAGAATATAGTGCCACATTCTAAGACTAAACATATATCAATCAAGTTTCACTTCTTGAGGGAGAAAGTGAATGAGAAAGAAGTCAACCTGGAGTATGTGCCTACCAAAGAATAGATTGCAGATATCTTTAATAAACCATTGTTGAAGGATACTTTTGAGTATCTCAAGGGAATGCTAGGGGTAATCACCCCTCCTAATAACAACTAAAAGATGCATTTTCTTGCATCAATCCATGAGCCTCATTGCTATATCATGATCCAGATTAATGTTTCCATGGCTACTACTTAGGGGGAGTAGTCAGATGTGCAAATATGTGGTTCAAAGCATGTGTATAGAAAGGTCATAGTTACCTTTTCCATTGATGTCAAAGGAGGAAAAGAGTTATGTGAAAAAAATCTTAAGGGGAGAAGTGCTACATGATAAATCTTTTTAGAAATGAAGATTGAGTTGATGGTATTTTTCACATCATGTGTTTCCATCAATTCTAAAGGGGGAGATTGTTGGGAGATTGTTCAATTATATGGATGTGTTGCTGATATGTGATTTTAATTTATGTCAACACTATTATAATTTGGTGTATCTATTGTTGTATATGTCGAGGATATTGAGAAAATTGTAAAAGGAAGTGTTCTGTGTTTCCAATGGAACTATGCAAGTCATGATGGAATCCTTTTATGTACGTTGAATATTATCGGATGTGTATTAAAGGGTTTATTTTTGTGTATGCCTAGATCATCTACTGGAAGTTTCAGAGGTCTATGTGAAGTTCTATGTGAGTTATGGTCTGACACTATTTTGCTGGTCTCTGTTAGTGTTCCTAAATGAAGATTATGTGATTGTGGTTATCTTGTCATTTTGGATGCTTTTCTATTGTTTCTTGGTGTTCTTAGATGTCTCTAGTTTATTCTCTATCTTTGTGGTACGTCCACATTAATTCATGAGCTTGTGGTTAAAGATCTTTGTGGCATGTTCAGTTTTTCATGTTTTTGGCTGACATGTTGGTGATAGCGTGTTGTGGATCTTTGAGGTGAAATTAATTAAAGTCTTTTTGTATTGGAGATGTTAATTTGGGTCTCCAATATGTTGTGGCCAACCTTAGGGGATACACAATAAAATTTTATTTGTAAAACTGGGCTGACATTGCAAATATATTTTATTTTCATGGCTGACGAAGTTGTGATGGAATCTCATGTAGTGGATATATAAGAGAGATTGTGTGATCATTGGAATGAATACTTCATGTGCTCCTATGTGCATATGTGTGAATATCATTACTGAGCAGAGTGTGAAGAATATTTTGTGAAGTGTGAAGAAGTGTCGAGCTTAATTGGAACTGTAATCAAGCTTATGCAGAAGCTATTTTCTTTGTTCATACCCTTCAGATTTTTAATCCAATTTTGTTAGGTAGTGAGTCCCTTTTGTAATTGAGCAATGAGCTTTAGGTAGTGTGCCTGAATGCATGTGCATTCCTCTTATTGTTCTTCATTATACTTTTAGCAGGGTATATTCTTGTGGAATAACATCCACCATGGATTTTCCCCTAATAGAGTTTACACGTAAAAAAATTTTAGGTGTTCCTTGCCTCTCTAATGTGTTAATTTATTATGGTTAATTGTTCATTTATCTTTTCTAAGATTAAGGATAAGTTAAGTTAGAAAAAGTATAAATTTTTGTGACAACTGATTCACCCCCCCCCCCTCTTAGTTGTTTGTCCTTGTTTTTCCAACATATACTTCACGTATCACATGTATTCACGTGGATACTTCATGATTCTTGTGTATAATTCATGTGTTCATGTGTATTCTTCATGCTTCCTATGTATACTTCATGTACTACGTATAGCCATGTTTATGTTTCAGGTTTGTTGTGTATACTTCACATCTTTCATGTATTCATATCTATGCCTCATACTTTGTGTATTATGTATATATATTTGTTTGCTTCATGATATGATGTATCTTAAAAAAGATTACTCCATGTGTATTTATGATTTCCTTCTACTTAGAAAATATGAAAATATTAAAAGCATTATCGATCGAAACACTTTCTAGGTTGATAAGCACTAACATAAAAGGGAGAGAATTTCATTTGAGAAACAAATCCAAAAATTATTAAAGAATTTAATTAAGAATATAACCTTAGGTAATATTTCAAATAAACTAATTTACGCTGTCATGAATAGTGATGATATGATTTAGGTTGTGACTTTTCAAAGGAAAAATGTTGTGACCCTTTGAATAGGAAAGACTATGACCATTTTATAACAAAGGGTGGCGACCATGACTATCGTAGATGTGCTCACCTATAAATGTTGGTGCTAATTGTTTTTCCCCATGAAGAAAAAAATAATAAGTAGCCTACTTTCAACATTACACTACATACATCTAACAATTTTTGGGATATCAAAATAACTTTCACCATGGGAATATGACTTAGAGATATGAAAAACTGAGAGAGGTTATTGTAGAGGGGCCCTATGTGATCTTGTACCTTCAAATGAAATGTTACTAATTATAATTGTTTTTCAAGAAACACCTCATCAAAGTTTTCTTCTTTTTTCACTTTGGTCTCTTAAGTAATATTGTTAGTGTAATGTATCTCATATTGCTCCAGAATGTTTGGGTGTGAAAAGAGACCTTTCCTAGCATAAAAATACCCACATGAATACATTGGAACTATCGATTTGGTCTCACAATGAACATAACAAAAATTATAGAGCCTTGTAACTCTACACTACATGCATTTGACACTTTTTTGATCAACTGAAAACTACACACCATAGGAAAAAGGATCAGAGATATCAAAAACAAAGAGAGGTTATTGTAGAGGGGGCCTACATGATCACTTAACTTTAGACAAAAAAATTGTATGTGCTACACTTTCCAAGAAAAACCTCATCAAATTTTATTGCCTTTTTGCATTTTGGTCTCTTAAGAGATATTGTAGGTGTAATGTAGCTCGAACTATTCTAGAATGTTTGGATGTGAAAAAGGAACTTTCCTAGTGTAAACCTACCCATCCGAACATGTTGGAATTGTTGGTTTGGTCACATGATGAACAAAAAAAAATTACATGAGCTTGATACTTTACACTACATGCATTTGACATTTTTTCCATCAACTGAAAACTACACACCACGGTAAAACAACTTAAATATGTGGAAAACTGAGAGGTTATTTTAGAGTGGCCCTACATAATCTCATACCTTTAGATGAAATATTTCTAAGTGTCATGGTTTCCAAGAAATAGCTCATCAAAGTTTGTTGCCTTTTTGAACTTTGGTCTCTTAAGAGATATCATCAATGTAATGTAGCTTGGACTATTTTGACATGTTTCTGTGTGAAAAATGGCCTTTTCTAGTGTAAAAATACCCATACATATGAGTTTAAACTATTGGTTTGGTCACAGGATGAGCAATACAAATATTACACAACCTTACAACTTTACACTGCATGCATTTGGCACTTTTTCATCAACTGAAAACTACACACCATGGGAAGATAGCTTATAGATATAAAAAACTAACAGATGTTATTCTAGAGGGGCCCTACATGATTCCATACCCTTATACATAATTTTTCTAAGTACTATAGTTTATGAGAAATAACTTGTCAAAGTTTGTTTCCTTTTTACACTTTGGTCTCTTAAGAGATATCACTAGTACAATGTAGCTCAAACTATTTCGGCATGTTTGAGTAGAAAAAAAGACCTTTCCTATCATAAAACTACCCATCCAAATGTGTTGGAAATGTCACTTTGGTCACACAATGAACAAAACAAAAATTACACCACCTTGCAACTTTACACTACATGCATTTCACAGCTTTTTCATCAACAAAAAATCCACACCAAGGGGAAATGACTCAAAGATATCAAAATCTAAAAGAGATTATTGTAGAGGTGCCCTACATGGTTCCATACTTATAGGAAAAAATTATATGTGCCAATATTTCTGAGTAACACCTCATTAAATTTTTCTTCCTTTTTGCACTTTGGTCTCTTAAGAGATATCATCGATGAAATGTAGCTTAGAATGTTATGAAATGTACGGGTGTGAAACAAGACATTTCCTAGCATAAACCTACCCATTCAGATGCATTGAAATTGTCAGTTTGGTTGCACGATGAACAAAGAAGAATCTACACAAGATCCTTCCTCAGCTTTTGATCTTTGAATATACTTTACAGGATCATTATTGCTAAATTGAACATTTCCTAATTGAGCTGATAGGTACTAATATCAACCTTTAACTTGGGAATTCCATCAGATTCTTTGAGATTCTCATTTTTAATCTCTCCATGCATCCTCCTTTATAAGGAACACCTTTGATTATCATCTTTATTTTCTCAACTTCATGTATTTTAGATTGCAACTCACTCTCAACAACATTGACCTCCTTTTATTTGACGATTAAGTCTTCTTCTTATCTTTTAATTCCTTTTCTAACTAGTTAATTTTAGTCTTTAGTTGTTTTGCTTCAATTTAAAGAATCTTTGGATTCATCTATTTCTATTTTATTTTCTCCATGGAAGTCTAAAGTTTAATAATCTTTGAATTTATTTATTCAAATCCACGTATAGCATCATCTCTTAGGTTCTTTGCCTACACAAATTCTTATAAAATACAAAAACTCTTGGTTTTTTCCACTTATCCATTACCATTTTCCCATTCCACATACTGCATAGGAACCTTCCTCAACTTCTTGAGAGAAGGAATAATCTCCTCATTCGATACATTATCTATCTCATTCACTTTGGTTTGCTTCTTTTCAAGATTTTTGGAGAATATTACTTTTTCATTTCATACATTCTAGTACTTGCTACCCCCAATTTTGCATTGCCATTTTCTCATTGCATAGACTACACATGTACCTTCTACAACTTCTCAAGAGTAGGAAGAATCTCTTCACTCGATATATTATCAATCTCATTCACTTTGGTCTACTTATTTTCAAGTGTTTTCAAAGAAGATTCCTTTTTTCATTTCATGCATTTTAGTACTTGTTACTCCAGTTATGAATTTTCATTTTCCCAGTGCACATAATACGCACCCACCTTGCTCATCTTCTCAAGAGCATGAATAATATCTTTAGTTAATACATTATCTATCTCATTCACTTTGATCTGATTCTTTTCAAAAAAAATTCTAACTTACTCCTTTTTTCATTTCATACAAAAACCCACCTACAGTCATATAGAGACTCATCACTATACCTAAATGGATCTTGACAACACTTACACAACACTAAGGGAATCATATCATGTCATTTTTACTTGATAGTGAAACAAAACAAAATATGATGAATGCAATTTTTATCACATGAATATGCATTTATCTTTGAATAGTGAAACACAATAAAACATGGTGAGTGTCATTTATCACCTACAAATTCATTTTGACTTGATAGTGTAGACACTTAAAAATGGCTTGAGTGATACTACACACTTGAAACCAATATCCTAACATCGTTTCATCTTGAATTTCTTCTACTTTTCGCTTGTTTGATTAAACAAGCCTAATTATTTAATTAAATGCATCATTTTCATCTATTAATATAATTAATCTAATTAGGTTAATTCCTACCCTCTTACTCTAAAATTTCATCTAGGTTTAATTGAATAATAAAATTATTAAATTTAAAGTCCTCTCATTTAGTCAAATAATTCTATATTATTGAATTAAATGTCATTTTGGATAGCTATTCATTAAATAAGTTAATGGTGTAGGGAACAATAGCTTTTAGTGTGAAAATGTTGCAAATGTTAGGTTTTTGTGATGTTAAGTTAATTTATTTTTTAATAAGGTATTTTAGACCATTTCTTATGTTTCTAAGTTGTTTTAGGCTGTCTTGAGTCATTTCGAGTCAATTTTGTAAATGTGGTAAAAAGTTGCACAAAAGTTGCAAAAGTTGTCAAAGCACCTTTGCACTTTTGCATTATTTAATGTAAAAGGGAAGTTGAACGGTTGTGTCTTCAAGAGAAAATTGGATTTGGTTGTTTGGTGTTGGTAAAGGCTTAAAAGGCACTTGTGAATGTTGGTATAGGTTGGTGTTGATGTCATTTTGAAATTTGAATAACAAGACTCCATTATTCTTGCATTTTGAAAGTTAAATTTGATGCTACAACATTTGGTACAACTTAGTACAGCATGGGGGTGATCTTTTATGCATTTAAATTGATGAAATGTTGAGTTATATTCCTTTTTGGTTTTTTTTTTCATTAAATTTCATCAAGTTTTGAGTATTTTATAGTAGTTTTTCCAAGAATGGTTCATAAACCCTAGGTTTTGGTGTTTTGAGGGAAGAATAATAAAGATCTCACCATTCCACTAGTGAAAATATTTGAGAATTAGTGGAATGAGAGTAGATAGGGTTTATTTTTATTTCGTGAAGTTTTCATGAGTAGGGGATGAGGATTTGTGTAAATTGGTTGATTCCCTAGTTGGTTAAACTCATGTTTTTAGGTAATTGAGATGCAGAGGTGATAGGGTTTGTGGAAAATCTTTGGAGCTGTTGTTTAGGGTGACGGGAAATGTTTATGGAAACCATATTTTACATGTCTAGGCTAGTGGTATGAGGGTTTGAGGCTTTTATTCTGAAAACCACATAGTAACCTATCAAAACAAGCCTAAGTAGGCCTTATTCAAGCATAGCAGGAGAATTTTGAGGGTTATGTTCTAAAACAACCCTATCTTAATTTTTGATATATTTTGAAGTCTCAAAAAGGGTATCTTAACTGGTTATTAGATTCTAGGTTTGAGGCCTAGTTTTTCAAAAATTGATGTTTGATGTGCTATAAGGCATAGTGCCAATTTTGTGAAGAAAACCATCTTGTTTATTGTGTTAAGATTTTTAAAAAGCATTGATTCAGTATTGTAGACCTTTGATACCTTGCTCTACATCAGATAAGTATCAGAGCATAGATCTGATCTAAAGAAGGGAAAAAGGTTGAGTTGAAGAAGGAATAAAATTCCTCCAAAAGGGAAAACCATGCTAGAGAGATGAGAGAGGAGAGGCTTGTTGCTCTGAAAGCAAGTCAGAAGAGAGGTCTAGTCATGGATGATGAGAGTGACTCTGAAGAATAAGGGGAAGAGGAGAATGAAGAACAAAAGGAAGAGGAATTGGATCCTGATGAATAGAGGATGGCTAAGTTATTGAGAGTAGTTAAGAAAAATAAACACAAGGTAAAGATGGATGTACCTATATATGGGGGTAATTTGAATGATGAAGAACTTTTGGATTCGATTGCAGCACTTGACAATTATTTTGAATGTGAAGATGTACATGAGGAACAAAAGGTAAAGATTGCAAAACCAAAATTGAGGGTTCATGCACTATTATGGTGGGATTATGAGCAAACTAAAATGAGGAATAGAGCTAAGTCAAAAAAAATTTCTTTGGAGAGAATGGTGGCAAAGCTTAAGGGTAAGTTCTTACTGGTTGATTATGTAATTCAAATTTACAAGAAACTTCAAGGTTTGAAACAAAGAGAAATGGATGTTAAAGCTTACAGTGATGAGTTCTCTAAGTTGAGAATAAGAGTAGGTCACATGCAGGATGATGTGGAGAAGGTGGTTAGGTACCTTAGTGGGTTAAGATTTAATGTTCAAGATGACTTAACATTGGAAAATCCAAGAACAATTAAGGAATGCTATCAAATGGCAATTAGGGATGAAGAGAAGGTAAAGAGAAGGCAAGACAAGTCAAATAGGAGTAGAGGCAACACTTTTAGAGGAAGAGGTTCATATTCTACTCCAAGACAATCATATGAGAACCAAGAGGATGCAAATAAAATACAAGACCAAGTTGTTGATCAAAGAGGTGGATTTAGAGGAGGTAGTTCAGGCTTTAGATGAAGATTTGGAAGTCAAGGAAGAGGATCAATTGCATTCATGGAAAGGTGATATCAATGCAAAAAATTCAGACATCAAGCATGGAAATGTAATGAAGGTCAGACCTCTACTTCACACAGAGGAGAAAGAAGAACTCAATTGGTGTAAGAAGATGATAACGAGAGTGTAAACTCTCCATCACAACATGTTGTTCTACAAGTTGGAGAATCACTAATGGTAAGGAGAGCACTCATTAAAGCATTAGTAGAGGGAAAGGAGCCATTAGAAAGAATGAAACTCTTCAAGACAACTTGTAAGTGATTAGGTAAGGTACATGTAAAGTTGTAATTGATTCAGGAAGCATAGATAACATGGTTTCAATTAAGATGGTTGAAAAACTTAAATTGCCTAGGATACCACATGACACTCCTTATAAAGTTTCTTGGTTGAATTCGGGTCAATTTTTTTTGGTAAATGAACAAAGTTTGGTGGAGTTCAATTTGTTGCTAGGGAGGCCTTGGCACTTTGATAGGCATGCTCTATGTGATGGGAAAAGAAATACTTATGAGATTAACAAAGATGGGGTTTCTTATAATTTAACACCATGGATGGAGGAAGACAAAGGACAAACTAGGGGGAATGTGATGATGGTTGGTAGGAAAGATTTTATAAAGGTAGAAGAAAAAGAGGATAGGAACCTTGTAGCCACTCCTAGACTTCGAGATGTTATGACAACAAGCTAGAAGAATAAATTGATTTTATAGGGAAATGATATTGAGTTGAAGGTCAAAGATGAAATGATTTTGGAGATTTGAGGATTAATTAAAAGGTATGTTGATATGAAGCTAGAAGAGGAATTTCATTCAATAATTTCAAAAGAGGATAGTGGTCATTCCAATCCTTTCATATCATAGGGTGCTAAACCTAAGCAAGCAGTAGTCATAGGGGCATAACATCATATGGAAGAGATGAAAGGTAAAGGTGAAGAGATCAAAGCTACACTACAAAGGAAAAAGAGAAAGTTAAAACATGCACCAAAGGATAAGAACAAGGGAGTTCATTACAAGAGGGAGGAGACATGGTAGTAGATCAAGAGGTAGATTCAACAACATTCTTAAGT
>VDFB02256132.1:22349578-22366673 GCA_007258455.2 Sequoia sempervirens
AGAATTGTTGCAAAGCAGCATCTCTCTGCTCTTCTAATTTCAGCAAGCCAGCTAACCTTCAATCCTATCATCACTAGAGTAAAATTCCTGCATAAATTTTAGGATAGGTATTTGCAAATGAATAGGGAACACAGGCTCTTGGCCATACACTAACTTAAATGGTGAAGTCTTCAATGCAGCCTTGATCCTAGTCCTATCTGCCCATAACACAAATCTTAACTAGGTATGCCAGTCTCTAGGATTGTTCTCTAATAGTTTTTTTATTACTCCTAGGAGGTTTTTATTGGTAGATTCTACAACTCCATTTCCTTGCAGATAATAATTTGAAGAATACTTTAAAACAATCCTATGATCATAAGCCCATGAAATGAACTCAGCAAAAAAAAAGGCAGGGCCATTGTCACATACTAGTGCAAAGGGTACTCCAAACCTGGTTATGATGCATTCAGTGAGGAACTTGGTTACTACCTTTGTTGTGCTATTCTTGCAAGGTATAGATTTTTTCCATCTCATGTAGTAATCCATGGCAGTCAAAATGAATTTATGTCCTGCAGATGAATTTGGGTTAATTACCCCAATAAAATCAAGTGCCCATTGGGAAAATGGCCTTACCTCATAAACATGCTACAATGGCATGGCTGGATGACACTCTCTTGACACTAAAATTTTACATATATGACATGTCCTTACATGTTGGTGAGCATCCTTGAATACACATGGCCAATAATAACCATATCTAAGAATCTGATGTGCTAAGGAATCCGCAGAACCATGACCCGTGCCATGTTTCACATGAAATTCAACTATTGTGTGCTTAGCTTCTTGTTAATCAAGGCATCATAGATAAACTCCTTAAAAATTATTTCTGTATAATAATCCCCCTTTGAGCATATAATGGGATCTTTTCATTCTTAGTGCTCTCCTCTAAGTTGTATTCATTCCCTCTGGGCACTGATTATTGAGCATGAAATAAATAATATCGACATACCAAGAGTCATTAGAAAAGGACTGTGTTGTGTACTACTGACAAATAATGTTCTTACCAGCATTCGCCATTACTTTAGATAGGCCTTGACCCCAAACAAGTTTCATAGGGTGAATCTCTAGATCGAAATCCTGCAAAATAGCCATCCATTTCCCCCTTTGTTCTCCCAACTCACTCTGCATAAGTAGAGACTTCACAGCAGTATCAGGAACCACAAAAATGATCTGACTTTGAAGGATATAATTCCTGAACTTCTTGACAGCTCTAACCAACACAAAATCTTGTTTCTCAAGAGGTGGGTACTTGATTTTGGGATTCTTAAATGGAGAGCTCATGAAGGCAATTGGCCTTTCATCCCTCTCCTCTCTTCGTTGTGTCAGGACAGTTGCACATGAGTGTTCAAAAGAAAAGGAATAAATATAAAATGGTTTCAAGTAGTCAAGACTAGTGAGGAATGATGCCTCTAAAATGGATTGCTTAACCTGACAAAAAGAAGCCTTTGCCTCATTACTCCACTCTATTCTAGCATCTTTCTTCATCATTTTGTTCAAAGGTTTAACAATTTCTACAAAATCTGTAATAAACTTCCTCACAAAGTTGATCTTTCCGAAGAAATATCTCATCTCCTTCTTACTTCCTAGCATGGCTAACTTCATAATAGAATCAACTCGGTTTGGATCTATTGATATCCCTCTTTCTAAGATTATGTGTCCCAAAATTTTCCCTTCAGAAACCTCAAACACACACTTTTCAAGATTAAGAGAAACACCATATTGGATACATCTTTCAAGAACTTTAGCCAAGTTTGCAGTATGGTTTAGTCTATCTTTAGAGAATACTATCAGGTCATCCATATAAATGATGATGCACTTACCAATCAAATCTTTGAACGCTACGTCCATTGCATGCTGAAAGGTTGCTCTAGCGTTTATCAAACCAAATGGCATCCTCCTGTAAGAAAATATTTCCCACTTGGTAGTGAAGGATGTCTTCATTCTGTCTTCATAATTAACGGTCACTTGATTGTACCCCAAATAACCATCCAGGAATGACATCATCTGAGACCCATTGATGGTTTGCAAGAATTCGTCTAGAGAAGGGAGTGGGTAGTTGTCCTTTTCTAAAGCTCTATTTAGATTCCTAAAATATACACAAAGCCTGATCTCCCCATTCTTTTTATGGACTGGAACCAAGTTAGCCACCCATGTTGAATGTTGTACAGGGAAGATTATCCTTACAGAAAACAATTTCTAAACTTCCTTAAAGATCAGTGGTTCAATCAGGGCGTTGATAGGATGTTGTTTCTATTGAAATGGTCTAGCTTCAGGATTTAAAGGAATAGTATGAGTTATTAGGAAAGTATCAAATGTTTTTAAATCTTCATAACCCCAAGCTATTGCAGCAATATCTTTCTTGAGTGCCTTTAGTATATCTTCTCTAATTGCTTCAGGGCAAGCTTTCCCTATGTAAATGTTCCTTTCAGGGCCAGAGTCAGCTAAGTTAATAGTTTCATATTCACCTCCCTTATCTTCGGTTGATACCTTTTCCTGAGCCCTTGAATCTAAATCAAAAATTCTTTCTAAGGCCACCATTCCCTTGGGAATGCTATTAATTTTTGAATTGAGGACACCTTTTGTATTGCAATCTTCAGGGTTCCAATCTCCTTGATCCCTGTGAACCATGATCCTAATACCTGCAAAACACAACAAACAAACACATTAGAAGATTGAAATGCAAGTTAGAAACATGATTCCTCAAGAAATCCATTTATCAATGCTCTAAATAGGAAAATGAAAGCAATACAATGAGAAATCAACAAAAGAGATTAAATCCTATGAAAGCAATGTAAATTCTTGATCTCTTGAGGGAGTTGGTGCCAATTTGATGGAAAATTGGCCCTTTCCCAACTCCAATGCTAGCTTTGATGATTTGATGAAGATTGTGATCCACTTTGATGAAGATTGATGAATGCTCCAAGCTAAAATCTGCAAAAATCCTAGCTATGATTCAATGAGATGGATTAGAATTGCTAAGTATTTTAGCATGGTAACTTTTCTTGAGATGTGGATGATGAAATAAGGATATAAGCTCTTTATTTATAGATTGATAAGTTGAAGAGATGTCCAAATTTGATCAATGTGGGACAAAGATTCAACCAATGATATGATGCCACTTGTCAACATGTGAGAGGATGAAGGTTGAGAAAGTTTTGAGGAATGTGCCAAGTTTGAAATTTGAATTTGATGAGATGACATGTTTAGGGGGGATGAAAAATGAGTTAAATGCCAAGTGGAAGACATGTAAGAGACAATGTAATAGCTTTAAATGCTTTGTTGGATGGACAAGTCCTTTTGGGAGATTTCAAATTTGAGGAATATTCCCACTTAGATGCCTTTTGAATGAAAATAGAGGAATTATTAAATCAAATAAATGATTTAATTGTGCAAGTTGCAAAATCTAGAGGATTTGAGTGATTAGGATTAAATTAGTCAGGATTTGATTAATTTAAGGATATTTAGCTGATTTGACAATTTGATTTAGATTTTTTGGATTAATTTAAAACAAAAGAGAGGAATATGATAAGAGGCTAATTAAATAAAGATTTTGATTTATTTAATTAAAAGGGATGGTGTTAGATTAAATCAAATAAGGTTTTAATTTATTTAATTTAACAGATAGACTTTAGAGATTTAATCAAATAAATTGATTATTTAATTAAATAGGGATAATTAGATCAGATGAATTGATTTAATTAACAAGGGAATGTGACTTAATCAGATAAAATAATTTATTTAATTAAGAGATGAATATTGATGAATTTAGTCAGATAAGGGAATTTGATTAAACAGTTAGACCAAGGGATGATTTAAGAAGAAACGATGTTAGTAGATCAGAGTGTGATATCAATTTGTATATTTTCGATGTCTACATTTTGCCCCTCTTTGAAGCGATGCACTTGTTGCGTTGGTTCAAAGAATAATCTTGTTGATATCAAAGTTCAAAATTCTTTGATTTTATGATGCCCCACTATTGCCCTAGCAAGAAGAATTATGTTGGTGCTGGTATACTGCCCCCTCAAGAGATCGGGTGAAGAGGTTTGATTTGAGGGTCGATCTCTCGACAAAGAGGTTCAAGATCATCAACTCATGTGTTTGATGTAGATAGATTTGATGATGTGGACAATCATCAACCATGGGTAGTCTCATGCCTATTTTGATATATTACACACACTTGATCCTGATTCGTACCATGACATTGACATTATTGATGATGAGATGATTATGATGTTTATATGTAATGGATGATATGATGATGCTTTTATGATTATGCAGTGGATGATAAATGTATGGTTTATGAGATGTTTAGAATAACTAATATATATTATGTGATGATGGGGATGAATGCATGTGGTATGATTAATGCTTTTTGTATGATATGATATGCAATATGCAGTATGCTGATAGTTTGTGGATGCATGATGGATGTAATGGTGATGATTTATGATTAACTATCATGGTACCATGTTAGCGTGATTAGCAAGAGATAGAAGAAAATAAGAGATTCCAACAAGACATGAGATGATGATGATGATGATGATGATTTCTTGCCAAAGAGTTGGGATTTTCAAAGGGCCAAATTTTCTTATGTTTGATAACATATGTATTATGATGCATCAAGGTATAAACAGCCAGGATGGCATGGTACTTAGTGTGATGGACTTTGACTCAACAAACAGATAGGAGTATTCTTGTTCACACCTAACATACGGAAACCTTGCTAGGATGTACTTCAAAAGTTTCAGACACCTCGGACAAAAACACGGAAAGGTATAACTAATCAATGCAATAGTCAACAAGCCATCCAAAACATCCTCTATATAGATCTAACAAAGAAAGTATTCACCAAGTTATTTTACAAGAACGTCCAACAAGCATAGCAGACAAAAGAATGATGATCGTTGCCCCATTCCTATCTCTCTAAATCCTTTGTTCGGATATCATCGAGAGGTCCTTGGAATGAGCACAATAAGATAAATCAAAAGAAAAGAACAAGTAATTAAACAAGCCAATGTTCTTCATACCTTCAGCCAGAGGGATGTGTTTTGACAGGATAAGATCCAAAGTGATATCCAAAATGATGCCCATTGTCGGAACGATATATCCTAGGACATGCATTGTATAGGATGATGATGGTTTGATAAGTTGATTGATAGGCTGTTGATATAAGGTCGACTGACATGTTTGCGACTGATCAAGAGTTTGATTTTGTTTTAACGGTTTGCTGTTTCGATTTAGATTTTACGATTGAAGTTTGCTATTGTTGACTGCTATGATTGTTTCAGTTTGTGTTGCCAAAGGATGAATGTGATGATCAGTTTATTATGGATGATTGATTATTACGGGTGCAAGCGAGATGAGACGAATGGATTTTTTCAAATATTTGGATGTTTTTGACGTTTTTGGAATGTTTTGAGGCTGTTTTTGGTGTTTTTTGGATTTTTTGATATTTTTGATTTTTCGATTTTCTTATGTTTTTGGATTTTTGATGTTTTTGAATGTTTCGGATTTTGATGCGATTCAATGTTTTTGATTTTGATGTTTTTAATGTTTTTGGATTTCAATTTTTTCAAATGTTTTGATTTTGATGTGATTTGAATGTTTTTGATTTTGATGTTTTTCAATGTTTTGGATTTTGATGTTTTCTATTTTGACGTTTTTATTTTTGATATGTTTTGAATGTTTTTGATTTTTGATTTTTGATGTTTTTGGATTTTCGTGATGATTTTGATGATTTGGATATGGATGTGTGATGATATCAGTGCTCTGTTTGGGATTTTGTAAAACCAAGCTAAGGTTGATTGATCAGATCGATGGATTGATGATGATGATAACAATGTTGAGGATATACAACAATGCAAAGATAGTGTTTAAGCAACACAAGGATTGAGATGTCGATCGGATTGATGAAGATAACATTATTGAGGATGCACAACAATGTAAGGATTTGATTGATCAGGATTGATGATGATAACATTGTTGAGGATGCACAACAATGCAAGGATAGTGTTAGGCAACACAAGGATATCCCAAGTTGATGATATTTTGATTAGATTTGATTGATCATGTTTGATGAAGCTTGATTTGGAACAAAGTTTGTTCGAATGGTTTGATGTGACGTTTGAAGGGTGTGTTAGATGCAACTGATAGTGATTGTTTGGATTGATGTTCGATGAAAGATGAAGCTTTGATAAAGAACATGTTCTTGTCAAAATATGCCAGGGCTAGTGATTCGGATTCTAGATCACAAATGCTTTGACCAATTTGGTTTCATGTTTTCTAATGTTCGGATCGCCACATAAGTTGGAGGATATAGATCAAGATTTATTCCCAAAGCACGATGTAAACTTTTGCCCCTAGTGTCTAGCAATGTATGGAATTTCATAGATGGATGCTCATATAGGTGTATGGATGGATGGATACGCAAAGGATTCCAAGGATTATCTTGTGATAAGATAAGGTGTTTGGATAAAGAATTCTAATTTGGATAATGCTTCATGGCTTCAAATAATGCTGGGGAAGGATGGGATCAATGAAAACAACCCATGTCAAGATGTTTACCATAAGCAAGTGTAAAGTGTGCCCCAAATTTTCATCAAGATCAAGATAACTTGGATGATGGATGCAGATGGATGAAAATGGATTGGATAAATGGTTCATGGATGAACGGATTTATTATGGATAAGATGGATGGAATGCTCGATTTATTACGGATGGGATGAGATGCTTTCACCTGAACTGGCGCACGTAGATGCTTGATTCCACACATGACGCCCGTTTGCCAGGTTTTCATCATGGTCTTGCCCAAAGTGCCGCCCATGCGGTTTTCACTAGAGGACGATTTTTATCTTTACTGTTTTCAATCCTTTTTCTGATTTTTTTTGGATTTTTTGCTTTTTTGATTTTTTTGTATTTTTCTAAAAGATTTTAAGCTCATGTTGAATCATAAGGTGTTATTGATGTAGATGCCCCTGTCATGATGTGCCATCGATAGCCTGCCTAAAGGAGCTACTTTGCTAAGATACGTGCACTTGAATGTAACTTTTGGGATTCTTGATCTGCTTCGTTAATACCAGAGTTGACTTTGTCTTTGTGCGCACATCGCGATAGATTGCCTTCTGAATCCTTATGATGAAGGGTTGTTGCCAATACACGGTCAATGTGAGAATTGGATATCATGCGTGGAGGCGTGGATGGAGTGTGTTTAGGGATAAAAGATGGATCGGTTGACTGTTTGGAACCTTTAACTCTCCAGACTTGGGAAGATGAGCAATGATGGGTGGATACAAAAGTGTGCATGGAATTAGGACCAACTTCTTGATACACTTTGTACGTCGCTTGAAATGCCTACTTTTTCTTTTGTGGACATCTTTGATGGATACTTTTCCCTTTTTTGTTTTGCCCCATAGTTTCTTCAACTGATGGAGTTTGATAGGGATAATATTTCTTTGTATGCTTTGGTATCCATATGTATTTGATATGTCCATTATGCTTCTCAACTTCTTTTGCTTTGATAACATTCTTCGTACTTTGATTAATTTTTTCTTTTGACGTTGGTCCCAATTTGTGGATGGGGTGATGGGTGGATGAAGATTCATGGCGTGGCTGGTTGTAGTATTGACACTAGTTTCATTATAAGGATTCTTCGTGATCCCTATATTGACATTTGCTTGAGATGAAGTTGCCCCCAGTATGGTGGAAGTAGTACCTTCCTGCTTTGATTTCTCCTATTCCAAGAGCTCTTGTTCAATAAGTGTTCTCTAATAGATGACCACCATAGGTGACGTTCTTTCAATTTGCTGCTCCGCTAACTCTGGATGTTCTATCTGACTTGTTTCCTTGAGTGGATAATGATGGATATCTTTATTCATGATGTACTAAATTTGAGTTTGGGACATATTTGATCCTGATGTTGACAACTCCATTTGATTGTAGGAGTTAAGAATCTGCTCTTTTTGTGTAACAAAGTCTTGTTCTAGATGAAGATCATCTACGTGCCTATCTATAGAAAGCATCTCATGGGTAGATGGAGGAGTATGTGCTACATGGATATGATCATCTTGCATGGATAAGAGAGTGTTCATTAGATTATTGTAGTATCTTGAAGATACAAATTCTTGATCTTGATTAATTTCGGAGTTGCTTTCGACATGCTTTGGATCAAGTTCTTGACATGGGGCAACTTTAAAAGGATGGATTTCTTACAAAGGACTTTTGGATGTCGACATTAGGCATGGTCAAGTTCAAGGTTCCTTCAACATCTATAACCATGAGGTCAAAGGGGATCAACATGTTTTGAAAATGACCATTGCTAGACCTTAGTGAAAGATTTTGATCTTGCTTTGGAATAACTTCTTGAGATATGTCCTCTAACTCATAAGGCGATGTAGAGACATTTTCAATATGATCATTGGTCAATGGATCATGCATTATGTCAATTGGATCAAATAGTCCTAACACTCCTTGAAATAGATCACTAAAGAGTGGCTCTTGATGTATGGTGAGTTGATCATTGGATTGTGTAGATACATCCTCAATGTGCTCCTCGATGGAGAGGTTTTGATCATTGTTTTCGACAATTGCGGTGGAGAGATTGTGAATGTCTTCGACCATAGAATCAAGTGATGTTGATATTTCTTGAATTGGCTCATTGTCAATTTTTGTTGGTGGATTTTGATCATGATTCAAAAGTGACTCTTGACATATGTCGATTTGATATTCGAATGAGATAAAAAAATCTCCAATGTTTTCTTTGATGGATAGATCTTGAACAATGCTTTCATCAATTGTGGTGGGGAGATTGTCAATGCTATCACCAATGGTTGAATGCCCATTGTTATTCCCAATCATTTTTCGTGTTTTTTCTTGTGTTTGTTTGGTAGCTTGAGAGGTTTGTGGAACCACCTGATATTGTTGAAGCATTTTTTGGTAGGCTTGATGTGCTTTTAGTGCGATGCTACAATATTGACTTATTGCACTTGGTTTTGGCGGTAGTGATGGTGTATTTGGAATCATGTTGGATGCGGTGACAAGTGATTGAGATACACTTGGAGCGATAGTGAGTGTTTGAGATGTGATGGGAATGATAGTGGTGGTTGGAATGATTGAAGGGATAGTGATGGTTGGAATGACCGAGGTGATAGGTCCTTGGGAGACCGTATTTTGATTGGTTGGGATCAACGTTGTTGTTTCATTAGATACCATCCATTGGTGTGATGTCGATGGTATATTCAAAGGATTTGTTGTGATGGTTTGATTGATGTTAGGTGGATTGGTTTGGATGGCGTGATTGGTGTTAGGTAAAGGGGGAAGCCCTAAACCAAGGAATGATGTAGGTAATGGTGGTGGAGATTTCCCTTGGTGCAATGCCTCAACTATTTTGGAAAGTTCCGCAATTTGATCTCACCAAATTTGTTCTTGATTTTGATCTTGACTCACTTGAGATAGTTGATTTGGCTTTTGTTTAAGCGGATTTGGGATGCCTACTTGTTTTTTGAATGGGATTATGGGAAAATTGACTTTGGATAATGTTCTGATTTGGGATGATGTTCAGATTTGGCATGATAGGATGAACATTGTTGGTATTGGGAATCATTTTTCCAAAGTTTTCCGAGTTAGGATTCATGTTTCAAAAAATTGCACTTGGTACATCCACATTTGGCAAGTAGGGATTTGGTGGGATGATGTTGCTCATTTGAAGACTCATGTATTGATTGTTTGGTTGATAGACTTGTAGGTTTGGACTTGGTTTTAACATTGGAAAAGGTGTTCCAATCCTTGATTTGGGCATACTCACACTTGTTCTATTGACATTTGAAGGTAATGGTCCCACGTATGGATTGTATAAGTGTGAGTTTTGATAATCAATTAGAATTGTAAGGCTTGGAAGATTCAATTGATTTGGATTACTCAAAATGTATGGATCAAGTTTGTATTCCAAGTTCTCCTTGTGTTTTGACCTTGTCGCAAAAGTGACCTCTAAGGTTCTTAGGATCAATGACAAGATGAAGGATGAAAGGTGAATGATGTGAGTGTTGAACGTTTAGGGACTTTGGATCAATGCTAGACTTAGGGATTTTGATTTTGATTATTTGATGTGGATGATGAACTTGTAAACCCTAAGATGTTGGATGTGACCTTAGGATGAACTTGTTCAAAGGATGGTTGATTTAATTAAATGTATGAGAAAGGATGCATTCCCACACACCTAATTAAATAATTGACTTTGATTTTGTTTTGAGGATGATTTACCCAAGTCTAGAATGATGTTTTAAAAGCTCTAAAGTTGTTGGATGGATGAATTTTGATAAATGTTTGGATGGATGAAGTGTTTGATTTTGATCCTAAATGAACCTAAGAAGGACTCATTTACAAGGCCAAGGTTTTTAAGAACATGCTTTTCCCTTCAAACCAAAAGATCAATGTTTGCTCAAAAGACCATAAGACAAAAGATACACAAGCACATGTGTTGGGTTCAATTTATTTCATCTTGATTAGTGAATTTATTTTACCACAAACACTTTCTTGATTAGATTTTCAAACTAAATGTCCTAACTTCTTCAAACCCCACAAGATATGTTATGTGGAAATTTAATGAACTTAAGGCAAGGGTTTTCCTATTGTTTACTCAAGAAGACAAATTGAGATATAATCCAATGCTTAGAAACCTCTAAGGACATAAGTCCCAAGGGAAAGCAATAACATATGGATTGAGTCAATGATATTTGTCTTCAAAAGGGTTTGAAATTTTGATGATGTTAAGTGTTTGTTTTTTATTTGTTTTCGAGCAAGCAATGTATTTTGTAACCAAAGAATAAGTACAATCCTATAGATGTGTAAGACAATATTTTTTGGGTTCCCACTTGGACAAGTCCAGCTACGCCTATCTCTAGCAGATGGTTAGATGCTTGACCCCACTGGCTCCCCTCCACGACACTCACTTATAAGGGGCAGCCAAACATCAACACCCATGAAACTCCCATGGCATGCTTTCCATCTCTACTAGAAGACCATAAAAATGTGGGGTGGCTTCAGAATGACCGTTCTTGCACCAACAAATAAATAAAAGATTTTGGAAAATTCTAGCACATGGGTTTTAGTAAGGACTTTCCGTTCGTAGGAGTTGACCCAACGTGGCAAGAGTCCCCTTTCGGATCCATCTTGTCAGAGTCAACCGCGTGATATTGGCGTTTCATCCAATATCCACATTTATATCCCAACTGGAAATACTCTTGGCTTTAGAGTGTTACCGGTTGAGTCATTCCCTTGGGTGAGTACTTTTTCCCCAAGGCAGGCCCTCTAGGATAAAAAAAAGTGAATGAAGAACAATATTTGTAACTCGATCAATCCTTGTAGGCAACAAGGAGTGTAGGCAACAAGGAGAGAGAATATACACAACAAAGCCCCCACTCACACTCGCACAATAGTTTGTTCAATTTTAAGCCCATATCGAAGTGTGGAGGTGATTGCTTTATCTCAACCCAAAGTCATGGAAAATACCTTTTGATTCTCAAGATCACTATAAAGCACGAGAGAAGCGCATACGTCCTTTTCCAATGGCTTTAGTCTAAGTAAGCCCTCACAAACAAACAAAGCTACACTTGTTCTTTTTAAACCCTCAAAGCAATGTGTGAGTTCATTTTAGAGCACCAAATCACAAGTGAAAAGACATTTGTTCAATTGTTTAATCCATAAACGAAATCTAGTAAGTTGTTGATCCTAAGGTTCTTTTTAATCCTTTTGCAAAAAAATAAACAAAAAGAATCCTTTTTAAACCCAAATGAGAGCTAGTGTCCTAAAGAAAGAAAAGGATGACAAATTCTTTGAAGAAGTGTTAAACAAACACTTAAGTGTTAAAAAACACTTTGATTAGAAAAAATATCATCCCCATGCTCCTCTTTCTTTTGATTTCAATTTCCAACTTGAAAAAGTGATCAAAATGTTAGATGAGATAAAAAAAAAAACAAAAGGATATAGGGGTTAGATGAATCATTTACCAAAACACCCTAAAACTTAGCCAAGTTACCATGTATTTTTACTTTAGATGCAAATTTGAAAATTTTAACTCATTAATAGTTAAGAAAAAACTACACCATTGGATAGCTTACGAAATTCTACCCTATTTAAAAAAAAAAAGCATCAAAAAAGACCTTCGTATGACCAAGATATGGTCATTTTAAAACTGACTCATGGGCGCCAAAACAATGATCATGGGCGCTAAAAGAATGATCATGGGCGCTGGAGGAATGATCATGGGCGCTGCAGGAATGATCATGGGTGCTACAAAAATGATCAAGAGCGCTAAAAGAATGATCAAGGGCACTAAAAGAGTGATCACGGGCGCTATAACAGTGTTTATGGGTGCTATAATAGTGATTATGGGCGCTACAAGAATGATCAAGAGCACTATAACAATGATCATGGGTGCTAAAATGTGGATTTATGAACAGAACTATAAAAAACGGCAAATTTTTTTAAAAAATGTGTTAGAATCTGTCGATCAGCCCTCCTTCTAGTGCCAATATGTGAACCATGATCCTAATACCTGCAAAACACAACAAACAAACACATTAGAAGATTGAAATGCAAGTTAGAAACATGATTCCTCAAGAAATCCATTTATCAATGCTCTAAATAGGAAAATGAAAGCAATACAATGAGAAATCAACAAAAGAGATTAAATCCTATGAAAGCAATGTAAATTCTTGATCTCTTGAGGAGTTGGTGCCAATTTGATGAAAAATTGGCCCTTTCCCAACTCCAATGCTAGCTTTGATGATTTGATGAAGATTGTGATCCACTTTGATGAATATTGATGAATGCTCCAAGCTAAAATCTGCAAAACCTAGCTATGATTCAATGAGATGGATGAGAATTGCTAAGTATTTTAGCATGGTAATTGCTTGAGATGTGGATGATGAAATAAGGATATAGCTCTTTATTTATAGATTGATAAGTTGAAGAGATGTCCAAATTTGATCAATGTGGGACAAAGATTCAACCAATGATATGATGCCACTTGTCAACATGTGAGAGGATGAAGGTTGAGCAAGTTTTGAGGAATGTGCCAAGTTTGAAATTTGAATTTGATGAGATGACATGTTTAGGGGGGATGAAAAATGAGTTAAATGCCAAGTGGGAGACATGTAAGAGATAATGTAAGAGTTTTAAATGCTTTGTTGGATGGACAAGTCCTTTTGGGGAGATTTCAAATTTGAGGAATATTCCCACTTAGAGTTTTTTTGAATGAAAATAGGGAATTATTAAATCAAAAATGATTTAATTGTGCAAGTTGCAAAATCTAGAGGATTTGAGTGATTAGGATTAAATTAATCAGGATTTGATTAATTTAAGGGGATATTTAGCTAATTTGACAATTTGATTTAGATTTTTGGATTAATTTAAATCAAAAAAGAGGAATATGATAAGAGGCTAATTAAATAAAGATTTTGATTTATTTAATTAAAAGGGATGGTGTTAGATTAAATCAAATAAGGTTTTAATTTATTTAATTTAACAGATAGACTTTAGAGATTTAATCAAATAAATTGATTATTTAATTAAATAGGGATAATTAGATCAGATGAATTGATTTAATTAACAAGGGAATGTGACTTAATTAGACAAAATAATTTATTTAATTAAGAGACAAATATTGATGAATTTAATCAGATAAGGGAATTTGATTAAACAGTTAGACCGAGGGATGATTTAAGAAGAAACGATGTTAGTAGATCATAGTGTGATATCAATCTATATATTTTCGATGTCTACAATCCCTATCAGACTCATCGATGATTTGTCCTTTGAAAACATCTGAGCTTGGTAGAAAAGCAAGGATATGTCGATCATCATCAAAGACTTGAAAGTTCTTGACATTATCAAGGACATCCGGGGTGGATATCAATTCTACTGAGAATATCTTGAGCTTGGAGCCTTGCATGGGCTCTAGGGTACTTGTAGCAACAACTAATGAATCAGCTATTTGATTCTCCTCTCTAGGGATTAAACTAATCCAAAAAGCATCAAAGTCTTCAATCAGGTTCCACACCCGATTTCTATAAGCTGCCAACCTTTTATTGTGACATGTGTACTGGTTGCGTACTTGCTTGATAATCACTTTTGAATTCCTTTAACCATCAAGGTAGAAACTTTCTTCTGATGTGTGAACATCAATCCCTAAGCTAATGCTTCATATTTTTCTATATTGTTAGTGCATCCAAACTATACCCTATAAGAAGCAAAAAATGTTTTCCCTTTTGGGTTGGTTAACTCAATTCTGGCACCACACCCTATTTTAGATTTGGATCCATCAAATGTGAGGGTCCATAGCTGATTATGAGTTGGGGTTGATCTCTCTGAGCTTGTTGTGGGTGCTTGGATAAGATGAACCATAGGTGGGGCCACTTGATCTTTTGCATCAAATATTGAGGATTGGTGTTTAATAGGTTCATCAGGTGCGATATCCAATTCCTGCTCAGATATATCATGTAATCCTAGGATATCTATCTGACGGTTATCTATATCTTTGATTAACCCCCTAGGTTTTGGTATACTTGTGAGTGCAGGGGTATCAAACAAACCCTGGGGTCGTTCAACATAACTATGTTAGTCTGGTATTATGACTAGGGTAAGTTCAATTTGAGGAGGAACTTCCTCTGAAGGTATATTATCCCTAGTTAACATTATTTCATTTTTGGCTTCAAATGACAAGTGATCTGAAGCAGTCTCAAGGTGACTTGGGCTAGTTTCTTCAGTCTAGAAAACATGATTTAGAACATTGATGTAGGGTTGGCCGGTCAATTTTGAATAGTTTTGGTAGTGCACCCTACACCAAATTTGGGAGTAGAAGAATCCACAAATCGATATCTTCCCCTAGGACCAACTAATCCTATTGAAGCTTCCTGATCAATACCTGCTAGTTTACACTAATCCTAGGATCGGGGAATTCTTGCATTGACAACTCATTAGAATCAAGAACCGAAAGAGTAAGGATTTCCTCTCTTTTATAAACCCCTATCTCGGTTTCAAAATAGGCTACCCCGTTGGGACAGTCACACTCAGTGATGATATTTTTGAGGCAAGGTTCACTCTCAATCCTAATTTGCGTAGGTATTCCCCTCCATAGTAGCCACATATGCGAAAATTAAAGGGAGAGATATCCCCTTATACTCTTCAATAGATCTCTACCTAGAAGCATGTCGTAAGTCTCAGGAATATCCCCTATCTAAATATCCATGTTGGTTTGAATCCTAGGGTCAGACCCTACTTGCACATGTATATTTCTCAATTCTCCAACTACGTTAGCCTCTATTTTATCAAGTTGGATGACCTTATTGTTTGTTTGGACATGGTTCAATCCCAATTTATTTCATTCAGAAAATGACATAACATTGCCAGAGGCCCCTGAATCTAGTAGACAATTGTGCAGATTCTTCCCATAGATTCTCAAACTTAAAAGAAATGGTGGGGTCCCTACCTTGTTTCTGAACAAGGTTGCGTTCATGTTTGTAGCAGGTGCCACCTTGGTTTTCCCTCTTGATTTATCAGCTTCTTCCAAAGCTTTCAACACTATATCTCGTTGGGAAGGGCATCATTTTAGGATGTCAAAGTATGATAAAGAGGTTTTTTGTTTCTATGTCTCATAAACAATATCAAATTATGTGTTATAACTTGCATTATATTTGAAAACACTAGATGAATTACCTTTGCTAGGGAAGTCAAGTGGACCCTTCAGTGGAGGAGGGTTGTTATCATCACTCTGATTCAGAGGCACCATGCGGTTAGGTGGTGTTGATGTAATAAACAGATCCTTATTCTGGTTTCTTAGGAAGTGTCCTCCATTTGTCTGGAAGGCTTGGGCATCATACACATCTTCCTCTGGTTCATTCTCATTCTGCATTGGGAATGAAAGCCCTTCTTCAAAGAGGTCATAAGCCATTACTTTATCCACTAAGCCACCTCCTTTATTTGAATTCCCTTGGAATTTTTGGGCATCTATCTATGCCATCTTCACAACTTTCTCCATTTTAGGACAGTTCACCTCAGAATGAGTTGTAGTATCATGCAGCCTGCACCAGTTAGTCATAAAATTGAGGTTAGCCACATTTCTAGTATGTGGCATGTCCTCATTAGTTTGATAATTGTGAAAAAATCCACCATTATTTGGCCCTGTGTTCCATTGTATATTGTTATTAGGCATCTAGTTATATCCTCTATTCTGATTTTGATAGCCTTAGTTAGGGAAGTTTTGGCCTTGATAATTCCTCTAACTATGATTGTTGTTGTTCTGATAATTACCTTGATTATTTATGTTCTGATTAGGATAATTACCTTGGTTCTGAGAGGGGTTCAGTTTAAGCTGAGCAATGTCATTTGTGACTTGAGACAAAGTTTTCTTTAGGGTCTCCACCTCATTTGTGAGTTGAACTATCCTTTCACTCTCAGCACTCTTAGCAACAGGTGGTTGATCGATAGGATTTGGTATTCCAGCTTGATTATGATGACCATATAGATTGTGATGAGCTTGTGATTGTTGAGAGAAGTCAGGAGCTCCATTGGAAAAGAATGGAATAGGAGATTGAGTCTACAACTCATACATACTTCCATAATGAGAAGGAGACATCCCTGGGATAGTATTGAATAAAGGGATCGGATTAGGCATTTGATACCCCATAGGAAGAAAGCATCCCCCCAAGTTCCCTTGTTGTGAGCTACTTTGTTGTTGCAACTTGATGGCTAGATGATAAACTTTAGACAAAGAATCAATATCTGTCGGCTGATAAGTCCTTTGTAGGAACAAGCCAAGAAAAGGGTCTATAACTCTAAAATATGCTTGAATGGCACTATTCTCAGCAACTAGATAGGGGTCCTGCAATCTCCTATACATTCGGTGAAATCTTGTATTAAACAAGGGAAGTGATTCACATGGCTCCTTCCTAATGGTATCAAATTGATGGAACAAAATGGTTGGATCCACATAAACTTTGAACTGATTGATGAAAGTATTCTCTAGATCTGTCCAGCTCAGAATAGAACCTTATGGAAGATTTAG
>VDFB02256132.1:22366773-22466774 GCA_007258455.2 Sequoia sempervirens
AAGTTATATGCAAAGGTGTTAGAATCCACTGAAGTACTAGGGATCTCAATATTTCACATATGGCTACAAAAAGTTCCAACCTCCAAGGAAGCCCATTCTCGAGAGTAGAAATCCCAAGGAAGAACAAAACTATATGAATAGAATGATGAACTAATCATTTTGAATATATGGGAAGCTCCTACACACTGTCCTGATTCAATTTATTATACTAGTGATAATAAGAAGATGAAAAACCTGAAGGACTTCAACATGTAGATGGAGGTTGACCTTTGTTGACTTCATTTTCAATTCTCTTACCAGTCACCACATTCCATGTGCCTTGATGTGATTCCTCCCTTGAATTTCCTCTCATGATTTTTTCTTATCCTACTTGAGTCTTATCTCTATAAAAGGCCAGGGATACCCTTTTTTAAGTTAAGTTCAGAATTTATGGATGTTTGAAGAGCCAAAACTTCTCTAAGTTTTGTTCTTTTTTCTTTTTTTCTGAATCATTCTAAGCTAAAAACTTGTATGCACATAGAATATAATGAATATAAAATATAGCTTGATAGCTACTGATCTCATTTATTTTTGTAGCTAGTTTTGTTAGTTCAACTGAACAAGACTGTGTGCTACGTCATTTAAGGATGCATGCAAAATCTACTTTGTGTCCAAACTAAAATGCTCTTCTTTAAAAGCTCACACCATTTTATATCTAGCTGTGAACCAATCTAGTGATGTAAAAAGTAATGTGCTTTGATTTGATGAACTCTTGGGGCATGCACAGACAATATCTAGGAGAAATTTTAATTTTTAGTATTTTTTATGATTTATTTCAAATTAGATGTTTAAATTCTTGAAAATGTATCAAAAAATAGATGAATTAATGGAAATTTATTGAAAATATTTCATTTTCTATGAAATTGTTGAATGCTTAAAGCTAAATCTACTTAAGTGATAGCAAAATTGTTAATGTTCATGAAATATTATTGTAAATATTTCAATTTTATAATATTATTTTATGATTGAATTGGAAACCTGGTACTAAATGCTTATGATTCTAATTAACCATAGGCCCCATGAGATTAACACAATATCACAACATACCCTGAAATGAACATAGTATGGTGAAGACTTGACTATTGGAGCCTTGGGATTAAGCTAAGTCAACATTTTCCTATAACATAGACACCTTAGGTTTCCCTAGTTCAGTCTTTCAAGTAAAGATAGGTTCTTCATGGTTTTCCTATGAGAATTTTATCTACACAATTGTTGTGAGTGATATCATCATCAAATAGAACTAGCGCTAGAAGGAGGGTGACAGGGAATTTGTATTGGTTTTGTGTTTAAAAGATAGCTTATAAGGTGAAAGTATAGTGCAAGTTGGCATTTCAAAATGGAAGCTCAAAAAATCCAGAAAATTATTAACCATAAATTACATACTTTGAGTTTATTCACTTTTGGTAGAGTCACCAAAAATAGAATTTATGATACAACTGATCATTGTGAACAAGTGATTGTGAATTTTGTTTAACTAGGGTAAGTTTGGATATGTGTAATGTGATTACATTAACAAAATATGTTTTAACTGCTAGAAGAAAGGGACTATTAATGAGAAAAGAGTATAAACCAAGTGGAATTTAACTTGTTAAAAATTTAACTGATATATCAAAATGGTTTGATAACTACAATTGTTATAAAGAAAATATTAACATTTTGCAGGAAGATAGCTGAGAATTCCAAGATTCAAAAACATCACATCAAAAATATGGAAACATCATCGATGAGTCATCATTCTCCTTACATCTGGAAAACACAAATGAAGAGGAGTAGGAAAATCAACTGAGAGATGCATGTTTTATGTTCCAAATTGAAAATTCACAAGCTAAAAAAGGTATTTTTCCTGATTTTATGCAAGATATAGAGTATCAAACTTTTACTTTTTCTCTCTCTGATAACAATATAAATTGTGATATCACTTGGTCTAACAAATATCAAAGTGAAGAGAGGACCAAAGACATAAAAAAATTTAGAGGAGAAGAAAATCAAGAAATGGACACAACCATTCATGGAATTAAGTAGAGTAAAGAGGAAAACCAAGAACCAGGGCTGAAGGAAGGTAGAGTATTGATCAATCAAAGGAAGTGTGTGTGATCAACCTTTAATGAGGTCATTTTCATACATATGAGCCAATTCATTGGTAAGTACACCTTTGAAATTACGTTTTTTAAATGCAAAAAAATTAAAATAATTCATTGCTATAGTAGGACATTTGAAATTTATTTGAGTGAGTTCAAGGATAAATCTATTGTAATCCATACTAAAATAATAATTGAAATAGTCATTGAATTTAAAAAAATTATTTTGTTAGGGTTAGTCAATTTTTAGATTGGAGTTTTGGTTAGTTGGGTTAGTTTCCCTTTTGTAGGGTTTGTTTTGTTTTGTTTTGTTTTTTCTTTCTTTTTCTATTTGGCCCTTTGCATTAGGAAATTCTTTGCAACTTATCATACACACAAGAATTAATTCAAGCATTTGTAACATTGTTCTGTGAAATGTAAAATGTTAAGACCATACACAATAAATACACACTTTAAAATGTATGAAAAAGCTAAATATATATATATATATATATATATATATACATATGTGTGTGTGTGTATCATGTATATACATGAAAGTATCAAAATTATTGCTTCAAAAGATCAAAAAAGAAAAAAGGGGTAGTTGAGTTGTAGATATTAGTAGCAATTCACTCAATCTGGGATGCCTCGTCCATCAGGGTTAGATACCCTATGTATGCAATTTCTTGGTGACCTTCAAAGTCAGGAATATAGATGTCAGAAAAGAAAGGCCAAAGTGGAACCACTTCCCCATGTTCTAGGAACCGAGGAATATCATCCATGGAAGGAATTCCAATGGTCGGATGAGCAACAAATAGAATAGTATCCAGACTCTCCAAATATTTAGGCCACACTATCAAATTTGTAGCTGAGTGAACATATTCAATAGGAATCCCAATATCCAGGAGTGATGCTAGAAAGTGAGAATCCAAGTCAAAATAGAACTGGTAGTAACCTCTGGATTCCACATATTTTTCCTCAAGGACTAAGCACAAGTTTGAAACAATGAAACTAGTATTCCAAATGAAGAAAACATTTTCAAGCCTTTGAGTCATGATACAACCCAAGAAAAAATTATGGCAATATGAGCAAGTCAAGAAAATTTGATTATCCATGACCTAGAAGCAAGCAAGTAGTAGCAGACAATAGAAAATGCAAAAAAAGAGGAAGGAAAAGCAAAAAGCATGAATAATTCAAGAGAAGTACAAAATTTATAGAAAATCATGAGAAAGTTATGGTACATAGTTTCCTAGACTAAATTCTTGGAAATTGTAAGTAAGGTGGCAACTGGATGAGTTTCTCTAAAGAAAAATGTTAAATGAAATTAATTGACACACAATTGGTGACAATTTGCTTCAAATTCACCCAGTACGAAGATTGCAAATCAAGCAAGTTAAATATTTCAAAATTAATGGTGGTCATTTCATTGTGTTTTTATTAAGCCATATTAATCATGAAGGTTCCCATGTGTGTGAAGCAGAAAGGAAAATTAAGCTGGTGAGGCAGGACATGTCATCACCTGGGAAAGTTGAAAGAGATAATAAGTGTGCAATGAGGCATGCAAATTTAATGCAGAATAATGTGATCATGTTTAACTGTCATCATGACATTTTTTATCCATTAATGTCATGCAACACCATCAAATTGGAATTGCTAGCCAAGTATTTAGTAGTTGCCATAAAATTTGATTAGAAAAGGGTGGTAACTAATGGTTCTAAATTTAGATTTAAATTTGGTGATTAAATTGTTTATTGCTAAATTTTAATTTATGCATATCTTCTAACATATAGTGAGTTGCGGTTATCTAGGATTTGGCATAAAAGTGATAAATTTTAGTTGGAAATACACAACAACAATGAATTATTAAATGAGTTAAAACAATAACTCTTTACCTAATAGTGAGATTCATTGCTTGCAAGTTGAAATGGGCTATCAATGAAATATCAAAAGATATATATATATATATAACTCTTTAGGCTATCCAAATATCTCTACCAGGGCTATAGATGCATGATGGGAAGTAGAGCTATGTTTGGGGAAATTACAAAGATAACCTTGTTGGGGCTATGGATGTTTGACTGGCAGCAAGACTCTACCCCTGGTTGGATTTGGAGGATTTCCATATTATGTAGTTCAATCTCAATGAACTAATTTCTTTCACCGAGTTCCAAAAACTAGAATTAATCAAAGCACACATGGAAATTTCTAGAGGAATTTTACTATTTTTATGTTATAATCTAGGTAAAGGTAAAGAGTTATGGTTTTAAAATATGCATAAATTATAATTTACAACTGGCGATTTAATCTCAAGTTTTGGTTTAAATTTAGTTTTATTGGTTGCAAGTTGTTGTGTGGTATCACAACATGACCCAAGACTATAAGACTTGGGGACCCTAAGTGAAAACTAATGCTTATGGTAGGTGTTGGCTAGTTGGATAGATCACTAGAATTGACGAGGAAAGATAATTTTTTAATAAAAATGAGTACTTCGAAAAGCAAAGTGTTCCGGGTACAAGATACCAAGAACTGGGAATGTTAGAAAGGAAAAAGGTAATATAAATGTTGAGTAAATTGTTCCAATCCAATAGTCTGGGTCCAGTAAAGATGGAAGTTCTGGTAAAACCAAATTGTGGGGATATCATGGGTAAAATTGAATACTGGCTTCCATGTACTAGGTAACATTGCTAAGCAAATTTTAAAAATTTTAAGGCTATCCAACAATTCTGATAGTTTGGTAAATCAGTATATAAAAGATAACTATCCAAGAATTTGTGACCTTTCATAAAGCGTGCTATTTATGATGGATTTCTATGATAACAATTTAATAATGGTTTTATTTACATGAGATTTTTATAAATATACTTTTATTAAAGGGATTTAATGAGTGGAATTTGTGATTGCAAGGGAAACAGATTGCGGTACAAAGTTCAAGTATGGATGGTTGGGAAAATTTGAATCATGTTGGAAAAATGTGCCTCAACTTGTTGGCTTGAACCTCTATTAATGACTTGGCATTTTTCCCTTTCGTTTGGTTTCTTCATTGTCTACCTATCACCCAAAACTTGAACATTGAAACTTAAGTCATGGGGTTTTGAAATTTTGTAACTTGGTTACAATGTGTTGCTCGCAGGATTGCTAGTTTCTCTAACCTTGGAACCTTGTCGCAGAGTTTAGAAGTTTCTTAAATTCTCGACTGGTCAACCTCCTTCATTGTCGTGACATTCGGGAAATTTCTAACAATCGGTGGAGGTTGAGAAGTTTGGTTTTTCCTTTACTGGGTGACAATGATATCAACTTGTCACGGAGTTCAGGAAAATCCTATCCTCTGGTTGGAGGTTGAGAAGTTAATTTTTTTCCCGACATGGCAATCTCCTTTGTTTTCATGGCATCTTCGAGTTTTCTAACCAATGTAGGAGGTTGTAAAGTTTATGGTTTCTCTGACTGGGCGACAAGCCAATGGATGGTGGGACTGGTCTGCATGGATGGTGATGTTAGATGTATAGTGGTGACATGGATGTTGCATGGATGGTGGGGACAACAAGGAATGATCTATAGTTTGGTGCGATAGTCAAAAGCGATGGACGAGTGATGTGTCAACACATGGCACAATTTTATTTTTTGATTTTATATAGCTATTTTAAATCAACAATCATTGGACAAAAGCTTTATTTTATGTTAGTGATATGTTTGCATTTATTGCATGATCTGACTCAGAGGTCGAGTGAGTGCGAATATAGTAATATTCTCTGTAATCGAAATATAATGTTGGGCGGTTCAATGTGTGTTGTTGGCGATATGTATGGCCCAAGATGGAGGAAGCTTATAAGCGAAGGAACACAAATTAAATGAAACCCTAGTGGTTGTTGGTTGGTTGTTAGAATTCATTGTATGCTTTATGAGCATTGTAATAGTGAGTGTTTTTATGTCTGTGACTGGAGGTCGGCCAAGGGGATGTTGTTGTGAGTTAATATCTAAGAGTGAAGTTTGTAACTCTATATGTAATCTATTTATTGTAATACAAAGTGACTTTACTTGGTGTGGTGGGTTTTTCTCCTGTAAGGGTTTTCCCATGTATATCTGGTGATATCTCTGTGTGTGTGATTTATTTTGTTTCTCCTTTTGTTTTGTGAATGTGCATCTCAAATGTATGTAAATTGTTAAATGAGGTTTTTTGCATTTCTTTCCTAAGGATTTTGCATTAGGAAGGAATTTTTCTCACTGCCACTTTCCTTAGAAGTGGTATTAGAGCATGGTCAATTGTGTTATCCTTGTGAGTAGGGCTGGTTTTGTGTGCTAATCCTATTCAATGGGAGTCTTGCAAAAATAAGAATTGATTACTTTTTTTACAATTTTAGATGGCAAGTACATCAAGTAGTTTAGAAATTGAAAAATTCAATGGCAGCAATTTTGAGTTGTGGAAACTCAAAATTGAAGAGACCTCTAGATTGTTGTGTCTGGAACTATGCCACAAAGTATGAAATCAGAAGATTGAGACCTTGCATATAGAAAAGCTAGAGGGTTGATAAGACTTTGTCTAGCTGATTTTGTACTCCTCAACATCCAAGAGGAGAAGATTGCATCCTCACTATGGGAGAAATTTGCTGATATTTATCAGGGAAAGTCTCTGGTAAATAAGTTAATCTTAAGGAAAAAGTTGTACTCTTTGAAAATGGAAGAAGGTGCATCTGTAGTAGACCATCTAAATTCATTTAATATGATTGTTGCTCAGTTGGAATCTATGGGTGTGAAGATAGAGGAGGAGGATCAATGTATGCTTCTATTATGCTCCTTACTTGACACTTGGGACCATCTAGTAATCGCTAATGGAAGTACAACAACTACTTTCAAGATGGAAGATGTGGTTGCCTTGTTGTTGTTAGATTAAATGCGAAGGAAGCATTCTGAGATGGACAAGTAGGCTCTTGTTGTTTGGGGTAGATCAAAGGAGAGAGGAAAGAAGAAGGAAAAGAAGTATAAATCCAAATCTAAAGGGAGATCAATGTATCCTAGTACGAATTCCAAGGTGAAATGTTGGAACTGTGGGAAATCTAGTCATACCTGAAAGGTTGTAAGGAGAAAAATAAGAAGAAGAATAACTCTTTAGACAATGACTCTTCTTAGAGTGATGTAGATGTCTTCATTGTAGCCTTAGCGACATAGGCATCAGATGATGTCTAGCTAATTGACTCAGGTGCATCTTTCCACATGACATCTCACAAAGAATGGTTATCTAAGTATGAAAAGTATGATTGTGGAATGGTGTACCTAGCAAGTGATTCAACTCTAGAAATTGTTGGTCATGGAAGAGTTAGAATCCAATTCCTCGATGGAAGAATCAAAGGGATTGGTGATGTACTGTACATACTAGGTTTGGCTCGTAACCTTCTTTTTGTCAGTAAGATAAACGATGTTGGTGTGTAAGTTTCTTTCTCGAGTGGAGATTGTAAGATGACTAGAGGTGAAATGGTGTTGGCTAAGGGTGCATGCATAGGAACTTTGTACAAGCTAGATGCATTTCCTATTCAATGTAACAACATCTCTGTAAAGTCAAGCAAAGCTGCTCATGTAGAGAAGGAGAATGAAGTTCCTCTAGGTGAAAACTCCTTGGAGGTGAAGCTCCCAATAGAGAATACCATGTTGTGGCATCATAGACTTACTCACATAGGTGAGAAAGGCTTAAAAGCCTTGAAAAATAAAAATCTTGTTGAAGGGCTTGTTGATTGAAACCTTGAGTTTTCTTTTTGAGAACATTGCATTTATGGAAAGAAACATTATGTGAAGATTATGTTCATTCTGATGTATTTGGTCTAGTGAATGTTCCTTCATTGTCGAAGTCTAGATATTATGTTTCTTTTATTGATGATTATTCAAGAAGGAAATTTGTATACTTTCTTAAGAGTAAATCAGAAGTGTTCGACCAGTTTAAATTGTTTAAAACTTGGTAGAAAATAATACTAGAAGGAAAATAAAATGCTTGAGGATGGATAATGGTGGTGAGTTCTTTTCTATAGATTTTAAAAGGGATTGCAAAGACCATTGGATTAAAAGGCATAAAACTATGCCTTATACTCCACAACATAATGGAGTGGTTGAAAGGTTAAACAAGACGCTAATGGAAAGAGCAAGAAGTATGTTGAGCGGTGCTATTCTAGAGTAGAGGTTCTGGGATGAGGCTATAGCTACAACATGTTATTTGGTAAATCGTTCACCTTGTTTGGATCTAGTTGAAAAAACACCTTTGGAAGCATGGTATGGTAAGAAGCCCTCTCTGACACATATTTGTGTCTTTGGCTATGAGGCATATGCATATGTGCCAAATGAGAAAATATCAAAGTTGTAGAATAAGGCTGTCAAATGTATCTTCATTGGCTATGGCATTGGCGTGAAAGGATAAAAGATTTGGAATCCTATTACTAAGAAGGTTTTGTACATCAGGAGTGTAATGTTTCATGAGCTAAAACCTTTGGTAGCTAGTCTATAGTAAGAGACAAATAAAATGGAAAATAAGAATGATGTATTTGAAATTCCTCAAACTCCAGATAAAGAGGAACTACAAAGTGTACTTGAAACTGAGGGGAGTTCTAGCAGCTTTGAGAGTTTTGATGAAGTAGAACCATGACCTCAGCCTCAACCTGTGAGAAGGTCTACACGTGAAAATCGTCAACCTCATAGGTATCGATTTTCTATGTTGGATTCGAACTGTGCCTATGCTTTGAGTACTAGCACTAATGAGCCTAGGACTGTGAAAGAAGCAATTAATTGTAGACACGTAAAATGTACATGCACTTGATCTTGATTTTACTAACACCAAGTTCATCCAGAATCATCTCTCTACTAGTCATTTAATTAAATAATCTCTATTTAATTAAATTCATCACATTTCATCTCTTAATTATATAAATCATTTTTTATTTGATTAAGTCAACATCTCCTATTAATTAAATAAATCACTTTGTTTAATTAATCCTATAGTCCCTCTTTTAATTAAATAAATCAAATCTTATTTAATTAAGTCTAAAATCATTATTCCTCTCATTTTTATTTATTTAAATCCAAAAAGCTAAGTCAAAATGGTCAAATCAACTAACCCCTCATTAAATTAGTCAAATCTTGATTAATTTAATCGTAATCACTCCAATCCTCTAGATTTTGCAACTTCCACAATTAAATAATTTATTTGATTTAATAATTCCCTATTTACTTTCAAAATGGCATCAAAAAGGGAATATTCCTCCAAATTTGAAATCTCCCCCCAAAATGACTTGTCCATCCAACAAAGCATTTAAGAGCTCCTACATGTCTCTTACATGTCTCTTGCACAAGTCAACTTGGTATTAAATCTCTTCTTTCATCCCCCCTAAACATGTCACTTCATCAAATTCAAATTTCAAACTTGCACATGGATCAAAATGTGCTCAACCTTCATCCTATCACATGTTGACAAGTGGCACCTTGTCATTGGTGGATATTTAGTCCCACATTGCTCTTTTTTGAGCATTCTTTCAACTTGATATTCTATAAATAAGAGGCTAACCTCCTCATTTCATCATCCACAATTTGAGCAAACTTATTATGCTCAAATTCATCTTCAAGCATCACCATTTTCATCAATTTTATCATGCTCATAGCTAGGTTATGCAGGAATTCAACCAAAGTGGATCACATATTCATCAAAGATCACAAATCTTGCAAAGGAGTTGGGAAAGGGCCAATTTTCACATCAAATTGGCACCAATTCCCCCATGGGATCAAGAGTTTTCTTGTTTAATTAGGATTCAATCCCTCTTTTATTGTTTTCTTATTGTGTTCTTCATCTCTTTTCCTAATTTAAGCTTTGTAAATGGATTTCATGGGGAACTTAGATTCTAACTTGCATTTCAATCTTCTAATGTGTTTGTTTGTTGTGTTTTGCAGGTATTCGGATTTAGGTTTTTACATTTGGCACTAGAAGGAGGGCTTGAATCACAAATCTAACACGTTTTTTTGATAAATTTCATCGTTTTTCAATAGTTTTGTTTGTTAGTGTAGACACTTTAAAATGACCTAGGCCTACAAGCTTTATTTTTCATCTTTCATCCTAGCATAATTGTGACACTTAATTATGTCCTTGGTCCACATTCGACTATTAATTAAATGATTCATAATTATTTAATTAATTCATGTCTTTTTATTCTTCATGATTATTAAATAAATAAATTTATTTATTTATTCGATACGTTACTAATGGTCTATTATCTTCTTACAATTAAATAAATTTCTTAATTTATTTAATTCCTTATGTCTTCCTAATTCTTAAATAAATGAATTTTATTTATTTATTTAATATGTCACTCACTCTCATAATTAAATAGATTTATTAATTTATTTAATTATTGGTCACAATATCTAAATTAAATAATTATCTTTAATTATTTAATTTCCTTATTTGACATTTCCCTCATTTTAAATAAATGAATTATTTAAAATGGCCTCACATTTGTTAAATATCACTTCTTTTGGTAAATAATCTAAAAATCGATTATTTACTGTCACACAAAATCCATATTTTGAATTTATTTAATTCAAAATGGTAATCTTCTTCCAAAAATCAAGTAATTGAGAAGATTCTTGATATTCCAAATCTTCTTTTCAGTTCAACTCTTATCTTCTTGATTTTTTGAATCTCACAAATCAAGCAGTCTTTATCTTCTTGATTTTTGAAAATCTTTATCTTTCTAACTAATTATCTCATTTATTCTCCACTACCGATTCGATTTTCTCATATGACTTCTCGACCACTCATTTAATAATTTTTCCCTAACCCTGATTAGGATTTCTCAAATTAAATCTCATCCTCTGATTTTAGGCTTCTATCAAAATTCAATCTCGTATGTCCGTCCAAAATTGCATTTTCTATAAAATGCCAATTTTTTTCACATTTTAGATTGACACACTTCGTAGGCGAACACTTTCTTGATATTTCATTTTGGCATAATCTTTGAGTCTTATCATAGTCATTTATCATTTGTCATAGGCATTTTGTCATCAAATCCTTCAAAGCTTGTTTAGGACATTGGCATAGTCAAAGATTGCTCACACACTCGATCTGAGGGCAACACAATCAACAAGTTAGAATGTGCTATGGAGGTGAATCATGGAAGCTTCACAGGAAATATGGCATAATTGTTTCATTTTTGTTTATCTTTCATTGTACTCAATAGATTCTTTGGGCTTTTGTTTTGTGCTTTAATCTCCTAATCAAACCTTAGGAAATTAATGGCATTACCTAAATCCACCCATCCACCTATAAAGGATGTGACCCAAGGGATGCAAGCAAGGAATCAATTTCCACCATGTCATTCAACACATATACTTGAACATACAAAAGAGTCCAGAAACATCATACCAAGTCCTTCAAGTCAACCATGTCATCTATAATCCCTTGATCCAATTCAAGAGTCTTCCGTCATAAGTCCAAGTCACCCTCTTTCATGCTCCTATTTTTTGACCATCAAGAACATTCCAAGTCTCTCCATGACAAATCCCCTTCCACTTCCATTCAAGAAACACAAGAGTTATATCAAGAGTCTACTCCCAAGCATGTGGAAACATCAAGCCCTAGTCATAATCAAGATCAAATCATTTTCATCCAACCTATCCATAATCTATATCTTTTTTATTATCAAGATGATATCCATAATGATGAAGAGCCTATCCATGAGCAACTTGATCCTATACCCATCCATGAGAAAGATATTCCAAATTCACCTCCACCTAGTCCTATCCATGATCCATCAACATCCACTTCCCTTGATGAGACATGTGCCTCCCAAGCACACATAGAAGATAAAACAAATACCTTGGATCTAAGTTAACACAATGCTAATCAAGATCCTAATGATCCTCCATCACCTACCATTGACCCCATTGAAAGTCCTCCATCATATCATATTGGTCTTTCCACCCTCATTCATGGATCTTCTCCTTAGAACCAAGAAACAGGCATTATCTTCCCACTTGCTTCATTTTTCTCCATCAATAAGGAACTCATGGCTAGTGTTTACCTACACTAGTTCTATTGTCCATTGCACTCAAAATATGAACCACCAGGAAGGGTCCACAAACCTTCATGAACAGAGGTATTTTTGGAGCCATCCATGTCAAAGTACCGCCACCTCTTATGACCTTGACCACAAGGACACCTAATCTCAGATATTTGTTATTCCACCATGCATCCAGAAGTCACTTTCCATCATAAAGCCTATCCTTTACCTACAAAACATATGTTTGCTTGTTCTACCGTCATCCTAAAAATTTCAAAATCATGTGACCATCACCTTCCACCATCCACTTTACCACCATTACTTCCAACTCCTAATATCCCTCCATCCACTTTACCACCATTACTCCCAAAACCTAATATCCCTACCCATTCTCCATCCATTCAAATGTAAATCCTCTAAACATCTTAATCGCGACCAATCAATGCACATTATCTAACCGCAAAGTACTCATTCCTGAAGCCAAAGAGAGGGTTCAAACAAAATTTTGCATTTGCTCATAGCAAAATTCTAAAGGTCTTAATGCCTTAGAATACAATTTCAAAAAGTCAAAGCCAAGTACATCTAAAAAGCTATATAAGCCCATACCTCTAAAAGCCAAGCCTAACAATAAAATGGTTTGGGTACCTAAGAAAAATGAAATCAAGTCCAATGAGGCATCCGCATCACAAAAATCCCAACCATCCCCTCCCATCCAAAATGCACATTCCATTCAAAAATATAAAATTCCTAACACCCACAAGCAAAATAATAGTCATAAAAATACTAAGTCTAGGTGGGTACCTAAATCACTAAATCACCCATCTCCTAAGCAAACATCTACATTGCTTCCTACACCCTGTCCACATCAAAAGCTTCAATGTTTATCATAGTGTGTGCAACCATTGGTCATGGTTCCCTTCCATTTCACAACAAATCCACATACCTCCATCTCCTCATCCTTCATCCACTATCCTACATATCTTCCCCCTCACATCCCTATGGTCCATTCTTTTGGCTAAGCTTCCCCATTCATCTTTTGCATAAGTACCATATAATCCCTATCATCTTCCCTACATATTCCACATCATAATCCATTATTGTCCTCCATAATCCACATCATAATCCATCATCTACCTCCTCCATCTCACTTTCATGTAATCCCTTATCAACATCTATGAGCATAATGACATTTGACATGGTCCATGCAATGAAATCCATATCTAGTGGGACTATCACCTTTCATGAAACTAGACACGTGAGTCCCTCCTATCCAAAAGTCAAAAAGTAAAAAAAAAAAACTCAAAACATTTCAAAAAAGTCCAAAAAAAAATCAAAACATTTCAAAAGTCCAAACAAATCAAAACATTTCAAAAGTCCAAAAACAAAATCAAAAATTTCAACCAAAATCAAAATGTCAAAATCCAAAAATCCAAATGACCAAAAATCAATAATCCAAGTGATACAAATTAGGTCCTTAATCCATACCAATCAAGTCAATCAATCTTGTCAAATTATCCAATCACATCCTTTGGTCTTGATCTTAATGTTGTCGTAAACCAATCAATCAAAGTTAACTAGTCAAATAGTCAGTCATCCTTGTGTTGATCTAGGGATATGTCTTTCCCCACAATGACAACACTATCAGTCATCATCATCAATCAATCAATCAACAATTTACAGCTTGACAGGGGCAATACCTTGTTTGTTTTTGTATCATTTGTGCATGCTTGCTTGATTGCTTGTGTGTCTTATCATTTTTTTCTTGCATTTGCATCAAATCCGACTTATTCCAGCTAATATTCATATCTTGTATCTAGACAAGGTTGTACTACGCTAGGGCACGAGACACATCGTCACCTTGGTCCTTATACCTTGGTGCATAACGTCTAGTGCTAAATCAAACATCATGGTTGCTCACTTTCATTGCAGCATAATGCATCCTTCACTTCTTCTATCCATTCCTTCATCTTTAGTTCTTGACCCATCTCTTTCATTTCAAGAGCCTACCCGTGTTTGTCCAACCCACTATCCTCTTGGGGGCATCATCATCTCATCATCATTATCTTATCTTTTAGTTCCTGCATCCATTTCTTTTACCCATATTAGCTTCTTTGAAATGATGTTACTTTCATAGAGCCTGTATTCTAAATCTCAGAACATCATCTCAAGGGGAAAAATGTGAAGAATTTACCAAAAATGTCCTCTTATAACACCTTGTCAGCATTGCATCATTTAGTTACATCTTGGCATGTTTTGCCTTGGTACCCATGTTATCATCTATTTTAGTTAAATAAATTTTATTTAGTGTTAAATTCGCTTGTCATATCCATCCATTTCCTGTCATGTTAATTAAATAATTTATTATTTAATTAATGTAATTAAATCTAAAAGATATTCTGCTTTCTTTCAAAGAATTGAAACTCATGACTGACATCTGGTAATTTATTTAATTAGATAATTCATCAATTATCCCTCGTCTTTTTCAAGATTTATTTCCTTTAAAACAAGAAATGAAATCTTTCTTTTTTTTTTTGAAATCTTATCTCATCTCATTGTATGTCCTCTTTTGTTAAAAATCAAATCCTTGTCGAATCTTGTCAAATCTTATCTTTGTCAACATCATGACTCTATAAATACAACCTCTCACAATCCATTTAGGGGGTTGATTCGTCTAGCATCCAGACTCTGTCAAAATCAGTCTTCTATCTCTACCTATCATTCTCTCCATTTGTCATTTTCATTGTCAGAATGGTTATGTTCGCGGGGGGTGAGCATCAACGATCCATTCTCAACCCTTCAAAATATCGTTCTCGTACGGGTGTGGAGAGCAATGGAGATAAATCGAGTTAACACAAGATCGGTTTGCATTGTGCTTCTTGTCGATTTTTTAGATGTTATTTAGTACTCTATTGTGCTTGATGAATTTAGTGGTTTATTGTTTTCAGCTCTAGCGTTGATTTTTTCCCCTATCTGAGTTGGTCTGATTTCGCGCATCCACAAGATCTTTAGCTACACGCTATTACCAGTGCATCCCAGACCTCGTTTGGAACTTTAATACTTGTTTTAGCACTTTGAACACTATTTTAGTGCTTCACGAGAGGCATAATTTTGATTAACTTCCCAGAACTTGTTCAGATAGCACGAGCACATTTGGTGCTTTAAGCTTGTTTAACTTCAAGGTTTGTTGAGTGCTCATGAGGGATTGTTTTGGCACTTTTAATTTTGGTGCTTTGGAGCACTTCTTTTAGCACACTTTTCGATGTATTTGTTTTGGCACATATAACTATTTTAGCACTTTTAGAGTCAATTTTAAAATGACCATATCTTGGTCGCTCTGAGGGTCTTTTGGTACGCTTTTTTTTTGAAATGGGGTAGAATTTCTTAGCTTCTATCAATAATTCGGTGAACACTTAACTATTAATAATGAGTTAAAATTTTTTTTAAATGTGCATCTAAGGTCAAAACACATTATAACTTGGTCTAAGTTTTAGGGTTTTTATGCGTAATGATTCATCTAACCCATATATCCTTTTGTTTCTTGATCTCATCTAACATTTTGAGCACTTTTGTAGGTTGGGAAATCAAAAAGGGAAGGAGGAAACAAAATAAAGGCTTCTTATGACATCATTTCTCTATTGTATCAAGTACCTTTAGACACTCTTGGAAGCAATTATAATTCTAGGTTTAAGGATTTTATCTCTTCAAGCTTTTAGGACTCAATAGATTTCAATTTGGGCTCTAAAAATAATAATACAAAGGGATTAAAAAGAACCTTAGGAAAATTTACTAGATTTTGTTTAAGGTTAACAATTAAATAATCAAATCTCACACTTCTTTTGGTGCTATAAAAAGAAATCGTTATTTCTTTGGTTGGATTAAAAATAACATGTGTAACTTTGTTTCATGATTACTTACTCAAACTAACACCATCAAAAAGACATATGCGCTTCTCTCGCGCCTTATGGTGAGCTTGAGAATCAAAAGGATTTTTGATGGTCCTAGGGTGGGATAAAGTAGTTACCTCCACACTTCATTTTGGAACTAAAATTGAACAAAAAACTTTGTGAGTGTGAGTAAACCTATTTCATGTGTTCTCCCTTTGTTTCTAAACAAAGGTTGATCGAACTAAGGATATGTTTGCTCACTTTTGTTTATCTTAGAGGGCCTGCCTTGGGGAAAAAGTACTCACCCAAGGGAACGACTCAACTGGTAACACTCTAAAACCAAGAGTATTTCTAGTTGGGATATAAATTTGGGGATTGGAATAAATTCTAGTATCACACGGTTGGCTCTGATGGGAAGGGAAACAATGGCCTCTTGCCACATTGGGTCAACTCCTACGAATGGAAAGTCAGAATTAAAACCCTTGTTTAGAAAAGGCCAAAATCCTTGATCTACTTGTTGGTGCAAGAACAGTTGTTCTGAAGCCATCCCACGTTTTTATGACTCTTAGTAGAAATGAAAAGCATGCCATGGGAATTTCATGGGTGTTGATTCTTGGATGCCCCATATAAGTGAGTGTCATGGAGGGGAGCCAGTGGGGTCAAGCATCTAATCATTCACTAAGAGTAGGCATAGCTGGACTTTTCCAAGTGGGAACTCAACAAGTAAAGTATTTCATATCCATAGGGTTGTGCATGTTCTTGGTATCAAAACACTTACTTGTTCGAAAACATTGGGAAAAAAACATTCAACAGGAAAATCAAAATTTCAAACCCCTTAGATAGAGCAAATACCTTTGAAAAATTCCAAGAACTATTGCTTACCTTGGGGATTATGTCCTTAGAGGTTTCTAAGTAATTGGGTTTATATCTTAATTTTCTTCTACCAAGGTCAACATTAGGTAACCATTTCCTTGATTTAATTGAATTCCACATAACACTTTGTGGGATGAAAATAATTTAGGGAATTGGATGTTTAGTTTTAAAATATAATCAAGAAAGTGTTTGTGGTAAAAGAAATTCACTAATCAAGATGAAATCCATTGAACCACACACATGTGCTTGTGTATCTTTTTTCTTATGGTCTGTTGAGCAAAAATTGATCTTTTGGTTTGAAGGGAAAAGCATGTTCTTCAAAACCTTGGCCTTGTAAACAAGTCCTTCTTAGGTTCATTTAGGGTCAAAGTCAAACACTTCATCCATTTCAAACATTTATCATCCCATCCAACAAGAAACTTTAGATCTTTGGAAACATCATTATCTAGAATTGGGTACATCCTTAAACCAAATCAAAATCACTTGTTTAGTTAGTTGTGTTTGGATTAATCCTTCCTCACACACTTAGTTAGATTATCACCTCTTTGAACAAGTTTATCCTAAAGATCACATCCAACATCTTAGGGTTTACAATTTCATTATCCAATCAAAACCAATCAAAATCAAGACCTAAGTCTAGCATTGATCCAAAGTTCCTAAGAAAAACAACACCCATATCATTCACCCCTTTCATCCTTCATCTCATCATTGGTCCTAAACACCTTAGAGGTCACTTTTGCAACAATGTCAAAACACAAGAAGAACATGAAATGTAAACTTGATTCATTCATCATGAATGGTCTAAACCAACCAAATTATAAAAGCCTCACAATGCCAATTGATTTTCAAAAATAACATTTATACAATCCATACATGGGATCATTATCTCCTACAAACCTCAATGGTACAACAAATGTGAGTATACCCAATCTAAATTTTGAAACACCTTTTCCGATGGTAGATTTAAATCCAAGTCCAAACTTACAAATCTATCAACCAAATACTCATTGCATGAATCTTCAACAAAACAACATTATCACATGAAATCCAAACATGCCAAATGAGAATATACCAAGTACAACTATACCAAACATGAACTTCTCGAATCCACACCTGGTAAACTTTTGGATAGATATGTTTGCAAATAACACAAATGTTGTTCAAAATCCATCACACCAATATGTTCCCCTCACCTTTCACAATGATCCATCATCATCATCATTTAATACAACACCGCAAACCTCTCTCCCCATGACCTCACAAGGAGAAGGTGACCTATTGGGACTAGGTGGCATTTTTGATCAAACATCATCATTTACCCAAGGGAGCATGCCAATCACTCTCCCACCACTCCCACCCTTTCCATTAACATCCATATCACCTCTTGGTTTCAGGCTACCTTCGCTACCATCACTCATCTGAAACATCCCCCCAACCATCAATCAAGGAATCACACCAAATCCTCCCCCCTTTCCATCGATATCACAACAATAGATGGAAATCATCCCCATAGCACAAGCAACCAACACATTGTCAACCATCCCTCAAAACATGGTCTCTCAAGGACTAACCATATCAATCGCACCATCCACTAGTCAAATCCCAATCATCAATATGAAGGTACCTCTTATCACCACAAAAAGCACTATTTTGAACCCACCTCCACCACCACCCAAACCAATACAACATTGGGTTGCAAGCCACTCAAAAGGCTGCATATCAAAAGACACTCCAACAAAATCAAAACCAACAAGCTACACAACTAGTTGCTCAACAAGTTGCACAAGCTACTCAAGTTACCCAAGCCGCACTACAAGCCCAACAAGAACAAGCTCAAGCTCAAGCACAAGCACAAGCTCAAGCCCAATACCAAGCCCAACAAGAAAATGTTGTTCAAATTCCCAACAAAATGTTAACGACTCCATGTATTGATCCAAGTCAACGATCACATGATTAAGACCTATCCATCAGCGAACACATGGAAGATTTTTCTACCTCATTCAAAGATCAATCAACATACATGAAGAGTCACTTTTTGATCATGATAAGAACCTCTCAAATATATCCGACAATGATCTATTTCAAGGAGTGTTAACATTATTTGATCCTGTAATCAACAATCCATTGACCAATGATCCTGTTGAAAATGTCTCTACATCACCTAATAAGTTAGAGGACATATCTCAAAAATTTATTCCAAAGCATGATCAACATCTCCCACCAAAGTCTAGCAATGGTCCTTTCCAAGACATATTGACATCCTTCGACCTCATGATTTTTGATATTGAAGGAATCTTCAACTCAACACTTGATCCTAATTCACTCAAAGATCAAGAGGATATTGAGCCACTTCCTATGCCTAATGAAGATATCCAAGAACCCTTTGTAAGCAATCCATCCTTTGAAATTGACCCATGTCAAGAACTTGATCCAAAGCATGTCGAAAGTAATTCCAAAATCGTTCAAGATCAAGAATTCATATCTCCAAGATACTACAATAATCTAATGGACACTCTCCTATCTATACAAGATGATCATATCCACATAGCATATACCCCTCCATCTACCCATGAGATGCTTTCTTTGGATGGAAACGTAGATGATCTTCATTCAAAACATGATTCCTTTACTCCTGACATTATTACACAAATAGAGTAGGTTATTGATTCCTACAATCAAACTGAGTTGTCAACATCAGGATTAGATATATCCCAAATTCAAACTAAGGACATCATGTATGAAGATAGCCAGCATTATCCACTCAAGGAAACATGTCAAAAAAATAGGACATTCCAGAGTTAGTATAGTAACAAATGGAAATAACATCATCTTTAGTGGTCATTTATCAGAGAATGCATTCTAAACAAGAGTTCTTAGAACAAGCAGAATCAAAGCATGAAGGTGCTACTACCACCATACTAGGGGAAACTTCGTCTCAAGAAAATTTCAACATAGGGAGCATGAAGAGTCCTTATGATGAAACTGATGCCAATACTATAACCAGCCACATCATGAATCTTCATCCACCCATCACCTCATCCACAAATTGGGACCAACATCAAAAGAAAAATTTGAATCAAAGTAAAAAGAACGTTATCAAAGAAAAAGAAGCTAAGAAGCATATTGGACAAAAAAAAAAAAATATGGATACCAAAAAATACAAAGAAAGATTATCTAGGCTATCAAACTCCATTAGTCAAAGAAACTATGGGGAAAAATAAAAAAATGGAAAAGTATCCATCAAAGATGTCCAAAAAATCAAAAGCAGGCTTTTCAAGTGACATACAAAGTATATCAAATAGTTGGTCCTAATTCCATGCACACTTTCATATCCACCCATCATTGCTCATCTTCCCAAGTTTAGAGAGTCAAAGGTTCTAAACTATCAACCAATCCATCTCCTATCCCTAAACACACTTCATCCACACCTTCATGCATGATATCCAATTCTCACATTTACAATGTATTGGAAACAACCCTTCATCATAAGGATTTAGAAGGCACTCTATCGTGATGTGCGCACCAAGATAGAGTTAACTTTGGTATCAGCAAAGTAGATCAAGAATCTCAAAATTTTTATTCAAGTGCACATATCTTGGCAAAGCAACTTCTTCAGGTAGGATATCGATGGCACATCATGAAAAAAGTATCTTCATCAACACCACCAAGTGGTTCAACATGAGCTTAAAACATTTCAAAAAAATACAAAACAATCAAGAAAATCAAAAATTAGAAAAATAAAAAAATTTCAAGAAAATAGTAAAAATAAAAATCATCCTCTAGCGAAAACCACTACGGTGGCACTTTGGACAGGTACCATGATGAAAACCTAGAAAATAGGTGTCATGTGTAGAATCGAGCATCTATGTGTGCCAGTTCAAGTGGAAGCATCTCATCCCATCCATAATCAATCCAACATCACATCCATAATAAATCCAACATCCTATCCATAATAAAACCATCACATCCATAATAAATCCAACATTTCATCCATCTCATCCATAATAAATCCATTCATCCATGAACCATTTATCTAATCCATCTTTATCCATCTACATCCATAGTCCAAATTATCTTGATCTTGATGAAGTTTGGTGTAAACTTTACACTTGCTTATGGTAAACATCTTGACATGGGTCATTTTCATTGATACTATCCTACCCAATGTTATCTGAGCCATAAAGCATTATCCAAATAACCATCCTCTATCCAAACACCTTATCTTATTGCAAGATAATCCATATCCATCCATCCACGCACCCATCAAGGCATCCACCCATGGCATTTCATACATTGCTAGAAATTGGGGGTAGATATTTACATCTTTCTTTGGGAATAAATATTGATCTATATCCTCCCACTTATGTGATGATTCAAACATTGGAAAATGTAAAATAAAATTGGTCAAAAAATTTGTGATCCAGAGTCCAAATCAGTAGCCCATGACACATTTTGAGGAGCAGATGTTCCTTATCAAGTTTTATCTTCAATCGAACATCAATCCAAAAAATCAATATCAGTTGCATCTAATTTTCACTTCAAATGTCACATAAAATCATCTAAAACAACTTTTGTTCCAAACCAAGATTCATCAATCCTAATCAATCAAATCCAATCAAAAAATCATCATCTCGGGATATCCTTATGTTTCTTAACACTATCCTTGCATTGTTGTGTATCCTCAAAAATGTTATCATCACCAATCCCTCATCATCTTGGGATATCCATCCTAATCCTTGTGTTGCATAACACTATCCTTATATTGTTGTGCATCCTCAATAATGTTATGATCATCAATTCATCGATCCAATCAATCAACCTTAGCTTGGTTTACAACAAAATCCCAAAATAGATCACTGATATCATCATGCACATCCATATCCAAATCGTCAAAATCATGAGAAAAATCCGAAAACATCCAAAAATAAAAAACATGGTATTTGAACTATGTCGTCTCTGATCTTAAACATAGGAAAGGATAATATTTGATCAATCCTCGAGATACAAAAACAAAAAAACATTCGAAAAACACAAAATCCAAAAAAAATCATAAAATCTCATAAAATCAAAACATTTGCAAAATCTCAGAAAATACCAAAAACAGCCTCAAAATATTTCAAAAACATCCAAATATTTGAAAAAAATCCATCCATCCCATTTTGCTTCACCCACAATAATTTCATCCATTATAAATCAATCATCACACTCACCCTTTGGAAAAACAAATAGAAACAAGTACAACAATTAGGAAAAGAAAGCTTCAAACGTAAAATCAAAATTGAAACAACAAACTTTTAAACGCAAAATCAAACTCTTGATCATTTTCAAACATGTTAGTCAACCTTATATCAAAAGCCTATCAAACAACTTATCAACCCATTATCATCCTATAAAATGCATTTCCTAGGATATATCGTTCCGACAATGGGCATCATTTTGGATATCACTTTGGATACTTATCCTAAACAAAACACATCCCCTTGGCTAGCGGTATGAAGAACATTGACTTGTTTGTGTACTTGATATTTTCTTTTTGATTTATCTTTTTGTGCTCACTCCAATGATCTCTCAATGATGTCTAATCAAAATGATCTAGAGAGAAAGGAATGGGGCAACGATCATTATCTTTTGTCTACTGTGCTTGTTGGACATTCTTGTAATATAACTTGGCAAATACTTGCTTTGTTAGGTACATCCTAGCACGATTTTCATATGTCAGGTGTGAAAAAGAATACTCCTATCTTTTTGTCAAGTCAAAGTACATCACACTAGGAACAATTCCATCTTGGTTCTTTATACCTTGATGAATCGTGCCTATGTGTGTTATGAAACATAAGGTAATTAGCCCTTTGAAAATCCCAACTCCTCGACAAGTCATCATCATCATCATCATCATCCCATGTCTTGTTGTCTTCTCTCTTGCTTTTCCATGATAACATGGTACCATGACAGTTAATCATAAATCATCGCTAATGCATCCATCCTACATCCACAAACCATCTGCATATCATATCATATTGTATAGAAAGCATTAATCATACCACATGCATTTATCCCCACCATTGCATAATATAGATTGGTTATTCTAAGAATCTCATAATCCATACATTTATCATCCACTGAATAATCATAAAAGAATCGTCATATCACATCATGTTCATCCATGCATCATCATATCATCCATTACATATAAACATCATAAACATCTCATTTATATCATCAATAATGTAACTATCATGGTACAAATTAGGATCAAGTGGGTGTAATATATCAAAATAGGCATGAGGCTACCCATGGTCGATGACTATCTACATCATTAAATGTGTCTACATCAAAGATATGAGCTAAACTAATCTTGAACCTCTTTGTTGAGAGATCGACCCTCAAATCAAACCTCTTCGCCCAATCTCTTGAGGGGGCAATATACCTGCATAATTCTTCATTCACTAGGGCAACAATGGGGCATCCAGAAAATTCAAAGAATTTTGAATTTTGATTGAGATAATTTATTCTTTGAACCAACATAGCAAGTACATTGCTTCAAAGAGGGGCAAAATTTAGACACGTAAAATGTATGTATGTACCTTATCTTGATTTTACTAACACCAAGTTCATCTAGAATCATCTCTCTACTAGTCATTTAATTAAATAATCTCTATTTAATTAAATTCATCACATTTCATCTCTTAATTAAATAAATCATTTTTTATTTGATTAAGTTAGCATCTCCTATTAATTAAATAAATCACTTTGTTTAATTAATCATATAGTCCCTCTTTTAATTAAATAAATCAAATCTTATTTAATTAAGTCTAAAATCATTATTCCTCTCATTTTGATTTATTTAAATCCAAAAATCTAATTCAAAATGGTCAAATCAACTAATCCCTCATTAAATTAGTCAAATCTTGATTAATTCAATCCTAATCACTCCAATCCTCTAGATTTTGCAACTTGCACCATTAAATAATTTATTTGATTTAATAATTCTCTATTTACTTTCAAAATGGCATCAAAAAGGGAATATTCCTCCAAATTTGAAATCTCCTCCCAAAATGATTTGTCCATCCAACAAAGCATTTAAGAGCTCTTACATGTCTCTTACATGTCTCTTTCACAAGTCGACTTGGCATTAACTCTCTTCTTTCATCCCCCCTAAACATGTCACTTCATCAAATTCAAATTTCAAACTTGCACATGGATCAAAATGTGCTCAACCTTCATCCTATCACATGTTGACAAGTGGCACCTTGTCATTGGTGGATCTTTAGTCCCACATTGCTCTCTTTAGAGCATTTTTCCAACTTGATATTCTATAAATAAGAGGCTAACCTCCTCATTTCATCATCCACAATTTGAGAAAACCTATTATGATCAAATTCATCTTCAAGCATCACCATTTTCATCAGTTTTATCAAGTTCAGAGCTAGGTTATGCATGAATTCAACCAAAGTGGATCACATCTTCATCAAAGATTACAAAACTTGCAAAGGAGTTGGGAAAAGGCCAATTTTCACATCAAATTGGCACCAATTCCCCCATGGGATCAAGAGTTTTCTTTTTTAATTAGGATTCAATCCCTCTTTTATTGTTTTCTTGTTGTGTTCTTCATCTCTTTTCGTAATTTAAGCTTTGTAAATGATTTTCATGGGGAACTTAGATTCTAACTTGCATTTCAATCTTCTAATGTGTTTGTTTGTTGTGTTTTGTAGGTATTCAGATCTAGGTTCATACATTAATATGTCTGACTCAAATTCCTAGTTGGAAGCCATGAATGAAGAAATGGCATCATTGAAGAAGAATGAAAAATAGGATTTGGTACCTTTTCTTGAAGGGTGAAAGCCTATTGGATGTAAATGGGTATTTAAGAAGAAGACTAGTTTGGATGGCACTATTGAAAAGTATAAAGTTTGGTTGGTCGCGAAAGGTTATTCCTAGGTGGAGGAAATTGAATATGGAGAAATAATTTCTCCTATAGCTAAGCTAACATCTATCGGATTTCTTTTGTCACTTGCAACCATGTATAACTTAGAGATCGAGCAGATGAATGTGAAGACAAAGTTTCTTCATGGAGAGCTAGAAGAAGAAATTTATATGTCCTAGCTTGAGCACTTTGTTGAAAAAGGTAAAGAAAGCTTGGTTTCCAAGTTAAAGAAATCTTTATATGGATTGAAGTAATCGCTTAGAATGTGGTACCAAAAGTTTGACATGTTTGTGTTGTCGTTGGGATTTGTGAGATCAAAATCTAATAATTATGTGTATTAAAAAAATGAAAATGATCATGTGCTTGTTATTACCCTGTATGTGGATGATATGTTGTTCATAAGAAATAGTAAGACTATGATTTATGATCTTAAATCTCAATTATCTGCAAAGTTTGAAATGAAATATCTTGGTGCAGCAAGGCATATTCTGGGGATGGAAATAAAAAGGGATAGAGGAAGTAGAAAGATTTGGCTCAACCAAAGTAAGTATATCAACACTGTCCTAAAGAGATTTGGGATGACTGATTGCAAGAAACTAGTTGTTCCAATGTTGCAGGGAATGAACCTATCTATTGAAGATTTTCCAAAATTTCCTACCAAAATGGTGGACATGACCAGGATCTCGTATGCAAGTGTTGTTGGCAGTTTAATGTATACAATGGTCTATACAAGGATAGAGATTTCCCAAGAAGTGGGATTTCTTAGTCAGTTTATGGCTAATCTAGGAAGGCCGCATTGGGATGATGTGAAGAGGCTTTTCAAATATTTGAAAGGTACCTCAGAGTTTGCATTGTGTTATCATGGAAAATCGACTAGATCACAAAGATCTCTTAGCATTCACAGTTATGTGGATTATAATTGGGTAGGGGACATTGATAGTAGAAGTTTCACAAATGGATACATCTTCATGTTATTTGGTGGAGCAGTGAGTTGGATGAGCAAGCACCAGGCTATAGTTTCTTTATCTACTACTGAGGAGGAGTATATGGCAGCAACACAAACCTGAAAAGAATCCATTAGGCTTAGGAATTTATGTTCAGACATCGGGTTTAATGCAAGGAAGATTATGATTTGTTGTGACAGTCAGAGTGCTATTTATTTGGCAAAAAATCCCACTTTCCATGCTAGGACAAAGCACATTGATGTATAGTATCATTCTGTTCATGAAATTATGGAGGATGGAAAGGTTAATTTGGAGAAGGTGGATACTCTAGATAATTTTGCCAATGCATTGACAAATCCCATGAGAACAAACAAGTATAGGTGGTGTGTTAGTTTGATGGGCCTTGGAGCCCATGACCTTCATTAATTTTGAGTCTGGAGGAAGCCAGTAAGTCTTCGTGAAGTGGGAGATTATTGGAAAAATGTTCCTTAACTTAGTAGCTTGAACTTCTATTAAATACTTGGAATTTTTCCCTTCTGTTTGGTATTCATTGTTGGCCTATCGCCCAAAACTTGAACCTTGAAACTTATGTCATGGGGTTCTGAAAGTTTGTAACTTGGCGATAGTTTTTTGGTCACGAGATCGTTGTTTTCTGTAACCTTGGAACCTTGTCATGGAGTTCAAAAGTTTCTCAACTTCCTAACTGGCTGATCTCCTTCATTGTTGTGGAACCCAAGAAATTTCTAACCATCGGTGCAGGTTGAGAAGTTCGGGTTTTCCCTGTCTAGGTGACAATGATATCAACTTGTCATGGAGTTTGGGAAAATCCCAACCTTTGGCTGGAGGCTGAGAAGTTAAACTTTTTCTTGACATGGCAATATTCTTTTTTGTCATGACATCTTGAATTTTTCTAACCAATGGTGGAGGTTGTAAATTTTGTGGTTTCCCCAACTGGGCAACAACCCAATGGATGGTTGGACCGCTCTGTGTGGATGGTGACATTAGCTATATAGACGTGACATGGATGTTGCATAGATGGTGGGGACCACAAGGAATGGCAAACAATTTGGTGCAATAGTCAAAAGTGATGGATGAGTGATGTGTCGACACATGGCATGATTTCATTTGTTGATATTATATCATTGTTGTAAATCAACAATCGTTGGCTGAAAATTTTATTTTCTATTAGCAATATGTTTGCATTTACTGCATGATCTAACTCAAGGGTTGAGAGAGTGTGAATATAGTAATATTATTTGTAACCAAAATTTAATGTTGGGCAGCTCAATGTGTACTGCTGGTGATATGCACGGCTCGAGATGGAGGAAGCTTTCTGGTGAATGAATAAAAATAAAATGAAACCTTAATGGTTGTTGGTTGGTTGTTAGAATTCATTGTATGCTTTACAATAATTGTAACAGTAAGTGTTTTTATGTCTGTGACTAGAGGTTGACTAAGGGGATGCTTCTATGAGTTAACATTTGAGAGTGAAATCTATAACTTTGTATGTAATCTATTTACTCTAATACAAAGTGACTTTACTTGGTGTGGTGGGTTTTTCTCTCATAAGGATTTTCCCACATATATCTGGTGGTATCTCTATGTGTGTGATTTATTTTTTCTCTCTTTTTGTTCTGTGAATGCGCATCTAAAATGTATGTAAGTTGTTAAATGAGATTTTTGCACTTCTTTCCTAAGGATTTTGCATTGTTGCTTTCCTTACAATTCATAGATAGAATCATATCGAAATCAGGCTGCATATTCTGAGAAGTTATATGCAAAGGGGTTTGAATTCATCAGAATACCAAGGATCTCAGCATTTCACATATGGCGAAAGAAAGTGCCAACCTCTGAGGAAGCCCATTCTTGATAGTAGAAAGCCCGAGGCCGAACAAAAGTGTACAAATAGAATAATGAACCTATCATTTTGAATATATGGTAAGCTCTTACACAATATCTTGATTCAAGTTATTATCTTTGCAATAATAAGAAGATGAAAAACCCAAAGGACTTCAACGTGTAGATGGAGGTTGACCTTCATTGACGTCATTTGCAATTCTCTTACCAGTCACCACATTCCATATGCCTTGATGCGATTTTTCCCTTGGATCTCATCTCATGTATTTGTCTTATCCTACCTATGTCTTATCTCTATAAAAGGCCAAGGGATACCCTTTTTTAAGTTAAGTTCAAAATTTGTGGATGTTGGAAGAGCCAAAACTTCTCTAATTTTTGTTATTTTTTCCTATTTTCTAAATTATTCCAAGATAAAAATTTGTATGCACATAGAATTTAATAAATATCAAAGCCAATTGTATAGCTACCTATCTCATGTATTTTTGTAGCTACTTTTTTTAGTTTATCCAAACAAGACTATCTGTTGCGTTGTTTAAGGGTGCATGCATAACCTACTTGGTGTCCAAACTAAAACCCCCTTCTTTAAGAGCTCACACCATTTTATACCTAGCTATGAAGCAATTTGGTGACATATAAAGTGGTTTTCTTTGATTTGATTAAATCTTGGGGCATGCATGGAGAGTAACTAGGAGAAATTTTAATTTTCAATATTTTTATGCTTTATTTTAGATTAGATGTTTAAATTCTTGAAAATGTTTCAAAAAATAGATGAATGGATGGAAATTTATTAAAAATATTTCATTTTCTATGAAATTGTTGAATGATTAAAGCTAAATATACTTTAAGTGAGCAAAATTGTTGATTTTCATGAAATATTATTGTAAATATTTTGGTTTCATGATATTATTTTATGATTGAACTTGAAACTTGGTATTGAATTCTTATGATTTTGATTAACCATAAACCCCTTGAGATTAAAAAATATATAACATCATACCTTGAAGTGAACCTAGTATGGTCAAGACTTGAGTACTAGAGCCTTGGGATTAAGCTAAGTCAACCTTTTCCTATAACATTGACACCTTAGGTTTCCCTAGTTCAGTCTTTCAAGTAAAGATAGGTTCTTCACAGTTTTCCTATGAGGATTTTATATGCACTATTAATGTGAGTGACATCATCGTCAACACTTCCCTTTAAGTAATGGATCCATTATTTTGACTCACGTGTGGTGATTAACAAGTTTTAGGGAATTATGATAAGGTCTCTCTATAAATATAGTTTAGTGGTCAAATTATACATTAATCTTTCCTAGTATTTCTTTCATCTTGCTTGTGAAAAAAAAATTAGGCTAAAATAGGTAAATATGAATGTTGAATTTAGAGTTTACCAGGCTTCAATAGAATTAAATTTTTTAGGCACTATTTGAGCTATCTCCCAGTTGGTTTAGTCCTCATCACTAAAATTCAGAAAAATGTTAAAGGAGTTCATTGCACCAAAAATACTGATTGCACCCAGATCCAAACTTATAGTCTCGATGTTTGTTTAATAATGTTTTATCCATGCACATCATCTTCAAGGATCCTCTTATTATTAGGAATTTCTTTAGCTTTCTTAGTTTTATGTTATCTAATGTAGATACCAATAATGATGGGATTCTTTTAATCTAGGGTGTTCCTACCACCCAAAAGGGTCCTGATTGTTTTTCAAGTTATCTATATACCCATTAAAAACCTAACCCCTAGTTGTTGATTCCTTTGAAATGAGACCAAAGGATTTCTCACCACCATCTTTGTTGTATTAGGAATAACATTTTTTTCTGATTTAGGGTTATCTACAATCTGGATTGTTTTACATACCTATTTATTTTCATTGTTTAGTTTTAGGCATTAATTAGTTCTTTTTCTTTTCAATTCTAGCATCCTTTATTTTCATTTTATTTGGAAATTTTAAGGCCTATTTAACTTTTTGGACACATACCTGATTTTTTTCCTCCTAACCTTATCCATGTTGTTCTTTTGCCTCTTTCCTACCTTTATCTTGAAGTAGATTTTGTTCTTATTGCATTTTTGCTTCCAATAACTTGTCCAATCCTTTCCATGAACTTAACTAACTGCTTACTATGATTGATTCAACTTGGTCTATTCCATAGTTAGCTAAGAAATTAGCACCTTTATTAGCCTCCCGATAGACATTTCTGACTCCTTTCACCTCCACCTCCTAGCTAAGCTCCTTGATCTAGGATAATTTAGTTTATAGCTTCTAATCCCCAATTCTTTCATTTCGTAATGCATTGACACACACTATTGAATCACATTCTAGTTCTATTTTTTTTAGTCCTCTCTCTTTACACAACTCTAGTCCTTGAAGTATACCTTCTATTTTTTTGTATTATTAGTGCCTATGGGTAGTTTTATAGATTTTACTGCTACTAAAATGACTTCTTCATTATGCACTAAATATCATGCTCTAGATCTTCTCAGGTTACCTCATGAGGAATCTTTAGTATTTAGTTTCATCCTCCCCTTTGAAGGGGGGATCCATTGGTGCAGGAGCACCCAAGGCCTTCAAGGAGCTCTTGAAAGGTCAGAAGCGTGCAGGGGTCAGGAGGACCTTTCCATCAAATCAAAACATTAATTATAATCTTTTGAAGCCTATAATGGCTTTTGAAATGGAAAAGAACTTGAAAGGAGTCAACTATCCTAAGGGTCCTGATAAGGACCCTAGGACCAAAAGGCAGTATAAATGGGACAGCCATGTTCTAGGGGTTTAAATAGTAATCTAATGCTTTAATTAGGTCAAATAAGGTTGGATATTGAAGATCCAATAGTTTTTAGATGGTAGAATTTAATAAATTTCAAGTTTGTAAATTCAAATTTTTGAATTCCAATTTGGGCGGGTAAATGAGTTTTAGGAGTTTTCATCACTTTAATGTAACCTAATCAATCCCAAACGGTTTGATCAATTTGGGAATGGGTCTATAACCCAAAAAGAATCATTTGTACAGAGCTTGATCGATTGGGGAAGTGGTTGTACCGACTATTCTCAGAAAAAATAGTAAAACTTCAGTTTTTGCATCTTTTTGTCTTCTTTTAGATGTTCTATTGATTCCTATTGAACTTTGATTAATTTTGATGGCTTAAGGACTTGCATTTACATGATTTAAAACCTTTGTATGCTCTGAAATTCAATAGAAATCAATTTCTTGTACAAAACTTTTGACTGTCCTCAGGAAAACACAAATTTTCCACTAGTTTGAGGGTTTGTCACGGATAAATGATCCATTTCATGGAATATGTGACTGAAACCAGTGAAATGGATCATGATTAACTTGTATCATACCAATATAATAAGATAAAGTGTAGGAAAGAGGAATCAAATGGTGTACACCAAGATTTGACAATGGAAAGAGCATGAATATGGAGGCTAGGGTATAGCAGTAGAAGATCTACCTGAAGGAGGGGTATGTTTTTGAGCTGGGATAGACTAAATATGTTTTCCTAATGGTGTAGGGTCAATAAAAAAGTTTTGGAAGTGTGTGGAAAGCCAAGATCCAAGAAGCCCTAGTTTTGAGACATTTTATGGAGGGTTTTGTGGTCATGGATCTTAGAGGTGTCATAGAAGGTTAGGACCTTGAAAATACTTGGTTTTGAGACAATTTGAGACACTATTGAAAGTTTCATAGTCAAGGGATAAGGTTGGAGAGGGGTTTCTTTGTAAAAGTAGGTTAATTGAGTAGCCTTGAGTAGGGTAGGTGTATTGAAAGTATATGTTCGTCCAAAATAATCACTGTTGGTTTTTAGATATGTTGTGTAGGCCCTAAAAGGGTATCTCAATCCATATTTTATTTGGTAAGTGTTTTGGAAAGCTTGAGTGTAAAGTGGCTTAAACCAGGTTGCATATGCTACAAGGGAGGGCATGCTCATATGGTGGAATTTTGATGAGTTCTTTGAAACCCATTTTGAAGTTGATCTGATGTTCATTTGTGAGTCATTTTGAGAGGGTTTCCACCTTCCTCTACATCAGAGTGGTATCAGAGTAGTGAGTAGGTCCTTTAGGGATTGGAGAATCAACAATGGCACCAAAAAATCAACTAGCAAGAGAGTTGGAGGATTTGAAGGAAATCTTGGAAAGGGAAAGAAGAGAAAGAAGGGACCAAGAAGCAGCAAGAGAGCAGGCCAGAGAAAGAGAAGAAAGGCAATGGAGAAGGGAGAGAGAGACCATGCAAGCAAGGATAAATAACCTTGAGAGGAGTAGGAGGAGAGAAGAACAAGAAGACCAAGAAGACAATGATGAAGATGAAGAGCATGTGAGGGTAAATCAGGAACAACAAGTAGATGAAACAGAGAAACCTAAGGAAAGGAGGTTACTGAGATTGTTGAAGGCAGTATAAGGTCATGGAGGAAAGAGTCACATAGACTTGCCTATCTATCAAGGGAATATGGATAGTGAGGAGGTGTTAGGATGGCTTGATGCCTTAGAGAACTATTTTGAGTTTGAAGAGATGGATGAAGAGAGGAAGGTTAAGTTTTCCAAAACCAAGTTGAGAGGAATAGCATTGACATGGCAGACTAGTTTTCAAAATGATAGGATGGCTAGGGGATTGGAAAAAGTCTCTACATGGGCAAGGATGAAGAGTTTGGTCAAGGAACAATTCCTACCATCCGATTACACAATTCATGTGAAGAGGATGAGGCAGAATTTAAAGCAAAAGGACTTGGATGTTATGTCCTATACTGAGCAATTTCACAAGCTTAGTATTAGAGGAGGTTATGAGGAAGAAGATGAGAAAGTAGCCAGGTATATCAATGGCTTGAGGTATAATCTACAAGATGAGATTGGTTTGCAATTACCAAGGACATTAGGAGAATGTTTTCAGTTGGCCATTAGAGTAGAAGAAAAGGTGAAGAGGAAGCAAGAAAGATCAAGCAATGGTGGAAGAGGAGGTATTTCAAACAGGGGCATAGGTAATAGAGAACAAGGTCAAGGCATCAATGACAAGAGCAACAATGACAAAGGCAAAGAGGTATTTTTTCATCAAAGAGGTGGATACACTCCTAGAGAAGGAGGTAGATTTGGACAAGGTAGAGGACCATTGGCAGGTAGGTGTTTCAATTGCAATGAACCAGGGCATCCTTCCTTCAAGTGTCCTAAATGGGAACAATCTGATAGGGGCAGAGAAAGGAGAGCTAACTTGGTACAAGAAGAAGAGGACAAAAAGGAGGAATCAAAAACATTCATGGCAGACCCTGTGACTGATGGTGAGTTTCTTATGGTCAAGCTAGGAGAAAGACTTCATCAAGAGCCAAAGGTAACTATTTTCAAGGCAAATTGTTTGAGTCATGGTAAGATCTACAGATTGCTCATATATTTAGGGTCACATAGCAATTTAGTTTTAGTTGATATGGTAACCAAGTTAGGGATTGAAACTTTTGATCATCCTACTCCCTACAAAGCCACTTTGGTAACTCAAATGCAGCATGTAGAGATTGGTAAGAGAGCTTTTGTGGATTTTTCAATTGGATCTTATCATGACAGGGTGCTTTGTGATGTCATTCCAATGACTTATGGTCATATCATCTTGGGGAGACCATGGCAATATACTAGGCAGACATTGCATGATGGATACCATAACACATATTTGGTTCACAAATGAGATAATAGATACAAATTAGTGCCTTTTCCTTTGGAGTAGTCTAATGATAGTTTTTTGATTTGTTTTGAGAAGAGTTTGCAGGTGAATAAGCAGGGTAAGATAGGTAAGATAGGGGAAGATACTGGTTGGAGGAGGAGTGATGAGTTGCAGCAGGGTTGTGGAGCACACAGTCCTAGAAATCATAATTTGTGGGACTTAGAAAGTGTCAAGGTTGGAGGCATTCAATGCCCTATAGTTGATCATGCTAGTGATGGTATCTTTTCACAAGGAAATCAGGGGAATGAAGGCAAAAATAGGGTACAGGTACAAACTAATCTTAAACAGCCAAGAGGAAAAGCTAATCCTTGTTTTGATTCTGTCAAGAATGCAGATTGGTAGAAGAGGAAGACAATGAATTTGGGAGATTATATGCCCTATCATTTGAAGATGAAAACATATGAGAGCAAGGGGTCTTTTGGTGGCAACACATGGGATACTTCTTGGGGAAAGAAATCTTTCTTTCTTGGGGAGAATGGTGCAGGAGTACCCAAGGCCTTCAAGGAGCTCTTCAAAGGTCAGAAGCATGCAGGGGTCAGGAGGACCTTTCCATCAAATCAAAACATTAATTATAATATTTTGAAGCCTATAATGGCTTTTGAAATGGAAAAGAACTTGAAAGGAGTCAACTATCCTAAGGGTCCTGATAAGGACCCTAGGACCAAAAGGTAGTATAAATGGGACAGTCATGTTCTAGGGGTTTAAATAGTAATATAATGCTTTAATTAGGTCAAATAAGGTTGGATATTGAAGATCCAATAGTTTTTAGATGGTAGAATTTAATAAATTTCAAGTTTGTAAATTCAAATTTTTGAATTCCAATTTGGGCAGGTAAATGAGTTTTAGGAGTTTTCATCACTTTAATGTAACCTAATCAATCCCAAACGGTTTGATCAATTGGGGAATGGGTCTATAACCCAAAAAGAATCATTTGTACAGAGCTTGATCGATTGGGGAAGTGGTTGTACCGACTGTTCTCAGAAAAAATAGTAAAACTTCAGTTTTTGCATCTTTTTGTCTTCTTTTAGATGTTCTATTGATTCCTATTGAACTTTGATTAATTTTGATGGCTTAAGTACTTGCATTTACATGATTTAAAACCTTTGTATGCTCTGAAAGTCAATAGAAATCAATTTCTTGTACAAAACTTCTGACTGTCCTCAGGAAAACATAGATTTTCCACTAGTTTGAGGGTTTTTCATGGATAAATGATCCATTTCATAGAATATGTGGCTGAAACCAATGAAATTGATCATGATTAACTTGTATCATACCAATATAACAAGATAAAGTGTAGGAAAGAGGAATCAAATGGTGTACACCAAGATTTGACAATGGAAAGAGCATGAATATGGAGGCTAGGGTATAGTAGTAGAAGATCTACCTGAAAGAGGGGTATGTTTTTGAGTTGGTATAGACTAAATATGTTTTCCTAATGGTGTAGGGTCAATAAAAAAGTTCTGGAAGTGTGTGGAAAGCCAAGATCGAAGAAGCCCTAGTTTTGAGACATTTTATGGAGGGTTTTGTGGTCAGGGATCTTAGAGGTGTCATAGAAGGTTAGGACCTTGAAAATCCTTGGTTTTGAGAAAATTTGAGACACTTTTGAAAGTTTCATAGTCAAGGGATAAGGTTGGAGAGGTGTTGCTTTGTAAAAGTAGGCTAATTGAGTAGCCTTGAGCAGGGTAGGTGTATTGAAAGTATATGTTGGTCTAAAAGAATCACTGTTTGTTTTTTGATATGTTGTGTAGGCCCTAAAAGGGTATCTCAATCCATATTTTATTTGGTAAGTGTTTTGGAAAGCTTGAGTGTAAAGTGGCTTAAACCAGGTTGCATATGCTACAAGGGAGGGCATGCTCATATGGTGGAATTTTGATGAGTTCTTTGAAACCCATTTTGAAGTTGATCTGATGTTCATTTGTGAGTCATTTTGAGAGGGTTTCCACCTTCCTGTGCATCATCCATCTTACTTTAGTTCTCTTCACTTTACAATTTCGTGGGAACTAGAAACCTAGTGGTACTTTAAGTGTTTTCCACCTTTTCATTAGTTCGTCATCCCAACTTGAAAATTTAGCTTTTCTATGTGACTTGATATGTGTATTCATCCATTCTACTATGTTATTTTTTTTCATCTATATTACTTCATTTATTTCTTTTATTTTGTTTTGAGAAATCCTTCTATTACATTCCTTCCATAGATTATAAATTAGGATAGATGATGCAACCTACCGTATATGTCCCCAAAATGCTTCCTACTTCAATGAGGTCCAGCTTGGAAAATGTTCCCATAGCTTGTTGCTTTTGGATGTTTCCCACCCTAATTTATCTTGCAGCCAATCCCAACCTTGTACAACATAAGGGTAATTGAACAATAAATGATCTATGTTTTCTTCACTTTTATGACATAGTACTACCCACCAATATTTTCCTTCAACATCTATTTCTTTGAGTCTATCACCTGTAAGGATTCTTCCATGCAAAGCCATCAATGCAAAGGCTCCAACCTTTGGCCATGTTCTTTTGCCCCAATATAATTTACCCGGCCAATAATTCTCCCCTTGATTTATTTGTATCAGGTATCCTATCTTGGTAGTGTAATTCAATGATTTGGCTCCACACCAAATTATCTTATCTAGTTGGTTATTTAGGAAAAATTATCTCTCCATTAGTATCTTACTTGGAGCCTCTTTTTCCTCTTTTTCCATGTTTAATTCTTTGGGATTTATCCAATTACCCTTCTCTTTGTCATCTTTCCTTAAATAGTCTCTACAACTTATTCCATATCTACTCATAATGCTCGGTTCTATGGGGGCTATTTCAAGATATTCAATTAATGGTTTATAATCCCCTCATGAGTCTTTTTAGAAATCTACCATAGTCCCATTATTGATTTTCCATGATAGGCGGTCAATTATTACATGCTTACAATTCAACATAAAGTTCCAAATATGGGATCCATTTTTGGTGTTTGCTACAAGGCCACCCCATCAACAAGCTCTATAAGGCATCTAAGGATCTTTGACATTTATGTGTTTGACAATATATTGAATATGAGTGTATTAATTTTAAACCATGTGATGATGCTTTTAATGCAAAATTATTCAAATTTCATACATAGTTAATTGAAAGAAAATGAATTTTAATGGTCACATTATAAATTGGTTTAAGTAAATCAATTCGATTTTAGGAACATTTACATACAAATTGAACTGTATGCGAATAGTAAATTTTTAATGGAAGTTAAATAATATAGAATAGTAATATGGTGGGAGAAGTGAACCCTATGTGAATTACAATTAAGGTGATTTAGTTGATTTATATGAGTTAGAGGAGAGTTTGCTTTTGCTTTCGCTATAATGGCTGTGTTTTATTAATGATTACAATTGAGTATGAACTGAGCTTATACTTGATAGGACCCTTGAGGAGGGGACCATAGACAATATTTCCTATTGAATTAATGAAGGGACTTTAGCATCTCTTAGCTATTAATTTTTGGATTTACCCTTCATAACCCTTGTGGCAATTATTGAGATTTAATTGTTGGCTCCTATAATCTTACATTATAGTTCGGGATATTAAACCTTCCTTGTATTAATTAGTACATTTGATCTCATAGTAACATGCTTTATGGAGAAAGATTATATCAAGGACATTTTATATGATGTGATTACCTACTTCTAGTAGCTAAAGAGGTTGAAAAAAATGAAAAATCTAAATTATATAGCTATGAAATACAATGGAGGGTATGTGTAAAACATAATTAAATATGATATTTATATGGGTTATCATTTAATATTTAAAATACTAATAGGGAAGGTATAAAACCTAGGGGGAAACTTAAGAGGCTGATTTCACCAAAAAATAATAATGAAATAAAACACTTCTTTACATGAAATTTCTAAGAAATCTTAATTAGTAATCATTAATATTAGATATTATAAAAATAAGAGCTAGGAATGGAAAACAAGCTACAATTATATATTGAGAATTTTCATAAATAGATGTTGTAGACACCTAAAAATGGTCTGGAGAATCTAATTAATTAAATATGACTTATTTGATTAATTAATCCTAAATTCATCTACTTAATAAATAAATAGAAATATTTATTTATATTAAGTTCACTATTAATTCTTCTATTTTATCATGTTATTTCCCTCTTAAATTAAATACTTTATTTTATTTTATTATTATCATTATGATTTCTTCTATACTTTATCCATCAATTCTATCCTAAAATTAAATACACAGCTTCAATAGTTGGTATTATTTAATTATTTCATCACATTTCTTCTTAATTAGATAAAGATATCCTAAAATATTTAATTTAATTATCATATTCTTTCTATTTTAATTTAATAAACAACTTCTATAGTTTATTTTATTAAATTATTTATTCCTCTTTTGCTGAATTTAAATAAACCAAAAATATTTAAATTATGCATAAATCTAATCCCTCTATTCACTCACCAATAAAATTAGATTTTTCAAAATCTAATTAATTCAACTATCATTCACGGGAAAAGCCTCGAGGATAAACCTGCAGGAAATCATCTCAATCTTCTGCCTCAAATCTTTCCTCTCATCTTGCCTAGTTTTTTCATGGGCAGGAACAATCCTCCATGATCAACTCCACCTTCTCATCTCATACCATTCAAACCTCCATATTGAATCTCAGCCTCTGTTGTGTTACCCCTGTGCAAATGTGCTGCCGGGAATCTATATATACAACCTTCTGAAGCATCAAAATCATTCGAGAATCATCATCCTTTATGCAAACTTACTTAGCAGGATTTAGTACTCAAGCAACCAAGCAATCATAATCATTTAGCATTAGCGTTTTCGTATCATAGCATCTTGGCATCATTAGATTTCATATCACGACAACATAGTTTCTTTTTACTATAAATTTCATCCATCAAGCTTCATTTATAGTAGCATCATATCATCTAGAATTCATTAGAAATCATAACATCATTGCATTTAGCATCCATTCCATTCTCTAGATAGGCATTTTAAACAATTACGGTGCTTACAAATATGAGAGCTTCTGTAATTTGATAAATCTTTAGAGATAGGAGACAATGAGACACTTTCAAGATTTTCTGTGTTTTAAATTAGTTTAATTCATGTTTAATCTTGATAAAATGTTTCATTAAGAGGTGTATTTAATTGTAGTTTGTTTACATTGTTCACACTTACATATTGGCGCCCACCGTGGGGCTGTACCCCATGTTTTTAACAAGTTTTTCTGAAAAGTTTTCGTACAGGAGTTTGGCGTGATCTGGTTTAGCACGATCAGAGGATTCTATAGTGCTTTTGAGGATTGTTCTAGCACTTTTGACAAAAATTATAGTGCTTTTGAGGACTGTTTTAGTGCTTCTGAAGAAAAGTATAGCGCTTTACGTGATTGTTTTAGTGCTTTAATTCACAATTAGCATGGGCCGGGAGTAATATTCAACATCTGTTTTAGCGCTTCTATCTATTTCTATAGCGCTTTTGTAAATTTTTATAGTGCTTATGTCTATTTCTATAGGGCTTCTGTTGATTTTCATAGCGCTTCTGTTGTCTGTTGTAGCACTTCTGTGTAACTCATTTTCTAGATCCAATGTGTCCGTGGCCAGTAAATTTCATTTCTTCAGTTGGTTTAAAATATATCAATCCTAGGATATTCACATTTTCAAATTGAACTAAAATTTATCAATCCTAGGGTAGTCACCAGACTTTTCAATTTGGGATTTAAAAATGAACACCATGTCTTTGTGAAGCAACATCTTCACATAGATTAGAAAAATTTTCGTTTGGGCTTTAAAATTTGAGTAAGTGGTTTTTGTGTTTGAATGGTTGATAGGCATATGCTCTCCCCTTAACTAGGTGATCCAAAAAGTTAGACTCATCCTTTTTATGCATTTTTCAAGTTTTATTACATCCTTTAGAAGGCCTGCTGTAGTGGGAAAAAGTACTCACCCTACGGGAATGACCTAAGTGGGTTCAAACCAAAGCCAGGTTTTTCCACCCCACTATAAAATTTAAAGCAAATCTTGGAAAACCCACTTTTTCTAGAAGTGTGCAAGATAACCATCCCTAAAACCTTTGTTCTAAAGGTTGGGAGGTCTCTTGAGGGAGTCTATTATTTCTGCTCTGAACGGAAACCCTATTTAAGAACCTAGTGTAGTATCCAGCGGAGTCAGTAACCAGACATTGTAATACTCGCAGTGCAAGGGGAGGGAAGAATCTGCTCCCAAGACACTCACCATATAATTTCCAAGGACCGTTTTCTCAGGGGATCTAGTATCCACTTCCGTCACTCTGAGTACGCACCTAGAAAATACAAAAACATGGGCACCCTCTAGGGGGTGACATGGCTGTGTGAGTCAACGCAATTTTAAGTTGTGGGCTATTGAGTATAACAATGAACTTTTGACTATTAAGAGTGAGTCTGTCTGAAGTGTCTTCTTGTTATCAAACCAGTGAAAATAGGACCATGTGTGGTTCTTTTGAACATACACTATCTATTTAGATTACAACTCTTAAAAACAACTGTGTTCATTTGAGTGCTGTGCATTCCAAAAATCATTAAAATTCAGATAAAAGATCATCCTGAAAAATACAAGATCATACATGATTAGAGATTGGAAAACCACTAAGTTTTTCAAAAAATATCTAGCCAAGAGAATTAGAAAACCCAAGAAAACACTTAGTTACAAACATCTTTTGCAAAAATGACATTTCTTGTATCATAATAGAAAGACGTTGCTTCATCATAGAACATTCCTCCATAGGCTCCATAATTTCTATAGGGGTTACACTGATGAATATGTTGTAGAACCTTTGACTTCACGAGACTATATTCAAAGAAGAGCTCTTTCATAGGCATCTAACCATAGCCAATGCATTCGTCAATCCTCCATTCCACAACCTGCCATAGACTACTCCACTAGACCAGATCAGTTCTTACGGTAGATGAAACTCTGAAAACCTTGTAGTTAAACAGAAACTATAGTGCTTCAACCCTCTATTTTAGCACTTCAACAAATTGTTTTGGCGCTTCTGAACAATCTCATAGCGCTTCTGTCAAAACAAACCAGACTGCCAGGAAATTCCCGTATCCAACATTTTAGCACTTTTGCTCTCTATTTTAGCGCTTCCACAGAAAACATAGCACTTATGAACTCTGTTTTAGTGCTTATGCAGTATGTTATAGTGTGTATAGGCTCTGTCTTGGCACTTTTGTGCTTTTTTTTAGCGCTTATAGGCTCTATTTTAGTGCTTCTATTCTTTTTTTAGCACTTATAGGCTCTGTTTTAGTGCTTCTTCTCTCTATATTAGCGTGTCTACAGAAGAAGCAAAATAGAAAAACTTTCAAAACAACTGTCAAATAGACCAACAACAAAAAAAAATATTTTACTAGTCAAAAAGATTTTACAGACCAGACAGCATCCTAACATCGTGAAACCAAGTAGGTTCTTACAAGTTAAAATTGTTCTACACAAAAAACTAGATCTTGCAAAATACAAAGTGTCCAAATTATCAAAACAAATCCTAGATTAGTGAGCCAAGTTTCCTCAACAATATTTTGACATCCCACCATCATGAGACAAAAAGACTCAGTAATCAGGAATTTTAAGTTAGCCTCGTCAATAGAATACATCATTCTATTTTGGCTTCTTTAAAAAAATCAATTTTACACTAACACCACATAGAAGATCTAAGTTTAGTAAGGGAAAACAACAAAAAACTTGTATGTCAATCTTAACAAGGTTGCAAAGGCAAAAACTCAGAGAAAAGGAAACCAAAAATCTAAACATGGCTGAAGAGAATCCTTTTTTTTTATACCAAAAAGATGAGAACAACGAAATAACACAAGAGGATATACAATACGCACAACAAGACCAAATTTTCATAAATTTATGGAAAAGGTCTTAGAACAAGACATGGAGAAATAACTCTTAGTGTTAGCAGAGTTAGGTGCCAAACTTCCGAAAGATTTTGACATCAATCGGTTGAAGGAAACACCTAGAACTAATGAGATGGGACCAAATCATACTCAAGATACAAATCAAGTAGTAGCTTTAACAACTCAAATGGAAATTCTACAGCAACATATTCAAAACATGCAAACGAGAACCACAAAAACATATTTATTAAAGGAAATTTGTCCTTACCCTTTTCATCCATGCATGGATATGATACCCTTCCCAAGACATTGTGAATTTCCTAAGTACGACAAATACAATGGAAAATTAGACCCAATTGACCATGTACGAGAATTTAGAACAATGACCCTAGAATTTGTGCAAGAAGATACGCATCTCATGAGGTTATTTCCTAGGAGTTTGGGAGCCCATTGTATGGAATGGTTCTCAAAATTACAACCAAGGATCAGATCCTTTGAAGAATTGGTTAAAAAAATCATCTCTCAATTCTCTTTCAACATAACACATGACGTAACCATAAAGGATCTCTATAATCTAAAATAGAAAAATGGTGAGACGTTTTTATCATTCTTACAATGATGGAGAAATTTGTTTGCTAGGTATCCTCGATCTATACCTGAAGAGGAGAAGATTGAATTATTTATAGAAAACTTAAATGATCAAATGAGTTATCGACTTGAATTACAATATCCATCAACATTCAAAAAAGTAATTGAGAATGGGATCAAAATCGAAGAAGCCCTAGTCAAATGAGGAGTGATCAAGCACTATGGAAACAACGACAAGCCAAAATTTTGGCAAAAAAATAGAAATACTGGAAAAAATTAACCTACAACTAACAATGTAAAACCAGTATTCAATTTGACAATGTCAACTGTCAAAGCAAACCAAAATGAAAACAACTAGGGCACAATCCAAAACAACAACACCAACAATGGAGAATCACAAACGTCATACCAAAGGAAATTAAATTGACGAAAATTCACCCAATTAGGACAAACATTAGAATCGGTAATGAAAGAACTCATTGCGAAAAAACTTATTACTTTACCAGAAGCTTGAAACTGGGAGCCAAAGGTAAAACCATCATGGTGGAACGATGCAGTTTATTGTAATTTCCATAAAAATAGAGGACATAAGACAAATGACTGTATGCAACTAAAACACCTAATACAAGACTTGATCGAAGCCAAGAAGGTGTTTTTTGAAGGGCCTTAGACAAACAATGATCACAGTACATTTATCAATCCATTACCCAACTATGAAAAAGGAGAGCCTTCTTCTTCTAGTGGTAAGGGAAAAAGTATAAACTATATGTCTATGACACCACCATTCTTTGCCTTTCCGAGGTAGAGAAAAATGACATTGACACCCAAAAGGATAACACAAACAACAATAACATTGAATCCCTGAATATAAGGACAAGCACTGGAACATTTGATAATCAAATCAATGTTTTAAAAATAAGGGAAACACAAGATCATCCACAAGTCAATATAATGACAAGGGGACAATCCAAGGTAATACTGAAAGGAATTTCCTCCAAAAATAATGCTCCCCCATCACATCAATACAATATCATTGACCAATTATAAAAGATACCTATGCAAATATCCATTTTAGAACTTCTCAAAATTTCACCATCACACAAGGAAGTTTTAGAACAAGCTCTCATCGCTACAACCATCCCTAATAATTTGGATGTTTGTCAATTCCAAGCCATGGTGGGACATCTCACCACACCTCATTGTCTATCATTCTCTGAACAAGATGATGTATTTATACATCACCCACACGATGCAGCTTTGCATATCGAAGTTCTCATCCATAAACACCGTGTTAAACGTGTTCTGATAGATGGAGGAGCTGGTCTAAATATTTGTAGCTTGAAACTAATTCATGCACTAGGCTATTCTGACAATGCCATTGACACCAAGAAAAAAATAACAATAAAGGCATATGATGAAGAGGAAAGGTCTTCCAGAGGAATTATCATACTTCCAATCTAGGTAGGGCTGATTGTCAAGAACATTGTTTGTCAAGTGTTAGACGGAGATCTAACATACAACATACTATTGGGTCGTCCATGGATCCATGACATGCAAGCGGTACCTTCAACGTACCATCAATGTCTAAAATTTCCAGTAAGTGGACAAGAAGTCACTATATCTATTGACAACAACAATCCATAGATTTGTAGCATGTTGAAAGCAACTCAAGACACTCTGATACCTCATAACCGAGAAGTCAATATTTCTAATTCATCTACTATGGATAGCCAACCCAATTTTATATCTAAATGGGTTGAGAAAAAGAATCTAGAGAAGGAAATAACTATCATGAATACATCAAAAGCCAAAGGTCCTATAAATGAATTATCACAACAACTTTCAGAAAAGGCTTAGATAAAGGAAGAGGGTGTTGGAGAATATTCTCTTGAGCAATCTTTGTGCCTATCACAGTTACTCCCATCACCAAAAACATATGGACAACCCATATTAAGATCTCCAAAATCATCACAACCCATCATAGCTCTAAATGAAAGGTTCATAAAAGTAGGTACACTCAAAGAGGAGTCTGAAGACAAAGCCATTCTTAGTTGGCTATACAAAGACGAGGAAGCATCAGCATCAGTAAACGTCAGCATCAAAATAGATTAGTATGGAAAAGGGAAGGCCATTTTAGAGAAAATGGGTTACAAAGGTCAAGGACCTATTGGCAAGAGAAAGGATGGTATTATTGAACCCATTCAGCCTCTCACATTACAACCTAAAGACAAAACATGATTAGGCTACAAAACTTAGCAAAAAGAAGAAGAAACCCAAAAAGCAGTTGAAAGGATACTACAAATGAGAGATGTCTTTGACATAGACTCAAATGAATATGAACGGGATCATCTATCTGCTACATCATATACTGATAAAGAGATTGATATTATCCAAACATATACACCCCTACGAGAGGAGGGACAAGGTTTAGGAATTAGAATAGTTGTTATGGGATCAACAAATATTGATGACTTAAGCAAGGACGATCAGACATCGAGTGAGTCAAAAAACTTGGAGGTGAGTACCATCATAAATATTGAATATCCTACAAATAACTTTGACCACCTAGCTATCATGACACTTACAACAATTAACCTTATTCAATCTGATGACTTGTTACCATTAATGCACCCCGAACTTATTGACTGGGAACCCATAGAACCTAGTCTTATACCAGTCTTTTCAAACGATGATGCCATCATAAATTATCTATGCTATGACAAAACTGATACAAGTACTATCCATAACACTCATGTTGATTCTTTACATCAGTTGGGTGCCAAATTTTTCAGTTGCAAAAATGATAATAAGACAAATAAATCTAATGATGAAAACCTCTCTGAGGCAGCATTGGATTTTGAAAAGAGAAAAATAAAGAACGTATCCAACAGCAAAAACCTCTCTAAGGCACTGAAGGATGAAAGTGTTTACACTCTCCCAAAACACTATCATGATAGGTCATCAGTATTGGTAGAGCCAACACAGTTTATAAATCTGGGAACATCTAAAGAAGCAAAGATCTTACATCTAGCAGCATCCATGACAGAATAGGAGAAGCCGACATTCACAAGATTCGTTGAGAAAATAAAAATAAAAATTTGCATGGTCTTATTCAGACATGCCAGGATTGGATCCACAACTTCTAATGCATCATTTATCACTACCAAAGGGAATCAAACTAGTCAAGCAAAAATTGAGAAAGATGCACCCCCACATCGCCCTTTTGGTTAAAGCTGAACTAAAAAAATTATTAGATGCAGGATTTATCAGATCCATAGATTATGTAGAATGGATCTCAAACATTGTGCTAGTATCCAAACCTAATCATAGCATCAAAATATGCACATATTTTAGAGATTTAAACAAGGCATGCCCAAAGGATGATTTTCCTTTTCCCAACATTGACATAATTGTTGATCTAATAGCAGGACATGCCATGTTATCTATAATGGATGGCTTTTCAGGATACAATCAAATCAAAATAGAACTTGAGGATCAAGAAAAGATGACATTCACTTTCCCTTGGGGAACATTCTATTGCAATGTCATGCCTTTTGGATTGAAAAATGCAGGTGCGACATATCAACAAGCAATGACCACAATTTTTCATGATATGATGCATACTTTCATGGAAGATTATGTGGATGACATCTTAGCAAAATAACACACTAGGGAAGGACATCTAGAAATACTTGATAATATCTTCACTAGACTAGAAAAATTCAATGTAAGATTGAACCCAAAGAAGTGTATCTTTGGGGTGACTTCAGCAAAAATTCTTGGTTACATAGTTTCAAAAAATGGTATTGAAGTGGATCTAGCTAAATTTAAGGCAATCATGGAGATGCCATCACCTAAAAACATTAGTTAATTAAGGTCCCTACAAGGCAGGTTACAATCCATAAGGAGATTCATCTCCCAGCTAGTAGATAAGAGTCATCCATTTAATCATCTACTTCATAAAAATGTTTCATTCAAATGGGATCATAACTGTGAAACAACTTTTGACCTGATAAAGCAGTATTTGGTGACACCTCTGATACTCATGCCACCCATAGTAGAAAGACCACTATTACTATATATTGCAACAACTGAAATATCTTTAGAAGCTCTATTAGCACAAGAAGATTCCGAGGGAAAAGAACAAGTAGTTTACTACATCAACATGACTCTCAATGGATATGAAATAAACTATACATTCATAGAAAAAGCTTGTTTAGCAATAGTATTTGCAACTCAGTAATTGTGACACTACATGTTGACTCATACAGTCAGGCTGATAGAAAAAATAGATCCATTAAAATACTTACTCAGTAAAGCTACACTAACAGGAAGACTTGCAAAATGGGTCATGATATTGAGTGAGTTTGATATCCAATATGTTGATAGGAGAGCCATCAAAGGATAGGTAATATCAGATCAACTAGTTGAAGCTCCATTACAGGATCATCATCCAATGCACATTGAATTTCTAGATGCTGACATCATGAATATTACAACTCAACAATGTAGATTGTACTTTGATGGATCATATACACAAAGAGGAGTGGGGGCAAGAATTCTATTTGTCACACCTCAAGGACACACCATTCCCAGATCTTATAGGTTAATGTTTCCATGCACAAACAATATAGTTGAATATGAAGCATTGATTCTTGGCATCAAAATAGCTATTGAATAGAAAATCATAGAAATGCAAGTGTATGGAGACTCACAACTTGTCATTTATCAAGTAAATAACGAGTATCAAACAAAAGATGAGAAGCTCATTCCTTATAAGAAAATGATATATGATCTAAAGAAATACTTCATGGATATCAAGTTCGAGCAAATACCACGGGCAGAAAACAAAGCTGTAGATGCCATGGCAACAATTGCATCCCTTTTGCAATTATTAGAACAGAAAGGTCGATATGAGTTTATGGTTGAACAAGTATCTAGTCCTGCATACGATAACCCTGATTCACAGGCCATACGCCACATATCCAACATTCAACCCTTACAATATGGAGATATCTATACTTACCTCAAAGACAACATTCTTCCTCTTGACCTCTCTAGAAACCAAAAACGTACCTTTATCCGTCAATCAACAAGACATACATTAATCGTTGACATCCTTTACCATCGAGGTTTAGATGGTACTCTTCTCTAGTGTCTAGAACATCATGATTCTGAAACATCCTTACAAGAGGTCCATGAAGGTATTTGTGGGACTCATTCAAGTGGGATAACCCTAGCTAAGAAACTCCTCCATTTAGGGTATGACTGGCCGAATATGGAGAAGGAAGCATATCAATATGTTAAAAGATGTCAAAAATGTCAGATTCATGGTAATCTAATTCATGCGCCGGTGCAAGAATTACAACCATTCACATCCACATGGCCCTTTGGTCAATGGGGACTGGACCTAGTGGGGAAAATACATCCTTCTTCTTCAAATGGCCACAAGTTCATCATCACAACAACAGAGTACTTCATAGAACGGATAGAAGCAGTACGATTGATAACTGTCACTGGAAAATATATTTCATCTTTTATACTCAATTATCTCATCTATCGATATGGGGTACCTCAATCCATTATTTCAGACAATGGAAGGCCTTTTAAAAATCAAGACGTCTAGGAATTATGTGAACAATTCCATATTCAACATTGTTTTTCAACACCATACTATCCATAGAGAAACGAACAAGCAAAGGCCTCAAACAAGACAATCCTAAAAATACTACAGAAGACGATAGACGATGGTGGATGTGATTGGCATATTCAGTTAAATCCTGCATTATGGGCCTATAGAACCAGCATCAGAACACCAATAGGAGCTACACCATACGCCTTGGTGTATGGATCAGAGGCCATTCTACCAATTGAGATAGAAATACCATCACTTCGTGTATCACTAAAAGGTCTCATAGCAGGGGAAGATTACAGAATTTCAAGGCTATAGGAGCTGGAATTACTAGATGAACACTGTCAACAGGCAGTAAATCATTTGAAAGCCTACCAACAAAGAATGTCAAGAAATTACAATCATAGGGTAAAACCTAGAATTTTTCAAGTTGGTGACTTGGTCCTAAAAGAAAACCCTAAAAATCAGCAAGATAGAGAAAAGAAAGGGAAATTTGAACCTAACTGGTTAGGTCCCTTTGTTATCATATTGGTGTATGGCTCAGGAGCATATCAATTGTCTACACCCAAAGGGGATCTGTTTGATGAACCTATCAACAGTATCCATCTTAGGAAATTCTATACCTGAATCACTTAGTGCATGAATTAGTTTCTAGAAATGGTTACCTTGATGAAAACCTGGCAAACAGGCATTTTGGTGACAGAAAAATACAAAAAAATAAAAAAAGACAAAAAACTACAAAAAAAAATCAAAAAAATAAAAAAGAATGAAAAGGTGCAATAAATAGTGAAAACTTGGAAACAGGCGCTATTTGTAATTTAAATCAGCTCTCCTATCTGTTGGACATATGTCATGGTCATTACTTCCACCATAATTTTACATTCATTATCATATCCTATCACATGGTCATATCTCACCCTGGCTTGGGGGAAACATCTGAAAAACATTGGGGGCAACATAAATCTTGAGCTTCACAAAATGGAAAAAAGCAACAAAAACAATGTTTAAAACACAACCCAACATAAAAAATCAATCACCATCAAAAACACATTGGGCATCCATATCACAACAAAAAATCAAAAAAACAAGTCAAAAAGTCAGTCTCAGAAAATCCAAAAAACATGAGTTGGTGTCAGTCAAACTACGTGGTCCTTGTGTGTATAACGTAGGCAAGGCTAATCTTTGATCAGCCCCCGAGGCCCCTAGGATAGATCTTTAGGTTAGTTTGATCCAAAGTATCGAAAACACGAAAACATCACAAAATCAAGATGGATGATCTAATCTGAATAAATGATTGAATGCTATAAGCAAATGAAGGATATGTTGTACTTTTGATCATTGTTATCATTTATTTGGAGCAACTCAATGATGTATTGAACTAGAGAAGCTAGGAAGAAGAAATGATATTTTTCTTTGTCTGTTGTCTGTGAATTAATCATAATTACTGTGTGAATCATCGTGGGAAATGCTCTACAAAGTATCATGGATGAAATTCCAATTCACATAGGAAAGTGGTTTATTCTTGTCTGTTTACGCAAGAAATGCTCAGGTCATCTCAGTTTAATTATACCTCGATGCTTGTGTTCGCTTGCAATATCAAAAATCATGAAAGTAGTACTCAGGTCATCATTGGTTTACATTATACCATTGATGCTTGTACTCACCTTCAACATTTTAAATCTCAATGACGAAACAAAAGCACAAAAGTAGTGTTAAAATGCCTATGTTAACATATAGATTTGCATAATAAAAGTAGACTGCATCCATCATTGTGATATATCTGCAGAGTATTTGTTACATAATAAACTGGTGAATCATTCCTCAAATAAATTATCTTTTTTTCATACAAGATTGACTATACTTGACAACATCATAATCATATAGGTTGCATCATCATAATCATTTGCATATATTCAAAACATTTGAATCATCATTTCATCATTCATCGTTTTCAACATACATATATCATTCAACTATCCTTAGTATACATCATCAACATAACTCATTGCATTTATCCATTTTTCATTCACATATAATCCATCCATTTACTAATAAATTCCATCAATTTATTATAACATGTATCATTCCACATTTTCATCCAATAGGTGACACATACATCACATATAGTATATCATCTACACACATCATAAATCCATACATCCATATACATCATAAATCCATGAACATCATAAATCATGTATCCATATACAATGCATCCATACATTACCATTAGTTACATCATAGGTAGAACAATATCAAATCAAAGCATAACATTAAAACAATCACATAGCATATAAACATCAAACTACATCCATCAGAAAAAATCAAATAGAACATATCAGGAACCATAGAATATACTGCATCTCATATATATCAAACTCTCAATGTTAAGTATACAATGATGTCTAAATATGAAGAAAGATAACACATCAATGATGGTTGTACATCAGAATAATCAAAGTTTATGGACACAATCATGTGTTGTTGCCTCCAGATGGTGTAGGCATAGCAGGATCAGGACCCCTATCACCAGAGGGATCGGGATCCCTGGGATCTCTAGGTAACGACTGAGTAACACCTACACTAACAGTCTTGGATCGTGACCTACCAGAATGGGACCTCGCATACCTCACTCTCTGCTCAGAGGGTACTACATCATAATATCTCGCTTTGTAAAACTCAATCTCCTCACCAATACGAGGAACCTCTCGCATGTAATTTTCCAAGGAGGTACCATCTGCTAGTCTCTGTAATCTATCAGCCGAAGCCTAAGCACCCTCTGCTACAAACCTGATAGAATCTCTCTCGGCTGTCAATGAGGTAACCTAAGCCTGAGCTATCCCAGCTAACTGTCTCGCCGCATCCCTCTTGGCTGTCAATGCTACAATCTGTGACTGTGTTGTGACTAACTGAGCCTGTACACCCAAAAGAGTCTATGTATGTAACTCAGCCTGTGACTGCATCTGAGCATGTTTCTGCTCTAATAAACCCCAAGTCTGGAGAAGATGTTCTTGAACAGTCTCTAACTACACCTGAAGATCTGCTAGCCACAGCCGCACTGAAACATCTCCCATAGCTTGCCTCTTATGAGGCACAGTCTCACTAGGAAAATCTAAGGCAAGGCCCGATCCAACTACAACCTCTCCACTATCGAAACCCTCATCTCTGCTACTCTCATCTCCATTGCTCTCCTCTCCGCTACTCTCACCACCAACATCCTCATCACCACCAACATCCACATCCTCCACCTCAATATCCTCCTCTACCCCAACATCAACCTCAGGCTCGATGACTGCCTCCCCAACCACATCAACATTCTCTGCCTCAACTCCTCCAACATCCTCTCTCCTTCATCTATGACCACGAGTGACATAAACATCCTCCTCAACACGTAATGGGCCAGGCTCATCTGGAATAGTCAGTTGTGGTAATGGATGCAAAGAAAAATACTCAACATAGTCGGCTATAAGAGGAGCCTTGACAATATCTGACCGAATATCCCATACAAAGGGTTGTAAAGCCTGAAACTGCTGAACTACTGTAACATATGACAAACAAGGCCCCTAATCTGCTGTATCTGACTGCCAACAAGCATAATGAGAGACACCCTGGGGCATACTGTGTACCATCCCATTCTGTCTATGGACACGTCTGATCAAGAATCTATCCAAAACCCGATGACCAAAACCAATCAGAATCATTGACTAACAAAGAAATGGTAGTTGAACATCGTCATCATCCCAGTGATCACAATCCAGGTAGGGACGCCATGTCACAGACTCTATATCATCAATCACTCTCCTCCAATACTCTAACTTAACCAATTTAGACTGGGTAAACCTACCAGAATATCGGAATACATAAGGTCTCCTAGGTGGCCTCTATCCAACTAGAACTGGATGTGTGATAGCTATGTGCTCCCATGCCCATACCTGAAGCAAAGTAACACTGGCTGATAAACTTTGACCACTGAGATACACAACTGAATGTAAATCATGATATAACTAGGCAAGCAAACACATGCCCCAAGTGAAACGGGTGCCATGAACAACCATGCTCTCCAGAACTTGACTCCAACCAACTGAAAATCCCTTAGACCTGCGATTAGGACTAAGGAATCTACCAATGAAACTAGCAAGTACTGTCAGAAAAGTGGCATATGCATCAACCATATCACGCTATGGTATCCACTCTCCTGCAATATAATCATCCTAGAACACTTTATGAAGAGCATCGGTCCCACCTTGCTCTCTCGAATCATATACTGCAACATCTCCAACAATCAGAAGCTGAAGGATCTACCAAACATCCTCTGGGGTGACTGTCATCTCTCCAGTGGGAAGGTGAAAGGTGTTGTGCTCACTATGCCACCTCTCAGCTAAAGCTGCCAACAAGCCCCGATTAATCCTAATATGGGGCATGTAAAGAAGAGAAGACAATCCACAACGTGTGATGATAGTCGTCTTAGGCTGTACCAGCCTAGGAATGAGATCAAATGTCCAAGGGCAACGCTTTCGAATCTGGAGGTTCCCTAATCGCTCCTATTATCACAACAAAAATCAAGGTCAATAAATTCATGTCAATCATCACATAAACATCAAGATACCATATCAAATAAAATCAGCTCTTGGTGAGAATTCTAATCAAATCTCATGAGCACACATCAAATCAACCTCACCTATCATGAGGTCATCATCAATGCATCAAATCAAACCTATCATGAGGTCATCATCAACACATCAAAATCAGCCTCACTTATCATGAGGTACATCAATTATAATTATTCCTCACCTATCATGAGGGTAATTATCATCACAACAAAACATCGAACCTCACCTATCATGAGATTGAAAAATCACCCTAAAATAGGGAAATGCACCATTTCATTGGATAAAAATGCTATTCCATTCAAACAAAGCGCCATTTTACCAAAAGCACCATTTTATTGGGTCAAAGTGCTAATGTTTTCTGGAAAAGCGCTAAAACTTGAAACACGCTAAAACAAACCTTAAAAGCGCTACAAAATCTATCCTAAGCGCTAAAACTCTTAATGCACTAATCTACTTTAGAGAAGCGCTACAACAGCTAACCTAAGCGCTAAAATTTGAAAAGCGCCAACCTACATCCTAGAAGCGATAAACAGACTCTTAAAGCGCTAAAATTTGAAAAGCACTAACACAGACCTAGATGCGCTACAACGGAAAAAAGAAGTGCTAAAACAACTTTCTTGTGTAAAAAAAGCCGAAAATACATTAAAATTTGAAAATGCACGCAAACCAAAAAAAATAAAAATGGACATACTGGAGGTCCGAACGCGGTCGGCCACTGATGACGTCAAACACGATCAAAACAGTGAGTGTGAAAGGGAATTGGAATCTTGATCCACGTGGCACAAAATCTCTCTCTCAAATTTTCAAAAGTCATAATCTACAAATGATTTTGAAAAAGAACTTTTTAACCTTTTATAGGTTATTTCAAAAAGGGGTTTTTATTACATTGATTTAATTTTTTTTTTAGAGGGGAGATTAATTGAAACTCATTCAAAACAACTTTCTTCATCAATTATCAGGAGATAAATTATTTCATCATCCACTCTTCAATGAATCTATACAAAATCATCAAAAAATCATAAAAAAATTGAAAAATTCCCAAAAAATCAAAAAAATAAAAACTTCATTAATTTATCTCCTGAGGGGGCATATATCCATCAATCACTTGAAAATCATGTCTGGGGCATTCTAAAATTTTCTTGTCGATACTAGCAGCAGCAACACAAAATTTTCTTTGAAGCAATGCGTAAACACATCACTTCAAAGAGGGGCAAAATGTAGACACCTAAAAATGGTTTGGAGAATCTAATTAATTAAATACGACTTATTTGATTAATTAATCCTAAATTCATCTACTTTATAAATAAATAGAAATATTTATTTATATTAAGTTCACTATTAATTCTTCTATTTTATCATATTATTTCCCTCTTAAATTAAATAAACAAAATTAAATACTTTGTTTTATTTAATTATTATCATTATTATTTCTTCTATACTTTATCCATCAATTCTAACCTAAAATTAAATACACAACTTCAATAGTTGGTATTATTTAATTATCTCATCACATTTCTTCTTAATTAGATAAAGATATCCTAAAATCTTTAATTTAATTATCATATTCTTTCTATTTTAATTTAATAAACAACTTCTATAGTTTATTTTATTAAATTATTTATTCCTCTTTTGCTGAATTTAAATAAACCAAAAATATTTAAATTATGCATAAATCTAATCCCTCTATTCACTCACCAATAAAATTAGATTTTTCAAAATCTAATTAATTCAACTATCATTCACGGGAAAAGCCTTAGGGACAAACCTGCAAGAAATCCTCTCAATCTTCTGCCTCAAATCTTTCCTCTCACCTTGCCTAGTGTTTTCATGGGTAGGAACAATCCTCCATGATCAAGTCCACCTTCTCATCTCATACCATTCAAATCTCCAAATTGAATCTCAGCTTCTGTTGTGTTACCCCTGTGCAAATGTGTTGCCGAGAATCTATATATACAGCCTTCCGAAGCATCAAAATCATCTGAGAATCATCATCCTTTATGCAAACTTACTCTGCAGGAATTAGTACTCAAGCAACCAAGCAATCATAATCATTTAGCATTAGCATTTTCGTATCATAGCATCATGGCATCATTAGATTTCATATCACGACAGCATAGTTTCTTTTTACTATAGCTTTCATCCATCAGGCTTCATTTACAGTAGCATCATATAATCTAGAATTCATTAGCAAATAACATCATTGCATTTAGAATCCATTCCATTATCTAGATAGGCATTTTAAACAATTACGATGCTTACAAATCTGAGAGCTTCTATAATTTGATAAATCTTTAGAGATAGGAGACAATGAGACACTTTTAGGATTTTATGTGTTTTAAATTAGTTTAATTCATGTTTAATCTTGATACAATGTTTCATTAAGAGGTGTATTTAATTGTAGTTTGTTTACATTTTACACACTTACAAATGCAAGTACTTAGCTTTAGCTTGATGTGAAATATGGCTAAGCTAAATGTCCCAAAACAATTTGTTACTATCGTAGAAAATTGGGGCTTGTCCGATGAAGGCATCAATATTTCTATAAATATTATATTTATATTTGGATTCCTTTTACAATTTGAGCATATTGAGTATGCTTTTCTACCTCCTTTATAGCTAGTATGACTTCCTTTACAACTTGAGTACAACAAATATTTGTCAATAATATAGAAAATATAACTTGTTAGAAAAACATAGTAAAATATAAGTTTAATTTTTCTATATATACCTTTTCAATACATTAAATGTTATTGAGAGTATTGTTGAAAAATAAATACAACTATTAGACAAATACATAAAAATATATACAAGCTTGTTTTTCTATATGAACCTTTATATATAAATTGAGTACACCAAATATTTGTCAATATTGAAGAAAATTAAATCTGGTTAAAAAAACACATCAAAATTAAATGCTTTTAATAGTTTTGATTATTCCTTCTTTCTAGGTGTTTAATATTGAGGTAGTCATCAATGAGGGGACACATACTTTATTAAGAGGATTGCCATGATCGCCTCCTTCTATGAAACGTGGTGATCTCTCACTCTAGGTTTCTATCCATTCTTTCATGTTTTGGCATATGTAACGACCAAAGCAATTGAAATGAGATATCTAGAAAGAATTCCCTGCCTCCTTCAGTTATGCTAAGGAGGAATGTCTTTACCCATGGGTGGGGAAGAAGGAGAAAGCCCCTGCTTTTTCCTACGCATAGGTGGGAAGGATGTTGGAAAAAGGTGACTGGTTCACCATTTTGTCCCTGCAAACTCTACCCGATTTTTCATCACATCCATGAAAATGCTTAAGGTAAGTCACTTTCCTGATTAGGGGAAATATTTATGTATCTTAAGTATCGTTGATATCAAAATATTATATGAGTTTAATATGTTATTTTATCTTGCAATCATGTCATCCCATGAAACCACATTTATGTTTGATTAAAGAGTCTGATTTTATTCTCTATGTTTTGAGACCATATTTAAATCAATGGTCTGCCCATAAGCACATTTATATTTCCTATGTTGTGGTAGATGGATTATCTGTTTGATGAATTGTACATTCAACACTAATTTTTAATATGTGTGTGTAAGGTCTCAAGGAAGAGAAGAGCTATTTCTCATTGTACTCAGAATTTTCTACTCAGCTACATGCTACATATCCCTTGAATTCAATCTTGTGAGTACCTCTCCTTATGCTGGGAGAGAGAATGGAAAATAATGGTAATAATGGAGTTTCACTCTACCCCAATTCAAGTGAGAAACCTGTGTAATATAAGAACTTTGAATTGGAATAAGCAATCCCTTTTGGATGCTTAACATTCATCAATCAACTCATCGACAGTGAAGAAAATGTTAACTATTATTTTTCATATAATTGTGATAGATTTATCCACAAAATACCATACAAAAATATACCTTCTTCCTTGAAATAAAACTAAAACACTTTTCACTTCCATTTTAAAAAATGCCTTAACTATTAAATGTTTCTGCTCTCATTTTGAAGGGAGACACATTTCAAAATTTCTAAACTACTAACTAATTCTTTTATTCTAACTTATTGAAGCTTTGGGCATGACATTTATGAACCAGCTGAAATTGATTAAGTTCCACATATTCATTCTGCCTTGAATCTAAAGTAAATAGGTTTTAGTTTCTAAAGCCCTTTGAGCAAAGTCTTAATGTGTATACCCAGTAATCATTGCATTCCATGAGATCGAATTTCTTAGTGACATTCTATCAAACAATTCATGTGCCTTGTTTGTGCATCCATACTTAGTGTACAATTTGTCAAGCCAATTGCAAATACATCTGGCATATGACCTATGGATCATTAATGCAATGATGTATGTTCATATCCTATTGCAAATCTCCCATTTTGGTGCAGGTACAAAGGATGCTAGAAAAAGGTTGTGGAATTTGGCTTTACACCTGCCAATTGTTTTTGCTTGAAAGCTTTTAAGCCCTTGCAAAAAATCCATTTTGAGCATACCCTACAATGTAGTAATTGTATTACAGTACACACACCTTGTCTATTTTGAAAAAATATTTCAAATGCACATAAATCACACAAAGCTACTACTTTGTTTCCTCAAAACACAAACATGGAATACAAATGTGGAATAAACTAAATGCAAGGAGACAAATATGGGCATGCAATATTTTCCTTTTGTATTAAATAAGCTGCAAATGACAATACAAGAAATATTAAACTAAAAATATTGAATGCTAATTCTAAGCTACGAACTTCAATCTATTGGGAGCTTCATTAGTTGCTCAACCAAAATAGACAACTTCAAGAGCTATGCAAAGCTCTTTAGGAGCAATCACTGCTCACATAAAAAATATGCATGCAGCTACTACTGCTCAGAAATATCTTTGAATCACACAATGAACAAAAAAACATTCCTCTACACTATCTGTTGCTGCTCAGGAATTCATCCAACTAACTTGACAGAATAAACTACCTTCATTCATTTTGACTTCCAAAACATTCACTATCAAATTTGAAATCACCTACCAACATTTAATTAGAATTCAAAAATTTCTAACTTCATTAACTTCTTCTGCAGTCTTCAGGTGCATGTCAGGAGCAAGTGGGGAAAGCAATCCCCAAAACAATATTTTAGCTATAGACATCGAACGCCCTTGACAGGTAGGTTCCAATAGGAAGAGGCTTAGGAGCATTTAATTTTCCAACACTCCCCCTTGATCTTGAGCTAATGAAATAGGATCAAACTTGATCCAAATCAACAATGCCCAATCTACTCCTTAGGTGCTCAAAACTATCCTTGCTCAAAGGCTTGGTGAATATGTCTGCTAGTTGTTGCTCTGACCTGCAAAATGTCATTTTAATTTCACCATTCTCAACCAATTCTCTGATAAAATGATACATGATTTCAATGTGCTTGCTTCTTCCATGAACACAAGGTTTTTCATCAAGACTATTGATGAAACATTGTAATAATAAATTACTATTCCATCCTCTTGTTTTTCTCTCAAATCTTCCAAGATTCTTCTCAACCATATAGCTTGACGTGTTGCTACATTTTCTGTTATATACTCAGCCTTTGTTGTAGATAGGGAAATGATGGGTTGTTTCATGGAGGCCCATGAAATGACTCCCACACCCAAATGAAACATATAGCCTGATGTGCTCTTCCTATCATCCAAACTTCCTACCCAATCACTGTCTGTGTATCCAACCAGCCCAAACTCATTTTTTGCTATGTACAAAATACCATATCCTTTGGTGCCATTCACATACCTCAAGATTCTTTTGCCCACTTTCCAATGGGTGTCTCTTGGAGTCTCCATAAACCTAGAAATAAGACTCACACTATGCATTATATCAGACCTAGTTGTTGTTAAATACATTAAACTTCCAACCAAACTCTTATACATGGTCGGATCCACATTGTTGCTGCAATCTTCCTTGCTCAACTTTAGACCTATGGCTGTTGGTGTTGGGGAACACTTGCTTTCAAGCATCCTAAATATCTTCAAGATCTCATTTGCATATTTTTCTTGAAAGATAAATATACCATCATGCATTTTTTTTACTTCTATGCTTAGAAAATATCTCAAGAGTCCTAAATCTGTCATTTCAAACTCTCTTTCATGGCCTCTTTAAAATCAGCAATAAGGAATTCATCATCCCCAGTGAAAACTAGATCATCAACATACAAGACAACAATCAAAATTTTACCATTTGTTGCCTTGATGTAAAGAGTGGGCTCACCATCATTTTTGCTAAAGCCATTGCTCATCAAATATTAGTCAATCTTGTTGTACCATGCTCGTGGAGCTTGCTTCAGCCCATAAAGAGCTTTCTTCAGCCTATACACCTTGTGTTCTTGACCCAAAACTTCATATCCGAATGGTTGCTCCACATAAACCTCTTCTTTCAACACTCCATTAAGGAAGGCAAACTTCACATCCATTTGAAATACCTTCCACTTGTTTTGGGTTATGATTGTTATGTCTGCTTGCATGGTTTCCATCCTTGCAACATGGGAAAACGTCTCATTATAATCTTGTCTTATGCTGCTCTATCCTTCCTTCAACATTGCATTTGGTCTTGTAGATCCATTTCACCCCAATAACTTGCTTGTTGGGAGGAAAATCTGTTAACTCCCATGTGTTGTTCCTATCTATTGCATCTATCTCCTCATCCATGGCCTCACACCATTTCTCCTCTTTGACAACTTCTTCAAAATAAACTGGATCACCATGAGAAAATAATGTAAAATTCACACTCTCATGAAAATATTCATCATACCTTTCATCTTGGTAGATCTCCCTTAGACTCTTGGTCTTCTTTGGCATTAGGGAGGTGAGAGATGGATCTCAACTTTCATTGTTGCTACTCTTGTGTTGAACAGGCAAGTTCAGGAGCTGTCATGAGCTTTCAGGAGCTTTTCAGGAGTCGATCTTCTAGAGCTTTCAGGAGCCAATCTTCTGGTTGTCTCTAGCTACTTGCCTTTTTGTCTGCTCACTTTAGGAGCTCTTTGAAAAACTTCAAGAGCTCATCCAAAACTCACTACAGCTGAATCTTTGGTTGTATGTGATAGTCTTCTTGAATGTCTACCAACTTCAGGAGCTTGATTGGTACCTTTAGGAGCTCGTGTAGAGCTCTCAAGAGCATCTACAGACTCATCTTGCTGAACTTCATGTTTAGTTTCTACTTCTTTAGGAGTTGTCAAGAGTGGTTCTAAGCTATTAGAATCTACCACTCCATCCCTTCACTTGTCTTCTAGGAACTCCACGTCCCTACTAATGACTATCTTTTGGGTGACTGGATTGTATAGCCGATAGGCTTTGGAATCTTCACTATAGCCAATGAAAATTCATTTTTCACCCTTTTCATCCAATTTCTACCTCTTTTCTTTAGGCATGTGTGCATATGCTACACACCCAAACACTCTCAAGTGCTCAACTATCCACTTGCATCTTGTCCATGCCTCTTGAGGTATCTTGTCACAAATCACCTTTGTTGGATTTCTATTAATCAAATAAATAGTTTTTGCTATAGTCTCTTCCCAATATTCAGTCGGGAATCCTTTTTCTTTCATCATGCTCCTTTCCATCTCAACGATGGTTCTATTTCTTTCTCTCAGCCACTCCATTTTGTTGCAGAGTATAACTGGCTGTAAGCTCCTTCTTGATGCCATTTTTCTTGTAAAAATTTACAAAAAAATTAAATATATACTCTCCTCCATGATCTAACCTTAGGACCTTGATGAAATGGCCACTCTCCTTTTCAACTTGGGCCTTAAACAAAAAAAACTTATCAAAAGCTTCAAATTTATGTTGCAAAAAATAGACCCATGTTTTACGGCTATAATCATCAATGGTCATAAAAAATATTCTTTTACCAACATAAATGATTTGCATAGGGCCTACCAAATCCATGTGCACCATCTAAAATTGTGCTCTTGCCCTTGTAGAGTTGCTCGATTGAAAGGGATGCCTATGTTGCTTGCCCAAAATGCAAGCTTCGCATCTAATATTAGGCTCTACTATCTTTGGAAAACCATCAATCATTCTAGTCCTGAACAAAAGAATCAAACCAGCATAGCCTAAATGTCCATACCTGAGATGCCATAGCTTGGAGGGATCTTGAATGGTGCTCTTGAGCGCTATATGATGTACTACTGTACATTCTCCATTCTTGAGAGGTGCAGCAATAGATTGAGATGAGAAACACGTCTCAATCTTCAAAGGAAACATCTAGTTCTTTGTCATTTGAACTATTGCAAACACCTTCATTCTCTCATTCTTGTCATAAGTGATGCATTGAAACTTCTCCATCAACACTTTGTATCGATTTTGGATTAGTTGACCAACACTCATGAGGTTATGCTTTAACCTAGGAGTAAGAAATGCATTATGTACCTCCTTCTTCTCACCTTTCTTGTTGTGGATCATAATAAATCCTCTTCTAACAATAGGAATTACTCCATTGTTCCCCAGTCTAATTTCACACTTTACATTTTTATCAATGAAAGGAAAAAGACTTTCATTACCACTCATGTGGTTACTGCAACCGCTATCCAAATACCAGACTTTGGGGCTGCCTTCTTCACCAATGTTGCACATGATGAATGTTGTGGACTGGTTTCCTTCAGCCACATTTGCACTTTGTTTTAAGTGATCTCTTTGATTGGTCCAACATTCATTTGCATAATGCCTAAACTTATGACAGTAGTAGCATTCAACATTGCTTGTGTCATTCTTCATATTCAAACTATTGTTCTTCTTGCCTCTTCAGGAGCTAGATTGAGAGCTGCTTGCTCCCTCTTAGTTGTTTGCTCGACCTGAGCTTTCTTCTCCAACATTACCACGTCCAAATCTCCCTCTACCACATCTGAAGTTGTTTCTACCTCTCCCCCTTCCTCTTGCATTCGACTGAGCTTCAAAAGCTTGCTCTTGGGAGGAACTTGCAAACCTATTTAGGCGTTGCTCATGGGTTTGTAGAGAACCCATCAGTTCATCAACAAACAATGTTGTGAGATCCTTTGCCTCTTCAGTGGCAATCACCACTGCATCAAATTTCATGGGTAAGCTCCTAAGGAATTTTTCCACAATCCTCTAATCATTAATGATCTCAGCATTCAATCTCAACTGGTTTATTAAACCTAAGAGTCTTGTGTGGAAGACTAAGATGGACTCACTTTCCTTCATTTCAAGAGTCCCAAACTCTCTTTGAAGCATTTGGAGCTTCACCAATCTAACTTTGTTAGTTCATTTTTAGTTCATTTGGAGGATTTCACAAGCTTCCTTTGCATAGTTAGCTACTGCTATTCTAGGAAAAATGGCCTCTATCAAAGTTGCTTCTATCAAACTCAATGCCTTAGCATCTTTCCTCCTCAACTCCTTCAACTGGTTGTTTGTGAGCACAACATATGTTGTTGGGTCAATTACATCATTGAAACCACTAACTAAAAACTCCCACAAATCATTGGTGACCATAATGGTCTTCATCTTCTTTTCCCAAACATCATAGCTATGTCCATTAAAGGATAGTGGCTTCTGCCATCACTTTCCTTCATCTCCAACCATGTCTCCTACACAATAAAAAAAATCAATATACCTAGATAAAACAAATGCCCTAACTCATGGGGAAATGGGGCCTATAGCTCTGATACCATGACAAAAAATTTTGAATACACAAAAATCACATAGAGTTGGTGCTATGTTTCCCTAAAACACAAATAGGGAATACAAATGCAGAATAACCTATATGCAAGGAGACAAATTTGGGAATGCAATATTTTCCTTTTGTATTAAATATGTTGGAAATGACAATATAGGAAAGATTAAACTGAAACTACTGAAAGCTAATTTTAAGCTAAAAACTTCAATCTATTGGGAGCTTCATTAGCTACTCAACCAAAATAGACAACTTCAAGAGCTACTAGGAGCTCATAGGAAAGAGCTATGAAGAGCTCTTCAGGAGCAATCACTGCTCACATACAAAATACACATGCAGTTGTTTTTGCTTAGAAATTTCTCTGAATCACATAGAAAACAAAAAAACATTCTACACAGTTTGCTGCTTTTGCAGAATTCATCCAACTAACTTGATAGAATAAACCAACTTCATTCATTTTGACTTCCAAAACATTCCCTCTCAAATTCGAAATCACCTACTAGAATTTAATTATAATTCAAAAATTTGTAACTTCACTAATTTCTTTTGCAGCCTTCAGGTGCACGTCAGGAGCAAGTGGGGAAAGCAATTCCCAAAACAATATTTCAGCTGCAAGCATCAAATGCCCCTAACAAGTAGGTGCCAACGAGAAGAGGCTCGAGATCATTTAATTTTCCAACATATTGCTTCTTCACTAGTTTTGACCTTTCACTTCTCCAATTTGGCGAGATGCAGCTTGAAAATAAGGTTTCCATGGTGGTTTTAGGGTATGTTTATAGAAAATGAAAATTATTGCCTAGATTCTAATAATGAGCACATTTAGGTTTTTAACATTATTGCATCATTTACCCTTTGTAGTTAAGTATATATCAGCATAATTAAATATATAATTATATTTTCTTTTATATATATATAATCATACTCTTAATACATCTTGTGAATCATTGGCATTAGAAGCGGCTTCCCTAAACCAAATTGTGTAAAATAAGATCCTTGATAAAATCTCTTTCCCCCCCTAAATAAAGTTATATTATCTTTTGTGTTTTGATCTTCTATTTAGCCAAATTTACAGTTATGCTATCTCCACTGATCTGATCCATATGCGTACTAATTATTCTTCTTTTATTCGTATGCAACCTTCACCCTTATGATTTGCACGTTTAATAAACCTCATTCATTTGAAGTGAAAAACAAAAATAAGAAAAGAAAAAGAAAGCATACTTATTTTCTAATAATTGTAAAGTGGTAAGTCCAAATTCAAATTAATTAAATCTTTTAATTTATTTTAATTATTTTGGGATTCTTTAAATGAGTGAAAGGATTTGAGGCATATATTTTTTTACCCAAAGGTATTGAAGCTCTTTGACAAGAATATATAATCAAAGATTTTATTTTAGGTTGAGATTTTGTTTTGAGGAACATATAAATTGTTCCATTTTTTAGGAATGTCAAAAATCCATATTTGTTTATTGGGATCATTAGGTTTGAGTTTTTTTTTTTTGCATTATCTTAATTTCTTTAATGATAAAATATAAAAAGCTTTTGGAAGATTTTATCTGGATAATAGTGAAATTTAAGGGCAATTTTCAAATGTGAATATCAACTAGATGTCATAAAGTATAGTATTAATCATTTAGATTAAACAAGTACCCAATTATATAATTATGTGTATAAGAGATGAGGTTTTTTGAACCATTATTCAAGCAAGGAATTGAAAGATTGATTAAACTTTTGAATATCAATAAATGCTACTATTCAATATAAATTCATCAAAATGGTGTTTAATAATTCTAATGCTACTATAAGTTTATATTCAAACTAAGTTTAATTATTTCATCTCATATCTTGATAGGATTTATTAATGTTTCTAATAGCTGCAAAAGGGGACAAGAATGGGTTTATTTACTCAGTTCATATGATATTCAATGGTTATTTATTAACGAAATTCTAATTTTAGTTAGTCTTTTTAAAAACTAGAATTCCTAGATTATCATTGTATACTTATCAATTGTTTTCTTTGATATGGGTTATCAATTATTAGCATTGTGGAAGAATTGCTCATTACTCATATAAATATCATAAATTAAGTAGTATTTGTTAATATCTTTTTAACTAGTTCATCCTTGAATTATTCGTTAGCTTTATTGGTGGATTTATAATCTTAATTTAACTTTTAGAATGTTTCCTTGTTCATATTGTTTAACCCTAGTTGTCAAATATTTAAGAGGTATATTGAAAATAAGTATTCGTTTGTAGAATCCTTCAGATGATATCTAGTAATTCTTATCTACAATGTTAATTGTAGATCACTTTTTTTTTAGATCATGATTTAAAAGATAGTGTAGATGATAATTAGAACTTGTGAATGAACACTTACCATATAAAAAAATATTCCATAAATATTAGTCCAGTAGTTGTAGTAGAGGTCCTTGCGATAATGAGTTCTTCTTTCAAATTATTAATATCATTATAGTCGTATGGATTAGTGTTATGATTGAGGAAGATTGAGTATAGGATAATTGTAATCCTCAATAGTTGATTTAGCTATATGTATTTTTCTTCTCCAAGGGATTTGTTAGTATCATTAATAAAATATTGTTGTGAACCCAAAATGAAAGTATGTTATTTCACTAAAGTAGATGGCACATTTATTGTGTATTGTTCTTCATTCTTTATTAATAAGTTCATTGTTGCTATATTTTGGTAGTAGTGCATTGTTAGATGTAGGATATATGATATAGTATACTATTAACAAGACTTTATTAGTGTAGCTTGAATAGTTACCTCTTTATTTAATTGATAGGTTTATCAATCTAAATAATCCTTGTCTTTATGATTCACATGTGGTTCAGTCATATCCATATTTTTCATATTGCCATCTCTCACATCAAATTAGTAATGGAAAAATTTAAGTTCCTTGTTATGATTTTGATAGAATTTAACAACTCACTGCCTTATTGAGTTGTTAATTTTAGACTTTATGTCTTATAACATGTTAGAAAGGGGTAAATTTAATTTTAAGGTATCCCTTATTATCCATTTAGAGAGATTTCATTATGCTAAGCATTAAGTTTTATTATTGAAGGTCACATTATGCATTGATTGGGTTTCGTCAAATCATCATACATTGAGACTACACCCCATATTTTGTTGATATACCCTTAACCAGTTCTCTGATCCTTGACTTCACCTAAGTGGGTGGCAGCCGACTGTGAAACTGTATGGGGTAATTGTCACGTCTCAAACTTTGTCACTGTTTGAGTTTACTTTACATAGAACTGGAAACTGAATATGTGGTAGAATAACTTGTGTGACTTTTGAATGATAGAATAAATGGATGTTATTTTATTCTAGAAAATGAAATGTGATAATTATTATTTAATTCAAATGATATAGTATAGAAAGTTTTATATATATATATATTATAATGAAGAATTGAATTTCTTTGATTTATATTTCTGGACACTAACCTACTAATGGGTGCATGAGTTTATATGAGATGCAAGTTTGTCGAAGACCAAGAGTGTGGTTGAGGTAGAGGAGGTTAGCCATCTGGAAGGGTTAAGTGGGAATGGAATATCTCGCACGCACACATCACGTAGTAACATATTAAAATTGCATTTAGAAAATTATATAATTAATTGTTATATTTGTTTTACTTGCATTATTTATTTAAATTAGATGGTGGAAATTAAAATGCATATAATTAAAAGGATAAGTTTATTTTATTTTATTTCTTAATTGATGCTTTATCTAAAAATTAAGATATTGTTCATTTCATTGAAATAATGTGCTTTGTTTGAGGATAAAAATGATATTTATTTTAGTTAAATGAAGATAATTTGTTGCATAGGAAAACAAATCTTCTTTTTGTTTTTAAAACAGATTTATTAAACATTTAGAATAAAAGGAGATAAGAGAAGATTTTTGAATAAAAGAGATAAGATAGAAGTCAAGAAAAGATAGAAAATAGGAGAAAAGAGGGAAAAATTAGAAAACAAAAATGAAAAAACAAAGGGGAAAAACAAGCTAGAAGAGATAAATAAAAATATATATAAAACTCTTATTTCCACACACAAGAAATTGATCCTAAAAACTCATTATTCTCTTATCTTTTGTTTTCTCAATCTCTCTTTGTGGAATAAGAAGAATAGAGCAAGAAAGAACAAATGAATCAGAGCAGATTGTCGGATTAGCATTGGACTTCAGGTTCTCGATTATTTATCTTATGAATTCTTTATTCCAGCTGTGCAAATGAATGAATCGTTTTTGGTTTTCATTTATTTTCAGAATAATATTGTTTGAAAATTTTGTAAATTCTGTTTGGTAAAACTCTCCATCGGGATTTCTTTCTTGTAGGAAACCCAATCAGCTGTTATATTCGATATATAATAATTGTGACTTGCTGAGTCTTTATATAAATATATATAGACATACTTACGCATAAACATATATATATATATTTATTTATATATATACATGTATATATTCTCTAGAAGATATATATATATATATATATATCTTCAGCTTGTTACAGCCAACATTTTAGCTGTTGCATTGTTGACTTCAAGCAATTAATGGGGAAATCGCTATTTTTGGCTCTTAAATTGTTTTTGAATTAAAAAAAATATATATATATTTAACAACTGGTAAAAACAGCCTGTAGCTGTCTATTGGAGGACGCTGTGGCCTGAGCAGCCGCCTCTCCCCCGCCACACTCTTCTCCCCACCGTAGGCTTCAAATAGCATTTGAAGTGCTTGGAATTATATCAATTTTGTACAACATTCACCTCTAGCAGCCGGCTGTTAGCAGCATATATATAATGAAATATATATAAATCTGTATTGTATATATATATATATATATATATATATATATATATACATATACACTTACAAAATAAAAATAAAAAATAAGTATACGAAAACTGAATATGTTATATATGCTTTCTGTTTCTACATGAGATATATAAAGTTTTCTGAGTTATATATATAGTGTGTGTGTAAACAGCGTGGTGTTGGTTCCCTTCAAATCTGTATATTATATTTATATAATTGTATGTATATATTCAGAATATAATTAAATATATTAATCTGTAAGTGTTACATATTCTGCCATGAATAATGGATATTTATAAATAATCTGAGAATGTGTTTTTGACTCTACAATGATATTGACATATAAATCTGGTTACTGGTGACTTACATAATCTGAAAACTAGCTCAAAACCTTGATTCTCTGTAGAGTCTGCATCATGTTAGGCTGTGTATGTTGTTGTTTATAGTGGAACTTCCCTGAGGTATAAATGTATATTTGTGTTTATGTTCATATATTAAGAGATAGTAGTTTTCTGAATAATAATAATAAATAAATAATTGATTATAAACAAACTCTATATACATATACTGAGTGTTAGCACTGTTTATTGGATATTTTCTTGAATATATATATGCATATCTTTAAAATTCTGAAAGAATCGTAGTATATGATTTTGCAACAATAATTCAATTGACAATAGAAACCTGTGCAAGAACAAGAAACCATAAAGGCTCATTTAGGTTTTATTTTAATTAAATAGATGCATTGCTAGTTGTTTCAGACAATTATTTAGGGGATATTTTCTTTGTCAAAGAATTCTAAAACTTGTAATCAGCTGGCAAACGGAAACTACAACTCCGTGATTTAGTACAACAGAAAAATTGAGAAATAGAATCCTTACGCAAATGAAAATTTAGAGATACACCTAGATGCAATTTTATGTGGAATGCAAGAGATTGATTTATTGAGTTATGGGAATAATTTTGAGTTTTATTTATTAATGGATAATGTTTTTTTTTTAAGATATTAGATACTTAAATATCATGCAACAAACTTGGAATTAAATATGTATAAGAAAGAACTAAATGATTTGAGAAAAAGATTGAAATATTATAACTTAGACAATTTATGCTACATATATTTTTTCTTTTATAAAACCACTTCTGGGACAGGATGCTAAGTGTGGATATCCAGAGATGATAGTTTCCCTTTTCGAAACTATCACCTTTTGTTATTTTGTTGCTTGGCCAAGCATATGCACCATTGAAATAGATGGAATTTTAAAATCCTAGCTATTATTGATATTAGTCTCTACCACATCCTGCATGCAAGAGTTATGTCATTCTGGATTATATTGCATACAGGCATCAGGCTTGCATTGAGAGTTCCCTCTTGCTTCTCCGTTCCAGGTTGCTAGGCTCCTCGCGTAGGGTTGGAGTTTTCTTCGAGCTAGGAAGAAATCCGGAGAAGTATTTATGCTTCGTGGTTGGGCGGAAAAGGCGCTTGGACCCACTCTTGGTCTCAGCTTCACGGAAGACAGAGCAATGTCAGAGCGGTTGAGCACCAAGGATTTATCTTCACATGGATATTTATGTATACATTTTCTTGTAAAACTTTGCATGGCTTGCAAAGCCAATTGTAATTAAATTTGTGAACTTGATGTAACCATTGATACATACTTGCATATGTATCATTGAAAATGATATTGTAACTTTACTTGTTATAAGCATCACACATGACATTGTAATTGCTTGATAGCAATCTTATTATTATATATACATATTGCTTCATTATTCTAATGAGGAAATGGATTTGTATCAAAATATTTGATTGGAAATGTGTTATTCCTTGAGTTTCAATGTTTTGTAAGTAAGGATTGTTGATATACCCTTAAGCAGTTCTCTAATCCTCGGCTTCACCTAAGTGGGTGGCAGCTGACTATGAAACTGTATGGGGTAATGAACCCTAGAAAGGGTTGCGTACCCACTTTTATAGTATGTGTTATGTATGGATCATGTGATGCGTTTAAGTAAAGAATTGAGTTTAGCGTACTTCATGTTATTGTGTTCTTGTTAGTTAGTTAGATGAGTTGGGAGAACTCAAGTTCGTCGAACTACGGTGCCTCTGTGAAGTAAATATGTAGGAAAGTTCATCAAGCGATGAGTCCCTGAGGCATTAGGTTGGGCCCCTAGGACTGTTCTTTTGAGTCTTGTATGTGACTCATTATTTTCTCCCAATATTATAATCTACTAATGATTTATATAGCTTGTCTTAGTAATCATGTGCTAACTACCTTTGATCTTATGTGTGTGCCAAGTCATGTGGACCTTGGATGTATAGGTATTGGGAGCGAGGAATTTTTGGACACATGGAATGTAAGAGGTACGTTTAGCCAACCCAAGTAGAATCTATTACTAAAAATAGTGAATCATTTATATATTTGCTTCTATCTAGAGTGATCAATGACTATAACTGTGAGTAGAAAAATGTGTTCTTTTTTTGTCTTTTAAGTGAAAAAAAATTATCTGCAAATTTAGTAAAGTTGTGGATTGTTAGGTTGTTTAGAGAATAAAAATGTGGGCATTACATTTGCTATTTTTAGGATCCTTTATGGATTCTGATTGTCTAGATATTTATGTTGCATCACTTTGCACCATAGCAAAGATGGTTTCTTGTACATTTTCCAGATGAGTTTGGCTCCTAGAGCTAGATTTTGTGCCCTCAAGTTTCTAATACCTACTCCCCCTTCTAGTTGAGATTTACATACATTGTCCCAATGAATTAGGGGGATTTTATGCTCCTTATTTGAACCTTTCTAGAGGAATTTTTTAGTATATTTTCCAATCATAGCATTGATTTGGAAGTTAATTTCATACATGACATTGGGAATATTAGAATGGGAGATAAAATGACCATTATAATTGTTATCATACCTGCCAAAGTCAGCCACTTTCCTCTCCAGCTTCTATTTTTTTTTTGCGTTCTTTTATTATTTCTTCCCAAAGACTTGATCTTGTTATCCCTTTCAATAAAGGTACCCCTAAGTATTTACATGAGATCTCCCCTATTGAATATCTCAGGATCTGAGCTATTCTTTTTTGTAATCCCTTTTTTTGTGTAGAAGAAATAAATCTTCAATTTTTCTTTGTTAATTTATTATCTTGATGCTTCTATGTATTCTTCCATACATTATTTTATTGCTTCAACCTCCCTAATTGAGTATTCTCCTTGTAGAATTGTATCATCAGTGAATTACTAATGCATTGTGGCTTTAATGCCTTGTGCTATTTGAATTCCTTTCAACTCTTTTTGTTTTTGATACTCTGTTATATGTCTACTGAAGGCTTCTGCCATGATGTTGAATAGGAAAGGAGACATTAGATCCCCTTGACATATACCGTTTGAACTTTCAAAGAAGCCACATGGTGAAAAATTAATGAGAACTGAAAATCTTATTATTGATATTCATTAGTACACCATTTGTAGCCATCCTTCACAAAATCCAAACTTCTCCATTACTCTCATAAAAAATATCCATTTAACTTTGTTGTAAGCCTTGCTTACATCTAACTTGATCAACATGATTGTTATCCTGTCTTTGTTAATTGTGTGGACAACTTCATTTGTAGGTATTATGATGTCCACAATGTCTCTTCCAAGAGTGAATCCAGTTTGATTTGGTGATACTATCTTTTCTAGCATGCATTTCAATATGTTAGCTAGTTCTTTTGATATTATTTTGTAAATTTCATTACAAAGAGATATGAGTTTATATATTTAACAAACTTCTTTTTCCTTTTACAGTCTTCACATATTTTCCATACTTCTTCCTTTAGTAAGTGTCAACATTTATGGTAGAAGAGTGTTGGGAAGCCATCCAGTCCAAGATATTTATTGGGGTGTAATTGGAATGCGACTTTCTTGATTTCTTCCTTTATAAAAGGACCTCCCAGCATATTGTTTTCTTCTTTAGATATGAGCTTTGGAATATTTTATAAGACTTTTCTATCATTAAGGACATCCTTGTCACTTTCTAATTCCAAAAGTTGTTTGTAAAACCTTATTGCTTCCTCATTTATTTCATTTTGATTTTCTATTTTAGTCCCATTTGGAAGTGTTATCTCAAAAATTCTCTTATAAGAATTTTTGATCTTAGTTGTATTGTGAAAAAACTTAGTATTTACATCTCCTTCTTTCAACCATATTTCCCTTGACTTTGCTCTCCAATATTCTTCTTCCCTACCCAAAATATCATTATATTCTTCTATCAAGGTTTTTTCTTTCAGGTAGTCATCTTGCTCCATCCTTTCTTTCATTACCTTGTTGTTTAATACTTCTAGTTCTGCCTTGACCCTTACTTTTTCTGAAAAAGTAATTTTAAAGACCATTCCATTCCATTCTTCTAGATTATGTTTAATATGTTTTAGCATGTTCATGAAGATAAAGATTTTTGTTCCTTTGTACTCAGGGGCTATTTTCCACCATTTCTCTATTGGGTTCACCAGTTCCTCCTTTCTGAACCACATCTTCTATAGTTTAAAATAAGTCTTTGGGTTACTTTCCATTTCTTTGATATTTAATCTAACTGGAAAGTGGTTAGATCCTACCATTGGAAGGATTGTTGATTCTATATTTAGTTTTTCTGCTAACCAATCTTGAGAGTATATGAATCTATCTAGTTTTTCCTTTATGCAACCTTCTCCATTTCTTTTTTTTGCCCATGTATATACTAAATTCATTGTCTGAATATCTATGAGGTTGTTATTAATTAGGAATTTTCTATAGTTTTCCATTAGTAATGATATATCATTATTTTCGTCATATTTTTCTTCTTTCCTGAGTACTACATTATAGTCACCTCCCATTATTACTCTTTTCTTCCCAATCTCTACTATCTTTTGGCTTAAATTATTCCATAGGGTTTCTTTATCATGATTTTTGGTTGGATCATAAATATTGAAGATGTAGGTGTTCACTTTTCTTATGAGGCTCTTGGCCTCGCATAACATCTAATATTCCTCTTTATCCAATATTTGTACTACTATCAAATTAGTTCTTCATAGGATCTCTAGACCTCTAGCAGTCCCAAAGGATTTTTATAGGGATTCCTCCCAACCACCCATCTGAAGTATCATTTTGCTAGTGTCTTCTCTCTTCATTTCTTGTAGTAGTAGGATGTTAGCATCTAATTTTTCTATTTGACACTTCATTAAGCATTGTTTCTTTAGGGAATTCAGACCCCTGATATATGTCACAATCATGGTTCATTATGTTGGGAGTGCTCTTCTCCCTTTTTATCTTTTATAAAATTCTTTATGCTCTTTAGGCCTTTTTCTTGTGCCATCGCTTCTCTTTTTTTCTTTTTTTTTTCTTCATATTTTTTTGTTTTATTGGTTCCAAAAACTGAGCCACTTTCTAGGAAATATTTATGTTTTATTTAATATCAAGTTCCTCAATGTCTTCATTTTCACTTTTTGAGCTGAGATCTTCCTCTACAACCTGTCTTCATGTGATTAGTATTTCTTCTATTTGAACTTCACCATCCTTCATTATTTCTCTTTCTACCCTTACCTCTTTCAATCCTATGACTAGATTCTTCTCCTCATTCTTTTTCTCCTGGTTTTCCTTTTGTTGACTTGCTTTGCTTGCAGAATCTTTTTCCACTCATTTTTCCTTTGTGATTTTCTTCTTCTAAACTATTTTTGAATTTTTCTTTAGCCTTATAGTATTCTATTTTGTGATATCTTCTATTACATTTTATGGAATATGAGGCTTTGGTTTCTATCTTAACTTCCTTCTTCCATATTCCTACTAGTTTTTTAACAACATTTCCTTAGGAATCTATTTTATTGCTGCTATCTCTATTCTTGCATAGAGAGAATTTTTCTTTTAACAAACCAGTATCTATTCCTACCAAAGTTCCTAGAATTATTCCTATTTTCTCTAAGCATTCTTTTGACCAGTATTCTACTAGGAGGTTGTACATTCTTATCCATTTTTCCTCACTATAAACATCTTTCTTTCTTGGATTAAAGTTCTCTTCCCATTTCTGCATATAGATTGGGCAACCTTCAAATTCTTTTAAACCCTCCTCCAACACCAAGTTTCTATCTTCTTCTAATAAGAATACTATTACGAAGAAGTTGTTAGGAAAAAATTTAATACCATGCTTCCTACATGTGTTTATTCTTTCCCATTCTTTTATTCTCTTCTTGATGCTTCTAAGTGTTGGACACTAGCAACACTAAGAGGGGGGGTGAATCAATGTTCCATAATATTTGATATTCAAATCAGATCTTAAAATAATCAACAACAATAAATAAACCTTCAATAGAATTCACAATATATAGACAGAAGTGAACATGCAAATACATTAAGGAACACCATAACACCAATATTTTTATGTGGAAACCCTGTTAGGTGAAAAACCACGGTGGAGATTAATCCATAAACTATACTCTGTTAGAATTATGATAAAAGGGAATGCACTTGAATTCAAGCTCACTGCCTAGAGCTCACTAGTCAAAAGAGAAGGCTCACTTCCTACAAAATACATTTCAGATTACAACAAAATTTTGAACTAAGAAAGTAGCATTGAAAAATGCTTGGATTTAGTTCCAATTAAGTGCACAATCAGATTTTGGATCTTTCTATCTAGTTCACACTTCTGCTCTGCTCTGCTCAGAATACAAAACCTTTTATGCCCTCAAATAATTGATCTATTCATTTTCACTCTCTTCTTTATACACTCACTAATCAGGAATTCATTGTATGTCAGCTTCTCAACAACAACAAAAAATTAATGTTCTTGCTTATGTCAGCTCAAACCATTAATTAGAGTTGATTCATGCCCTCATAAGTTGGATAGACTTTAGTAGGGACCCAAAACAATGTTCAAAACACAAGGAATATTAAATACAAACTTCACACACATCCGCAATACACCATATAAAACATGTTGGCTATAATGAGAGAATAAACCATGAATCATACTACCAAACCTCTTAACTCAAACTTTGACTAATGCAACACCACAAAACTCATCAGTAGGATAGTACACAAGCTAGTAAGACTTCCTTGGAGATCCACACCACAAAATAATGATCCAGTGAAGTGATCAGATCAACTTATCAACCGAATGTTCTGCACTTCATTCTTTCTACCAGTAGAATACAAAATCTTACTTCGCTCGCCAGTAGGAGCAATGCTAACACTGTGGACCATAGTGCCAACTCTATTTACCATAAATGACAACACAAGTAGCCAAAAATGATCTCTCAAATCCATATGCCAACAATCTCCCCCTTTGGCATTAATGACAACATTTAATGAAAAATTGACTAAGTGTCAAAACCAAAAACTCAACAAAATCAAGACTATTGCTCCCCCTTTTGATGTCAAGAAATTTTTCACTGCATTATCTCCCCCTTTGACATCAATGAAAAAACTTCTATCTCTTTCACTTTCCTTGTAATATTTACTATACTTCTCTTCCTATTCTTTCCCTTTTGAAAAATAGAGAGTTGGATCAAAATTTGAGAAACTACTACAATAATTAGAAGATTATTTTATACTTAGCATTAATTTCTAGAAGGAATTTCTTCCAAGAGTCCACCATAATCCCAATAGCTATAAGAAAGTTATTATTCTTTGATATGCTATTGATAGTCTGGACAAGGGATTCGGGAATGGTGATTGCTTCTTCAAGCTTTTCTCTTATCTTTAGCACTTCAATCATTTTCTCTAGTCTTCCTTCAGTCAAGTATTTTACTCTCTAGAAGGTGTCCATGAAAGTTTTTCTAGCAAAGTGAACATTTGCATGCTCAACCTATAGATCATGAACCTTTTTCTTAACCTTTCCATCCTTATTAAAAAACATATTGTAGTCTTGTCTAATTCTGACAAGCTCTTTTTCAATTTCCTCCAACCTATCCTTGTACTTGTCAGCCACATGAGGCCACCTTAGACAGTAATTGAATACTTTATTGAATGAATCAATGCACTATCTTAGCACATTCATTTTCTTATTCAGTTTAGTAAGAGATAGCCTAAACTGCATTTTCAAATGGGAAATCATTTCCTCCTCTTTCCTATCCAGAGGCACAGATTCCATAGCCTCCCTCACACACTCAATCAATTCTTCTAGGAGAACATCCTGGAAACTCTCCAATTCAATATTGTCATCAGCAAATTATCTTCTCAAAGTGTCCTCAATGACATCCTGTGCATACAATGCTCCTTTCAACCATATATCAGTTATCTTGTGCATTCCATCCTCATCCTAAATAATTTGCAATATCTTTGCTTTAAATAGAGCACCTTCATCATCACTCTCTTCTACAATTTCCACAACCAGTTCAACTAGTTTTGGTTATTCTCTTGGAGTATATTCCTCAGATTCTTCATCCTGTACATCCACAACCAACTATCCTTTCCCTTTTTCTTCAATTCTTGCTGACTTGGGTGTCAGAGGAGTGACACTAGCCAGATCTCTTCCTCTCTTCTGTGTTTTCTCTTCCTTTCCATAGGATGGCCCAACTTCAGTTATTTTTACTAGAAGAGGGATAACACTTGCCCAAACTTTTCTAGCACCTTTCTAAATAATTTTTCGTAAAATCATGCCCCATTTTCAAAAGAGTTGTAATGCACAAAGATTTTCTTGCAGATTGATACATTTTCTTTCCACACCACATTGTCATTGAGAGGCAAGCAATTAAGAAAATACATCATAATACATATTGCAAGAGTGCCAAACTTGAACGAGTATTCAATATCCTTCTTTAATTGTAAATTCTTCATAAATTGATCCTTCATCAGACTACATAGGTCAAAGTCTTCATTTTCTATTATCATTTTATGAGCAATATATACAACACCTGTTGAGGTTTATCCTTCTTAGTTTCTGAAGAAGATCTTATATGAGATTCCATGTGAAACATACCTTGTCAATGGATCTTTAATCGGTGAAATTATTAGAGCCCTTTGATCTCCCCTTATTCTGGTTAGGGCTTCAATCTAAACATTTTGAATCAATTTCTTCTTCAGAATATTACCAACATTGCACAAACCTGGTAGATTCCTAATTACATCCTCTGAGATTTGATAGGGTTTATCCAAAGTGAGGATATCACCATCCAATCCATTTAAGATAAACCGAATCACTTCCATATTGATGAAATGAGGAAATTCATTCCATATATCCAAATTCTTATGCTTGAATCCTTCAAGCCTCCTCAATTCGGTGGGAGACAACAAATTTCTTTCATCCCTAACTTTTTGACTACTATACTCATCCAAGATTACTATTCCTTTGGTTTGTTTCATTTTTGTGCTGAGTAGGGTTCTACCAATCATCAAATAGATATGAAATTTATAAGAAATAGAGATACCTGAAGAATTCGTCGCTAGAAAGACCTTTCACACCTTCAAAAACTTTCTAAAAGTGCTCTCCAACTATTTTCTTTTAATGCACAATGACTAGTTAGGGTTTCAAATGCCCTTTTATAACTTCACATACTTAACTTTCTGTCACATCAAATGTGTTTCCCTAGAATTTTTGGTTACACTGTGAACTTAGACAGCAAATGAAGAATCCATCTTCAGACTTTCAACATTTCATCCAACAAAAAAAATGATTACAGATACATTTGTCAAATAATAACACAACTGCTGATGACATCCAGCGATTCAGAGCCAATTATACATAGGGGGGGAAAGTATTTTTCATGGGAAACTCCCCTTAGGCCTCTAGCTTGAAATCAATTACTAGAAGAATTACCAGAGGGAGCTTCCGATACAACCTTATTCCCTTCATCAGATTCACTTTTCTTTACCCATGTTTTCTTCATCTGATCTCTTATCTCTTCCACAAATGCTTTTTCTTTTCCTTTTTTTTTCTATGAATTTCTTCCTTGATAAACCCAACCTCTTTTGTTCATGTTTCTCTTCCTGCAGAATCTTGCAATGTCCCCGAAATTGTTGCAATTGTAGCATACCATATTATTTTATCTATACCATCCATTCCACTAATTTCCTCCTAATCTGCATTGATTAGCAACATGTCCAAATCTTCCATAGGTATAGCATTTAATGTTACTTGCACTGACATACATACTTTTGAATTCTAATGTCTTATGACCAAACTTTTTTCATTTAAAACACTGACCAAAAAATGATGGAGCACTAGGGTTTATCTTTCTTCTACACTGAGAAGCCATATGTCCAAATTTATTACAAACAAAGCAATATCCATTAAAAAATTTAGCATTGGGTTTCCTTACCAGATTTCTTTTGCCTTTATTCTTCTTTTCAAGGTTCTTCTACTTAGATCCAGAGCTCTCACCCTTCTCATAGCCAAGACCTCGCTTGTCATTTGTATCCTTTTGTCCTTTGGTTATCTCATCAAGCCTAGTAGAGCTTATCTTGAATTTCTCCTTGAGTTCATTTGTAGTAGCAAGCTCATTTCCGAGGATAACTACCTATCTCTCAAGATCTTGCTCATTGTTTCTGGATTGTTGCAGTTCAATTTCCAACTGAATGAATCCACTATTAATTCTGGTGCATTTTTCAGATTTTTCTTTCAGGGACTAGACCAGATTCTCCTCATTCTTCTTTCTTTCTTCAATCTCTCTGGTAAACTTCATCGCCATAAATTCCATTTCAAGCTTTAGAGTTGTATTGTCCTTAGCATGCTTTTCACATTCTTCTACTATTTCTCTTAGGGTTTGATTCAAATGGATATCATTTGGACCTTTGTTTTCTTTTTGTTTCAACTAATCACACAATTCCTTCCTCTTTTCTCTTGACTCATTTATCTTATCCTTTAGTGATTGGACGAATTTTTTGACAGCCACAAGATTTGTTTTTAGTTCGATGATCTCTGCTTTGGACTAATAAGCTACTATTGAAGACCACCAGTGTCAATTGTAATTTGAGATCCACCTCAAGTTGTTAAACTTTAGAAAAGGAACCACCTCTGATACCAATTGTTGGACACGAGGAACACTAAGAGGGGGATGAATCAATGTTCCATAATATTTGATATTCAAATCAATTCTTAAATAATCAATAATAATAAATAAAACTTCAATAGCATTCGCAGTATATAGATAGAAGTGAACATGCAAACATATTAAGGAACACCATAACACTAATATTTTTACGTGGAAATCCTATTAGGGGAAATACCACGCTAGAGATTAATCCACAAAGTATACTTTGTTAAAAGTATGATAAAAGGGAATGCACTTGCATTCAGGCTCACTGCCTAGAGCTCACCGCTCAAAAGAGAAGGCTCACTACCTACAAAATATATTTGAGATTAAAAAAAAAATTGAACTAAGAAAGTAGTATCTACAAATTCTTGGATTTAGCTCCAATTAAGCGCACATTCAGATTCTAGATCTTTCTATCCACTTCGCACTTCTGCTCTGCTCTGCTTAGCATACAAAACCTTTTTCTACCCTCAAATAACCGATCTGTCCATTTTTGCTCTCTTCTACACATACACTTTATCCTTTTCACAACTACTTCACACACCAAAATGAATTTTTGATCTCCTTTATATACCTGCTAATTAGGAATTCATTGTATGTCAGCTTCTCAACAACAAAAAAATAATTTTCTTTCTTATGTCGGCTCAAATCATTAATTAGAGTTGATGTGTGCCCTCACAAGGTTGCTAGACTTTAGTAGGGACCCAAAAAAAATTCAGAACATAAGGAATAACTAAATACATACTCCACATACATCCAAAATACACCATACAAAACATGTCGGCTATAATGAGAGAATAAACCATGAATCATACTACTAAACCTCTTAACTTCAACTCGCAACACTACAAAACCAATCAGTAGGATAGTACACATTCTAGGAAGACTTCCCTAGAGATCCACACCACAAAATAATGATCTGGTGAAGTGATGAGATCAACTTATCAATTGGATGTTCTACACTTCATTCTTTCTGCTAGTAGAATATAGAATCTTACTTCCCTTGCCGATAGGAGCAATGCTAACACTGTGGACCATATTGTTGACTACAATTTCCATCAATGACAACACAAGTAGCCAAAAACAATCTCTCAAAGCCATATTCCAACACTAAGGCCAATTATTTTGCTTAATATGGCCACTTTCTTTAGCATTTCTGAGTCTTCCCTAGTCTCTTCTTCAACATTAATTTCAATTGGCTCTATTTGTTGTTTTGTCACTGATTTTTCCTTTTGTTCGGTTTTGGGTCTAGGGTTTCTATAATTTTTATTGTTTTTAACCCATTCTCTAGAACTTTTTGTAAATTCACTTCCATTCCTTTTTTGGTTTTACTTTTTCTCCCTTCTATTGTTTTCCTTGGTTTCTACTCTTTGTATCTGGTGTCTCGGTGCTTTATTTTTATTATTATTAATATTCCTTTGTTGTTTCTTAATGTTCATTATTTTGATATCAATTTAGATCTTCCTTCTTTAGGTTGATTTCCTTTTTTCTATAATCCTCCATCTTGTTGTGAATTCATTTATGCCATGGTTTAATTTCTATGTAGTTTGGCCACATTATATAGTGTGGAACCCTGGAATTTGTTGCAACATTTTCTTCTTTTCTTCTCCATCTTTCTTTTTTATTCATGATGATGGGTATCTTTTGTCAGCTGATGCTTAATTAAATATTTTTAATTCTATTCACTTTTGAGATTTAGAAAAATATCCTCCTAAGAATTTGTTGTTTATTTTTTTCACTTTTTGAGAAGTTTGCATATGTGTTCATGGGATGAGGAGGTTCATTATAATCTCTTGTAAATTAAATAAATTTACAAAAAAAATACTAAATATACCTATTTAGAAAAAAATTCACATAAAAAAAATCAAAACTTACTTCTTTGACCTCCTCAAAGTCATGGTAGAATTTTGGCAAAGATTCAACAAATATTTGGTGAATAAATATCTCTCCAATAATGTGAGCACACTCTCGAGGGTTTGCAAGCTGCGGGTTAGCAAAAAAGTGAAAAAATAAGAATGAATTCAATGTTTCTTTTTTCTTTTTGTTTAGAGGCTATAATGCACTCATGTTATGGAATTTTAAAAACTTGAAAGATGGTTGACTAGTTTTTGGCCCCCCATATTTCTACACTTGCTCTTCTTTTTGGTCTCTCTTCGATTTAGATTTTAGAAATCTATTGAAAAAGGATATACTATGCTTACAAATAGTTTAACAAGTGATGATGAGATCAAATATTATTAAAACAATTGTAAAGTAAGAAATACTAGCTTGAGTGGTCTTTCAAATTGTGAATTGGAAAAATCATAAGTCTAAATCTACTAAAGAAGTGTGGACAAATTTAGAGATTATTTATGAAGGAAATGATTAAACAACATGCAAAACTACAAAGCCAAATATGAAACGATAAGAATTCCTAAAGATGAAGATACTAAAAATAGAAAATCAAATCCAAAATGCAATCTAACACTTGAAACAACAATATTAAACTCAATACTTACAGAACTAGAAAATAGAATGTAGATCTGAGAAGGGCAGAAACATGTGTACCAGTCACCAAAAGTTTTTTTCAAAAGCTAATCTAAGACTCATTCGTGCATGGGAGAATGGGTCCAAGTATAGGGGTTTCAACAATCTTTTGGGAACCTTTGGTATAGATTTTTAACCTCTGATTTTTCTTGGTTTCAGTGTTGAAAAGTAAAAAATCAGAAATGTAGGTTAGATTCTATGATTTGATAATAATTTTGGCAACTTTTACAATTTTGAAAACTTTTTAAATCTTGTACTTCAAAATTTTTTCAAGTCTTCTTCAACATATAATATGTAATCACACATACAAGAGAGAAAATTATTTTTTTTGGGTCAATAGGGGTTTTCCTTGGTCAAACCCCATTTTGGTAATCAAACCTTAAAATGAAATAATGTATGAAAGAGGGGATGAAGAATCAACAAAGCTATGTTACCATTTAAAAAAACCTTGTAGAAACTGTGATAATGGAGATCTTAGAAGACTTGAAACTTTCATAAATGGTTGAATTGGATGTGGATATTGACACTTGAATCTTGCTTGAAATGATACTTTGAATGCTTGACTTGATCATGAAACCTACATCACAATGTTAGCTCCAAAAAAATCCATGATACAAGAATACTTTGACATGATAAATAGATCTTGAATGCTGCAATAAAAATTTGATTATCTTCTCTTGAATACCTTTACTTGCTCTTGAAAATTCTCTTGTACATCTCTTGAAAATCTCATAAAATTAGCTAGGTTAAACTTAGTGAAATAACCTTGTATTTATAGGTATGTATCCTTAATTTACCAAAATTCAAATATCACAAGTTGATGTTGAATTATATATTTGAAAGCATGAAAATACTACCAAAAACATAATTTAAATTTAGATCCTAAGGTCTAGGGAGGACCTATTCACCCATGGGGCGAATGGGTCTCAGGTCCCTATACCTGGAACACACATTGCTCAATGCAAAGTGTTATGTTTAGACATTAATTATTGTTGGGTTTCCCCTTTGAAAATTTAATTTAATACACTTGTAAATGAATTAAAGGGCTAATAAAGTCATAATTAAGGTCAATTAATTAAGAAGGCCCAAATGAGTGTGTAAATGTAAAGGGGTACATTTAGCAACACTAAATTAAGGCATTATTAAGTCTCTTTTAACTAGGAGGGCCTAGACAAGTGAGAAAATTTAAATGGTTACATTTTTCTACACTATATTTAGTGCCCACTTTAGTGAGAGGATGACCCTATGTCAAACTCACACTAAAGTAGAGAATCAAGATAGGTATAATTGTATAATAGTTGGAAAGATAAGTTGAAAAATATCAAGGAGGGTGATCAAGCCCCCAAGATCTAAGATTTCATGACAAAACCAACAAGGGCACAAAGATACACATGTCTATGTTAAACATATATGTATGTAGCACAATGACAAGATACTCAATCATACAATTTCAAGGACATAAAGAAAGAGAAAAAGGAAAATGAAAGGGAAAGGATGAAGCCTTGATTGTCCGATGTGATATGGATCATGCCTCAACTATTTGTCCAAAAATATTTACAAGTGGAACTTGTTTTCCACTATACAAACAACAATACATGCTCACACGGTCTAGTAAAGTTTGTTTTCCGCTAGGTGACTCCCCAAGGGTGGAAAATGAGAAAACATTATTAGGTTCCCATATCAAACCAAATTTATACCTCTGATAAATTTAATAAGGCACCACACAATACAAAATTTGAGCTCCATAAGGATTAGCAAGATATGTTATGCTAGACATTTATGAATAAACAAGGAACCGTAGGCAAGCAAAGTGTGTTATGCTTGGTAGCCATGAAAAAAAGTTGAGCTTCATAAGGTTAGAAAGATGCATTATACTAAACACTTATGAACAAAATTCAAATAGGATAAGACATGTTCAAAGGTGTTTTTCTTAGTTCATGTAAGGTCTCCTCTTAGGGAACATCATTCCTAATGTCTCCAAGAGAGGAAAAGTCTAGGATAAAATATTCACAACTAGAGTATGCAACACATAGCATCACCACTAAGAAGAAAGTTGTATGCCAAGAAAGGTTATACTCTTGGAGGACATCAAAACCAATGAAACCACCAAGAAGAAGACACATCACAAGAAGTAAGAATGATTCATAATGAAACATAAGGTATAGTCCAAGATCTCCAAGATGGTAATTCTAATGTATTCCTCCACTTTAAAAAAATTTCTAAACAACATGTTATGAGCAATTAATTTAAAGTAGAAAATGATAAATGTTAACAATAAAGAAGACATGAGAGCTTATTTTGAAAGCCCTATGCCAAGTCATATGTTTCCAAATGAAGCTATAACATGAAGAGAGAATTCCCCCAAAATGAAATTGCAAACTCACACATAAGGGATCCATGGATTTGGGGTCAACGTATTTCTTTGCTACAATGATATTTTAGAGCTTAAAAACATCATAATTCCTAAAATACTCATGGAATAGGAAGAATGACACATAGAATTCAAAACCAAAGAAAAGCTTTTGGTTCAACATGGAAGAGACCTAAATATATCTTGAAACCTTGCATCATCCCAAAAAGGAAAACACAAGACAAAAGAAAAGATAAAGGTTTTACAACATATAGAATAATGTAAGTAAAAATAGAGGAATGAACATGAAGACACATTATGCACATGAAATCACATAAATAACATGAAAAAGAAAACAAAGACAAGACTAGTAAGGAAAATGCCAGTCAACCTATAATATTTCATCTACATCCCAATATTTTTTTGTATGTGGAAGGTGGAGAGCTATCCAAAGGGATAACATCAATTTCCAAACTAGGATAGTCACCAAGTTCAACACATAGTGAATCATTCTTTGTAGGAGGATATCATAATTTAAGTTCATAGAAGAGGAAAAAAATGAATTCAACTCATTATGAATTTATTCATCAATTTTTATAATTTCATTATCATCATCCAAGTTAATCACAACAAAAGGTCTAATGATAATATCAATGGAAGGTTCTTGTTGTTGTTGTGTTTGAAGTTTAAGATTTTCTTGCTTCGGTGAAGGAGGAGAATTGTCATGCTTTGCTTGAGGTAAGTTTGGATTTTGATATTCTATTTTGTTCTTTTCTTCTTTTTCTTGTATCAAACAAGCAATAGCACAATGTCTACACCTACACTCTCTAGCATTTCCATTCATTTTCATTCAATTTTCAAGTTGTGATTGTGTAGGAGTGGGTTTATCAACCATAAGTTTATTTTCTTCTCTTAAGGGAAGAATGAAAGGAACCATGGGAGGTTGTTCAACCACTTTCTATTTATCTTTTTAAACTTTTTGATTTTAGGAGGCACAACAAGAATTATATTTGTTATCTCATGGTGTCTTATAGGAAATAGGTGGAGGATTTTGGATGTTCTAGTATTGGTTACTTGGAAGATATTTTGGTTCAATCATAGGTTCGTCAATGATAGGAGGCTCAATCATAGGTTGAGGCATATTGGTAAGGGATAACTATTCTATTTTTTTTCCTTAAAATTTTGATAGGATTTGAAAAATAAGTCTTCACAGGGCCTAATAGGTTCCATAGGTTTGAGCCAAAAGAAATATTTTGAGAAACTCCCATGAAAAGACATAGGATTAAAGAAACTATGGTGCATAGTAAAGGTATCATTGACAAATGGAAACTTTAAGTATTTATGCACAACCAACATGATGAAATTCATGGAGCAAAGCCATGGGTAGCCTAGCTTCACATGAAATTGGTCTGATGATGGATGATGGAAAATGAGAAACTTAATTGTTTCAGTCCAACTTTTAAAGGAGGAGTTATCAAACCTATCGCATGGCAAGAAAAAAAATTATGCATTTTGATCCATGATTTCAGTTTTTAATAAGTATCTTGATAAAGCTCATGCATAAATAAGAATTATTGATTGATCACATTCTCTAAATAAAAGGGATCGATTTATATCCCATTAGTAGTCTTTTACTTTATTCTTCTAGCTATGTAAAGAGGACCATCAAGTGCATGTTTGATTATGTCATATTGTGATAAAGTAATGTCAAACAACATTTAGTTAGGCCCTTACGAGGTTGAAATTCAATGAAGTTGATTGAATGATTTATTTTATTCGTTTCTTTATTTTTTATATGATTTTGCATGATGTGATTAAGGCTAAGCACCATTTCTATTCCTTTTTTAGTGTTGATTAAATACCTTATGTTTTGTATCATAGGAACTACATTAGTTGCAATGGGTTTAGAACTTATAATGTTTTGCAATTGCTCTAAATATTTATCCATTCTTCTAAGGTTCTCATGAGGTACATTAACAATCATTGTATCAACATCAATCACATTAGTTGTAGGTAGGTAAGTCATGGGAAAAGGAGTTTTAAGGGTATGATCCATAATGGGTTGACTAGTGTCAACACTATGAGTGAAAGAGTTAGAAAAGCCAAGATCCATAGCGAATGATGTATCCCAAGATAACATGAGTCTTGAACTATGTCTCACAACATTATTGGAAATAAGGCACCAAGTTGTGAAGCTCATACAAGTTTCACCAACCAAAGGTGCGCCCAAAATAGGGAAGAGGTAAAATGCAATGAAATATCCTAGAATGTAAAGTACAATGCAAGTATGTAAAGGCAATTTTTAGATTTAAAACAAGATAAAAAATTTATTATGGTATGCAAAAACCTTAAAATGATGTCTTTTAGATGGAATTTTAAAGTCAAAAAATGCACTAAATTTGAAAAATGAAGCTTAATATGAACAGTTTTAGATAACATAAATTCAAGAAACTAAAACAACAGTCTGAATATAGAAGTAGAGAATGCCAAAAAAATGATTTTAATACTCAAAATCTTAGAAAAATCCCTAATTAGGGTCTCATTCACCGATAGGTGAATGGGTCTCACTTTGGAGTTTCTAAAGATTAATTTGCAAGTTTTTGAGATGATTTGTAAGGTTTTCAAATTTTGGTTTTAGATGGTAAGGTATAGTTTTAGATTTATGTAAAAGGAGGTCTAAATGTCAGGTTTCCCATTTGGAAAATGTAATTTAATAGGCCTGTAAATGAATTAAAGGGATAATTAAGACATAATTAAGCTCAATTAATTAAGAGGGCCAAAATGAGTGTATAAATGTAAAGGGATACATATAACAACACTAAATTAAGGCATTATTAAGTCCATTTAACTAGGAGGGACCAAAAGAGAAAGAAAATGTAAAGGGTTACATTTTTCTACACTATAGTAATAATTTTTTTCTAATTCACTAACAAGGCTGCACATTTGAAATAATCCCATGTCAAATATCCATTGCATAAATAAACATTACATAATTACCAATAATGACTTCTTTTTCTAAATACATTTTCCATAAAGATATAAGATCATAATTGCATACATAGCTTCAAAGAGCTCAATGAAATAGAGTACAAATGGTCCATATGTCCCTTCCTAGGCTTACATCCTCAATTTTTTGCTACTGACTACATGAGGGATAGTATCACCCAAATGATTTTCCTCCAACCATGGATAAGCTATGGTCCCCCATATATCTACTTAACCAATAAGATGGCCCTCCTTTCACTAGTATAGAAACAACAAAAAACTATTCAAAAAACTATAAAAACTGCTTATAAATGTGTTGGTTGTTTTCATTAAACCAATTAGGTCTTAATAGCTACCTATGAGTTTTCCAAACTCAATTTTTGAATACTTGCAAGACAAGTGGCCAATGAATAAGATATAGCACCATTGGGGGAAACTTTATCTAATACAAACATTAATACAAAGGCCATGGATATAGGCGAGGCCATCTTTTCCCAAGGCATTAGATCATTCTTTTTAGGTTTTTCTATATAAAATCATGATTCAATCCATTGTCTATATGACAAGGTCATTGGGCATGTCAAACTATGAGGTATCTATGTGTATAATGTAGGCAAGGCCATCAATTGATGAGCCCTTAAGGTTGCACTAGGTCAGTCCATTAGGGTTTGTCACATTCACTACCACACATGTTAGATATTTTCATACAAATCAAGCTTATTATAATTCATCTTGTCAGTCAAATTCTAGTCAAACTACGAGGTCTCTGCATGTATAATGTAGACAAGGCCATCAATTGATGAGCCCCCAAGGCTACACTAGGTCAGTCCTTTAGGGTTTTTTGTCACACATAGTCAATTGTTAGCACATCATATCGAGTCATGCATCAATCTGGTGAACAAGTCAACAATTTCTCTAAGTCAAATCAAACAAATTCCCAAAACAAATCAACTTATCTCTACTATAGGATGTGTCCTTCCTGAAAAATAGATAGCATCAAAATAATCAACCTATATTTTATAGAGGATGAGTCCTTCCTGAATACAGACACTGTCAAACAATCAACATAGCCTTACACATGTTATCACATCAACAGTATCAGACTCAACATCTTATATGATATGTGTCTTTCTGAAACCAGGATTTTGTCATGGCTTATATAGATAGTCATAACATTGAAACTAGACTCAAAGTCTTATCCAGTATGTTTCTTTCCTGAAACCATGCTCAATCAATCAATCATCTTATCAATCAAAATAATAATAAAAATAGATCAATTTTTTGCATATATTTTATTGGATTTTGACTTTATGGCTTATTTATCTTATCATTTCATCTGACTTTATGATTGGAATCCTATTACTAGCTTTCTCAAGGATGTCCCATGAAGGATTTAGAGGAGCAATGATGTCTCATGAGTTTTCTTTTCCTTGATTGTTGTTTGTCGACTATCTTTTAAATTTTCTTTTGAGTCATGTTAATAGTTTCCTCAAGGATGTCCCATGAAGGATTTAGAGGAGAAATGATGTTTCATGACCCATATTTTACTTTGTTTGTTGTCTATGGTTTGTCTTGAAAAAAAGACTAGGGAAATTATGCCCTTAGTATGAGTCAGGACACTCCTTTTCTATGACTGTCTATTATTAGCAAGTGGATGAATGTGTACACCTTGATCTATGTCATATCATGGTGTTTCTCTCCATTCGTATTAGTTAATGCCCAATGATGATAAAGTGCATTGCTTTTAGTGACACAGTGAAACATCAAAGATTGCTAATACTAACATCAATATCTTTCTAATTCATCTTCTTCCTACACTAACATTTCTCCTTTCTTGCATTATGACGGAGTCCTGTGACACACAAAAATATAAAGCCTCTTTTATTTTCATTCATGTTAGAAACATCATTTAAAAATATACATCATAAATCATACATAAATCTTGTATTTGATAAATACAAAAATATAGGCATTCATTATCATAGATTACATAACAAAGGCATTACATGTACATAACAGTTGTAAATAAATGCATCACACTACATCCATCACCATAAAACATATAGCATCACATGTAGATAGAATTGTATATGTAAACATCACATTACATCTCATAATCATAAATTACATACATAACATCTAGTGATACCATAAGAAATCAATGCATACATCATCACATAGAATCAACATCACGTCATAGGTTGTATAAACATACCATAAAGTACATATGATCATCCATCACATAGGCATATCATCTAGAACATGTGTATAAATAAAAGACTACATAATCAAAATAGAATTGCATATCAAGAGAATCACCGCCAAAATCATATATATATATATCACTCAAAAAGTGTCACATCACAATGTCATAATGTATCAATAAATATGAAGCCCACAGGCTCAATGATCAGAATACAATGTCTCAATAAATATCAATAAATGTCCCTATTCAGAACTCCCATTGCTCCCATGACCAGAATGTGAAGGAAAATGATGATGAGAGGCTAATGATCTCTATGCAAAAGGAGGCCATCATATGGTCCATATCTATGAGGTCCCTCAACCCCCTTTGTACTCACTGTCTTGCTCTGAGTCCTGCACCAGGACCTATTGCTCTATGCCTATGAACAGCTAGGAGCTTGTCTCTCAGGAGGAACCTCTAACTCATATAGGTTCTTGTAATATCTCTCCCTATCACAAGCCCTAACCAACTCCCATGTAAAAGTTGTAGATGGCCCACTGCAAAGAGGTGTAATCTGTGTGAACCTCTGCTTAGTCTCCTATCTCCAAGTTATTGCTTGATCTCTATCCAGATATGCTTTGTCTCTCTCCATCACAACTGAATCTCACTCTACCATCAATACCCTCATCTACTGCTCTAGAGACGCTACCTGGGACCATAAATCTGCTACCACCTAATCAATGGGACCTATATCATCCTATTGTGTCCTCTCCATCTCATCATCATCCCACTCCTCTACAATCATGTCTCTGAGCTTCGACTCCTAGTCATCCATATCCTCCTCCTCATCATCATCCTGATACATACCCAACAGACCAAGGGCACCTATCTCTACCTCCTCACTCACCACCTCCACCTTTGCATACTCCTTTGGAATATCCTCCTGTCCTACATGCTCCTCTCCACCAATATGTGCCTCCTCAACATGAACCTCCTCCTCACCTCTTCCAACATCAGGTATGGGAATATCCTCTCCCTCCCTCTCCTCCTCACGGATGGATGATAAGTGTGGGTCTCATCCTCTATGACCACATCTCCCCATCCCACCAACTCTCTAACCTCCTCCTCCATCTCCACCATCACCTCTCCCACCTCTCCCATCACGACCTCTACCTAACAACCTTGTCCCTCACCTCTCTACAAGTGCATCCTGATTTGGATTTGTCAATGGTACTAGCTTATGATCTTCCCACAATGTATCATATGTAACTGTCATGCCTGGATTAGTTGCTCTGCCTCTCTAAGCCCATTGTACTGGTTGTAGCACATTAATATCTACCTCTGCAGTAGCTACCAGAATCTTCACACCCCATAATGTAACCTCTCTCAATGATCGGGTGTACTCTTCTCGACCTCAAGGCTCATCCTGCACCTCACCAAACTATCTCAATACCCTATTCAGTAAGTGCCTCTCAATGATGTGGACATGTGAGATTGCCCATCCAATCAGTTATTGTGTCTATCTACAATATACTAAGTTCCCATCCTCATCTAGAAATTGTGGGAAATTCATATATGGTCTCCAAATAAAATGAACCATCATGTCAATGGCATGTCTATAATATCCAATATCACCAACATGCATCTATGTGTTTTCCCCCACATATCTGAGGCATACGGTGATCCCTGCTGAACCTCTACTGTGACAGGTGAATGGAAAATAGCTATGTGTTCCCATGCCCATACCATTAGGAGCGTGGTACCACAACTCATGGACCATGCTTCTCTATAGGATATATCATGTAAATGAAAGTATAACATGGCTAATAATTAAGGGCCCCAGGCATAAACCTCTCATATCTCGAGCATACCTACAAGCATCTCCCCCATCCTATAGGGAATCCATGACCCGGCGGTCAGGAAGAACTATACCTCCTATCAATGTACATAATAGACAATCTAACATCTCATATCTCTCTTCTAGCACATTCCATCTAACCTCATAATGGTCAATCCCCAACTGTCTAATGTCATCATGGGGATAGTATCTACACATCTCCACAAATCTCCTCTGTGTATCATACATCACTCTGGATCCTTTAATCGGTAGCCTCAATATCCTATACATGTCCTCTAATGTAACCATCGCCTCACCTGTCGGAAAATGAAATGATGATGTTTCTGAATGCCACTGCTCACATAGCGCAATCAATAGTCCTTGGTTTTCCTGAATAGTGGGCATGAATGTCACATGATGTAAACCCAAATGCCATAGAATTGTTTCTCCCTGCTCAACAAACTATCATAGAAGCTTAAAGTCAATGGTCTTGACTCTTTAGTATATATAGGATCTAATACAACCTATAATGGCATTATCCATGCCTCATGTCAGAATCAACAACCTATCCTAGTCAAAAATTCAAAAAAACATGCCAGTCAAATGAGTCATTTTATTTGCAAATGCGTCACAAAATATCAAATGCATCACAAATTGTCAAATGTGTCGATCTCGAATACAATTGTGTTCTACCATGAAAATGTGTATATTTACAATCACACATATTAAAAATGCTATCAAAAAACTCAAATGCATCAAAAATTTTGCAAATACATAATATAATTCTATATGTGTAAATGTAAAATGCAAATGCGTAACAAATTATCAAATGCATTGAAATAAAATACAGATGTGTACATGTTTTAAAACCCTATGCTACACTATAACATGAATTATCAAATGCATAATTCCACATACATATGCGTTGATTAAGCATGCAAATGTGAGTTTCTACAAAAATGACACATTACAAAAAAGGGCAATAAATGCATAAAAACACATGCAAATTAAAATTTCAAGAGTCAGTTTCGAACAACATATAGGGGGGTCTACGTCTGTAGGTCGCTTGGATGTTCAGATGCGATAGGCACGATGGTGTGAGTGTGGAACTAGAGACATTGTCACTAGGAGTCCAGAGTAAAATCTCAATTTTCAAAACTAGGAGGGTGAAAATGAATTAGATTTTTACCCCTTTTCTATTTATACCTAGGGTTTTGGGTGGCATTTCCTCCAACCTTGTCTATTGGCCGAGTAAACTTCCAAATTCTATTGAATCGTACACATACCTAACACCTCAAAATTTATTTATGTTAACTCCACTGCATTTTTGGCTATCAAATTAACTAATTGGGAGTATTTCCAAATTTTTTGAATTTTTTCGAAAATTTGTCAATTTTCTAGAGGGGGAATACCTTCACCTATTTTACATTGGGGCATGACTAGGGCATGTTTTTGATCGATTTTTCTTTGACACAATGCTGAAATGACATTTTATCAAAGAGGGGAGAACTATAGACACTGAAATTTGGTCTAAGCTTGTGACTTTAATTTCTTCATAATTCATATTATCATGGTCGTGATTAAATAATGTAAATTATTGAATCACTTTCTAAAGTCCTTTCTCTGATGATTAAATAAACTTAATTATTTAATTAATTCACATTTTCTTTATTCTATCCTGATTAATTAAATAAACACTCTTTATTTAATTAATCCCTAAATGTCAAATCTTGAATTAAATAAATCATTTAATTCATAAAATTTTATTTTGAACTTATTCCTCTATTATTTGGATAAACACTTAAGTTATCTAAGTATTCATTCTCATTTGACTCGAGATATATTTAAATCAGTCAGTTATCTCTTGATTTAATGTCTAAGTCTCTTTTGCGAATAAACTCTTGGTCAGAATCAACCAGTTATCTAGTTCTAACTCATATGCATGTAACTCATATGCATGTACATGCTTATTAATTAAATATCTCTATTTAATTAATTAAATTTGGTATGTGCGTTCGAATAGAATGTTTCTTTTAATCTAACTTTATCTTTTTCATGCAAACATAATTCTTCTATTTTCGAATACCAAACTCAAAGATTAAATCATTATGTAATCTTTATCTCTATTCTTAGTGTTTATCACTCATGTCAATACTAACAGCTATCATAATGCATGTCAAATCCTTCGATCTTAGTCATCTACTGATCTTTCAATCCTATCCTATCATTCAAATGATCAATTTTCTATAAATTGATCTATCTTTCATCATTTAGCTCTCCCAAAATATTGTGACTTTTGGAGCAATTACTTGAAATCTTCGATGTTTTGTTATTATCGCAATCCTTAGGCTATGCTTGCACACATACTAAAAATATGAGGGCAAGTACACTACAAAAGACAAAATGGAGAAGGACAACAGAGGTTATGCATGGAGTTACATCAATCTTTGGTGAGATTGTTTTAAGTTTTAGCTTGTCTCCGTTGTTCTTTGTTGTTTGACTTTAGACTGCATTAGAGCTTGATCGCATAGAGTGTTTGCTTTTAATATTTGTTATTTTCATGATGTTACACATATTATTTGAGGGATGTTAGAGCACAAGACCATGTATCCTTAGGGGTACAAAATCTTAGCACATCTATGTTATTATTTTGGGATATTTTCATTTTGTGAGATTGATAGTATGGTACACTATACACTTTGTTGGTTATTCTTTAAGAACCAAACTTAATCTCAGCTCCTACCTATGAATTTTCCACAACTCACTCATCAACAAGGTTGAGGATTGGCCAACACTTAAGTAAAGTATTTAGTACCTCACTTCTTGTCTTCGGGCTTTGTGAGACACAGGAGGGTAATCCTATGCATGCTCATAATATCTCTTGTTAGGTCAAGAGAATTTCATCACACAGATGCATTACCTCAAGAAACTCACCTCATCAAAGGCTTGGCATACGTTAGCTAAAAGTTTTATTTATTTCAGGGAATGTGTTTTTACACTTAAAGTTGGGGCAATGTAATTTAAAGTGTTTTATGAATCTTTCTTCATATTGAATCCTAGAGAAAATTCATTACTAGCTCAACTGGCCATAAGATAAACTAGTAAAATAATTAGTGATTTATCTAAATGAGAAGAAAATGCATAACTTGTAGTCAATCAATAATACAATTCTAATTGAACATTAAAAATTAGTGGACTATTAGAATGCCACCTTGTAACATCTAACTCACTATGTCTCAAAATATTGCTTCCTTACAAAATCCTATATTTTTTTCTCACAAACCAATTGCCTTATTTTAGCATTTAATCAACTCATTGAACTGAAGCATAAAACAAGACCATTCACTCAATGCAAATGATAGAAGACAAATGAAATCACAATTAACAACTTCATTCATAACTTGGAAGAAAATACATAGGAGAGCAACATTTTGAAACTAACATTCTTCTTCATTTCTAATATTTCTTTGTAAAACCATATTTAAGATCAGTATACACTATAACTTTCACCTTAGATATTCTTCTGATATATCTACTAAAGTACCTATTTACATTCTATTTTCTTTGAGAGCATAGCATTAACTTCTAACCTATTTTGGACTCAAAATTCTGAACTCTCTCCTTTTCAGCCATGAAATCCCCTTTATAAATAGGGGAGCAACAAGCACCCGACTAAATTACAATTTCATTCTTCATTTCAATTCATTTCAAAATCTAATTTCAATTGACTCCTTGAAGACCTCCCTAGGCAGTTTCTCATGCAATCATTTGGGAACATGGGAGGATAAAAGGAAAAAAACATGTGCAAGATACCATTAGTCACTATCACCACATTCATTGTTGAAGCAAAAAAGATTCCATATCAGTGGAAGGACTTCCACATTAACATGGAAGAGAAAAAGGAAAACCATGGACACATGAAAAAAAATACCTCCTATGCAAGGACCATGGTGTCATAAAAAAAAAAGGGTGAAAACCCTATTTAGAGTCGTTGGCATCAAAAAATGCCCGACCACTCCTTGTCCTCGATGAAATTGGAGGGATCATCACCACGTCATTGTCAAAGCTCCCATACGATAGCAGAGAATGAATGTACTGGCCATAGTTGACGTCAGCATCACCTTCAATGTCCGAAGGAGTTTTAGAAAGCACAATATGAAAATTGTGTTTACCTAGGTAGACCCTATGAATTTTCTCTTTTTTTCTTTCCTTCTTCACTAGTTGAGCCAGTTCCTTTCCTTTGAACTTGACCACTTCTCCCCGAAGGTTCCTGTTTCTCAAACTATATGTACTCTACACAATTGATTTCTTCTTATGACCTCTAGCCCTCATTTTACCTTTTTCAACCTCAAGATAAGCTTGGGCTTCCTGTGCAGTTATTTCCTCATGATACTCAAAAAAATTGAGTTAGCTAGACCTTCTGACAAGTTGAATTTATACACTAGTTTTCCCCATTACCATAGCAAATAGTAATTAAAAATTTAAAGAAAATTTGTAGGGAGACACACTTACAATGTAGACAATTGTAACCAACCTATTAGAGAAGTTTCTAACTAGACCAGAGAACCAAATTTGAAACCAACCTACCTAGAATAAAAATATTCAACTCAAGACAAACAACTTCTCACTCCTCTTCACACTTCTCCTTACATACATTGTAGACTGGAAATATGGTGAAAATGAACAACTATCAACCTGCATTAAATAGAAATTTGGAGCATGTAGAATTAATGATTCAAGAGCTCCTTGTGCAAGTGAATTGATAACTTAATAGTTCAACTTTGAATCTGGGCTGCTGATCTTACAACAATTAAAATTTTATCTAATGTGGCCATGAGCATCATTTTTCGACCATTAGCAACTTGCTCCTAGAAAACACTGATGATATCTCAAACACTGCCATATTCTTCTTAAATCTTGATAAATCATATGTGATCTAACAATTAGCATGTATCACCAACCTAATTCATGCTTTTTCATTAATATCGGTGAAGTACACAAGACCAGTTTGTTTTTTAGAGAGAATATTTCCTTATACACTTCATCACTCATCATTGAGCTTCCCTAAATTTTAGGGTGCAACCTATGATGAAAATATTCATGCATTGATGTTGATTCCATTGGATCATCCTATTTTAAAACTTCATCAACGGTTCCCCAGTCCTTTTGCCACTTTCTCTTTTTCTTTATGTGAAATCCTCAAGATCCTGCCACATTGCTTGTTCCATCAATGGTCATCATCCATCACGGATAAATCTCATCCGTTATTTGACTTATTAGTGATGAAAAAATCCTTGAGATGAATCACAACACTTGGATCTATGGCCTACCCTTTGATCCCATTCATCCTTCCATTGTGCATGGCTAATCCAACTTCACACCTAGGCTCCTATCAGAAATGGGAGATGTAGTGAAGGCATCAGATTTAGACATCTACACTTGCATGTAAATCAATGGTACAAAATACATCGCACATAAGATCTTATCATATTAGCAAATGAAACATTTCAAAGAATACCATCACTCTTTTCTAATCTAGAACTTAAGCTTATAAATGAATTTGTGATGAATGATAAAACATAAGCCCATTTCTCATAGCTAATTCTCCTCATACATTTTGCAAGCAATTAGCGATGGGAGGATTTACAAAGTTTACAATGTGCATTGTGAATTGCTAATGTGGAACTTAGCATTTAAAACAAATTTACGATCATGTTATGTAAAGGAAATTTCATCACATTGCTCACCGTTGATCCTAAATTTATCATTTTATGACCATCCGTGATGAGCGATACAAACATAAGAACATAAGCCTGAGGCATCGATCATCGCTATTACAAATTTGGAAACTTGAAATCCATTAATGATGAATGATCCTTCAATGATACAAATAACATCACTCATCACACATTTGATTTAAGGGATTTGGCACTATTTGCGATGAGCAATGACATAAGAATATTGCTTCATCACTTGTCGCTAATTCAAAATATGTACTTTTGAAGAAATCTCTGATGAGCGATAAAGTATGATGACCGTCGGGACTTACGTCAAAAATTTAAGCACGTGCATTTAGGTTGTTCTAATGAAAGGGGATCCCTAGGATGACATGAGAATAATGGGCTCAAAAACTTCTAAGTCACAAAACACACAAGATGTAAAGGAAAAAATATCCTTCACTTAACCTTACAAGATGGGAAATTTAGACCTAGGCGAGACAGACCAGTCACTTGATGACATTGATAGACATAAGAGATTTTAAAATGGTTGGCAATAGAAAATATGCAAAAAATGACCAAATAGAATGTTGCAAATAGTTATAATGAATAAAAACCCATACCCCATATAAAAACCCTATATCCAAATGTAACAAAGGTATGGGATGGAAAAAAAATTTAGGGTTCAATATGGACACTCCAAAATTTCACAAATTTGAAAGTGCCATCACACTGCTGCAAGTGTGATGCCTGGAGAATATCACATGCACCATACCAATAGGATTTCCATGTGCATCATCCCTAGGGTATCCTTGGGCATTCAACTATCCACTGTAGCAGCTATGGTAGTATGGTGACTTACATTTTTGGAAAGTCTAATTTAACTAACTAGATGAGGAGGAGATCATATGGATACTTTACTAGCTCATACCACAGTGGCTAGATGAGATTCATCAGATGAGGAGATTATAGATGGATAGGTTTTTGATAGGGATACATGATTACATAGTACAACCTTTCTAGTATGATCACATCATGCAATAGTTTAGATAGGTCTAGATACCACCTAGGGCACGACCCTTTTTTAGGAGATTAGGACAAAGTTCCTAGAGGCCTAAAGATTCTAGACAGTTCATTACTGATGATGTCATCTACAATGACTCTAATGATGATGATCGTGATATACCTCTAGTGTATGATGCTGATGATGTTGGTACCATAGTTTCCTACGAGGAATGGTGGGCAGTAGCATGGCTATCTCTTGTATTCTAGATGGATGAGTTGATAGATGATGCAGGGCCACTCCTAGATTAGGGAGATGAGGAAGAGGATAGGGATGAGGAGATACACTTTAGGTCTACAAATATATTCACAGATTTGATAGATGACAAGTATGAAGAGGCTACAGATCCTAATTATGATGGATAGGAGGATGAGGAGGAGGATGAGGAAGAAGAGCAGTTGATAAGTGAGGGTGATGAGGGAGTGGATGATGATATAGTGGGTCAGGAGTAGGTAGAGTTATCTCCTATTCATGTTACTAAATCATGATTAACAGCTAAAATAGGCACCGATACCTATAGTCATGGAGAGGCTAGCACATCCTCCATGCCCCTACACATGATGAGGTTGTCTTCACACAGCCTACCAGTGAGCTAGGTGATGATATTTTATTTACTACCATGCTTTATGCTTATGCTTTATGTTTTAATTTTATGTCCATATATATCATGATGCTTACTAATTATATTTAGTGTTTATATTTTAATGTAGCTATGAGAGACTTTCATGATCTATATCTGTAGGAGGCTATTGAGATAGTGACCCCATCAGTCTATGGGGAGGATATTGATATAGACTATATGCCTCCACCCATTGTGGAGTAGGATCCAGAGCTGTTTGAGCCATACATCAAATTGTGGATAGCATATACGAGTCTCAGGAGGTGCATCCAGAGATCCAAGGATTCCTAGAATGCTTAGTCATCTCGAGCCCCAATAGAGGTTGAGAGACTTTAGTCTTAGGTAGCCAAATTATAGGCAGATAGAGATTACCTAGTAGAGGAGCATCGTGAGGCTCATGGACAAATATAGGGTTTACAATATGCTCTAAATGTACTTGATGGTTTGCTATCATGATCACATACCATTGTATCTCAATGGACCACTTCTAGGCAAACACAAGCACTAGATCCCAAGGGATATAATAGTACAAACCTCATTAGATTTGTATATATATTCATGACATGTACTCAAATATTTGATATATATATGATCATTTGATATTTTTTTTTATGTTTGTGTTAAATGAGAATGTGATTGATTAAATAATCTTTGTAAGACTATTTAATGAATATATCCATGATTTAACATTGTTTATGTGATCCAATTAAAATATATTCTAGTTTCTCTTAGATGCAACATTGTGATTAAGTATGTTATGCTAAATCAAATGCACCTATTGTCTAATTAAAGAACATTAAATGCATATAAGGATCTAATCTAACATAACACACAATATTATCTTGACTAGCGTTAAACCTAATGTAAATATCTAAAAGTTAATTTAAATAATTACTTTAGTAATCAAGACACAAATAATTGTTTGTCAAGAATGAACCAATGCAAAAGCACATAGACTATCATCTACTAACTCTAACACCACTACTTTATCATTCACACTATTCGACACTATTAGACATAGTACCGATGCAGATGTGTGGCATTTATAGGAACTTGAAGAGGTGTACCATCCATTTCTATTAACGTGTAAGCCCCAAATCCATAATCTTCATTGATTATGTAAGGGCCTAACCAATTAGGGTGGAACATTTCTTTTTCTGTTGGGTCAACATTGACATTATGTTGATTCTTCCATAACACCAAATTTCCTTTATTAAAGGAATGGGGTATTATGTTATCATTGTAACTACGATGCATTATTTTAGAATAAGATTGAAGGTGCTCAAGATCATTGACGTATTTTTTGTCAAACATTTCAAGTTGATGCAACTATTGTTCTTTATAAGTATTGTCATCAATAACCCCTTGAAGAGTAATTCTTAATGAAGGGATCTCTAACTCCAAGGTAATTATCACCTTGGTTCTATAGATGAGGTTATAAGGGGTATGTCTAGTTGATGCTTTATTGTTTGTATGTTAGGCCCATAATGCATATGTTAGCTGCGTATGCCAATCTTTATTGTTTGTGCTTATTTTTTTCCTTAGGATTTTCTCAAGGTTTCTATTAGTTGATTCAACTTGACCATAACATTGTGGGTAGTAAGGTATTGAAATGGAATGTTGCATGTTAACCATTTCTAAGAATTTATTCGCATCCTTATTCTTAAATGGCATCCCATTGTTTGAAACTAAGGAAAAAGGGAGTTCAAAATGAGCAATAATGTGTTCCAATATGAAATGACATATTACATCAATTGTTGTTGAACGAAGGATAATCACTTCTATCCACTTTGTAAATTAATTTGTTGCGGTGATTATGAATATATGTCTAATAGATGAAGGAGGTGAAATATTTCCAATGATATCTAGTGCCCCCATCAAAAAAGGCCAAATAGTGACTTGTGTGTGAAGCTTAGAAGCAGGAACATGAATCAGTCTGCAATGTTCTTGACATTTGTGACATTTCTTAACATATGCAAAGTAGTCCTGTTATATTTTTCTCTAGTAATATCCTATATGAAATAATTTTTGCACAAGCGATCTTCCTCCAAAATTTCCTCCACAAGCACTTGAATGAGCCTCCACAAGTGTTATTGGGATTTTGGATTGTTTAAGGCGCATAAGAAAGAAACCATCAAAGCACCTTCGGTACAATACATAAGCAAGAATTATATACTTAGATGAAAGTCTCTAAAGGTGTCTTATATTATTCCTAGTTGTGGACTCAGGAAAGGTACCAAATTTTAGATAATCAAATATCATTGCATACCATTCGCTCGAGTTTTTTGTGGTGATTCCTAATTATTGATGGTGTTTTCTACAAAACAACAACTCAAACAGAATATAGTATTCTATCTCTCTTAAAAGGTAAATCTCTATTAGTAAGCCTCAAGAGATAACCCCAAGGTCTCTAATTTTAGGTCTTTACAATGCAAAATAACATAATGATAAATTTGAATATGTTGGCAATCACAAAGGGCCTTACAAAACAACTATTGGAAGTTCCATACTCATCATATCATGCAATATTTTGATGCATTTAATCCTAAAACTAACCCATATTTTTAAAGAAATGATAGAAGGTGGAAGGGTTTAGAGATATTTTCTGAAAATTAAACTAAACCTAAGACCAACCATGCATATGACTCAACACTTGAAGTGGACCAATCTTTTAAAACTAAATTCTGCTAAACCCAGATTAAACCTGCAATATCACAGAAGTAGTGAAATCTTCTAAGGAATGAAAATATTTTCCAATCTTAAGCATTCATAAAAATCAGCCTTATCCAATGATTGAAATGAATAAACACCCACAACCGAACTTAGCAGATAAAATCAAGGCCTAGGCTAACTTTGCACAACAACTTACAATCAACAAGTTGCTAAAAGTATATCATTCAGACACTTCAAATATTAAACCATAAACACCACAACTTCATTTCTAGCTCTAAAATACAACATGCAACTGATAACTTCAAAAAAAAAATTAAAAAATATCGAATAACTAGAACCATGCAAAGTGTTCCAACACAAGAAAGAACACCAGAAAATAATATATTTAATTGTAGAATCACCCAAATTTGCAACAATTCAGTATTCTCAATTTTTTAGCACTTGCTCTCAGAAAATGCTAAACTATTGTAACAACATCTAACCCTCCAGAACTAATCCAGAGTCACAATTTATAGAAAAAACTCCCTAGGGCGACCTAAAATTATGGCCCATAAAGTAAAGTTGTCCA
>VDFB02256132.1:22466874-22512266 GCA_007258455.2 Sequoia sempervirens
GGAAATTCAGTCGATATTGGCATTGGAAATTTAGCAAGTGTTGTAGGAAGGTGATTTCTTTTTTCAGACGAGAATTGCAGGAAGGAAAATGCAGAGTGATTGTTTGATTGCAAAAAATGGGAGGTGGGTTAATTTTAAATGAATGCATGGTGCATGATGTATTACTATAGGTTGCACCATGCCTGGCTAAATTCATAAATAGTGGGTGGTTAGGCTACTTCCTAAAGCTGGATGGTTTTTATGAAGACATTGCACTAGAATTTTCCTAGACATTATCTAAAAGCAAGGCCATGGTAAAAGGGATGGAGGTCATGGTGACTAAAGAAATAATTGCAAAGGTTATAGGATTGCCTACTGATGGTGAAAATTACCTTGCTTTTAGAGACGTCAGGTCAGCTAGGGTTGAATTTACAAAACCGAACAACCCTCCATTGAACATAGATAAACAAGGTACAAAGAGAACCTCTTTGCCCGATCCATGGAAGTAGATAGCTATTATGTCATAAAATGTATCACCTATGAAGGATGCTAGTCAAATCTACATTCTGTGCATTTTAAACTCTTGAATCACATGAGACACAAGAGGACGATGAATGTGTTGAATTTTCTATGCAACCTTCTTTCAATCATGGTGATCAAGAATTAGAAAGGTAGGGAAAATTATGTTTCCCACCTTTTTTGATTAAATTGTTAGTTGAGAATTCTCTGCATGATATGCCTAGAATAACCTAGGAAGAATTCATAAAAAAATATCAAATTAGACCTAAGAACTTGCAACCTAGGGTCTTACCTCAACCTTGTAGGTCTAACAAGAAATTGAGCATGGCTGAAGCCACTCTTGGTGCTTCAACCTCTAGTGCAGGCCCTAGTGCAAACCCTCCTACAGTAGAAGAAACCATAGAAATTAGCTCTTCTGAGACATAGCACTCAGAAAAAGAAAGTTCCTCCCTAGATTATGATGATGATGTTCCACTTGAAATTCTAATAAAAACTAGGGCACAAAAGAGAGGTAGAAATGAAAAAAGGAAAAGCTAAAAAGCAGCTGGTAGGAAAAGTACCAAGCTCTAGGAAGTGGAAGGCTGGCACTATTCATCCTATAGCCAAAGAAAAATATGAAAGCCCTCCTAGGAAATCAATACTAGCTGGTCCAACCTTTGATATGCCTTCACATGAAATCTTGAAGTCTAGAAAAATATCATAGGGGGACACAGAAGCTCCAATGGGGCAGGTGAATGTTGAGGAAGAGGATATATTTGAGAAAGCAACAAACATATCACTAGCAGATCTTGATGATATTGTAGAACAAGTTGAGAATCAAGGGTATGAAGAAAATCCATATTTCTTGTAGCAAGAGATCCTACAATAATAGCAAGAATAGGAACAAGAGGCCATGCAACAAGAATTGGGAGAACAATCAATAACCTTGTAGCCAGAATTGATGGGACATCCTGAATCCTCGCAGTTAGTACTATATGGAGAGCAAGCATCAGTGCCAAGAAAAGTATTGGTAGGAATACATAACCCCCATAATTTTTCAATGTACATGGTAGCTATGCATTTATGGAAAGAGATGAAAAGAAGAGAAGATGAGTGGAAAGAAGAGAAACACATGTTGAAGAAGGAAATTCAAAAGAAAGATGAAGAGATTGAGGACAAGGATGCAAAAATTGCCACCTTGAAGAAGAAGGTGGATGGTATGGCAGCCTTGGTACCACATATTTTAGAGTGCAGGTCCCCTCCAAGGGTCTATGCTTTGAATTTGAAGGAGAAATATCTTTCTTTCAAGCTAGAAAGGATTGTCTTAGGTTTGACCCCTTGCATTAAGACTCCTATTGAATTTTTCAATGCTTATCGAATTACTTCCCCTGAAATGAAGAATTTTTTGTGTGACTCAAGACCATGATTGGAATCCATTGTTGTATGTTGGAGATGTCCAATTAAGGAAATTCATGTCCTTGGTGTAAAATGAGATCAACTAGGCACAATAATATGGGGCTTATAAGAAATTGGAATCCAACATCCCTCTGACCATCAGGGCTAAATCAAGGAATCCAAGGGACATTTATAGGGAATGACACATAATTCTTTTCAGACCTAGCTATGGTAATAGGATTATGACTTGGATAGAAGTAGTCTATAGTGAGTATGACATGAAGGAAAAAGAAAAAGAGGAAACTATGAAGAGATACCTGTCTCAAAGATGGAACAACCTAACTGATGAGCTAAAGAAATCTGAACCCCACTCTATATAGAATAATGTTACAACACTTAAAAGAATTGATAGATATATACATATTGGAATAACAAAGGGATGATTCTGGCTTCCCCTGACTTTTCAGCCACCTATTTTGATGTGGCACCTACCAAACTTCAGGTTTTACCACTATGATATTGCTATAGAGAGACAAAGATGGAGAAGATTGGACATATTGGGAGGATTCTATTGGGAACAAATTCATGCACAACAAATATTGATGTAGGATAGTTGTTAGTTGCAATTTTTAGAGCATTGACCAAGTAGAAGAACAACCCTTCCCCTGCTAGAGGACTAGCAAAACTTTAGGTTGGGGGGAGTGATAAGTTTAGTTTATGGTATAATTTTGGGTAGAACTTATGATTTATTTGCTGAAGTGGTCATGGACCTTGATGTTAAGTGTTGATATTTTTATGATATTTCCTCAAAACTATAGACATTGGGCCTAATCTTATTTCTACAAATATTTAATGGCATTGGCATGTTATATGGACTATCTATATTAATTTTGCATGTGGTTAATAAATGTTCTTTAAGGTAGTTATAGATATGTGATTATTGTGCATACTAACATTACCATGCAGATATAATTTGAGGATACTAAATTGATAAAGAAATCGCCAGTTGGTCATGCACCATAATGTCCAATGAGGGAATCATTCAAGGGTTAAAGGAGGTCAATGACAAGAGATTCCCCATGCAAATTGAATGTAATTACCTTGTAGTGGACTTTAATGTTGTTGAGTAAATGTAGGAAATATTGTTGTGCTAAATTTACATTGAAGCAAGCATGTCTGACCAATTTCCATGCACATGTAACTGCCTCTCCACTTTCTTTGCTTTCCTTAAAATGGCATCCTCCTAGTTCATGGAGTTGACTGCCTTTCTTAGTTGGTAATATAAATAAGGATTAGATTCTCCTTCTTAGAAGGTTGCGCGATATGGTATTGTACTTGCATTCTTAGCTTTCAATGGTACAATTACACTACTCTGTTGTACTCATGTTTTCTAATGAATAAAATGAAGTTCTAATTTTGTGCATCTAAGTTTTCATTAGTAGTAGAGGATACTAATCCAAGGGGGGCCACTTGGTGAGGAATCCGTCCTTTACATTAGTTTAGCCTAGTTATTACTTTATGTTCATTAATTAGTTAAGAATCTGGCACTGACTGTTCCTGTAGCCACTAGAATTCCATTCTGTGATTGTTCCTCCAACCAAAGCAGACATAGTAGTTTCCTATTTTTTTTTCATATTTTCATTTCTATTATGCATTTCAATCTTAGTATGGTTGATGGTTGATTTTTCAGCATTTATTATATTTCTTTCCAAGCAATGCACTTTCAACATTGTTTCTTACTTAGCTGTAGAATGAAAATGGCTACTTTGGGTTCCTAGTGCACATACTGTGCTGACCCATTTCAAGTTCATGTCCCTGGATTGACAAGTTAAATACACCTTCATGATGATTGAAATATCTATTTAGGTTAGATGTCCAATCTCCGAATCATGGCTGTAAAGGCCTAGTTGTTAAATCATTGTAGGAGGCCAACAACTAGTTTATGATAATGCTTAAGCCTATGTCCATTTACCAACATTGTCTTATTTTCTTCATAAATAGGTATTAATTGGACTACTCCATTATAAAAAACTTCTTTAATCTCATATGGTCCAAGCCATCTGGTATGTAACTTCCCTTTGAGTTCCTAAAACCGTGAATCAAACAATAATGCTCAATCTCGTACAATAAATTGTTTACTGTGAATATTATCATCTTACCAGTGTTTCCTTTGATTTTGAATGATATCTATTTGATGCAAAGCTTCTATCCTCATTTCATCTAACCTATTCAATTGAAACACTTTGTTCTTTTGTGTTGTAGTCAGGTCTATACCCACATTCAAAGTTGTTCTAAGTGTTTCAAGTTCAAATTCTATAAGAAGAATAGGCATCTTCCCATAAACTAACTCATATGGAGAAAAACCTATGGTTGTTTTCAAAGTTGTGTTATATTCCCAAACAACTTATGTCAATCTATTAGACCAATCCCTCTTTTGAAATGAAACTATCTTTGTGAGTGTATTCTCCAATTCTCTATTAGTCACCTCTACCTATCCACTTGCTTGAGGATGATATTGTAATGACTTTCTATGTTGAACTTGATATTTATGAAGAAATACCTGAAGCGTTAAAGGCATAAATTGTGGTCCTAGATCTAATACAAGTGTTATAGGTGCTCAATACCTTTGTAGAAATTTTTTATATAAGAAATATGCAACTCTTTCTTCTTTAGTAGCTAGTCATGCTTTGGCCTCCACCCATTTAGTGACATAATTAGTACACACAAGGATGTAATGATTTTCTTTTGATGGTGGATCTATGGGACTAGCAAAGTCGATACCCCATTTCTCAAATGGCTCCAAGGAAACTTGTGCTTGAAGCAACATTTATGTAGAATGTGTAGGCCTTCCCATTCTCTGACATTGATCACAATACTTGATGTAGTGAGTCACATCCTTAGTCATTGTTGGCTAGAAATAGCCTACTCCAAGAATCTTGAGTACTATTCTCACTGTGGAATAATGTCCTGTAGTTGGCTCATCATGACATGCCTTTAAGATATCATAAACATCTATTTCTTGTACACATCTTCTCATTACATGATTTGGACACATTTTAAACAACAAACCATTAATCCATTGAAATCTAGAACTTTCTCTAATTAGTATCTTTTGTTGTCTAGATGAAAAATAAGGACACCTTCCAATTACTAGATAATTATCAATATCAACAAACTAGGGTGATTGAATAGATATGGAAAACATGTGTTCATCAAGAAATGCATCTTCCACTGGTTTGTTATTCCCCTGCAAAACCATCTTGGACAAAAAGCTATCCACTACATTATCTTTACCTAGTTTATTAAGTATTGTTATATCAAATTCCTATAATAAAAACAACCATTGAATGATGCGTCCTCCCACCGCAACTTTATTCATCAGGTATTAAATATCTACATGATCTATATTTACAAAAGTTTTATAACCAATAATAGAATGTCTAAATTTATTAATGGCATAAACAACTGCTAAGAATTCCTTTTCAGTATTGGTCTAATTTTGTTTAGCTGGGTTGATATTTTTTGTTATATAATAAATGACATGTATCTCTCTTGATTCATCCTTTTGTCCAAGAACTACTTAGATTGAAAAATTAGATGTATCTACATTTATATGAAAATGTTCACCATAGACTAGCCCAACTACAACAAGTGAGGTTGTTAAGACCATTTTTATATCATCAAAGGATTGTTGAAACATTCAAGTCCAAAGAAATTTTGAATATTTCTTTAATAAATTAAATAGAGGACCTAAAATCTTACTAAACCCTTCTATCAACATTCTATAATAGCCAACAGATCCTAAAAATCTTCTCACTTCAATCTAGCTTCGAGGTATTGGTATCTACATAATAACTTCAATTTTCTTAGGGTTATGTTGATTCCTTCTTTTGACACATGATTTCCTAACACAATTCCTTTAGTCATCATTAATATAATTTTCTCATGGTTTAATTAAAACCTATGCTCTTTGCACCTATTCAAAAATTTATCCAGGTTATTCAAAGATTCTTCATAAGTTTTACCATGGACTATAAAATCATCCATATACACCTCTACACACGTTCTTGTTAAATCTGTAAAAATAGCAAGAACAACACGTTGAAAAGTCACAGGTGCATTACATAGTCCAAAAGGAAAGACTCTACAAGCATAGGTACCCCATGGGAAAGTAAGCATTGTTTTATCCCAATCTTTCAGAGCTACTTGAATTTGGTTATACCCACTAAAAGCATCAAGAAGAGAAAAGTAACTACTGCCTGATAAGTTATCTAATAATTGATCTACGAAAGGAAGTGGAAAATAATATCTCTTAGCAGCCTTGTTCAACTCTTTGTAATCCACACATACTCTCCATTTACCATTTTTTTGAGGTACTATAACCAGTGGAGAAACCCATTGACTATCTGAAATCAGATAAATGAGTCCCACTTGGAGTAATTTCTCTATTTCTAGCTTCATAGAATCTCTTAATGCAGGGTTAATCCTTCTTTGAGCTTGTATTACAGGTTTAACATCCTCAGTGTAAATGTGGCATGTACAAATATTTGGATGGATCCCTCTCATATCCTTATAATCCAAAAGAAATGCTTCAATATTCTTTTCTACAATATATTTTAGATTATCTTCTTTCTTAGTTGATAAGGACACGTCAATGAGTAAGGGCCTATCTACTTGTACTAAGATTTTTTGTCTTGTTTTGAAGAGTAGAGGGGTCTCCAATCAAAGTATTTGAAGAATAGGGATGTGGGAAAAGTTGATGAAGTAATTGGCTATGATTTGAATCAGAATTTATGATATCAGTTAAAGGGAAGCAATCCTAAACATCAATTGCATCATGAACTTCAAGGTTTCCCTCCTACTCATTCATACATTCTTCATACTCTTCCACATGCTCTGTCAATTTTACCATGGCAATTTCTCGGACCTCATCATCTTCTAAATTAAAATCATTAGTCTGGAGCTTAGGTTTTAAGATGATAAAGAGGATTTTCCTGGTGGGTAAACGGATAACTCTTTTTGTCTAATTCCATTAGACATGGTCATGCTTCTAGACCTACAATCAATAAGGGCAACAACTATTGCCAACCAAGGTCTTCCCAAAATGATTGGATAACCTGTCTTTCTTTGCTTAATTTTCAAAACAAGGAAATCAAAAAGATATTCCCATGTGTCAATCATAACATTGACATCCTCAAGGATCCCTTCTGATTTTGTAATTGACTGATCTGCTAGTTGTAAAACTATGGTTGTTGGTTGAACATTTGTAATTCCCAATTTGTCAGTTGTTTCAATTGTAATAACATTAATGGTAGATCTTAAGTCATTAAGGACATTTGGTATTACAATCCCATAAATGTTAAGGGTAATCATTAGACTTCTTGGGCCACCATACTTCTGAGGGATGAACTTTCCTGAAAAAAATAGATATATTTCCTCCAATTTTAATTGTGGAAGGTAACTTCTTTCTCCTTCCAGATATTTTGACACACAAATACTTAACCACCTAGTTAATTTCTAGGATATCATAGATAACTCTCAAGAATGGAAATTCAATATTAATCTTCTCAAGTTCTTTGATAATTTTGGAATCTACCAAGTCATCCCATTTCTCCTCTGCTTGCTTTCTAACCATTGATTCTTGTTAAAATCGTGCAGGAAATGGTGCTTGTTTATCAAAAGAAATATCTTCAATTATCTACAATGTATCCTTCATATAATCTTGCTATTGTTCATCATTACTCAAATTAGGTTTTGATGGTACTAATCAAGTTCTCAATTGAATATCATTGAAATCAATGTTGTTTAAACTAACTATATTAGGATCAATGTTGTACGATGGTTGTTGAGGTTTAACATTTTTAGGAATGGGAACTGGCTGAGCTGGAATTTGAGGTTGGTTTAGGTTGAGCGGAACTAGGAAAAAGTGATTGATTTTGATTCTAAAGTCTTTAGAATTATTTCTAGGATTAGACTATCCTCCAAAAGTAGGCTTAAACTGCCTTTGTCCTATGTAGTTGAGTTCTTCCTCTATAGGTGAATATTGACAAGGTTTCTTCAAATGGTTTTTAATCTCTAGGAGGAGATTACATTTACCAATAGAATGCTTCTTCTCACAAGTGTCACACAAATCTACCTGATTGAGAGGAAATTCCCTAAACGGATATTTTTCTCTACATTTAGGAGAATATATAGCCAATGGTTCTATTGTTCTTTTGTCAGGTTGAGAAATAAGTTGGAGAAGGATATCAATTTTTTAATTTTCTATTTCCTCCATGAACTTAGAAACATTAGCAGAGGAACCCATGTTATTCTTTCTAGAACATTACTAATCATTCATCCAATCCAACAAGTAATAATTCCTTCTCTATGCATATTCTATTAAGAACATAACCATTTATCAATGATAAATTAACTATTCTATCTATAATCTAATTAATTGGAAAGTGAATTGAATTAAAGTAGAAAGGATTATAATTAATCATTATGATAATGGAATCAAATATTTCAACAACATAGACTTAGACTTAAGATTTATTCTAACATTAAACTAATGAAATAATTCCAACTTAAAAAAATAATGAAGATGAAATATTTAACTAACAAGATCACCTTCCTTTAGAAAAGCGGGCCCTGACCTACCTCTCGAGGGATCTTAACAGCAAAAATGATAAAATTCTTTCTATTTTCATCAAATTTTCCCAGAGAGGGGTGAAGTACAAAATATTCAGTGAAGAACTAAGAAACATAATCTAGTTGAAATCATAAACTAATACATTCTACCGCCTATCTAACTTGACATTGGATGCATATATCCTCTCTTATTTGGAAAGTGGAGAAAAGAAGGAAATAAAACTAACTCTAGATTATCAAAGACATTCTAGAGGGTAGGAAGAACAATCATGAAAATCTTGAAATCATCTTCAGTTGATGTTGAGAAGAACTGTAGAGGTGGAATTCCAGAATTGTTGTTTAGCTGATTTGTATCTTGGTTGAGGATGCTCAGTCATGATAGGTAAGCCACCAATCTCATTTGAATAGAAAAAAAATTAAGCAATTTAGTTGATCAATAAAAGCTCTTCTATTCATGAGTTAAATATGCATAATGGTGAAACAATCACAACACTAAATTCCTTTTAATCACTCATTCAAAGAAAATAAGAATTTATATAAAAGTATTCAAATTCTAAGTCTTCATGCATAATTAAGTTCATAAATAAACTATATAAAAGATAATATCATTAGTTCTCAACCAAATATAAAGTATTAAGTATAAAACCTATAAAATATACGAGTTCTTTGCAAGCTGTAATCTTTAGGTAGAGAGGGATTAGGGAGATAGAGAGTAGAGACGGAAGGAGATGGAGAGAGTGGGAGGTGAGATAAAGAGCAACACAGATGGCAGGTCAGGCATTTGACTCCTGGACAGGCGGCAGAGGAGGAGGGAGGATGCAGGGGCGATGAGAGGCGAGATTACAAGAAACAGAGAGTGGCGGAATGAGCAGGCAGACAGGAGGGAGGAGGATTACTAAGACAAGAGAGATAGAGAGTAGATAGGGAAGTAGAGAGGGAGAGAGTATGGAGGGGGAGAGAGGGAGGTGAGAGAGAGGTGAGGTAGAGAGAAATAGAAAGAGTGGTCGGAAGTGATGGAGGGACAGGTAGGTAGATAGAGAGAGGGGATAGAGAGAGAGAGAGAGTCAGATAAATGGATGGAGATAGTGAGAGAGAGGTATAGAGTGGAAGGGATAAAAAAGAGTGAGATAGAGAGACGATAAATAAAACTTGTTGATTACTAAAATTTGTGAGATCTTCCAAAAACTAGAATTTGCATTATAACTCCTACAGATTTGAAACCACTCTAAAACATCCTGAAACTATATACATGAAATATAACTTAAATTATAAGAAAGTAAACATCCATATGTAAATGTAAACTTATCATTATGTAAATGTTTATTTCATGAATATAATTTACCTAAAAACTAACAAGAAGAAAGAAAAATAAATTCAATGTATACCAAAACACGAGTCTATTATAACATGCTTGTGTTTTGTCAATGCATTCAAATAACACAAACACATTATAATGTGCTCACATTATATCTTGTTTTGGGAATCCCCAACCCTTGGAATACCAACCTAAAGGCTTGGAGGGCCTTCCCAATGACTAGAGATGTGTTTTTGCAAAATCTATAATATTTCACATAATCAGGTCCGTGCTCACCGTCAAGATTGCACGTGTTTCAATGTTGAAAAAATAAAAAACCTAGGTAATGTGAGGATCTCTCTTAGCTATCCAACGATGTAATTTTTTTCAATTTTTGATAATGTTAATCCTTTGATATATAATTTTTTTTGTTTGTGTCTTTTTTGGAAAAAAAAAGTGTTTGGTGTTTTTTTTGTTATAAATTAACCATTCACCAAAATTTCAAATAAATTACATTTTTAGAAACTAGATTCCATTCTACAAATATTAAAAAGAAAATTCAATTAGTTTCCAAAATTTCTAGGGGTAGCATAGCCAAAATTCTATTTTTTAGGAAGTTTCCACTTTGAAAATTAGTAAAAAATAAGATATTCATTAAAAAATTATTAAGAAAATCATGCATCAACTACATACTATTAGTGAATTTCTCACCAAAGTGATTTTAAAAATACTAAGAAAAATTTCACCATGCTACATTCCCACAAAAGTTGCTATGTTGTGTTTTTCTGACAAAAACAACACCAATTTATATGGGTCCCTCTTTCAAACCCCTTAATTTCAACCATTTTTGAAAATAAATTAGTATTTTAGAAAGTATTCTTGGAGCACTATGATCCTTGTTTTTGTTGCATCTCAAAATTTTGAGTGTAACTATCCTCAATTTCACGTCCAAGGTTAGTATTTCCTAAATTAAAAAAAAATGTGGCCACTTAAGCCCCCTTTTTGGCCCCTCATCTTTTCACACTTACCCGTAAATAATATCTTGTTTATTACATTAGCCGAACTTTGATAGATTACAAGAAACAATACACAATGATAGAGAAACAATGTTTGGCTCTTATATTCACTACTAGTAAGTTACGTCATTACTTATTAAATGCTGAAATACATGTGATAAAAAATTCAATCCTTGAAAACATCCTTTTGCTAAAATAGATTTATTAGGATGATTAGCTAAATGGGTTGTGTTGTTAACTGAGTTTTACCTTAAGTTTTTTTTCACAAAAAACAATCTAAGGAAAAGCCTTAACCGACCAATTAGCTGACACCCCTTCTCCACTAATATTACCTAATCAAGAAGAATTTCTTGATGAGAGTGTATTGACTATCCAAGAACATAAAAAATGAATGGGAATTATATTTTTACAGATCTAAATGCAAAAAAAGCTCTAGAATGAGAGTTATAATAGCCTCGCCTAGAGGTAAACCTATTCCCTTATCATATTGATTAAATTTCCTATGCACAAACAATATCGCAGAGTATGAAGAATTGATCACTGGATTATGTGCCACTTTAACTCTGGGAGGCTGAGACATTAAAATATTTGATTTTTCACAATTCATCATTAAATAAATAAATGGAACATATCAAGCAAAACATGACAAACTATCAAAATAAAAAGATATTATAATGAATTTACTAGAAATGTTTGATTCATTTACCATTGATAACATCCCATAGAAAGATGATAGACATGTGGATGCAATGGAAAGTGCAACTTCTCTAATATTCCCTCATGATCCCTCAAAAAATTCACATTTGTCATCCACACAATTATGAAACCTTCAATCGAGCATAAAACAGATGAGATATTTGTGTTGTACAATTTTTGCACACACACCCCGCTAAAGGAAGGGACCCTCTTTTCTTGTGTTTTTTTTCATAGGGTCTTGACTTTGTCCCCTTAAGGGATGGTTTTTTTGGCTTTGGTCTCTTTTTGACCTTGTGCTTCATGTTTAATATGCATTGTGATGCTCTTTGCAACATTTGAAAGGTGCCTTTTCTCTTGGGAAATGGATCCATGCTTGAAATTTTGATTTTAGGGAAAAATTGAATAAGTTATGGCCAAGTTTGATTAATGCAAGGTACCTCAAATTAGCCAAACCTTAGTCTAGCCAGATAGTTCGAGGTCCCTGAGATTAGCTGAATCTAACCTCTTTTCAAATCATTGAAATTTCTTAACCATATTGATAGGAATTAATTGCATGCTTTAATGAGTTTCTTGAGGGATAAAATGCTAATTATGTGGTCATTTTTCCATTTTGCATTTCGCTAGTGTTAGATTCAATTTTTTTTACCTCCATCTTACCATTGAATCTAGTCATTGCTTTGGATTTTCTCTCTCTTGGAGATCATTCTAGGGTTTCTGAGGGTTTCTTATTGGCTCACCACCACATTCTTTCCATCGAGCATTTTTTCAAGGTATGTTTCTAGTTATTTTCAAATGGTTATGTTTCATTTCACGCTTTATTGGTGTTCTATGGCAATAAATCATTCATTAAAGTTTGGGATTTTGATCTAAATTGATTTTCACTTTATTATTTTGAGTTCACAAGTTCGTTTTCAAGAATTCAAGAGAGGGTTTTAATTCATGTGCATTTGATGAATGTGGGTCATTGAAAACCCTAGGGTTTTTTGTTATGTACCTTTTCTTGCTATTAGTATTGGGATTTTGGAAATGTTGCTTGGTTTCAAAGCCACAATTCATAAACCCTAGTCTTGTGTTCCCTAGTCATGCACGCTGGATTTGAATGGTAAAATGATATCAATAATCTTTGAAGTGAATTGTGTGAAGTGTTAAATGAACAATGATTCCATAGATGGGTTTTCCTTCATTTCTTTTGTGTTTGATGAAACAAAAACCAACACTTAGAGAATTTGCAGTCATGAGATGATTTCGATTCATCTGAGGTATCTCTAATTAGCTGAGCCATAATGTACCCAAATAATTTGAGCCCTCTTGGATCAACCAAACTTACCATCTATTCACAATTTTTCATCAAATGAGGTCGACACTTAGGAAAATTTTCACTCATCCTTTTGTCCAGTGAATCCAAGCGAGCTAGAATTAACCATGTGAAAGTTCATTTGGGTAATTTGAGATTCTGTGAAATACCGAAACTTAATGAAATATCGATTTTGATGCATAAGATTTCTTGAATTTCAAGTGAAGATGATTTGTCTCCCAAGTTCGAAGGGATGGATGTTCAAATGTTAACAATGGTGGGGGGACTCATGAATGAGGGATAATTGATCATCAAAAGTGAAAGACGTGCTAGTCCTGGGAAATCCAAGCTAGCTCAGATTACCCAACTTCACCCTATCTTTCTAAGAAACTCAACAATGATAAATAAAATGTTTGTATATTGGGTTGTTTGATGATTTTATGCGATGGAGAACAATTTGAATGAGATTTGCATGCATACATGATGAGGAGATATGATCTTTTGAATTAAGTTGATTACATTGTACTGCCATTAGAGTTTAAATTGTTATCATTTTATGTTTAATGGCATTATAATTGCATGTATTGTTACTTCATGGGAATGATATAATATATTATAATGTGTTATCTTCCATCTTGGTGATTTGGTCCTTTCTCTATTAGATGCAGGATGAATTGAGTCCTGGTAAGACTGCTAAGAAGAAAGCTACTTTAGTGCAAGAAGAAGTCAAGAGGAGAGCTGAGAGGATGAATTATGACTTCAAAGGAATCTAGCCAAATTCTAGGATTGCTTATTCTTGGGCCAAGATTTGACACACAAATATGGGACATGTAGACTATAAGGATCTTCATTAAAGAATGTATGGCAATGCACCTACTCAACTAGCACACGTGATCACTCACACTGGCTTGGAATAGGCATCAGGATTCACTCGAACATAACTATGCTTGGAGCTAGTTCTAGAATGTGAAAAACACCACGACTCTAGAACTAGGATCATAATAGGGTGACAGGGGAGAGTTATGGTGAATTTCACAGAGGAAGCTATTCCAGAATTTTTCAATATTACTTCACATCACCACCTGATAGAGGTGATAAACATTAGGGAAGAAATAAATTTCTATGATGTGGACCGCAATAGAGCTTTGGAGATCATGAAAAATTCTTGGATACTCAAGCCTAAGCCTCATTATCCTAAATTTCTGAAGAAATAGCATAGAAGTGATTTTAAGATGGAGTACCATGACATTATAACCCTCCTAGGTATGGTAATGGGAGTAGAGGAAGCTCACATCTTCCATCCTTGGATGTTCTTCCCAATCACACAAATTGTGGCTAACAAGCATTACGATTGGGTGAGAATCATAAGTAACAACTTGGGTGCACAATTAAGAAATTTATAGGAAATAGATAAGCTTACCATGACATCATATTTGATGTACATGTTGGCAAGTAGAACTAAATAGAAAGGCCTCAACTAAAAGGGAACATTGGGACAAGACAAAATTTGGGATGTATATCCCCAATTGCAATAAAAGACTACCAACTATAGAAGGGAAAACAATTCTTTCATGTTTATTCTGAGGTTGCTATAAAATTTCATCAATGTCAGAATACTTGTTGATGTCATGGATTTAATCAAATAGTATGGGCAATGGTTCATCCAAATTTGGAAATTTACACACATTCAGGTGCAAGGGTCTCCTATTGTCCCACTTAGATTGCCATGGTATTCAACGAACAAACATCTAATGTTGGAATTGACAAGGAAAATGATGAACTTTGAGAAGACTCTACAATTGGATCTAAAGAAGAAGGGATTGGGAGTGGATTTTCCCTTAAGGATTGGGACTTTAGAATCATTCCATTCCATTCAAAGTACTCAATATTATAGATGGCATAGTTTGAGTTGTACTCTCATACAAATAGAGATAAGTTTGATCCATATGGTAAATCTACGAAACAAGCCAATATAACATTCTGACATGTAGGTCATATTGAAGACTATTGGGAAAATTGTAGAGACGATTGTGATGTTCTCAGAAGGAAATTCTCTTGGACACCTCCCAAAATGATAAGGTTATATAGAATAGTAGAAGTTCTAGATCAAGTGCAGGATGAGGAGGTGAACCTGGTGCAACAATAGGATTACAAACCCTATAGGAACAAACCTTTTCCATAAATAAATTGGTTAGAAGGAGAGATAACAGAACTTGATTAGATAATTGAGCCAGTCAAGAGATATTCAATACAATGGTTAAGGAAAAAGGTGCAGGAATTGGAAGCTGATGCCACCAAGTTCACGTATGATTTGATGGGAGACATGGAATATCATTCTAAAGAAGGAGCTAAAGATGGAAAGGAAAAAAATTCTAAATCCCAAGATAGTGAAGAGAGGGAAAGTGATAAACCAGTATCAATCAAGAGAAGGACTAGGAGCCAAGTACAAGTAAAATAGGGAGAGAAACCATCTCCTGAAACTAGGAAGACTCCTCAAGTTAACACTATTGTTACAGAAGGTGAGAAATATTAACCAATGAGGAAAAGGTGTTATAGAAGGTGGAAAAGGATAGAAAAGGTGATGCAAAAAATGATGCTCCTTCTTCAATTGGGGTTGTGGAGATAGACAATTTTGTGGAAAAACCACAAGTATATGTAAGGAAAAGTCCTCCCAAGCATAAAGCATCTCAAGAAAAGGATGCAAAAGAATTAGGAGAGAAGGTGCGAGATGAAGTACCTACCACTAACAATCAAGAAGAAGAAGTGAATACATGGATTGATTCTCCTCCTAGAAATGTACAAACATCAGAAGAGGTTATCTGAGAAGAGGGTAATATATCTAATGACCTTGAATAGCATGAATTGAGGGATTCTAAATTTTCTACTCCTACCAATGAAGAATGGAGGTAGATGATGCAAGAATTAGAATAGCCTAACCTTGGTGCACATGGCAGAAATACATAATCAAAGGTTATTCTAGATAAGCAAACTAAATCCCTAGAGAAAGAGGTGGTTATTGAACAAGATCAGCCTAAAATAGAGAAGACTATGGAAGAGATAGTTGATGTTCCACGAAAAGATAGAAGTGAACAAGAGGCTCCTCCTTTGGAGGTGAATGCAAAACAACCTATTGCTACAGAATGGCTTGAGAAAAGGATAAGTAAGAAAACAATAATTTTGCAAGAAGAGACCCCGAGTTGGTATAAATTTTTAGAACAATGGGGAAAACCTAAGCAAAGAAAAAGAGCATGAACGGTTTCAAAGATTGCACGAGATGAATTTGATAACAAAATTTTCCATATAGTAGTGTCTATAGCTGATAATTTCAAAGATGAGGGTGTTTATTCATTTCAATCATTGGATAAGGTTGATTTTTATGAATGCTTATTATTTAAAATCTTTTCATTCCTTAGAAGATTGCACTACTTCTGTGATTCTACATTTTTAACTTAGGATTAGCAGAATTTAGTTTTAAAGGATTGGTCCACTTCAAGTGTTGAGTCATATGCATTGTTGGTCTTAGGTTTAGATTACTTTTCATAAAATTTCTCTAAATGCTTTCACCTTTTATCATTTCTTTGAAAATATGGGTTAGTTTTAGGATTAAAAGCATCAAAATATTGCAAGATATGATGAATATGGAACTTCTAGTAGTCTTTTTGTAAGGCCCTTTGTGATTACCAATATATTCACATTTATCACTGAGTTATTTTGCAATTTCAATAGCTGACATTAGAGACCTTGGGGTTATCTCTTGAGGCTTGCTGATAGAGATTTACCTTTCAAGAGAGATAGAATACTATATTTTTTCTGAGTTGTTGGTTTGTAGGAGACACCAACAACAACTGTCAATCACCACAGAAAACTCTAGCGAATGGTATGCGACAATATTTGATTATCTAAAAGTTGGTACCTTTCTTGAGTCCACAACTAGGAATAATAGAAGACACCTTTAGAGACTTTCATCTAAGTATATAATTCTTGTTGATGTATTGTATCGAAGGTGCTTTGATGGTTTCTAGGTGCCTTAAACAATCTAAAATCCCAATAAGACTTGAGGAAGCTCATTCAGGTGCTTATGGAGGACACATTGGAGGAAGATCGCTTGTGCAAAAATTAATTCAGATATGATATTACTAGAGAAACATGGAACAAGACTGCTTTGCATATGTTAAGAAATGTCACAAATGTTAAGAATAGAGTAGACCGATTCATGCTCCTGCTTTTGAGCTTCACACACAAGTCCCTATTTGGCCTTTCTTGGTGGGGGCACTAGATATCATTGGAAAGATTTCACCTCCTTCCTCTGGATATACATGGATTGATTCTCCTACTCAAAGTGTACAAACATTAGAAGAGGCTATTCAAGAAAAGGGTAATATATCCAATGAACCTAAACAAAATGAATCAAGGGATGATGAAGTTTCTACTCCTACCAATGAAGAATGGAGGTAGATGATGCAAGAATTAGAACAACCTGAACTTGGTGCACATGCTAGAAATATAGAATCAGAGGTTATTCGAGAGAAGGAAACTAAATCCCCAGAGAAAGAGGTGGTTATTGAACAAGAAGATCAGCTTGAAATAGAGAAGAATGTGGAAGAGATAGTTGATAGTCCATAATAATATAGAAGTGAACAAGAGGCTCCTCCTCTAGAGGTGAATAAAAAACAACCTATTGTTCCCAAATAGCTTGAGAAAAGGATAAGTAAGAAAAAAAAAATTGTGAAAGAAGAGACCCCAAGTTGGGATAAATTGTTGGAACAATGGGGGAGACCTAAGAAAAGGAAAAGAGCATGAACGATTTCAAAGATTGCATGAGATGAATTTGATAACATAATTGTCCATATATTAGTGCTTGTAGTTGACAAGTTCAAAGATGAGGTTAGGCCATTTGATTACAAGGTGTAAACTATAAATTTAGGGTTGAACACTTGAGAACAAGAAAAGGAAGAGTTTCAAGAGTCTTCTTAGGTGATTTTGAGAAGATTGGACAGATAAATAGAGGAAAAAGAGAAGCTAAAGAGGCAGCTAAATGATGTTTATAGGTTTGTTCAGCATTTGATGAAGCCATTATAGGCTGTTGGAAGTGAAAATGTAATTCCAGAGGGATTGTTGCCTAAGGAGGATGTTTCTGAAATTGAGAGACTGAAATAATCTATTCATAATACTCAAGAGTGGCTTCAAGAAGTAAGTAAAAGAGGAGATGAAGTAATTGAACAAATTCTTAAAATTCACACCAATGCTTTTGATTTTCTTGAGCATGCTTCATAATTTGTTGTGGACTATAGGAAGGATAACGAAGGTATTGATGAAGAATTAAATAAAGTTCTGCAAATACCTAAGGACTAATTGGCCAAGTTGAATATCTTTTTTCCTGATGAAATTGGAAAGCTGAAGAAGTGGATTGAAGTCTGCGATTACAAGAAAGAACTCAATAAATTTTTGAAGAAGATAATGAAATTATAGGGAAAGATGGAGATATACAATAGTTGTGTTAGTTTTCTTGAGATAATGACTGGGAGAAAGAAATTTCTCTAGAAGAACATGAACATTGGTTGATTATAGGCTTGGTGGCATGAAATTTATGCCCCTTGTGATAGTGCGCCAATAGTAAAAGACCACATAGAGGATGCATCCATTTATATTTCCAAGCTGGATAAATATCATGAATTACAAATTGAATGGAATAAGGTGATACCATAGTATTTAGAAGAATTTAAAGGTCATAAAATAAAAATTAAATGTATTCCAATCCCAAACCCAGGTGATGTGAAGGAAATATTGGAAAAGGTTAAAGAATTAACCAATAAATCAATAGCTAACAAGGAAGGAGAAGCTAGCCAAATTTCCGCCACCTAGGATTCTCGTCGGTCATCCAGGGAGTGGCGAATTTCAATTACAAACCAAGAATAGAGCATGTCATAAAGTCTTAAGATTTCCTGGGGAACCCAATGATGGGTTTTGGAATGTAATTTGACATTATTCAAAAAAAATTGAAGTCAGTCTTGCATGGTCGATTAAGCATTATGAAATTTGAATGCATGGCCAACTTTGCTTTGTGGGCCCTAATTTTGGCTCACCCTAGGGAGTTTTGTCTATAAATTGGGAAGCTAGGTTCATTCTGGAGGGTTACACATTGTTGCAATAGCTGTAGTTGAGATAGAAATTAGCATTTTCTAAGAGAAAGTTCTAAAACATTGAGAATACTTAATTGTTGTAGATTTGGGTGATTCAATATAAGTAACGACATTGTTTTCTTGTGTTCTTTCTTTTTTTGTACCACTTTGCATCACTCTATTTATTCTATATTTTTTAAAAGTTTCTTTGAAGTTATCAGTTGCATGTTGAATTTTAGAGTTAGAAATGAAGTAGTGGTGTTTATGGTTTAATATTTGAATTGTTTGAGCGATCTTTGGGTCCATAATTTTAGCAGCTTGCTGATTGTAAGTTGATGTGCAAAGTTAGACCGGGCCTTGATTTTATGTGCTAAGTTTGGTTGTGGGTGTTTAATCATTTCAATTACTGGATAAGGTTAATTTTTATGAATGCTTATGATTTGAATATTTTTTCATTCCTTAGAAGATTGTGCTACTTCTATGATACTATATGTTTAATTTTGGTATAGCAGAATTTAGTTTTTATAGGATTGGTCCACTTCAAGGGTTGAGTTATATGCATTGGTGGTCTTAGGTTTAGTTTAATTTTTAGAAAATCTCTCTAAACCCTTTCACCTTTTATCATTTCTTCAAAATCTGGGTTTTTTTTATGATTAAAAGCATCAAAACATTGCAAGATATGATGAGTATGGAACTTGCAATAGTTGTTTCGTAAGGTCCTTTGTGATTACCAACATATTCACATTTATCACTGAGTTATTTTGCATTGTCAAGACCTGACATTAGAAACCTTGGGGTTATCCCTTGAGGCTTACTCATAGAAATTTACCTTTCAAGAGAAATAAAATACTATATTCTATCTAAGTTGTTGTTGTGCATAAAACACCATCAACAATTAGCAATCAACATAGAAAATTGATGGGATGATATTTGATTATCTAAAAGTTGGTACATTTCCTAAGTCCACAACTAGGAATACTAGAAGACACCTTTAGAGATTTTCATCTAAGTAGGTAATTCTTGTTGATGTATTAGACCGAATGTGCTTTGATGGCTTCTTTCTTAAGTGCCTTAAACAATCTAAAATCCAAATAACACTTGAGGAAGCTCATTTAGGTGCTTGTGGAGGAAATTTTGGAGGAAGATCGCTTGAGCAAAAATTAATTCATATAGGATATTACTAGAGAAACATGGAACGACACTGCTTTACATATGTTAAGAAATGTCGTAAATTTCAACAATGTAGTAGATTGATTCATGCTCCTACTTTTGAGCTTCGTTCACAAGTCCATATTTGGCCTTTTTTAGTGGGGTCACTAGATATCATTGTAAATATTTCACCTCCTTCCTTTGTATATATACAAGGATTGATTCTCCTCAAAATGTACAAACATTAGAAGAGGCTATCTGAGAAGAGGGTAATATATCCAATGACCCTAAAAAACATGAATCAGGGGATGATGAAGTTTCTACTCATACCAATGAAGAATGGAGGAAGATGATGCAAGAATTAGAATAGCCTGACCTTGGTGCACATAGAAGAAATACAAAATCATAGGTTATTTGAGAGAAGCAAAGTAAATCCTCCGAGAAAGAGGTGGTTATTGAGCATGAATATCAACCTAATATAGAGAAGAATGTGGAGGAGATAGTTGATAGTCCACGACAAGATAGAAGTGAACAAGAGGCTCCTCCTTTGGAGATGAATGCAGAACAACCTACTGTTCCAGAATGGATTAAGAAAAGGATAAGTAAGAAACCAATAATTGTGCAAGAAGAGACCCTAACTTGGGATAAATTGTTGGAACAATGGGGGCAACCTAAGGAAAGGAAAAGAGCATGAATGGTTTAAAATATTGCATGAGATGAATTTAATCACAAAGTTGTCCATATAGGAGTGCCTATAGCTGATAAGTTCCAAGATGAGGTCAGGCCATTTGATTACAAGGTGAAAACTATAAATTTATGGCTGACCACTAGAGAACAAGAAAACGAAGTGTTTGGAGAGTCTTCTTAGGTGATTTTGTGAAGATTAGACAGAGAAACAGATGAAAAAGAGAAACTAAAGAGGTAGCTAAATGATGTTTACAGGTATGTTTAGCATTTGATGAAGCCATTATAGGTTGTTGTAAGTGAAAATGTAATTCCAGAAAGATTGTTGCCTAAGGAGGATGTTTATGAAATTGAGAGACTGAAATAATCTATTCATAATACTCAAATGTGGCTTCAAGATGTTAGTAAAAGAGGAGATGAAGCAATTAAGCAAATTCTTCACAATTTGTTGTAGACTGTAGGAAGGCTGACGAAGCTACTACTGAAGAATTAAAGAAATTTCTACAAATACCTAATGACCAATTGGCCAAGTTGAATATCTTTTCTCCAGATGAAATAGGAAAGGTGAAGGAGTGGATTGAAGTCTGGGATTATAGGAAAGAACTCCTAACTAAAGTTTTGAAGAAGATAATGAAATTAAATGGAAAGATGAAGGAGATATACAATAGTTGTGTTAGTTTTCTAGAGACAATGATTGGGAGAAGGAAATTTCTCTAGAAGAACATGAACATTGGATGATTACAAGCTTGGTGGCATGAAATTTATGCCCCTTGTGATAGTGCTCCAATAGCAAAAGACCACCTGGAGGATGAAACCATTTACATTTCCAAGCTAGATAAATATCATGAATTACAAATTGAATGGAATAAGGTGATGCCAAAGTATTTGGAAGAGTTTAAAGGTCATAAAATAAAAAATAAATTTATTCCAAACCTAGACCTAGGTGATGTGAAGGAAATATTGGAAAAGGTTAAAGGATTAACCAATAAATCAGAAGTTGGCTAGATTTCTGCCACCTAGGATTCTCATTTGCCATGTAGGGAGTGGCAAATTTTTGTTACAAACCAAGAATAGAGGATGTCATAATGTCCTAAGTTTGGTTGGGGGCCCTAATGATGGGTTTTGGAATGTAATTTTACTTTATTCAAAAACTTTTGAAGTCAGCCTTGCATGTTGACTAAGCATTATGAAATTTGAACGCATGGCTGAATTTTCTTTGTGGGCCCTAATTTTGGGTCACCCTAGGTAGTTTTTTCTATAAATTTTTACTCTGGCTTTATTCTGGAGGGTTTGATGTTGTTGCAATAGCTGTAGTTGAGATAGAAGTTAGCATTTTCTGAGAGCAAGTGTTGAAACATTGAGAATACTGAATTGTTATAGATTTGGGTGATTCAATATAAGTAAAGACATTGTTTTATGGTGCTCTTTCTTGTGTTGTACCACTTCACATGGTTTTGGTTATTCTATATTTTTAAAATTTTGTTTTGAAGTTATCAGTTGCATGTTGGATTTTAGACTTAGAAAAGAAGTAGTGATGTTTATGGTTTAATATTTGAAGTGTCTAAGCGATCTTTGGGTCCATACTTTTAGTAGCTTGCTAATTGTAAGTTGATGTGCAAAGTTATTTTGGGCCTTGATTTTATGTGCTATGTTCGATTGTGGGTGTTTATTCATTTCAATCATTGGATAAGGTTGATTTGTATGAATTCTTATGATTTGAAAATATTTTCATTCATTAGAAGATTGCACTACTTCTGTGATACTACTTGTTTAATATGGGTTTAGCATAATTTAGTTTTAAAGGATTGGTCCACTTCAAATGTTGAGTCATATGAATTGTTGGTCTTAGGTTTAGTTTAGTTTTGAAAAAATCTCTCTAAACCCTTTCACCTTTTATCATTTCTTTGAAAATCTGGGTTAGTTTTAGGATTAAAAGCATCAAAATATTGCAATATATGATGAGTATGGAACTTCCATTAGTTGTTTCATAAGGTCCTTTGTGATTACCAAAATATTCACATTTATCACTGAGTTATTTTGCATTGTCAAGACCTAACATTAGAGACCTTGGAGTTATCTCTTGAGGCTTGCTGATAGAGATTTACCTTTCAAGAGAGATAGAATACTATATTCTATTTGAGTTGTTGTTGTGTGGAAAGCACCATCAACAGATTGGTGCTAGAAGGAGGACCTGAATAAGCAATCTGCAACATTTCCTATCTACAATCGCTCCTGAAAGATTTCAAAGAAGAACAATATCAACACTAGGGAGGAAGTTTTTTAGGAGTTACAAGCCCCTACAAGGTCAAGGACTTAAAATAGGGAAGAATTATAATCAGCCCCACCTTTTTCACCTTCTCCATCATCCTCTCCTCCATCAATCCCATCATCATCAGATTCTAAGGCCATTCCTATTTAGCAACCCCAACCAGCCATTAATTAGATTTTGCAACCCCCACCTCCGCCAATGGCTTTCTTGGAAAATAACTCATATCCCTTATCCTTCAACAACTACAATGTTATGCCAAAGAATCCTGAGCATTTTTTCTCCAATTTTCATATTAATGATCCCAATGGGACTGCAGAGGAACACATCAGGATTTTTTAAACTTGTCTCAGGGATAGAGGGATCAATCATGAATATGTTGCATGCAGAATCTTCCCTTATTCCCTAGGAGAACATGCCTTTTATTGGTACAATCATATGCCTTCTAGGTCAATTCACAACTTGACTAAACTAGAGAATATATTTCTATAGAATTTTAAGATCCCCATTAGTGTTAATGAGTTGTATCTACAATTGACTAAGGCGAAAAGAGAAGTTAATGAGCCTCGAGGGTCATTTAATAATAGATTTCATTATGCAGATACCAGGTTGCAAGCCCCTCATGTTGTAGATGATCCCACTATGTTATAAGTCTATTATGAATCCCTTGATAGTCGTACAACCACTTTTCTTAAGTGGAGGCCTAATCCTTCAAATAGCTTGCTTGGGGCATATATAGAGGCAGTCAAGGTTAGTACCAATTCGAGACAACATTTTTTTGGACCTTTTCCATCATTGGGACCCATTGCTACCTAGGAAAAATCTAAGCTCTCAATCAAGTTATGACTACCCATACCCCCATTATGATCCCAGTGCCACAACTACATTTAGTCCCACATCTAGGTCCTCCAATGAATCAAGCCCCACCATGGACCACTTATCCACAACAAAGTGTCAATCAACCTCTCCATTTGTAGAAACATGTTGTTTTTCCTACATGCAAAATTCTAAGGTGCTAAAACAGTCCATGAATTCAGGAGTAGCATCTAGGTACCCTCAGAACAATGTGAATTTGGGGCCTTATACTAATCCTAAGAAGGAAAGATTGGAGGAGCTGACAAAGTAGGTGAAGAAGTTGAATATTGAAGTGACATATCTAAGGAATAAAAATATTCAACCCCAGGTCACTTAGAGGAATATATAGTCTAGTTATAATAGGTAAAGTTGAGATCTTGCACAAGGACATGGATAGAGCTTTAACAGAGGGAAATCTTTTGGTCAGAGTTTCGATAAAGGACAGATAGGTGGAAAAGGATTTGAAAGAAGACAACCAACTAGGAAGAATAGGACATGGAATACATGGCCAAACAATGGAGGTTTCCCCACTCCATTGGATCAACCTCATAATCAATAAAATCCCCCAAGTGGTGTGTATCTGGCAGAGGAAACTTTATTTGCATGGTGTAGGATTCACAAGACAAGTCAACATTCTAAGATGGATTGTCCTGAGTTTTAGATTGTTGCATCCATCTTCCAGTATGAGCTTGAAAACAATTCCAATAATTAGGAGTTAGTACCACCCACTCCTTATGACTCCTCAATATTGGTGTTGAATAATTCCCCTTTTCCATGAAGTGAGGAGAATGGACTAGAAGAAGAATCAAGTGAGCAAGATGATAAGGCAGAAAAAGTGTATAATGGAGATGAAATTTCAGAATTATTCAATGAAGGAAATGAAAATGACAATGGCCCCTTTGATGAGGAAGAAGTTGGTATTGAGGAAGTATAGATGTTTCAACTACCTACAAGAAAATATGACTTGAGGAATAGGTCAACTAGGGGTCCCCAGGCTAGGGGGCCATTCACTACTTACATCCCTTTGAACAACTTCACAACACCTCCTAATCCTAATGCCAGTAATAATCCATCCTATCCTCATGTGCCTACATAGTACTTTTCAAAAGGAGGACAATCTAACCCTTCCAAGGGGAGGAACACTGATGAGGGAAAGGAGAAGTTGATAAATCATCCCAAATATGTTCATGCTGATATGAACATGGAGGTGTTAGGTGACTGTGTGGCTGAAGAACGTAAGAAATTAAAGGTAAGTCTTTCTACCTTTGAGTTGTTAAGAGTTCCTACTATTAGAAATATAGTCCTAGGAGCCTTTAGGTCTAATGTAGTTCCTAAAGAAAGGACAACTAGTGAAGTTGTTGGAAAGACCTCTAGCCCTCAAGTCTCAAAAGATTAGGGCCAAGCCCAAGCACAGTCTAGAGATAAAGGGAAAGAAGAAGATAAGAGTCAAGTGGCACAAGCTTACACTCAACTAAGTCTCTTTCAAGGTAGAATAGAAACTCCCCCCTTTTTATTTTTGTTCACCTCTTTGGAAATAAATAACAAAATTGTTTGCTACATTCAAGGGCTTCCACGAATGTTATGCCATTTTTTGTCTGCAGAGCCCTAGGGATTACTCTTGCAGTATCAAAAAAGAAAGTCACTCAGTTAGAAAAGATAGAGCTAACTATGGTGGGGGAACTAAACATGATTGCCATGCAAATTGCTTCAGATCCTAGAATTCAATAGGTTATTAATATTCAGGTGGCAGACATCCCTAATACTTATGGTCTGATCCTAGGCAGAGATTTCACCAAGACATTAATGGATATGTATAAATGGATCATTCTCATATGTTTCTCCCATTGAAGGGAGTACCAAATCAAATCAGGATAGAAAGGGAACCCAAAATGAAGTATGTAATTATTGAATACCAGAATACTTCATTGACATATTGGTATCATAAGTCAGTATGGGGAATTACATATTGGTAGCCCCTGATTTGGAATCAGACATAGAGGAAATCTTCATATTGTAGAGCACACCAGTAGAGCTCATGTCAGAATCTAGCAGTATTGGGGAATTGATTGAGTCAATAGAGGAAGTTGATGACCTGGAAGATGGTCAACTTAGCCTATTGGATAAATTTCAAAAATTTATCCAAAAATGCATAGAAGATCAAGTTCACTTGGGTAGAGATATGAATTTTTGAAAATTGCTTCTTCTGAATTGGTGTCAAGTTCATAATGCTTCCCACTTTGAGCTGGAATGTTGCTTATGTCAGATGGAAATGGAGAAAATACAGAGATGCATCAATCCAACCCTAGCTATTAGACTTAATGTACAAAATGTTCAAGATGATCCCAAAGGTAAGAGCTTAATGCTTTTTGAGGAACCACCCAATAATACCAGAGCAAAAGATAAATAAAAAAGCATCAGAATTGTTGGCTATTGGACACTTAGATTTGATGGATCCAAATCAAAGCAAGGTGCTGGAGTTGGATTTGAGCTAATCAACCCTAAAGGTAAAACCTTATTTTCAGCACATACACTCTAATTCCACTATACTAATAATGTAGTTAAATATGAGGCTTTAATTCAAGGATTGCTTATGGCATTAAGAAATAAGGTTTAGATTCTGCAAGTATTTGGAGATTCGGAGTTGGTAGTTAGAAAAGTGAGAAAGAAATACTCATGTCATAATAGAAGAATGACTAATTACAAACATGGGGTATGGGATCTTATCGAGGGGTTTGATGCTTTCAACATTTAGCTGATACGTCAGAGTATTAATCAAACTACAGATTCTTTAGCTTAGGAAGCTAGTACATTACAACCCTTGTCACTTTTAGGATTGAAGAAGTTTACTATAGAACTCATGCCAGTACAATCAGTGCCCGAAAATGTAACTAATTTTCAAGTGTTCAAAGATGACAAGCATATTCTGGATTTTATCACAAGCTTTGATGTGTTTGCCTCTCAAATAATTGATGAAGTAGAGCCTCAAGAAGCATAAATGGACCTAGAATGGGTCATAAATCTAAAGACCAACACTATTCCAAGAGAAATGGTGCAACTGGAGAGAATAATTGATTTGGATAGGGTAAGATATTTGGAACAACAATCCAAGTAGGAATCTATTAGTAGTCAGTGTGATACATACAAAATGGGGACTCTAGGCAATATTAAGAATATTTTCATTGGAAAGTTATGTACTCCAAAGGAAGGAAGAGGAATAATTGATGCATTACACACATATCAAGATGTAATTGGTTGGAGTTATGAAGAATTGAAGACATATGACACTTCAATTATTACACATACCATCCCCCTCAAGCCAATTGCCAAACCATTCAGACAGAGATAGAGAAAAATCAGTGCCTTATTGGAACCTATCATTTAGAAGGAGGTACAAAAGTTATTATCTTCTCATATCATATTTCCAGTTAGGCATTCAACTTGGGTTGCCAACCTGGTTCTAGTGAGAAAGAAGAATAAAGAAATCAGATTGTGTGTTGATTTCATAAATCTCAATTGTGCATCGAAAAAGGACAATTATCCAGTCTCATCATTAGATGAAGTGCTACATATTTTCAATGGATCTTAGATGATTTCTTTTCTAGATGGGTATTTCAGATATAATCAAGTCATGGTGCAATATGAAGACAGACATAAGGCTGCTTTCACCACAAAGTGGGGCACTTCTTCTTATAGAAGGATGACTTTCAGATTGATTAATGCTAGAGTAACCTTCCAAAGGGCCATGGACATCACCTTCAAGGACATCATTGGTAAGTGCACTATTATCTACATGGATGATTTGAATTTCTTCTCAAAGAAATGTGGTGATCATATTGTAGACTTGTGTAGATTATTTCAAAGATACAGAGAATTTTTTATTTCACTTAACCATAAGAAGTGTATCTTTGGAGTAACAGAGGGAAACTTTCTTGGTCATGTTATTTCAAAGAAAGGTATATCCATTAATCCAAAGTGAATAAAAGATTTACTGAGAATTCAACCTCCAGCTAGCAAGAAAGAGATGAAATCCTTCTTTAGGAAGATTAATTTTGTTAGAAAGTTCATTATTGGCTTCACAGAAATAGGCAAACCATTGAATGCCATGTTGAAAAAATATTATAAAGTTGAATGGAGTGCTGAAGAAAAGTATGCTTTTTGCAGAAATTAAGTGGGAAATAGCTGAAGCCCTAGTGTTGGTAAGTCCTGATTATTCCAAGCCTTTCTACATATACTCATTCGCATCCGATCATTCTTGTGCAGGCATGTTGACTCAAAAATATGGCCAAGGGAGTGAGCACCCCATAGCCTTCATGAGCACTCCATTAAAGGATGTAGAATTGAAATATCATAGTGTAGAAAAGAAAGCTTATGCTCTAGTTAGATGTGTGAAGAAGTTTAGAAATTATATCCTAAGGAATAAATTTTTTTCCATAGTACCCAACCCTGTAGTCAAGCTCCTACTGATGCAAAATGAATTGGGAGAATGAAGAGAAAAATGGGTTATGATGCTGCAGGAGTATGACATCAAGATACATCCCATGAAACTAGTGAGAGGGCAAGGATTAACTAATACAATGGCTAAAATAGGCCCTGATCTCACTGCCCAACACTATCACCTTCATGATGTTTCTCCAGGTGGATGGTATACTGACATTATTTACTATATCTTGAATTAGCAATGCCTTGATCATCTCAATACAGTACAATGGAGAGCCTTGAGTTTGAAGAGTGATGGCTTCATGTTGAAGGTGGCCATTTTATACAAGAAGAATCATGAGGGGGTTTACCTACGTTATCTTGGAAAAGAGGAAACTAAAAGGGTGAAGACTGAATTCCACAATAGGTATGGCATAGGCCATGGCTCTGCACCATCTACTACAAATCAAATCCTAAGGCAGGATACTACTAGCCAACTTTATTCAAGGGCATGCACAACCACATAAGAACCTGTCATGTGTGTCAAAGTTCAACAAGTAGAGAGAAGTATGCAACCCTTCCACTCTAGTCGATCATAGAGGTAAACCGTTTGTGTAGTGGGGTTTGGACTTTTTTGGTCCAATCAATCCAACCTCCTTTGTTGGGCACATGTACATTCTCACAATCACTAGCTATTTTACTAGGTGGACTAAAGCTCTTGCTTGTAAACAATGCATGTTTGAGGTGGTAATCAATTTTCTTGAATCAAGTATTATTAACGGCTTTGGCTATCCTATTGCTTTAGTTTGTGATAATGGTCTTGCATTTGCTTCGTTAAAATTCTCTAGATGGGCTTTTGATCACAAAATCATCACTAAGTTTTCTTCCAACTACTACCCATAAGGAAATGGTCTGGTTGAGTCATCAAACAAGAATCTCTTTGATGGTCATCCACAAACTATTAGAAATGAATCCAAAATATTGGCACACCCAACTCAGATTTTCTCTTTGGGCAGATTGTACTAGATTCAAGGCTTCCATAGGAACCTCTCCTTGTCACCTTGTGTATGGCTTTGAACTTGTGTTTCCCATTCAACTGAAAATTCCCACTTTGTAGTTTATTAATGATTACTATGATGAAGGGGATAAGCGTGAGACTCATTTGGATGAGATTCTACACCTAGAAGAAAAGAAAGATGAAGCATTAGAGAAATTTCCCAAACACCAAGGTGTTGTTAAGAGATGGTTTGATAAAAAATCCAAAATTAAAGCTTTTAGAATCTCTGACCTGGTCTTGTACTAGGGCAAGGCACATGATAAAAAGGGAGAACATGGAAAATTTGATAAAATTTGGCTTGGCCCTTTTCAAATTTTGGAGATATTGGGAGACAATTCCTTCTATTTGAAGACTCTCACTAGAGAGGATATCCCATTTCCTGTCAATGGGAAATATTTGAAGCATTACTTCCTATCTTGAGCTACTTGTAGCTATTTTTTTTGCTTCATTTCTATTTTAGTTTTGGCGTGGGTTTTCTTTGCTTTGGTTTTGGTTTGTTTTGCTTTTAGTTTTGGGGTTTCCCTATTCTCTTTTGGGAATGTTGCGCTTGCAGCATAGTCATGGTGCTATTTGGGATCATTTTTCTTTTTCTTTTGCAAACTCTAATCATCTCTGAAGGATAGTCTGGTAGAAATCCTTTATTCAATGTCATATATTTCGAATGCTAAAGTGAATGATCTTGTGGATTAAGTAATTCTAGAATGTGATTGGATCTAACATCTATACACGCACCTTAAGAGTCCTGATTTTATTGTAAGGTCCTTGCAAGGCTTGGTTAAGTGAAAAATCTTATTTATGCTTTAGAGCCACTATGGTTATCAACCATGAGCATGAACTTCATTGTTCACAGGTTGGAGTAAAATAAGAAAAGAATATCAAAAAAAGAGAAAGGAAAATAAAAGGAAAAATGTTGAGTATCAAAAGAATCAAATTCAACCTATTAGGAGTATCTGAATATCTCTACCGGGGCTATGGACACCTAGATGGTAGTAGAGCTATGTTCAGGAGAGCCACAACAATGACCTCGTTGGGGCTATGGACACCTAACTGGTAGAGAGGCTCCATCCAGGTTGCTTTTTAATTTAGATTTTTTATGTAGCTTAGCCTTGCTAACCTTGTTTCCTTGCATCAACTAAAGGAGGGGAATGAATGCATATGTACACACTGGGATTTTGGTACATGAGGGGTTTGCTTTTCTATGGCTCTAAAGCTTTGTCTATTAAATGGCTTGATGTGAGGACCGAAACCAGAGTTCAAGGTTCTTGATTCCAATTTTCCATTGAAATTCTCTAAAGCACTTTCCCTAGTGGAGTCGCCATTTGTTGTGCAATTTTCACACACATGCCCCGCTAAAGGCAGGGACCCTCTTTTCCCACTTTGCTTTCTTGTGTGTTTGTTGTAGGGTCCTTACTTTGTCCCCTTATGGGAAGTTTTTTTTTGGCTTTGGTCTGATTTCACCCTTGTGCTTCACGTTCAATTTGCATTTTGATGCTCTTTGCAACATTTGAATGATGCCTTTGCTCTTGGGAAATGGATCCATGCTTGAAATTTTGATTTCAGGGAAAATTTGACTAAGTTACCTCCAAGTTTAGTTAATTCGAGGTACCTCAAATTAGCCAAACCTTAGTCCAGTCAGATAATCCGAGGTCTCTGAGATGAGCCGAACCCAACCTCCTATCAAATCACCAAAAAATATTAACCATATTGATAGGCATTAATTGTGCGCTTTCATGAGTTTTTTGAGGGATAAAATGCTAATTATGTGGTCATTTTTCCATTTTTCATTTTTCCAATGTCATATTGAGAATTTTTTTCCTCCATATTACCCTTGAATTGAGTCATTGCTTTGGATTTGATTTCTCTTGGAGATCATTCTAGGATTTTTGAGGGTTTCTTATCGACTCACCATCACATTCTTTCCATTGAGCATCTGTTCAAGGTATTTTTTTGGTTATTGTCGAATGGATATGTTTCGTTTCGAGATTTATTGGTGTTCTGTGGAAATAAAACATTCATTAAAGTTTGGGATTTTGATCTAAATTGATTTTCACTTTATCATTTTGAGTTCACGGGTTTGTTTTCAAGAATTCAAGAGAGGGTTTTAATTCATGTGCATTTGATGAATGGAGGCCATTGAAAACCCTAGGGTTTGTTGTTATGTACCTTTTCTTGCTATTAGTATTGGGATTTTGGAAATGTTGCTCAGTTTCAAAGCCACAATTCATAAACCCTAGTCTTGTATGCCCTAGTCATACGTGTTGGATTTGAATGGTAAAACAATATCAATAATCTTTGAAGTGAATTGTGTGAAGTGTTAAATGAACAATGATTCCAAAGATGGGTTCAATTTCATTCCTTTTGTGTTCAACGAAATGAAAACCAACACTTAGAGAATTTGCAGTCACAAGATTATTTTAGTTAATCTGAGGTATCTCAGATTAGTCAGTCCCCAATAGGCTCAGATAATTTGAGCCCTTTTGGATTAACCGAAATTACTATCTACTCACAATTTTGCATCAAATAAGGTCGAAACTTAGGAAAAATTTCACTCATCCTTTCATTTGGTGAATCCAAGTGAGCTAGAATTAACTAAGCAAAAGTTCATTTAGGTAATTCGAGATTCTATGAAATACTCGAACTTCATGAAATATGGATTATGATGCATAAGATTTAATTTAAAGTGAAGATTATTTTTCTCCCAATTTCAATGTGATGGATGTTCAAACATTAACAATGGTGGGGGGACTCAAGAATGAGAGATAATTGATCATCAAAAATTGAAGGCGTGCTAGTCCCATGAAATCCAAGCTAGCTTGGATTACCCAACTTTGGCCTATCTTGCTCCAAAACTCAACAATGATAACTAAAATGTTTGCATATTGGGGTTTTTGATGATTTTATGTGATGGTGATCAACTTGAATGAGATTTTCATGCATGCATGATGAGGAGATAGGATCTTTTGAATTAAGTTGCTTACATTGTACTACCATTAGAGTTTAAATTGTTATCAGTTTATGTTTAATGGCATTATCATTGCATGTATTGTTACTTCATGGGAATGATATAATATATTATAATGTGTTATCTTCCATCTTGGTGATTTGATCCTTTCTCTAATAGATGCAGGGTGAATTGAGTCCTGATAAGAGTGCTAAGGTGAAAGTTGCTTTGGTGCAAGAAGAATTCAAGAGGAGAGATGAGAGGATGAAGTATGACTTCAACAATATATGGCTAGAGTCTAGGATTGCTTCTTCCTAGGCCAATATTAGAGACAAAAATATGGGACATGTAGACTATAAGGAGTTTCATCAAAGAATGTATGGAAATGCACCTACTTAGCTAGCACAAGTGATCACTCACACTGGCTTGGCATAGGTAGCAGGATTCCCTCCAAGACAACTATGCCTAGAGTTGGTTCTAGATTGTACAAAACACTATGACTCCAGAAAAAGGTTCATAATAGGGCCATAGGGAAGAGTTATGGCCAATATAACAAAGGAAGCTATTATAGAAGTTTTCAATATTTCTTCACATCACTACCTAATAGAGGAGATAAACATTGCATAATTAATAAATTTCTATGATGAGGAACCCAATAGAGCTTTAGAGACCATGAAAAATTCCTAGATACTCAATCCTAAGCCTCATTATTCTAAATTTCCCAAGCAATTACGTAGAAGTGATTTTAAGATGGAGTACCTTGAAATTATAACCCTCCTACGCAAGGTAATGGGAGTAGAGGAAGCTCACATCTTCCATCATTGGATGTTCTTCCCAAACAAAAAAATTGTGGCTAACAAGCATTACCATTGGGCGAGAATCATAAGCAACAACCTAGATGCTCAATTAAGAAGTGTACAAGAAACAAATAAGTTTACCATGATGTCATATTTGGTGTACATGTTAGCAAGAAAAACCAAATACAAAGGCCTTAGCTGCAACATAACATTGGGAGAAGATATAATTTGGGATGTATACCCCCAATTGCAATATAAGACTACCAACTATAGAAGGGAAAACAATGCTTTCTTCATGTCTATTCCCAAATTTTTGTAGAATTCCCTCCATGTTAGAATATCCACTGATGCCATGGATTTAATCAAATAGTATGGGAAATGATTCATCCAATTTCTAAAATTTACATACATTTGTGTGCAAGGGTCTCCTACTATACCACTTAGATTGCCACGGTATCCAATGAACAAACTTCTAATGCTGGAATTGACAAGGAAAATGATGGTATTCAAGTAGATTCTATAGCTAGATCAAAAGAAGAAGGGATTGAGAATGGAGATTCCATTAAGGATTGGGGCTTTAGAATCATTCCCTTCCTTTAAAAGTGCCCAATATTTTGAGAAAGAGATAGCATAGTTTGAGTTGTAATCTCATACAAATAGAGATAAGTTTGATCCATATGGTAAAGTTGCAAAACAAGCCAATAGAACATTCTGACATGTAGATCATATTGAAGACTATTGGGAAAATTGCAGAGATGATTTTGATGTTCTTAGAAGGAGATTCTCCTGAATGCCTCTCAAAATGATAAGGTTATACAAAATAGTAGAAGTTCTAGATCAAATACAAGATGAGGAGGTGAACTTGGTGCAACAACATGATTACAAACCCTATAGGAACAAACCTTTGTCACAAATAAATTGGTGAGAAGGAGAGATAACATATATTGATTAGATAACTAAGCCAGTCAAGAGATATTCAATATAATGGGTAAGGGAAAAGGTGAAGGAATTGGAATCCAATGGCACCAAGTTCACATATGATTTGATGGGAGACATGGAATCTCATTTTGAAGAAGGAGTTGAAGATGAAAAGGAAAATGTTTCTGAATCCCATGATGGTGAAGAGTGGGAAAGTGATAAACCAATATCAATTAAGAGAAGGACTAGGATCCAAGTACAAGTAAAAAAAGGGAGAAAACATCTCCTAAAACCAGGAAGACTCCTTAAGCTAACACTATTGTTGTAGAGGGTGAGACATCTCAACCAGTGAGGAAAAGGACATTGGTTACAGAAAGATAGAAGGAAACAAAGGCTAAAATAGGTGATGCAGAAACTGATGCTCCTTCTTCAATAGGGGTTGTGAAGAGTGATAGTTATGGGGAAAAACCCCAAGTATATGTAAGGAAAGAAGGTGCAAGATGAAGTACCTACCACTAACAATCAAGAAGAAGTGAATACAAGGATTGATTCTCCTCCTCAAAATGTACAAACATAGAAAGAGGCTATCCGAGAAGAGGGTAATATATCCAATGACCTTGAACAACATGAATCGACAGATAATGAAGTTTCTACTCCTACCAATGAAGAATGGAGGTAGATGAGGCAAGAATTAGAAAATCCTGACCTTGGTGCACATTGTAGAAATACAAAATTAGATGTTATTTGAGAGAAGAAAACTAAATCCCCAGAGAAAGAGGTGGTTATTGAGCAAGAAGACCAACCTAAAATAGAGAAGAATGTGGAAGATATAGTTGATATTCCACAACAAGATAGAAGTGAACACGAGGCTCTTCCTTTGGAGGTGAATGCATAACAACTTGTTGTTCCAAAATGGCTTGAGAAAAGGATAAGTAAGAACCAATAATTGCACAAGAAGAGACCCCAAGTTGGGATAAATTGTTGGATTAATGGGGGAAACCTAAGTAAAGGAAAAGAGCATGAATAGTTTCAAAGATTGCATGAGATGAATTTGATAATAGAGTTGTCCATATAGCAGTGCCTATAGCTGATAAGTTCAAAGATGAGGTTAGGCCATCTGATTACAAGGTTGAAACTATAAACTTAGGGCCAACCACTAGAGAAAAAGAAAAGGAAGAGTTTCAAGAGTCTTCTCAGTTGATTTTGAGAAGATTGGACAAAGAAACAAAGGAAAAATAGAAGGTAAAGAGGTAGCTAAATGATGTTTACAAGTATGTTCAACATTTGATGAAGCCATTACAGGCTGTTGGAAGTAAAAATATAATTCTAGAGGGATTGTTTCCTAAGGAGGTTGTTTCTAAAATTGAGAGATTGAAATACTTTGTTCATAATACTCAAGAGTGGCTTCAAGATGTCAATAAAAGAGGAGATGAAGCAATTGAACAAATTCTTAAAATTCACACCAATGCTACCAATTTTCTTGAACATACTTCACAATTTGTTGTGGATTGTAGAAAGGATGACGAAGCTACTACTGAAGGATTAAAGAAAGTTCTATAAATAGCTAAGGACTAATTGTCCAAGTTGAATATCTTTTCTCTGTATGAAATTCCAAAGGTGAAGGAGTGGATTGAATTCTAGGATTATAGGAAAGAACTCCTCACTAAAGTTTTGAAAAAGATAATGTATTTATAGGGAAAGATCAAGGAGATATACAATAGTTGTGTTAGTTTTTTGGAGATAATGCTAGGAGAAGAAAATTTCTCCAGAAGAACATGAACATTGGCAGATTATAGGCTTGGTGGCATGAAATTTATACCCCTTGTGATAGTGATCCAATAGAAAAAGACCACCTGGTGGATGCCGCCATTTATATTTCCAAGCTTGATAAATACCATGAATTAAAAATTAAATGTAATAAGGTGATGCCACAGTATTTGGGAGAATTTAAAGGTCATAAAATAAAAATTAAATTTATTCGAGTCCTCGACCTAGCTAATGTGAAGGAAATATTGGAAAAGGTTAAAAAATTAACCAATAAATTAGAAGTTGTCAAGGAAGGAGAAGTTGGCTAGATTTCCACCACCTAGGCTTCCCATCACTCATACAAGGAGTGGTGAATTTTAGTTTCAAACCAGGAATAGAGCATGTCATAACATCTTAAGGTCACCTAGGGGCCCCAATCATAGGTTTTGGAATGTAATTTGACTTATTCAAAAAAAATTGAAGTTAGCCTTGCATGACCGACTAAGCATTATGAAATTTGAATGCATGGACAACTTTACTTTATGGGCCATAATTTTAGGTCGCCCTAGGGAGTTTTTTCTATAAATTGTGACTCTGGATTAGTTCTGGAGGGTTAGATGTTGTTACAATAGTTTAGCATTTTCTGAGAGCAAGTGCTAAAAAATTGAGAATACTGAATTGTTGCAAATTTGGGTGATTCTACAATTAAATATATTATTTTCTGGTGTTCTTTCTTGTGTTGGAACACTTTGCATGGTTCTAGTTATTCGATATTTTTTAATTTTTTTTTTGAAGTTATCAGTTGCATGTTGTATTTTAGAGCTAGAAATGAAGTTGTGGTGTTTATGGTTTAATATTTGAAGTGTCTGAATGATATACTTTTAGCAACTTGTTGATTGTAAGTTGTTGTGCAAAGTTAGCCTAGGCCTTGATTTTATCTGCTAAGTTCGGTTGTGGGTGTTTATTCATTTCAATCATTGGATAAGGCTGATTTTTATGAATGCTTAAGATTGGAAAATATTTTCATTCCTTAGAAGATTTCACTACTTCTGTGATATTGCAGGTTTAATCTGGGTTTAGCAGAATTTAGTTTTAAAAGATTGGTCCACTTCAAGTGTTGAGTCATATGCATGGTTGGTCTTAGGTTTAGTTTAATTTTCAGAAAATATCTCTAAACCCTTCCACCTTCTATCATTTCTTTAAAAATATGGGTTAGTTTTAGGATTAAATGCATCAAAATATTGCATGATATGATGAGTATGGAACTTCCAATAGTTGTTTTGTAAAACCCTTTGTGATTGCCAACATATTCAAATTTATCACTATGTTATTTTGCATTGTAAAGACCTAAAATTCGAGACCTTGGGGTTATCTCTTGAGGCTTACTAATAGAGATTTACCTTTTAAGAGAGATAGAATACTATATTCTGTTTGAGTTGTTGTTTTGTAGAAAACACCATCAATAATTAGGAATCACCACAAAAAACTCGAGCGAATGGTATGCAATGATATTTGATTATCTAAAATTTGGTACCTTTCCTGAGTCCACAACTAGGAATAATATAAGACACCTTTAGAGACTTTCATCTAAGTATATAATTCTTGCTTATGTATTGTACCGAAGGTGCTTTGATGGTTTCTTTCTTATGCGCCTTAAACAATCCAAAATCCCAATAACACTTGTGGAGGCTCATTCAAGTGCTTGTGGAGGAAATTTTGGAGGAAGATCGCTTGTGCAAAAATTATTTCATATAGGATATTACTAGAGAAAAATATAACAGGACTACTTTGCATATGTTAAGAAATGTCACAAATGTCAAGAACATTGCAGACTGATTCATGTTCCTGCTTCTAAGCTTCACACACAAGTCACTATTTGGCCTTTTTTGATGGGGGCACTAGATATCATTGGAAATATTTCACCTCCTTCATCTATTAGACATATATTCATAATCACCGCAACAAATTAATTTACAAAGTGGATAGAAGTGATTATCCTTCGTTCAACAACAATTGATGTAATATGTCATTTCATATTGGAACACATTATTGCTCATTTTGAACTCCCTTTTTCCTTAGTTTCAAACAATGGGATGCCATTTAAGAATAAGGATGCGAATAAATTCTTAGAAATGGTTAACATGCAACATTCCATTTCAATACCTTACTACCCACAATGTTATGGTCAAGTTGAATCAACTAATAGAAACCTTGAGAAAATCCTAAGGAAAAAAATAAGCACAAACAATAAAGATTGGCATACGCAGCTAACATATGCATTATGGGCCTAACATACAAACAATAAAGCATCAACTAGACATACCCCTTATAACCTCATCTATAGAACCAAGGTGATAATTACCTTGGAGTTAGAGATCCCTTCATTAAGAATTACTCTTCAAGGGGTTATTGATGACAATACTTATAAAGAACAATAGTTGCATCAACTTGAAATGTTTGACAAAAAATACGTCAATGATCTTGAGCACCTTCAATCTTATTCTAAAATAATGCATCGTAGTTACAATGATAACATAATACCCCATTCCTTTAATAAAGGAAATTTGGTGTTATGGAAGAATCAACATAATGTCAATGTTGACCCAACAGAAAAAGAAATGTTCCACCCTAATTTGTTAGGCCCTTACATAATCAATGAAGATTATGGATTTGGGGCTTACACGTTAATAGAAATGGCTGGTACACCTCTTCAAGTGCCTATAAATGCCACACATCTGCATCGGTACTATGTCTAATAATGTTGAATAGTGTAAATGATAAAGTAGTGGTGTTAGAGTTAGTAGATGATAGTCTATGTGCTTTTGCATTGCTTCATTCTTGACAAACAATTATTTGTGTCTTGAATACTAAAGTAATTATTTAAATTAACTTTTAGATATTTACATTAGGTTTCACGCTATTCAAGATAATATTGTGTGTTATGTTAGATTAGATCCTTATATGCATTTAATATTCTTTAATTAGACAATAGGTGTATTTGATTTAGCATAACATACTTAATCACAATGTTGCATCTAAGAGAAACTAGAATATATTTTAATTGGATCACATAAACAATGTTAAATCATGGATATATTCATTAAATAGTATTACAAAGATTATTTAATCAATCACATTCTCATTTAACACATAAACATAAAAAAATAAATCAAATGATCATATATATATCAAATATTTGAGTACATGTCATGAATATATATACAAATCTAATGAGGTTTGTACTATTATATCCCTTGGGATCTGGTGCTTGTGTTTGCCTAGAAGTGGTCCATTGAGATATAATGGTATGTGATCATGATCACAAGCCATCAAGTACATTTAGAGCATATTGTAAACCCTATATTTGTCCATGAGCCTCACGATGCTCCTCTACTAGCTAATCTCTATCTGCCTATAATTTGGCTACCTAAGACTAAAGTTTCTCAACCTCTATTGGGGCTCGAGATGACTAAGCATTCTAGGAATCCTTGGATCTCTAGATGCACCTCCTGAGACTCATATATGCTATCCACAATTTGATGTATGGCTCAAACAGCTCTGGATCCTGCTTCACAATGGGTGGAGGCATATAGTCTGTATCAATATCCTCCCCATAGACTGATGGGGTCACTATCTCAATAGCCTCCTACAAATATAGATCATGAAGGTCTCTCATAGCTACATTAAAATATAAACAATAAATATAATTAGTAAGCATCGTGATATATATGGACATAAATTAAAACATAAAGCATAAGCATAAAGCATGGTAGTAAATAAAATATCATCACCTAGCTCACTGGTAGGCTATGTGAATACAACCTCATCATGTGTAGGGGCATGGAGGATGTGCTAGCCTCTCCATGACTATAGGTGTTGGTGCCTATTTTAGTTGTTAATCATGATCTAGTAACATGAATAGGAGATAACTCTACCTACTCTTGACCCACTAGATCATCATCCACTCCCTCATCACCCTCACTTATCAACTGCTCTTCTTCCTCATCCTCCTCCTCATCCTCCTATCCATCATAATTAGGATCTGTAGCCTCTTCATACTTGTCATCTATCAAATATGTGAATATATTTGTAGACCTAAACTATATCTCCTCATCCCTATCCTCTTCCTCGTCTCCCTAATCTAGGAGTGGCCCTGCATCACCTATCAACTCATCCATCTAGAATACAAGAGATAGCCATGCTATTTCCCACCACTCCTCATAGGAAACTATGGTACCAACATCATCAACATCAAACACTAGAGGTATATCACGATCATCATCATTAGAGTCATTGTAGATGACATCATCAGTAATGAATTGTCTAGAATCTTTAGGCCTCTAGGAACTTTGTACTAATCTCCTAAAAAAGGGTCATGCCCTAGGTGGTATCTAGACCTATCTAAACTATTGCATGATGTGATCATACTAGAAAGGTTGTACTATGTAATCATGTATCCCTATCAAAAACCTATCCATCTATAATCTCCTCATCTAATGAATCATCTAGCCACTGTGGTATGAGTTGGTAAAGTCTCCATATGATCTCCTCCTCATCTAGTTAGTTAAATCAGAAATTCCAAAAATGTAAGTCACCATACTACCATAGCTGCTGCAGTGGATAGTTGAATGCCCAAGGATACCCTAGGGATGATGCACATGGAAATCCTATTGGTATGGTGCATGTGATATTCTCCAGGCATCACACTTGTAGCAGCGTGATGGCACTTTCAAATTTGTGAAATTTTGGAGTGTCCATATTGAACCCTAAATTTTTTTTCCATCCCATACCTTTGTTACATCTGGATATAGGGTTTTTATATGGGGTATGGGTTTTTTTTCATTATAACTATTTGCAAAATTCTATTTGGTCATTTTTTACATATTTCCTATTTCCAACCATTTTAAAATCTCTTTTGTCTATCAATGTCATCAAGTGACTGGTCTGTCTCGCCTAGGTCTAAATTTCCCATCTTGTAAGGTTAAGTGAAGGATATTTTTTCCTTTACATCTTGTGTGTTTCGTGACTTAGAAGTTTTCAAGCCCATTATTCTCATGTCATCCTAGGGATCCCATTTCATTAGAACAACTTAAATGCACGTGCTTAAAGTTTTGACTTAAGTCCTGATGGTCATCATACTTTATCGCTCATCAAAGATTTCTTCAAAAGTACATATTTTGAATTAGCAACAAGTGATGAAGCAATATTCTTATGTCATCGCTCATCGCAAATAGTGCCAAATACCTTAAATCAAATGTGTGATGAGTGATGTTCTTTGTATCATTGAAGGATCATTCATCATTAATGGATTTCAAGTTTCCAAATTTGTAATAGCGATGATCGATGCCTCAGGCTTATGTTCTTATGTTTGTATCGCTCATCACGGATGGTCATAAAATGATAAATTTAGGATCAACGGTGAGCAATGTGATGAAATTTCCTTTACATAACATGATCGTAAATTTGTTTTAAATGCTAAGTTCCACATTAGCAATTCACAATGCACATTGTAAACTTTGTAAATCCTCCCATCGCTAATTGCTTGCAAAATGTATGAGGAGAATTAGCTATGAGAAATGGGCTTATGTTTTATCATTCATCACAAATTCATTTATAAGCTTAAGTTCTAGATTAGAAAAGAGTGATGGTATTCTTTGAAATGTTTCATTTGCTAATATGATAAGATCTTATGTGCGATGTATTTTGTACCATTGATTTACATGCAAGTGTAGATGTCTAAATCTGATGCCTTCACTACATCTCCCATTTCTGATAGGAGCCTAGGTGTGAAGTTGGATTAGCCATGCACAATGGAAGGATGAATGGGATCAAAGGGTAGGCCATAGATCCAAGTGTTGTGATTCATCTCAAGGATTTTTTCATCACTAATAAGTCAAATAACGGATGAGATTTATCCGTGATGGATGATGACCATTGATGGAACAAGCAATGTGGCAGGATCTTGAGGATTTCACATAAAGAAAAAGAGAAAGTGGCAAAAGGACTGGGGAACCGTTGATGAAGTTTTAAAATAGGATGATCCAATGGAATCAACATCAATGCATGAATATTTTCATCATAGGTTGCACCCTAAAATTTAGGGAAGCTCAATGATGAGTGATGAAGTGTATAAGGAAATATTCTCTCTAAAAAACAAACTGGTCTTGTGTACTTCACCGATATTAATGAAAAAGCATGAATTAGGTTGGTGATACATGCTAATTGTTAGATCACATATGATTTATCAAGATTTAAGAAGAATATGGCAGTGTTTGAGATATCATCAGTGTTTTCTAGGAGCAAGTTGCTAATGGTCGAAAAATGATGCTCATGGCCACATTAGATAAAATTTTAATTGTTGTAAGATCAGCAGCCCAGATTCAAAGTTGAACTATTAAGTTATCAATTCACTTGCACAAGGAGCTCTTGAATCATTAATTCTACATGCTCCAAATTTCTATTTAATGCAGGTTGATAGTTGTTCATTTTCACCATATTTCCAGTCTACAATGTATGTAAGGAGAAGTGTGAAGAGGAGTGAGAAGTTGTTTGTCTTGAGTTGAATATTTTTATTCTAGGTAGGTTGGTTTCAAATTTGGTTCTCTGGTCTAGTTAGAAACTTCTCTAATAGGTTGGTTACAATTGTCTACATTGTAAGTGTGTCTCCCTACAAATTTTCTTTAAATTTTTAATTACTATTTGCTATGGTAATGGGGAAAACTAGTGTATAAATTCAACTTGTCAGAAGGTCTAGCTAACTCAATTTTTTTGAGTATCATGAGGAAATAACTGCACAGGAAGCCCAAGCTTATCTTGAGGTTGAAAAAGGTAAAATGAGGGCTAGAGGTCATAAGAAGAAATCAATTGTGTAGAGTACATATAGTTTGAGAAACAGGAACCTTCGGGGAGAAGTGGTCAAGTTCAAAGGAAAGGAACTGGCTCAACTAGTGAAGAAGGAAAGAAAAAAAGAGAAAATTCATAGGGTCTACCTAGGTAAACACAATTTTCATATTGTGCTTTCTAAAACTCCTTCGGACATTGAAGGTGATGCTGACGTCAACTATGGCCAGTACATTCATTCTCTGCTATCGTATGGGAGCTTTGACAATGACGTGGTGATGATCCCTCCAATTTCATCGAGGACAAGGAGTGGTCGGGCATTTTTTGATGCCAACGACTCTAAATAGGGTTTTCACCCTTTTTTTTTTATGACACCATGGTCCTTGCATAGGAGGTATTTTTTTTCATGTGTCCATGGTTTTCCTTTTTCTCTTCCATGTTAATGTGGAAGTCCTTCCACTGATATGGAATCTTTTTTGCTTCAACAATGAATGTGGTGATAGTGACTAATGGTATCTTGCACATGTTTTTTTCCTTTTATCCTCCCATGTTCCCAAATGATTGCATGAGAAACTGCCTAGGGAGGTCTTCAAGGAGTCAATTGAAATTAGATTTTGAAATGAATTGAAATGAAGAATGAAATTGTAATTTAGTCGGGTGCTTGTTGCTCCCCTATTTATAAAGGGGATTTCATGGCTGAAAAGGAGAGAGTTCAGAATTTTGAGTCCAAAATAGGTTAGAAGTTAATGCTATGCTCTCAAAGAAAATAGAATGTAAATAGGTACTTTAGTAGATATATCAGAAGAATATCTAAGGTGAAAGTTATAGTGTATACTGATCTTAAATATGGTTTTACAAAGAAATATTAGAAATGAAGAAGAATGTTAGTTTCAAAATGTTGCTCTCCTATGTATTTTCTTCCAAGTTATGAATGAAGTTGTTAATTGTGATTTCATTTGTCTTCTATCATTTGCATTGAGTGAATGGTCTTGTTTTATGCTTCAGTTCAATGAGTTGATTAAATGCTAAAATAAGGCAATTGGTTTGTGAGAAAAAAATATAGGATTTTGTAAGGAAGCAATATTTTGAGACATAGTGAGTTAGATGTTACAAGGTGGCATTCTAATAGTCCACTAATTTTTAATGTTCAATTAGAATTGTATTATTGATTGACTACAAGTTATGCATTTTCTTCTCATTTAGATAAATCACTAATTATTTTACTAGTTTATCTTATGGCCAGTTGAGCTAGTAATGAATTTTCTCTAGGATTCAATATGAAGAAAGATTCATAAAACACTTTAAATTACATTGCCCCAACTTTAAGTGTAAAAACACATTCCCTGAAATAAATAAAACTTTTAGCTAACGTATGCCAAGCCTTTGATGAGGTGAGTTTCTTGAGGTAATGCATCTGTGTGATGAAATTCTCTTGACCTAACAAGAGATATTATGAGCATGCATAGGATTACCCTCCTGTGTCTCACAAAGCCCGAAGACAAGAAGTGAGGTACTAAATACTTTACTTAAGTGTTGGCCAATCCTCAACCTTGTTGATGAGTGAGTTGTGGAAAATTCATAGGTAGGAGCTGAGATTAAGTTTGGTTCTTAAAGAATAACCAACAAAGTGTATAGTGTACCATACTATCAATCTCACAAAATGAAAATATCCCAAAATAATAACATAGATGTGCTAAGATTTTGTACCCCTAAGGATACATGGTCTTGTGCTCTAACATCCCTCAAATAATATGTGTAACATCATGAAAATAACAAATATTAAAAGCAAACACTCTATGCGATCAAGCTCTAATGCAGTCTAAAGTCAAACAACAAAGAACAACGGAGACAAGCTAAAACTTAAAACAATCTCACCAAAGATTGATGTAACTCCATGCATAACCTCTGTTGTCCTTCTCCATTTTGTCTTTTGTAGTGTACTTGCCCTCATATTTTTAGTATGTGTGCAAGCATAGCCTAAGGATTGCGATAATAACAAAACATCGAAGATTTCAAGTAATTGCTCCAAAAGTCACAATATTTTGGGAGAGCTAAATGATGAAAGATAGATCAATTTATAGAAAATTGATCATTTGAATGATAGGATAGGATTGAAAGATCAGTAGATGACTAAGATCGAAGGATTTGACATGCATTATGATAGCTGTTAGTATTGACATGAGTGATAAACACTAAGAATAGAGATAAAGATTACATAATGATTTAATCTTTGAGTTTGGTATTCGAAAATAGAAGAATTATGTTTGCATGAAAAAGATAAAGTTAGATTAAAAGAAACATTCTATTCGAACGCACATACCAAATTTAATTAATTAAATAGAGATATTTAATTAATAAGCATGTACATGCATATGAGTTACATGCATATGAGTTAGAACTAGATAACTGGTTGATTCTGACCAAGAGTTTATTCGCAAAAGAGACTTAGACATTAAATCAAGAGATAACTGACTGATTTAAATATATCTCGAGTCAAATGAGAATGAATACTTAGATAACTTAAGTGTTTATCCAAATAATAGAGGAATAAGTTCAAAATAAAATTTTATGAATTAAATGATTTATTTAATTCAAGATTTGACATTTAGGGATTAATTAAATAAAGAGTGTTTATTTAATTAATCAGGATAGAATAAAGAAAATGTGAATTAATTAAATAATTAAGTTTATTTAATCATCAGAGAAAGGACTTTAGAAAGTGATTCAATAATTTACATTATTTAATCACGACCATGATAATATGAATTATGAAGAAATTAAAGTCACAAGCTTAGACCA
>VDFB02256132.1:22512366-22589394 GCA_007258455.2 Sequoia sempervirens
AAGAGGGAGGGAGAATTAAAGAGAGGAGATGATATATGTAAAGTGTGAATGAGGGAGGGAAGGAAGGAGCGAAGGAGGGAGGGAGAAATGAGATATAGGGAATGAGAGAGAGGGAGACAGAGGGGGAAGGAAGGTGGAGAAATTGAGAGAGAGGGGAGGGATTGAGAGAGAGTGAGGTAGAGAGGAATATGTTAGATAGAGAGAAGTAGAGAGATGTGGGTGGGAGGAAGGAAAAGAGAGAGTGAGAGATAGGGAGGGAGAGAGGAGGGGGAGAGATAGTGAGGGAGAGAGAGAGAGAGGTGAGATAGAGAGAGAAGGGTGATATAGAGAAAAGTACAGAGGGAAGGGGAGTGAGAGGAAGGTGGAGAGATTGAGAGATATGAGGGAGGTAGTGAAAAAGGTAGATAGGGATAGGTTAGAGAGTAGAGAGGGAAGGTGTGTGGGAGGAAGGAAGAGATAGAGATAGATAGATATGGATGAGGGTTGAGGGTGTAGGGTTTAGGGTTTAAGGTATAGTTTTTAGGATTGAGAGATAGTGTTTAGGATTCAAGGTATTGGGTATAGGGTTATGGTTTAGAATATTGGGTATATGGCTAAGAGTATTGGGTTTAAGGTTGAGGGTTTAGTGTTGAGGAAGAAGGTTGAATGTAGCATTTAGGGATAAAGTATAGGGTTCAAGCTTGTGGGTTTATAGTTCAAGCATAATGTATAGGGTTGAGAGTCAAGGTTAAGTGTACAAGGTATAGGGATTAAGGTTTAGGATATTGGGTATAGGTTATAGGATAGAGGGTTGAGGGTATAAGGTATATGGTTAAGGGTTGAGAGTGTATATTATATGGTTTAAGTATAGGGTTGAGGGTATAGATTTGAGGGATAATCTTTAGGGTTTAGGTTATAAGCTTGAGGATATAGGGTATAAGGATGAGGGTGTAGGGTTTAGGGTTTAAGGTATAGGGTTGAGGATTGAGGGATAGTTTTTAAGGTTGAGGGTACAAGTTCAAGTGTATAGGGTTGAGGGTATTGGGTTTAGGATTGAGGGTTTAGGGTTTAATTTTATGGTTGAGGGATAATTTTTAGGGTTTAGCTTATAAGGTTGAGGATATAGGGTATAGGATGAGAGTTGAGGGTGTAGGTTTTAGGGTATAGGGATTATGATTTATGATATTTGGTATAGGGTTTGGGATATTGAGAGAGATGGTTAAAGGGGGAGAGAGAGAGAGAGAGAGTGAGTGAGAGAGAAGGAGAGAGAGAGAGTTAATAGAGAGAGAAGTAGAGAGTGAAGGATGAAGGTGGAGAGATTGAGAGAGGAGGGAGGGAGATAGAGGTAGAGATGGATAGGTTGGAAAAACGAATTAGAGAGAGAAGGTGGATTGGAGGAAGGAAGAGAGAGAAAGGGGGAGAGAATATTAGAAAGGGAAGGACGAAGGGAGTGAGAGAGAGAGAAGTGAGACCCCATTTCTTTGAGGCATAGGCACATTAACAAGGTAGTGCTTGTTGTATGAAAAAATCCTCAAATAAATGGGGTCTCATGGTGATGTACATCATTTATTTGACACCTCATTTCTTTGAGGAATTTTTTCATACAACAAGCACTACCTTGTCAATGCTACCACATTGAAGCATTGCCAAGGTAGTGCTCATTGTATGAAAAAATGCCTCAAATTATTTTCTTTGAGGCATTTTTTCATACAATGAGCACCTCCTTGTCAATGCTATCACATTGACACATTGACAAGGTAGTGCTCGTTTTATGGAAAAATGCCTCAAATAAATGGGGTCTCACGTTGATGTACATCACTATGAGACCCCATTTCCTTGAGGAATTTTTTCATACAACAAAAACTACCTTGTCAATGATACCACATTGATGCATTGAAAAGATAGTGTTCATTGTATGAAAAATTCCTCAAACAAATGGGGTCTCATGGTGATGTATATCATCATGAGACCCAATTTATCTGAGGCATTTTTCATACAATGTGTTGGTGTTCCAAATAAAATAGTCTAATGAATCCTATAGACTATCCACTTTCCAATGATCAAACTCAATGGTGGATTTGGCCAACTAACAGGAAATGGAATTAACACAAATTTCCCCTGTACTTTAGGATCTGTAGGACCTAGGGGGGGACCCTTTAGCAACACCTAAATATTTAGACACACAATTAATAGGATGATGCTTAACATATAATGCTCTCATAGAATTATGCTAAGAAACATAAAATATAACCCAAGATTGGCTAAGAAATTGAGTGAATTTCATTAACCAGCATGGAGAACATGGCAAAAACATGACTCAAAATATAGAATTGAAATGGTTTGTAATTTTAAGAATTTGGGACCAAACTAAAAATAACATATGCATGAAAATTGACCAGTGCCAAAGAGGGCTACGAAGACATATAACCAAAATTTTATCCTATAATGTTAGACATGTTATGAAGATCTTTGCAACTATTATCAAATTATGACAAGACCATTGAAGCTTCATCTAGTAATCATTCTTTACAAATCCACCTGAAACACAATACTCCTATTACATTTGTTGAAGAAATTACACCATCCCTTGAACAATAGGCAATAATAAATGCAGTTTTCATTCATTAAAGCAATTACATCATTCATAGATCAAAAGACAACAACTATTGCAACTCAAATGAAACAACTGTGCATGAAAAACCCATATAATCTTTGATTAATGAATTCAAAAGAGCATTACATTTCAACAATGGAGATAATTATTAGATAAAATATAACATGAAGCTCAATTCATAACATAGACACGTTAGATTAATGAATCAATTACAATTCACCATAGCTTTACAATTCTACTCAGAGCTTCTACCTTCTTGTAGAGCTTTTAGAAATTGGAACCCCTACAAATGAGAAGAGAATCAAAATAAGAATAAATAGAAGAAGTAAGAAAATCAATCCGATGATGACACTTGCAAGCTCCCTTCATCAATCTGGAAAAGCTTCTCTCATCTCTCTTCCCTTTCCAACAACAAATTTTTCCTTCAATTTGCAACAACAAATTCACTCCATGAAAATCTTCATCATTCACCTCGTAGTTGAGAAATATTTTTTCCTTTGAAAACTCCCATTTACTCTCCATTTTCCTAGCAAGTGAAAAATATTTTCTCCCCATGAAATTGTTTTATTTTTTCCTTTTATAACATTGTCACTGCATTAAAATTATTCTCTTCATTATGTGCTCAGTACATAGTCTCTTATTATAAAATGAATATTGTATTCACTTTATAAAATTGTCCTATCTTTTCACCTTCACCATCCAACAAAGAAGACTTCTTAAATAGTGAATATTTAATTCACTTTATCTTGTGCACTTTCACGTGCCATTTAAAAAATTTGTGCCCATAATATTTTATTTCACTTTATAAAAGTGAAAACCTTATAAAAAACCCTATGGGAAAAATAAATATTCTATGCGTGCTCCATTATTCACCGAACATTAAAATTGGCCATGTTTTAAATTTCAAATATTTTTCTTTTAAAATCAAATGAAAACCTTCTTTTAAAAAGGATCAAACCATCGGTCCTTTAATGGCCCCACCACCACATAGCAAATTCTCGCTAGCCCCGCATGAAATAATGAGCACACAACTTAGAGCTAAGAGATAGCGGGGAAGAGTCAAGATTGGGTTTCTTTTGCACTCCTTGATCATGCGTTATAGTTTCACCTCACACTTTTAAAATTTAGGAGGGCTTTAACAAATTAAATGTCAAACCTCTATATGGTGAAAATATTTTTTTTATGCATGGACTTCATATATTATCCCACCACCAAAATTTTGGCAAAGCTTCGAAGACTTTCTCCAGGGCCCACCGCCTTACATGCCTTCTTCTCACCCATCCCACAGTGTTAACCGGTGGACAACTTAAGCCTATGAACTAGCAAGGAAGGGCTGGGATTTTGCTGCATTCCAGCTCAATCTTCACTCTTGATCTTACTTTAACTCTTCTATTTTTTCCTAACTCCTTCATTCATTCCTCTAAAACTTAGGTTTCTTCTCGTTGAAATGATGCATCCCATGAATCTCTCCTCTGCTTGGAAATTTCTTTCCTCCATGAACATGTCTCCATCCTATACATAACTGTCACATTCAATGATGCCAAAAACCTCTTGGCATTTGGTTTTCCCTACACATTGTCTTATGGCTCTCTTTGTTCTTTTATTTGCATTCTTTGTGAGCCTCCTCAAGCTTTATGCATTGATCGAGATCCATTTCTAAAGAATTCAAACATAATTATTTTATCCTTTATACTCTAATGGATGTGCCTATTTGATGCACTAGTTTCTACACCCTTTCAACAAATCCACTTTGTTTACATACCATTCAGAACAGGAACCTCCATTAGCAGCGAACCTTACTAGCTGTGAGTGTTTGAAACCTTTTCAACAATTTCACATTATGTATTTTCTGCACTCTCTATGGAGTCCCATGTTACCACATTTTTGAGAAATCCTATCCATTAGGTTGCGTACATTCACATTTAACATAAAGTATCTTAACAGGAGTATTGGCAATTACAACACTTGACCAACTTGTGCACACCCTTTTCATTCTTTGTGCAACTTTTTGAAGCTTCCTTTTGAGATATTAAAGTAGCCCATGTAGATTGGTATGGTGGTTGTGCACAAATCCAGTTGCAATATCAAATTGACCCCTTTCAACCAATGATGGTGCTAATATAAAACAAATTCAAACAACACATCTTGATCTTCCATACTTCGATGGATGCCTGTCTCTAAAACCTTTTCAAAAGAATATTCATTTTGTGTATATTTTTTCCTTTCATCTTAGACAATAGCAGCCTCCTCACTAAAATTTTGATTCATTCTATGAAGCATCCCTCCATCATGGTGCAGGCAGGAAAGAAAAGGACTTTAGGGCAGAGCTTTTGCAACTGCGAAATTCATTTTCTTAGTCTTTGAAGAATTTTCAATGAATCCAATTTTATGTAGAGGTGTGCCAATCATGGCATCCCATGGAGCTTCTTCATTATTTTCTTGAAATATTTTAAAGCCTTTTCAATAAATCTATTGTATGCACATTGTTGTCAACATTCCATGTCACCACATTGACTGAGGGTTTTGATTTCTCTTAAAAAAGTTTTATGCCTTGTCTATACTTCCACATTTTTTGACTACTGCACCATTAACAATGGTGGTATGTGTTGAGGATTTACTCAAACCAAAAAAATTGTGAGACACTTTCACATGCAAGGGATAGCAAAGGGATTTTCCCTACCATATGAATCAACCCCTTTGCACAAAATCTCATCATAATATCAACAAATCAACCCAATTTCTCTGTTCAATATGAATACCATAATCCACTATGAGCTACTCCATAAGCATTTGAAAGAATAAATAACTTTAATATTGAAAATGGCTACAATTCATCCCACCTATGGTGTTGTTTCGATGCTCTTCAATGGAATTCATAGCACTCAATGCATCCTCATCTTTCAGGAAGAACAATCACGGTTTCACTATTTTTTGGATTTAATGTAAATCTCATTTACATTTTGCAAAGAACCATATTGTTAAGATTGGAATCACACCATTTCTCAATGGATCTTGAACCCAAAATAACCTCCCCTCAGCTATCAAGCATGCTCAAATTTGTGAAGGAGACTTCATAATACAATGTGCATATCAATCAAAAGATTTGTAACTCCAACTTCAACAAAATTCCACACTTTCCCCAACTGATCCAAATGAAGAAAATTAGGTTTTTACAACCTCAACAATGTCAACATAAAGGAGGATGATGATAAAGGTTTTGGAAGCAATCACTGCACTCAAATAATGAGGAAACATGAACCATACTAGCCTCAAATTATGCGGCATATGTCGGGTCCTATGTGGGCCGCCCGACTAATTTTTTTTTTGTTTTCAAACAATTTTTATGCTTGAATTGGTCTAAGGAAGATTCTGAATGCTTCATAGATGAAAAGATGAAATGGGTTTCCATTAAAATATGCTCTCAGGCATTTTTTCATAGTGAGCAAAACTGGCCAGGTGGGCTTTGGAATCACTCCAAAAAACTAGTCAAACAACCTCCTAGAGCCATGAAATCTTGCAGGCATGTAGAAATTCAGTCCAAGAATGGAGTGCAGTGGATGGCTCAGAGAAACATATCATGAGGTGAAATTTATTCACTATAAAAGTTTCTTAGTTTAACTTTTCTGCAATTGCAGCAGTTCAAAACCAATTAAAACTAACCAAATCACCTCATTGAAAAAATACCAAATCAACTCTTTATGAGCTACCATTGGACACATAGGCTCATTTAGATGCAGTGAACACATGTGCAAGAGGGCCCAGTAGCTCGCCAATTCTATTAAACTCGCAACCTAACTTGGCCTGATTGAAAAAATGGGTCGAAGAAATGGGGTCTCCTCATGTAATCATCGAAAGACCCCATTTCTTGGACCCATTTTTTCAAAGTCTAGGAAATGGGGTCTCTATAATCATTGGGATACCCCACCTCTTGGACCCATTTTTTAAATAAGAAAAGTTATGTTGCCAATTTCAATGAATTGGCAAACTAGTGGGCCCACTAGCTTGCCAATTCGGTGAAATTGGGAATGTAGGAGGTTGCCAGTTTCACCAAATTGGTAAGTTAGTGGGCCCAATAGCTTGCCAATTTAGTGAAATTGGGAAAATAGTGCTCTGTTTGAAAAAATGGGTCCAAGAAATGGGGTCTCCTAGTGATTACATTACTTGGAGACCTTATTTCTTGGACACACTTATTCAAATAGGCTAAGTTAGGTTTCCAATTTCACTTAATTGACTAGCTAGTAGGCCCACTAGCTTGCTAATTTAGTGAAATTGGAAACGTAGTGACTTGTTTGAAAAAATGAGTCCAAGAAATGGGGTATTTCGATGATGTAAATCATTGAGAGACCCCATTTTATCATTGATAGACCCCATTTTTTTGACCCATTTTTATAAACAGGCCAAGTTAGGTTGTCAGTTTCACCAATTTGGCAACCCAACTTGGCCTGTTTAAAAAATGGGTCCAAGAAATAGGATCTCTTGGTGATGTACCCCATTTCTTTGACTTATTTTTTAAACAAGCCCACTAGCTTTCCAATTCAGTGAAATTGGCATTCTTGGACCCATTGTGGTTGATTTTTTTCAAGGGTACCTTGGTAGTTTGTTTGGGGTACCCCTTGTGGTTAATTTTTTTGATGGGTATCTTTATAGTTCATTTGGGGTACACCTTGTTGTGGTTGATTTTGTTGAAGGGTACCTTGATAGTTTGTTTGGGGCATGCCTTATTTTTGTGAATTTTGTTGAAGAGTACCTTAATAGATTGTTTGGGGTATGCCTTGTTGTTGTGGATTGTCTAAGGGTACCTTAGTAGTTCATTTGGGGTACACCTTGTTGTGGTTAATTTTGTTGAAGGGTACCTTGATAGTTCATTTGGGGTATGCCTTGTTGTTGTGGATTTTGTTGAAGGGTACCTTGATAGTTCATTTGGGGTACACCTTGTTTTGGTGGATTCTATTGTGGTATGTTTTGAGTTGTATTTCCTTGATATTGTTGAGCTACAACTGCTTGTTCAATTTGTGATGGTTGTCTAAACAATGGGTTATCTAGAGGTTTTGTTGTAGACTGATCATTGTTTTGTGAGAAGAAGGGTGGTATGTTGGAATTCACCATTGATTATGGTACTTGCCTAATTACCGTTTGATCTCCTAGTGGAATGAGATTGAGATCTTTTAAAATGTCCATGTTGAATTATATGGGTATTTCAGCACCACTTTATGCTAATGTGAGGAAATATGATTTTACATTCTTCCCAAGGATTTTTTCCATAAGCTTTTGCATCTTAAGATCTTTGGATTATTCTAATATTTTTTTGTTGATAAGTTCATCATTACTATAGTATTCTTCTATGATCATGTCCTTGGGATTTGGAAGTTTATTTTGACTATCAATCATTTTTTGATGTCTAAGGAGTACTTCCTCATTACTTGGTGGTTGATTTTTTGTTGCCTTAAATGTTGGTTCTCTTTGAGGGGTTGTAAGGTTATTTGGATTATAACCCCATGGTTGAGTTTCCTCATTAGTTGTGTTTGTCATGGGTGCACTAGAACTACTCTTATTTGTTTCCATTCTTTTCCTATGTTGAGATCTCATTGTTATCATAAACAAGTCCAAGACCTAGGTGAATTTTTGTGTTCACTATGGAATGGGATTATTTTTTTTTTAGGGATTTTTTGTTTTAAAAATGAAGTATGGAGATAATGTGTGAAAACTTTTTGGTAACAATTTTTTTATGGTTTGCTATGGATTGTGATGATCAAGACCCTAAAGTATGAGTGATGTTTGGTGGATGTTTTTGAGATGATGATAATTTTGGGACACAAAGTGTACAAAAATTGGATTGATATTTTACTCTCTTTTTCTAGAGGTTATGTTGATAATCTACTTGAACTAGCCTTGAGGTTGCAAGAAAATGTTAATATCTTAGAAATTGAGAGTAAGAGGATAATCTAAATTATTTGTGTTTGATTGTATCCTAAACTAGGTTGGTGCTTTTGGTTTTCTAATGGATATGGAAATATGTTGAGATAACTTGGTGCAGGTTTGATTGTTTTTGTTTCAAAGGATAAAAGATTAACCATCTTTGGATAAATTTTGATTTGCACTAGAAAAACAAGACAATAGCAACAATCTTCATCATAGTAGTGGTTGGAACCTAGGACAACATCGGTCAAAATTTAAACAATAGTGGTCTCTATTTCAACTTGTGACTTCTAAACAAAGAAGACAATAGGAGAATTTTGATAAAAGTGGATGTTTCTAGGACATAATGATTGATTTTTCAGGGAAACTATGGTAGGTTTATCAAGAGTAGTCTCTATTTCAATTTTCCTAACTCATGAACCAGTGAGCACAATAGTGGTCATTTTGATAAAAGTGACAATATTTAGGACAACAAAGATCAAATCCTAGGAAAATGGAGATCAAAATTTAGGACATATAAGTGACAAAATTCAGGACAAAAGTGGCAAGAATATCAATAGTGGCCCTATTTCTAGATTTTTTTCTTTTGTTTAACAATAGTTTGGACAACTTTGTAGTTTTGAAATGTTTGGTTGATCTTATTGTTTTGAGAATATTGTCTGAGATTTGGCAAGTGATAAAACAAATCAATCAAAAGTTTATAAAAATGACCATAAATTTTTGATGATAAGGGGCCAAAATCATCCCACATTTAAACTAGTAACAAAATCAAACCATATCAATCAATATTATCCCTAAGGTCAATTTCACCAATGGTGACACTTTAGGCCCACAACTTGGAAGCTCTTTTGAAGTAAGGTAGGGACACCCTTCTAGATGTATACACTTAATTCTTTCAAGAGTGGATATCTAGGGCCCTCCTGGAATCGAAGAATGATCCAATCATCCTCTCCTAAAAAAGCTATATGTAGCTTATACTAAACCAAATATTTCTATCTCAACTCAAGGGAGTTCATATGGTGAGTAAACTTATTCATAGTACAGTGTTCATCTCCTACATTGAACCGTGTCATCAAGTAGAATATCTCAATCAAAAGGTGGGTAAAACTACTTTAAATATCTTACTCACTGCTCAAGGGATTGATACCTAATGAGCACACAATAAGACACTTAAGACTTTAATCTCTCATACTAGGGGAACTTTTACACAAAGGTACCTCCCCATTCTAAATGACACCACATGGTTGAAGCTAATACCAGTTAAATCTTGGATTTCACTAAAATCATTCATATAGCGACTTGAGGGAAATTCCACTTTAGGTTGCCATTGAGTTCTACTTTTGGGATTTTTCTCTTAGCTAGGACCAATGTAAAGATAATGCTTGTAAGATAAACAAATGTGAAACCCAATGTTCTTTTCATCACATAGGATCTTCAAAAGACATAAAGGGAGAGGATACACACTTAGTTTTCCAAGCATGGTGAACATGGTATACAATTCAAAGTAGTTTCTTTTTAAGCCCAAAATTTCAAGTGTGTAAAGATGGAATTTTTATTTTTAGGTACACCAATTCAAAGAATTTTTGACTTCAAGCAAGATATATCAATGCACATTTCAAAAATGATTTGTTCCATTTTATAACACCATATGAAATTTTCCTAATAACATTCATCTTAAAGAGTCAACAAATGAAACTACATTCATCTTTTAACAATGTCAAAGTGAAACCATTCGATTTTAGGAGCACTAAAATAAAATGTGAGATTTTCTTTACTTAGTTTTAAGAACCAAATGAAATATGATATTTCCCTTGTTCATTTTTAAAAGCACCAAAGTTAAATGTGATATTTTTCTTTTTCAATTTTAAGCACCAAAGAAAAATATGAGATTTTCCTTGTTCATTTTTAGAAGTACCAGTTGAAATTTGAGTTACTTTTCCATTTTTAAAACACTAATTAAAATGTTTTTTAACTACAAGATGCTTTAAAATTGAAATGGCCTTGGACCATTCGCTAATCTCTGCAATCAGACTACTAGTTTTTTTTCATGAAAAAATGTGCCATAATCTTGCAAGGGCTACACTAACAATGTAAGAACCTCCCAAACATAACAATCAATCAAATGTTAGTGTTAGGAAAAATTAAAATATTTGAAGAAAACTTGTAGATTGAATGAGGTTAGAAAATGGAACAATAGTGAATCTATGTAGGACAGTATCAAGCTTTCTACCTAGAACAATAACAACCAAGTTTTGCAATAGTGGTCAAGAAAAGTACAACCATGGACTAGTTAAAGACAATACCAACCATGTCAAATTCAACTATGTTAGAAACCTACAAATGCAAAGAAAAAAATAGTGATTAAAAAATAAATATTGTGCCCATTTAGTACAATAATGATTGAAAAATGTACAATCATAGTAAAATAATGAAAACAAGCACATGAGAATTTTATAACTTCTATGTTTCAATTATCAATAGCATTTCTTGCAAACAAAATTAGGGTTCCAGAACTTGTAACTTCTCACAAAACTTGCCAAAATATTAGTGTTAAGGACATATGTCCCACTAGGAATGCCAAATGATATAAGGGTGAAAAGTACCATAAGGAAAATAGAAAAATGAATCAATCCAAATCAATTCAAACAAGATAAAATTCCAAATCCATACTCATAAAATATGAAATGTAAAGTCATGAATCCAAACAAATAAGAAACCAAGAAGCTTAAATGAATTCCAAATTGTGAGATGAGGATTGTCAGGGTGGGTTGATTACGCTTCATCCATGATGGATCAAAGTACAATTTATCCACTAAACTTCAATCTACCCAACAAGATCATTCACATTGAAACCAAAACTTACAAACTACAAAAAATAGTTAAATTCCTACTCTAACCCATTTGAAACTTATCCTATTTTGGAATTGGTGTTGTGTTGATGTGGAACGATGACCCTTTCCCAATCCCATGATTAGTGAGCCTATTTCAATCAATTCTAAGGAAGAGAATCGATGAAACCATTGATAAATGGATGAAAACCTAATTTATGCTAAATTAAACATGATGCAAGCTAAATTAACATGATTTTATGTTAAAAATGAACTAATTATGTAGTTTCTAAGATAATTTAAGCTAATTACAAGCTAAAAGATGGAAACCCTAATTCATATACAAACTAATATGGATGGATGGAAGCCATTAATGGATGTTGTAAGCTATTATGCAATTAGAAATAAACTAAAACAAGATAAAAGTGAGTAAATTGTGAGTGTGGATTCAAGTGAATTCAAGAACATAAGTTTTAAATTGAAAGATGGATCCATTTGTCTCCAAAGAGTGTTATATTTATTGGTGAACAAATGAGAAATCGAGGGTTGAGATTGAGAAAGATGATCAACGGTCTAGGATGGAGGAAAGAAGAGGCATGGATCATGGATTCTTATCAACATATAAGAATGTGAGATGAAAATCAATCAAGGGATCACATTTGCTTCAAACAAACACACTTTTGACTTGCTCACATAGGTCAAAGGTAACTTGCTTAAAAGATTAAAGGTTGAAACTTGCATTAGAAGATAAGTGAAAATGTCCCTTTTTCAAATGATGGAGGAATAAGAATATTCCTTGGAATATTCATTTGGGTGAGGATAAAAGGCATTTGAAAAATTAAAAGAAATTCTTAATTGTGCAAAAAAGGGATAAGGAATATTCTATGGGAATATTCCCCTCTTAGAGGAAAATTAGTTTAATTGCTAATTAAACAAGGATTAATCATTCAATTAGAGGATTTGGAGGAATTAAAGTGATATTTATTAAATTAAATAATTTAATAAATGGGGGGGAGAGATGAAATGATATTTAATTAAATAACTTAGGGTTATTTAATTAAATAAGATGACTTAGGGAATTAAATGAAATTTTTTGATTTATTTAATTTAATAGGATGAAGTGTTAGCATGAAAAGGGCGAATTAACCCGATTTTGATGAATTGGGTTAATGAACGAAAATGATGCCATTAATTAAATTAACTAGGTTAATTCAATTAATTAAGGGAAAAGAGGATGGGTTTAAAGAGGGGATGTTGTTAATAAACCTGTTTCAAGTGTATGATATCATTCGGGACATTTTTTAGTGTCAACAAAAACAAAACAAGTCCTACTATACCATGTAAAAGTTGTATTCATATTGATGTTATATTGCATTTGAATCAATACAAAGCCTACATTTGATGTTGCAAAAAGATTCAAAGTGTGTTAATGGTGATCAAAGATGTGTGTAAAATATCTCAAGAATTTGAATGTTGACTCTTCATGGCTTCATTGCATAAACTCTTTAGATTCTTTGATCGATTTTAAGAATGTGTGTGAACCCCAATCCAAATACCTGCAAAACAAAGAGAATAAACACCCAAAATTAGATATTGCAAGCATGAACAAGGATTCCCCATGAAATCCATTTAAAAACTTCAAATTATGAAAGAAAATAATGAAGAACACAATAAAAGGAGAAAATATAGATTCAATCCTAATTAAAATAGCAAACACATAATCCCATGGCAGGATTGGTGCCAATTTGATGTGAAAATTGGCCCTTTCCCAATTCCTAAGATGCAAGTTTGATATGTTGATGATGATTGATCCACTTTGCTAATGAAGGATGAGAGCTCCAAGCCAAAAATCTGCAAAAACCTAGCTAAGAACTCAATGGTGATGGATGAAAATGGCTAAATATTTTAGCATCATAACTTTGCATAATTTGTGGATGATCAAATGAGGATATGAGGTATTTATTTATAGAATGCCAAGATGGATGAATGTCCAAATTTGAGCAATGTGGGACTAAAATTCATCCAATGGAATGATGCCACTTTTCAAGCTATGAGTGGATGGAGGATGTGCAAGATTTGGGGATTGTGCCAATAAATGCTTATTTTTTGAATTTCAAATTTGTTGAAATGACTTGTAAGAGGGAAGGGAAAATGAAATAAATGCCACTTGGCTCAAGGCAAAGGACATGTAAGATGAAGTTATTGCCTTGTTGGATGTACATGTTGACTTGGAATTTTTGAATTCAAATTTGGAGAATATTCCAAAAGATGCCTTGTGAGGAAAATAGAGATTTAATAAATGAATTAAATCTATTTTCATGTGCAACTTGAAAAATCAAGAGGATGGGACATGAGATGAGATTAAATTAATCAAGAGTTAATTAATTTAATGAGAGATTAAATGATGTGACCTATTTGACTCAAATTTATGGATTTATTTAAATCAAATAAGAGAGGAATATGATAAGAGATTAATTAAATAAGGATTTTGATTTATTTAATTAAAAGAGATGGTGTTAGATTAAATCAAATAAGGTTTTAATTTATTTAATTTAATGGATAGACTTTAGATATTTAATCAAATAAAATTAATTATTTAATTAAATAGGGATAATTAGATCAGATGGATTGATTTAATTAACAAAAGATAAAGACTTAATTAAATAATTGGTTTATTTAATTAAGGGAAGAATATTGATGAATTTAATCAGATAAGGAGATTCGATTAAATGGTTAGACCGAGGGATGATTCAGGATGAAACAATGTTAGTAGTCAAGATCAGATGCATAATGCCAATCGGTATATTTTACGTTTCTACATTTTGCCCCTCTTTGAAGTAATGCACTTGTTGCGTTGGTTCAAAGAATAAACGATCTCAATCGAAGCCAAAAAAAATTGCTAATTAAAATATTGCCCCACTAGTGCCTAGCAAAAGAAAACATGCCATTACAATGCCCCCTCGAGAGATTAGACGAAAATTTTGATTTTTGGGTGATCTTGCAAAAAAAGAGGACAAAGTTTTTGAAAGGTTCGAGAAGGATCCAGGAGGCCAAAAATGTGTATAAATGCAATAAAATGGTGTAAAGCAAGCCTCAACTAGACAAAAACAGGTTTGGGGGTCCAAAACCCTAGCAGGACAGCCAATAAGGGTGAAAAAACCCTAATTTTTAGGCTTAAAAGGGGCCTGAGGGGTCACTTTCAAGTCACTTTCACACACCTCCAATAGTAAATTTGAGATTCAAGCTTTGACCTCCTGACGGTATGGTGTAACGACAGCTTCCCCTGCATATTTCTAATTGAGTTCGGACGTACCAGTGGCCACCTAGCATCAGGGCACCGGTAAGTGGTCCTTACCTAAGCTTTGTTTTTCATTTAATGCTTAATTTAATGCTTTTAAAGGTTGGTCAGTCTGCAGCAGTGCTATATAGCGTGCTCAGAAATAAAACTACGCCGCATGGTGCTAAATAGCGTCACGGCGGTGCAGTTTGGAGTTTGAAAACTCTGACGCTGAGCTTGGGGCCAGCAGGGTGGTTTGGAAAGTGCGACGTGGTAGTCCTGATTTCACCCAAAGTGAGCCACTGGATGAGAAAGTGCACCACGGTGGTGCAATTTTTCTCTTTTAAGCCCTAGCGTCAAAGTTTGATTAGAAATAAAACTACGACACCATCACAAGTTTCACTATTGGAAAGGTTTTTTGAATGCTCGATGAAGAATTTTTCAAAAAATTTAACATGGTGACCTTCCTTGATGCAGGATGCGGCGAGGGAGCTCAACTCTTGAGAGCACAGGTCGCGGGATTTGGTTGGCTATTTGTGGGACCTGAGTAACAAGGACTAGGATTGACTCTGGATTGCAGGGTTATGGTACATTGCGTACACGACACCCTTCTACACTCACTTAGGGATGCTATCAGCACTAGTCGAGAGATGGCACAGTGAGACATTTTTGTTTCATCTTCCCATTGGTGAGGCCACTGTCACCTTAGAGGACAATTGGCGTATTTAAGATTGCCAATTCACAATCGCTGGGCAATTTTTGATATGGATGAGGGGCATGAGGCTTCCTATAGAGTCCTTGCCATATGTGAGATTATTTTTTGTGAGGGGTAGATAGAGCTCGAGTGGCACAAGATCCTGGCACCTCCCTACTGTTGGGTGATTGCATCCATCATCTTGAGTCTCGTTGCCCCTGATAGACAAGATCTATACTTCAGTCCCGACTTGGGATATTGCTAGGAGTGGATGGTCTGAGAGAAGTTGGTTTGTTTTGCATGGGGGCCTATTCTTCTAGCTTCATTATACAAAGATCTCCATGAGTACATCTACATGGAGGGAAGAGCACTCGGAGCAGGGGTGACTCTTCTTCATGTCTAGGCATGGGAGCACATTGATGTGCTACGTCCACATGTTGTTTCAGTTATGATGCTGCCAGATGATCCCCTCGTGTGGCGTTATAGAGGAAGTGTGTCCTTCACACACACCAGTGAGCATAGGATCCGCTACTGGAGGAGGGTCTTGGACGAGATGCAGGTTTTCACCTGCGACCATACCTTGGTCAGCCTAGATGGGCTAACGATGTTGATCAGTTGTTCTATTGCCACCAAGACCATTTTATGCAGGGGCGAGAGCATACGATGATCAAGAGGTACCTTCCTAGGCGCGTGCAATGTCAGTTTGGGGAGCCGCAGGATCACCCCGATGATGATTGCATAGTCATCTCTGCCAACATCATGACACAGGTTTCATGGGGGTGGTATATTCCTACTTCAGAGGTGGTCGACAGTTTATAATAGTTGGTAGCTCGACCATGGGCCTATGATTAGGGCCTTGCAGATCCAGGCATGGCTCAGGCCTACAGGGATTGGTTCTGGCCTCTGCTTCGATTGACGATTCCAGGTGTAGTTCTAGATCAGCAGAGAGTCAGAGGCAGATGAGGAGGATGAGGCCAGAGGGGGGATGCCCGACAAGATCAGATGGTGGGGCCCCCAGTGTAGCCAGAGTAGGGAGATGTGCATATGCAAGACCAACAACAAGTGCCACCAAGTCCACCACCACGAGGTGAGGATCCTCCTCGGGTGCAACCGTAGGTACAACTAGCAGGACAGGCGGATGCTCAGGATGCACTGATTGTGCAGTTACAGGCTCAGGTCCAGGCCATAACAGTTGAGAGAGATCAGGTGAGGGCCGAGAGAGAGCAGCTCAAGGCCAAGAGGGATCAGGCCATACAATAGAGACAGGCTGCAAAGCTGTAGGCAGCCACTGAGCTAGGCAAGAGACAGCACCTAGAGAGCATGTCAGCCCCCTCCTCCCTGGGTACAGTGTTAGTTCGATGATACAGGGATGTCATCCGAGAGGCTGAGTACTATCAGAGGCATTATCATGAGGTCATTCCCAGAGTACTCAGAGTGGACCAGTCATAGACCAACAGAGGGTCACAGTGACAGGGGTGAGGGCAGCATCCATAGGGACAGAGCTTGATCGAGATGACATGATACTTTTTGTGCCTTATGGGCTCATTTTTGATAGCCCAATGAGCCTTTTGTACTGATTGACATACATGTATAGTGATCTGATTTATTTCCTTGTACTATGACAGTTGCATTATTGATGAAATATATATATGAGCCGATGATGATTTTGATATGATGGGATGTGTATTTGTTATTTATGCATGGATGATTTTACTTCTAAATGTTGTGTAATGATGTTTTTATGGATGTATTTATTTATAATTATATTATATAGTGATTATGACTAAAAAATATATATTATGTTAACCTATGATATGCAAATGCAATGTGCAATGATGTCTATATGATGATCTATTTTATATTGATGCAAATGATGATGTGATATGTGATATGGAATGTAATATGCAAAATGATATGGTATATACATGAAATGTTATGTGAATTATGCTTATGTATGAACAGATTATGGATGGATGTATTCTTTGCATGTGATGTAATGAATTATGCTTATATTATGCAATAAATGATTTATGATGCTATTTATGAGATGAAATAAATGATGTAATGTGATGGTTGTGATGTGATGCCAATGAGATGATTTTTTAAGATGCTTAGAATAAGAAATGTTATTATCCTAAACATATTAAATGATGATGTAATATATGTGATGCAAATAATATGATGTAATGATATGTCTATGCAAAGTGGTATGATGATGTGTATTGTAGTGTGAACGTAATGTGTGAGATGATATCATGATGTTTATGCAAGTATGTATGCGATGGATTAGCTTATAATGCTTATGTACCTATTATGTATGATTATGCAATATGTGATAATGTTAAATGGTTATGAAATGAAAATGAATTTTTATGTGGTGATTTCATATAATGCCATGCGATGTAATGTAATGGGTGAAATACAATGAAATGGATGTACCTATCTATGAAGAATGTCTATGATAACCTGTTTATATGATGGTTGAAATGCAATGCATATGTTTCCTATATGATATGTTTATGCAATATGGTAATGTTTTGTGGATGCAGGATCGATGACGATGATGATGATGATGATCAACTGTCATAGTACCTTGTTAGCGCGATGAGCAAGAAGAGAAGAATTCATTTCAACAAGATATAAGATGATGCAAAATGCAAATGATGATGATGATGACTACTTGCTGAGGAATTGGGATTTTCAAAGGGCCAAATTTTCTTATGTTTGATAATGCACGTGGTACGATGCATCAAGGTATAGAAAACCAGGATGGCATTGTACCTAGTGTGATGGAATTTGACATGACAAGTAGATAGGGGTATCTTGTTCACACCTGACATATGAAAACCTTGCTAGGATGCACCCTAGAATTTTTAGACACCTCAGACCAAAACACTGAAAGGTAAATCTTTCAATGCAATAGTCAACAAGTTGTCCAAGACCTCCCCTATGCACACCTAACAAAGCAAGTATTCACCAAGGTTATATTACAAGAACATACAACAAGCATAGCAAACAAAAGATAATGATTGTTGCCCCATTCCTATTTCTATAAATCCTTTTTTCAGATATCATCGAGAAGTCCTTGGAATGAGTGCAATAAGATAAGTCAAAAGATAAAGACAAAGTGCACAAACAAGTTGATGCTCTTCAATACTGCTAACCAAGAGAGGATTGTTTTCTAAGGATAAGAACCAAAACTTATTGCCAAAAGATAATGCCCATTGTAGGAAGGATTCATCCTAGGACATGTTAGTGGATGGTGGCACGTCATTTCGATAATCCAAAGTGTTCTAAGAGATGATTGATAGGGGACCAATTTTGGATGATGATTTGTTCGACACAAAGAGATGACCAACTTGCTTACGCACTGACTTAGACCTAAGACTTGATGTTTTGAGTTTTCACTTTTTAACCTACTAAATTTGTTTTTGATTTTCTTACCAAAGATTGAGGATGACAATTGTTTATTATGAGTGATGTTATTACGGGTGCAAGCGAGATGAGACAGATGGATTTTTCAAATTTTTGGATGTTTTTGATCTTTTTGAGATGTTTTGAGGCTGTTTTTGGTATTTTTCAAGATTTTCAAATGTTTTGATTTTTTGATTTTCCAAATGTTTTGGGATTTTCCGAGGTTTTGACTAAGAGACTAACCTAGAGACCTATCCTAGGGGCCTCGAGGGATGATCAACAGATTAGTCTTTCCTACGTTATACACATAGAGACCATGTAGTTCGACTGACAAGTTGACCAATTTACAAATGAAGATATACATGATGAAATGTCAGTTTATTGTGACAGACACCTATAAGACTAACCTAAATGTCTCGAGGGATGATCAAAGATCAACCTTGCCTACATTCAAGCTTAGAGATGATGTAGTTCGACAAGATGATCATTTTTTTTTATTTTTGATGATTTTGACATGTTTTTGGGATTTTGATGATTTTTTTAATTTTTTGTTATTTTCTGATGTTTTGATTTTTTAGGATTTTTTTTTATTTTTAGGATTTTAAGAATATACACAAATCATATTAGATGAGAACATGCCCCCAGCATGGTGCAATAGACTAATCCGATAAAGTTAGGACAAACTGACCTTGAGTATGGGCTGAGTAGTACTAGGAGGGATCATGATACAAACATAGGGCCAAGCTATGGTGCAGAAGCGAGTGGATGAATGATGGATGGAGATCTGGATGCGATGGATGATGAAAGTGTAATGGATGGATGATGCAGAACAAGCCATAAAGATCCTAGTGGATGGAAAGTGCTTATTTATGCAAGGCACCTATTTGCCAAGTTTTCACCAAGGTACTTGTCCAAAGTGCCACCGAAGTGGTTTTCATTAGAGGACGATTTTTTTCTTTACTATTTTTTATCCTTTTTTTGATTTTTTTGATTTTTTTCTTTTGGATTTTATTTTTTTTGTTGTTTATCAAGATGCCTATTTGCCAGGTTTTTACCAAAGTAACCATTTTTCAAGGACATTTTTCTAATTTTTTGGATTTGTTAGTTCTATACCTTGAAAGCTTTAGGCATAAAACTTTTTGAGATGAGAGTTATTCACGGGCTCTTGCAGAGGTTCCCTTTTGGGTGTTGATAACTGATATGCCCCTGATTTGTAGCTTGTTGTGATGATGAATGGTCCCAACCAATTAGGTTCAAACTTGCCTTTGCTGCTTGGGTTTGGGACATTCTTTTGATTCTCCTTCAATACCAGTTCTCTGACTTGGAACATCCTGCTTCTAATTTTATTATTGTAGCTCCTTTTGAGTCTATTCTGATAGACTTGCAAATGATTCAAAGCATCCATACGTTGCTCATCCAGTAGCTCTAGCTCATTTAATCTTGATACCTGATACTCTTCATCCATGATGAGGTTTTGCAGTGATATCCTGAGGGATGGGAGCTCGATCTCTATTGGGAGTACTACTTTTGATCCGTAGACCAGGGAGAAAGGGGTGGCTCTGGTGGGTGTGCAGCTACTAGTTCAATAGGCCCAAAGGGCGAGATTAAGCTGTAAATGCCAGTCACGACCTGTGTCATTTACTATTTTCTTGAGGATTTTTAGAATGGTTTTGTTTGTAGCTTCTGCTTGGCCATTGCCTTGGGGATAGTATGGGGTGGAGAAGTGATGTTGGAGTTTGAATTTCTCGCATAAGTCACAGACCTCCTGATTTTTGAATGTTGTCCCATTATCTGAGATAATGGCTTATGGAACACCATAGCAGAAAATGAGATAGTTCAGGATGAACTTTGAAATCTACTTCCCAGTTTTGTACGTCATGGGTATGGCCTCCACCCACTTAGTAAAGTACTCCATTGTAGTTATGATGAATTTGTGGCCGTTAGATGAAGTGGGCATGATTTTTCCAATGAGATCAAGTCCCCACTACGAAAAGGGCCATGGTGTGACAATAGGATGAAGCTCTTGAGCCGGAGTATGGATGAGGTCCCCATGCTGCTGACATTGTAGACACCTTCTGGCATGATCATGTGCTTCTCTTTCCATTGTGGGCCAATAATACCCCATCCTCAACAGTGTTTTGGCTATGGTCATTCCACTCGAGTGCGAACCACAGATACCATTATGTAGTTTAGTTAGAGTGGTTAATGCATGCTCAGCATTTAAGCAGTGTAGTAGGGTTCCTTCTATGCTCCTACAATATAAGGTATCTCCTAGGATGAAAAATATGGATGCCTTTCTGACAAAGGTTCGTTTTAGGTTTGAGGGTAGGTCGGCAGGTATGACTCCTATATGAAGGTATGTGTAAATATCATGATAGCAAGGATCACCGAGACCAACGATTTCGCACATATATTCTAATTCCGGTAACTCAAATACAAGCACGAGAAGCTGCTCAATCAAGAATTTATATTTTGGAACATAGTTGGGGATGTCTAATAGGGACCCAATGGTTTCCATGGCGTCTGCTGCTCTATTGTTGGCTCTAGGTATCTGCTCAAATGTAATCTCGATGAATGATTCTTTGAGAGCCTCCACCAATTTCTTGTATGGAATGAGCTTGTCGTCCTTGGTCTGGTATTCATCGTTCACTTGATTTACAATCAATTAAGAGTCTATGTATACTTTTAAAGCTATGATGTTCCACTACACTACTATTCTGAGTCCTATGGTCAAAGCCTCATATTCCACAATGTTATTGGTGTAGGGAAATGCTAGTTTGTAGGACCTTGGTATGCAATCCCCTTGTGGTGTGATAAAGAAAACACCAGCTCATGATCCATGTTGCGTGTATGAGCCATTGAAGTACAATTTAGAGTGGTTAGCTAAATTGAGATTGAAAATGGATTCATCTGGAAACTCTAAGACAAGAGGGTTCTCAGAATAGATTGGTACTTCTACCAGTTGGTTTGCGATGACTTGGCCCTTGATTGCTTTCTTCTCTACGTACTCAATGTCGTATTTTGATAGTATCATCACCCACTTTGCCATTCTTCCTGTGAGCATTGCCTTTGTAGTAGATACTTGAGAGGGTTGATTTTGGTGATGAGTTTTATTTTATGTGCCAACATGTAATGTCTAATTTTTTTTTATGCAAACACTACTGTGAGACATGCTTTCTCGATGAATGAATAGTTTATCTCATGCCCAATTATTGTTCTGCTGATGTAATAGATAAACCTTTCCATTCCATTTTCATCATGCTGAGCTAGGAGAGCTCCAAGGGCTACTGTTGTTGCTGATATGTATAAGATCAATGGTTTCTTTGGGATGGGTGGCATTAAGATTGGTGGTGTTAGTATATATTCCTTGATTTTGTTGAATGCATCTTCACACTTGTTATCCCATTTGTACACTACTCCCTTGTAGAGTAGGTGAGAATATGGGTTATGTTTGTCTGCTAGTTGTGCTATGAATCTTCTAATGGATTGGATTCTGTCTTAGAGACCTCTCAATTGTTTAATGTTTTTGGTGCTTCCATCTCGAGGATTTCTTTTACCTTTGTTGGATCTACTTCGATACCCCTCATCGAAACTATATATCCTAGGAGCTTTCCTAATTGCACGCTGAAGATTCACTTCTTTGGGTTTAATCTAACCTTGTATTCCTCCAGTCTGTCAAAGATGGCACTTACAGTTGCTATGTGATCTTTTCTTTTTTTGGACTTAGCTAGAATGCCATCAACATAGTCTTCAATCGTCTTATGGATCATGTCATGGAATATCAATGTCATAGCCCTTTGATATGTTGCTCCTGCATTCTTTAAGATGAATGGCATCATGTTCCAATAGTATGTCCCCCATGGACAAGTGAAAGTTGTTTTTATGTTGGTCCTCTTTAGCTATCATGATCTGATTGTACCCTGAGAATCTGTCCATTAGTGACAACATTTCATGTCTAGCTGTCATATCTACTATCATGTCGATGTTGGGAAGCAAGAATTCATCTTTTGGAAATGCCTTGCTCAAGTCCATGAAGTCTATGCAAATTATGATGTTCCCATCGGGTTTTGAAATAGGTACCAAATTTGACACCCATTCTGGATAATCTATTGGTCGGATGAATCCTGCATCTAATAGATTTTTTAGCTCCATTTTCACTAATAGGGTGATCTAAGGGTGCATTTTTTGAAGCTTTTGTTTAACAGGCTTTGCTTCTAGATACACCACTAAGTGATGGACCACCATCTTTGGATCAAGCCCTGGCATGTCAACATAACTCCATGTGAAGTTTATTTTTCTTTCCCTTAGGAATGCTGCTAAGAGCTCTTTCTCTTCTGATAGTAGTGACTCCATGTAGAATGTGATATGTGGGGTCTCCTCTATTCCTAGGTGACCAAATTGCATTTTTCTGCCAAGACTGCTAAATTTTCCTAATGAATAGCTCTTAAAGGAAGATTGAATCCCCCATCCTTGAGCACCTCAGAGAGGTTTTCACTATTGGATGCATCCTTTCTTTTTACTTTTTTTTGGTTAGAGAGTGCCACAATGTGGTTTTCACTCAAGGAATTGGATATTATTCTTAATTTCTCACTTTTGCGACTACATGATTTAATCCTTTCCCCATAATAGGCGTGTGTGTCCAACTCCATTATAAACCCTACTTTGTGATTCCAATCTAGAATGTTATCTCGCATTTCCATGAATTCTGAGAGTGCCTCATCATTTTTGAATGTATCAAGAACTGGTGGTCCTCGTTGGTCATAGTCGATGAGTTGGGGATATACTAGGCGAATGTCATGAATTTGGTGGTCTAATTCAAAAGATATGGTGCTAATCATGCAAAGAGTGGTATCCTCTGATAGCCTAGGTAAGTTGGATGTGGGGTCCTCGTCATCGCTACTACTACAGACATCGGTTATATCAAATGTAAAGTTATCTATGACACGACTTGTAGATACGGGTAGGCGTAATTATGTTGCAGTTGGCTGAGGAGGATTATTAACCATTCTAATTGGAGGACTTTGGCCACGTATGGTTATACTCGGAGGGGTACATCCAAGGCCAATATTTGTTATCGGTCGTGTCTCTGGCATGATAAGTGTTATAAGCCCATTGTCATTTTGTCCCAGTCTTTGATTTCTATCATAGCCCATTGCGAGCATCATTTGTAGACCCTTGCTTCTGTCATCCATTGGTAAGTCTGGTACTGGTCTTTCATCTTGATATAGCATATATGATGGATCTGTCTCAATAACCTCTTGGCCAAGGTCTCCCCAGCTTGTGAATTGAGGATAGTCTTTAGGAGATGTTTGCGATGTGGAAGCCTCATTTATTTGCAAGATTCCCCATGATCTAGGAGATTGTGGTAACTCTCCTACCACAAAGAATTATTAGGGAACCTATAGTTTCCATATCCATTATCTTGGATAATGAGCTTGATGTCAGAGATGGTGAGAATGGCGGGAGTGGGAGGTGTCTCTGTCATAGAAGTGGATGCAAGAGTGGCAAGATCAATGTATGGTGTGGATGCGCCCTCATCATTTTTTGGTACTTGGGGGATTTTGTAATACTTTGCTTCAATAATTTTGTAATATGTGAAAGGTTTGGGATCTCCATGGATGGTCACTTCTTGTCCTTTATGTGTAAATTTCACACATTGGTGGAAAGTGGACGCTACTGCTTTCATCGCATGAATCCATGGGTGTCCTAGGAGGATTTTATATGGAAATTCAATGTCCAAGACCTGACAAGTGGTTTCCATGAGAGTCGAACCTGCTTGAATAGGGAGTTTGATCGTGCCTTGAGACACTGTTTCTTGATCTTCATATGCTCTTATCGTGATACCCTTTCCTTTGTCGATATAATCTTCTGATATCTTCAATTGCTTGATAAGGCTGAGAGAACAAATGTTCAAACATGTACCTCTATCTACAAAGACCCTTTTGACTTTGCTCTTATGTACTATGGCTTCCAAGTGAAGTGCACAGTTGTGAGATGGTTGAGCGGGGAAATCCTGGTTAGAGAATGTAAGAAGATTAGGCATAATGATATTTTTGACCATAGCTTGGAATTGTTCTGCATCAAGATCTACAGGGACAGTAGATGAAGCCAATGCTTCTTCTAGGATTTTCTTATGGGCTGATGAGATTTTTAACAACTCCATGATGGAGATTTGCATGGGTGTTCTCTTGAGCTGATCTAGGACATTGTAGCCATTAGGGACAAATCTAGATGTAGGGACTTTGTTTGGCTGGGATGATCCTATGATGGTAACTTTTCTGCCTCTTGTGGTGACTCCACAATCTTCGGCATGGGAACCTTTGATGGTGATGACCATGCAACTTTCATCTAGGGAGGTGACAATTGTTTCATACACATGATTTACGTTTGAGTAAGTGCCTTTCCCTTTATCATTGTTATTGCCTTTGTTGCCATGATTCAGCATCAGATTCGTATATATCTTAAGATCCCGATTTCCTATAGGTTGTTCCATGTTTATAATTCTTTTATTGATGAGATCTTGAATGATGTTTTTCAATCTCATGCAACTGTTTGTGGTATGGCCTTTCATTTTATGGAATTTTCAAAGTTTATTCTCATTATACAAAGGAGGTTTTACATCCGGTTCTTGGTAATTCTCAAAGGTAGGAGCCTTGATGAGTTTTTCATCTATCAACTTTTTTCATGATGACTTCGAGTAGCTCCCCAAAAGTAGTGTATTTTTGTTTGGGATAACTCTTGTTGCATTGTGGTGGTCCCCTTTGATCACTAAGATTGTTGATTTTTGGATTATTGTTCGGTTATTGTATTGCATGATGATTATTTTGGTGTTGGATTTGGATTTGTGGTGCGGGTGTATTTTGGTGAGGAGCACTAATGACCACCTTGGCATCGACAAAACCATCATTAGTAATGTTTTTGTTCCTTGCCCATGTGCGAGGTTTATTATTGTAATTGGATGGTGGGTAGTTGTTTTGTTGTTTGGGGTATGAAGTTGATCCTACAGGTTGTGTCATGAGGGATCATTCGATACTGAGTGCCTTGGGGATCAACTGATCATATGTGTTGATGCCCTGAACCTTGAGATGAAATGCCAAGAGGCCGTCAAGGTTGGCGATGATGGTGAAAAATTGTTGTTCTTCGGGCATGGTCCACTTAGTCCAATTGGCCTTGGATCACCATTGTTGTAGGAATGAAGCGAAAGATTCACCCTTTCCTTGTTTCAGAGTTGAGAGTTCTTCTAGACTAACATCCATTGCAATGTTGCATGCGTAGTTCTTAATGAATGTGTCTATAATTTCTTGAAATGTTGTAATGCCTGAAGGTAGACAAGAGAACCATTCCATAGCATGGCTAGACAAACTCCTAGGGAATAGCTGCATTAGATAAGTATCGTCGTATGCAACTTCCATGCAATGAAACTAGAATTCCCTGATGTGATCTTTAGGGTTTCCCGTCCCTCAATATTTGTCAAATTTGGGGATCTCAAATCCCTTGGGGAATGGTTTCATTACAAGGCTCATATCAAATGGATATGGACACAAGTTACTTTGTGTCTTTGTTGTTCGCCCTGATTGAAGATCAAGCACTTGTTGCGAGAGAAACCTGATTTGTGTCGTCACATCATTTGCAAATCAAGGGGTGGGATAAAAGTGTTTTGGGGTGTTTCAATCATGGGTTGGATGGGTGGGTTGGTCAATGTATTGTTTGATGGTATCTCTATGTTCTGTCAAGCTAGGTAGGCTTCCACCTATTGATGTATGAACAATGCCTATTGTTGATCTTGTTGTTTCACTAAGATTTGTCCTTGCTATTGTGCTTGTTGTTCCAACAACGCTTGTTGTTGGGCTGCCAATTTGGTTGCTTCTTGTTTCTCTTGATATTGCTTTATTGCTTGCTAATATGCTTGCAATTGCACTATTTTTCTTTGTGCAAGAAGTTGTTCTTGTGCTCGTGCTTGCTATGCTTGATATTGGGCATTTTCTTGAGCTTGAGCTTGTTCTTGCGCTGCTTGTGCTTGGGCTTGTGCTTGTGCTACTTTTTGTTGTAATAGAATTTGTGGTTGAGCCTCCTTTTGTGCTTGCAATGCTTGCGTGGCTTGAGTGGCTTGTTGTTGTTGTTGTTGCAATAACGCTTGGGCTTGTTGCGCTTATAATGCTGCTTGGGCTACTTGGGAAGCATGTTGAGCAGCTAGTTGTATGGATTTTTTTTTTTCACTTGTTGGTATCCCCTTTGAAAAGTTGCTTGCAATGTCGTGTTGATTTCGCTTGATGTGGTGGAAGTTGGTGGTGGTGGATTCAGAATGGCGTTTGTGGTGGTGGTGAATGGTGATGTCATGTTAATGATTTGAGTGGTAGATGGTGTTGTTGATGTAGTGGTTAGTCCTTGGGAGACCATGCTTTGCAATGTTAAGGGGGGGTTTCATGATGTTGCGATTGCTTGTGCATTTGTCGTCTGTTGTTGTGATATCGATGACAATTTTTGAGTGTTTGGCATAATGCTTTGATTGATGCTTGGGATGTTGGTTTGATTGATACTTGGTAGAGGGGAAATCCCTAAACCATGGAGTGGTGTGGATGATGATGGAAATGGTGGAAGAGGTGGAAATGTGAGGGGTGCAAGTTCTTGTGAAAATGTTGTGGTGTCAAAAATGCCCCCTGGTCCAAACATATCTCCCTCCTCCTACGAATTTGTGAGAGAATTTTGAGGTGTTGCATGAAAAAATGATGATGATGGATCATGATGGAAAGTGAGAGGAACATTCTTATGTAATGGGTTTTCAAGTATGTTTTGTTCCAATGTGGTATTTTTATCCAAGTTTTTATTATTAACAAGGGGGTGTGTTTGAATAGCATTGAGAAATGCATTTCCCTTATTAACATTGGGTTGGGTTGGAGCAAATGATGTCGTGATTTGCGAAATGTTTTGGGTGATGTTTTGGGATGGAGGTGTAGATGAGATGGGAATGGTGGATGAGATTGGTGGAAAAGATGTCTCCATTATGGTACTCACGTTGAAATCCGAAGGTAATTTGGCCCCTTGTTTTGCTAATTCAAGCATGTATAATGAAGGGTTACGCCTCATCATGATATTGATGATTTTATGGTTCTCCAACTTTTGGAGCATTTCAGTTATTTCTTCATGAGACATCCCAAAGGTAAGATCCTCTCCTTGGGTTTCCTCTTGTGGATTTTGTGATGATGAGATGGTCAAAGGATTGATTGATTCGACAAGATTCATTTCATTGTTTGTTTGGCTAAGATCACTTGAAGCAGGTGTTTCTTTGTTGGCTTCCATGCTCTTCTTGTATTGAGATCTATTTTGAACCATAAAACAAGGATCAATATTCAAGAATATGGGAGATGAAATCTCTTAATCCTTCGGATTGATCTTTACTTTATGTCCAAAGTAGAAAATTTTAGGATATCTTATGGATCAAGAGGTGTGATATGATGATGATGTAAGGGATGGATGATGCGAATGTTTTGATATTTTGAAAAATCTTGAAGGAAATGCTAGGATTTTAGGACTTTCAAATATGTTTCAGATTTTGATTTTGATTTTCCTTTTGGGGTTGTCCTTGATTTTGAATGATTTTGATTGTTTTGATTTTGAACAAAAAGACCCTAAGATGTTGGATGATTATCTAAGGGTAGATTTGATCAAAGGATGATAATTTGAATATGTGTGGGGAGAAGGATGCATCTACCCACACCTATTCAAACAAGATGATAGTTTCACTAAGCATATGAAGAAGGATTCATCTACATATACTAAGCTAAACAAGATGATTTTGATAAATTTGACTAAGCATATGCAAAAGGATGCATCTACACATACCTAGCCAAAAGTATATTTTGATAAAGTTTTCAGGGATTTAGTCTCAAGGATTTGATGATTTTTTATTTTTCCAAAAAGCCTAGCATTAAGGATGACTTCAAGATTTTCCAAAAGGTGATGATGAGATGATATTTGTATTGATGTTTTGAAGTATGGATGAGGAAAGATTTTGATTTCCGTTTGATCCTAAGATGACCCTAAAAAAGACACTTTGTTTGCCTAGACCTAGGTATTGAAGAACATGTAAATGCTTCGTAGAGACCTTTATAACCAAAGAATGATTCAATTTGGACATACATTTTCGGATTTCCAACCAATGATTTTCGTTTTGGGATTTTGAACTTTGTGAGGCTTCAACACACATGAGAATTCATTTTTCTTAGCTTTGCTTATTGGCTTTATTTTACCAAAAACACTTTCTTTGATTAAGTTTTCAAACTAAGATGCCCAATGTCTTAATTTCCTCAAACCCCACAAGATATGTTTATGTGGGAATTCGATGAACTCAAGGCAAAGGTTTTACCTATTGTTTACTTGAGTAGACAAATCAAGATGTAACCCAATGTTTAGAAACATCTAAGGATGTGAATCCCAAGGAAAAGCAATAACATATGGATCAAGTCAATTGTATTTATCTGCAAATGGGTTTGAAATTTGGATGATGATGTTAAGTGCTTGTTTTCAAGATGTTTTCGATCAAGTAATGCATTTTGTAACCCAAGAATAAGTACAAACCTATGGATGTGTAAGACAATATTTGTTGGATTCCCACTTGGACAAGTCTAGCTACGCTTATCTTTAGCGAATGGTTAGATGCTTGACCCCACTAGCTCCCCTCCATGGCTCATTAACATCAATCGAGGCAGCCAAGCATCAACACCCATGAAACTACCACGACATGCTTTCCATTTCTACTAAAAGACCATAAAAGTGTGGCGTGGCTTCAGAACGGCCATTCTTGCACCAACAAATAGATTAAATGATTTTGGAAAATTCTAGCACATGGGTTTTAATAAGGACTTTGCATTTGTGGAGATTGACCCATACGACAAGAGTCCCCTTTCGGATCCATCTTGTCAAAATCAACCACGTGATATTGGCGTTTACTCCAATACCCACATTTATATCTCGGTTGGAAATACTCTTGGATTTAGAGTGTTACTAGTTGATTCGTTCCTTTGGGTGAGTACTTTCTCCCCAAGATAGGCCCTCTAGGATAAACAAAAGTGAATAAAGAACAATATTCGTAACTCGATCAATCTTTGTTGGCAACAAAGAGAGAGAATATACGCAATAATTCCACCACTCACACTCGCACAAGATTTTGTTCAATTTTTAAACCCAAATTGAAGTGTGGAGGTGATTGCTTTGTCTCAACCTAAAATCACAAGAAAGGCCTTTTGATTCTCAAGACCTCTATAAAGCGCGAGAGAAGCACATACGTCCTTTTTCAATGATGTTAGTTCAAGTAAGCCTTCACAAAAACAAAGTTGCACTTGTTCTTTTTAAATCCACAAAGCAAAATGTGAGTTCTGTTTAATCACCAAAAGACAAGTGAGAGACATTTTGTTCAATTTGTTAATAAAAGAAACAAACTCTAGTATGTTGTGATCCTAATGTTCATTTTAGCCTTTTGTAAGAAATGGAAAGATTCTTTTTAAACTCAAATGAAATTAGTGTCCTAAGGAAGAAGTGATAAAAATTTATTAAAAAGTGTTAAACAAACACTAAAGTGTTTAGAAACACTTTGATTTGATGAAATATCATCATCATGTTTCTCCTTCCTTCGTTTTCAATTTCCAACCTACAAGGGAGAAAACCAGTCAGATTGTGGAAAATACAGAGACTAAAAGGCAGAAAACAAAAGAAAAATTAATCATTAATCAAAAAGCACGTGCTTAAATTTCATTTCCACATTTTACTCCCTGCTAGCGGCGCAACCCGTGACTGTGTCAAAGTTTGATTTCTCAGTGGTGCCCTCACAACGCCGCTTACTAGTTAGCGTCGCTTTGTGTCGAGACAATGAGCTCAACTGCATCGCAATTTTGTCCAGCCTCGTAATTTGATATTTTTGAAAATTTTATGTGAGTCAAACAGTCAAGCGGCGGAGTTTAGAATTTAAATTTTTGGGCGGGAAGAGTCCAGCGTCGCACTTTGAATTTCCCGCAGTGCTATATAGCAACGTTGAAGAGTCAGCGGTGCCAAAATAGCGATGCTGAGCTCTCAACTTTGAAATTTTCTATGTATAAGAAAAAACACGGAAATTTTAGGAAAAAGTGATTAAAGATGAGGTGTTGCCCTCCTTCTAGTACCAAATGTGTGAACCCCAATCCAAATACCTACAAAACAAAGAGAATAAACACTCTAAGTTATATATTGCAAGCATAAACAAGGATTCCCCATGAAATCCATTTACAAACTTCAAATTAGGAAAGAAAATAATGAAGAACGCAATAAAATGAGAAAATATAGATTCAATCCTAATTAAAATAGCAAACACATAATCCCATGGGGGAATTGGTGCCAATTTGATGTGAAAATTGGCCCTTTCCCAATTCCTAAGATGCAAGTTTGATATGTTGATGATGATTGATCCGCTTTGTTGATGAAGGATAAGAGCTCCAAGCCAAAATCTGCAAAAACCTAGCTAAGAACTCAATGGTGATGGATGAAAATGGCTAAATATTTTAGCATCATAACTTTGCATAATTTGTGGATGACCACATGAGGATATGAGGTATTTATTTATAGAATGCCAAGATGGATGAATATCCGAATTTGAGCAATGTGGGACTAACATTCATCCAATGGCATGATGCCACTTGTAAAACTATGGGTGGATGGAGGATGTGCAAGATTTGGGGATTGTGCCAATAAATGCTTATTTTTGAAGTTCAAATTTGTTGAAATGACTTGTAAGAGGGAAGGGAAAATGCAATAAATGCCACTTGGCTCAAGGCAAAGGACATGTAAGATGAAGTTATTGCCTTGTTGGATGTACATGTTGACTTGGAATTTTTGAGTTCAAATTTGGAGAATATTCCAAAAGATGCCTTGTGAGGAAAATAGAGATTTAATAAATGAATTAAATCTATTTTCACATGCAACTTGAAAAATCTAGAGGATGGGACATGAGATGATATTAAATTAATCAAGGGTTAATTAATTTAATGAGAGATTAAACATGATGTGACCTATTTGACTCAAATTTATGGATTTATTTAAATCAAATAAGAGAGGAATATGATAAGAGATTAATTAAATAAGGTTTTTGATTTATTTAATTAAAAGAGATGGTGTTAGATTAAATCAAATAAGGTTTTAATTTATTTAATTTAATGGATAGACTTTAGAGATTTAATCAAATAAAATTAATTATTTAATTAAATAGGGATAATTAGATCAAATGGGTTGATTTAATTAACAAAAGATAGAGAATTAAATAACTGGTTTATTTAATTAAGGGAAGAATATTGATGAATTTAATCAGATAAGGAGATTTGGTTAAATGGTTAGACCGAGGGATGATTCAGGATGAAACAATGTTAGTAGTCAGGACCAGATGCATAATGTCAATCGGTATATTTTACGTGTCTACAGAATGAAAAGGGTTTTTATATATATTTCATTTTTTGAGATGAACGATCAAGATTTTCTAGTAATATATCATGTTGAATGGTTAAGAACCATTGAGAGGAAATATATTAGAATGATTAGTGTGATTAAACTGGATTGATTGGGGGGATTGAAGAAATCAGGTTGAGTGGTTAGTGGAATTGAGGAATAGATTGAGTGGTTAGTGGGATTGAAGAATAGATGAGTAAGTAAACTGATTAGAGTGAGAAATCAGTGGTAATAATTTGCTCAATCACAAAAGGGGTGAGGATAATTAATTAATAGAATAATTAATTAAAGTTGAGATGAGTGTGCAAGTCATGTTTAACTTTAACAAATAAAGTTTTATTTGTTTGCTGACTATGTTGGATGATGTCGAATAATTGATTTAATTCTGCAAGTTTAGAGAGGGGAAATTGACTTAATTAAATTATTAAATGATAAAAATTTAATTTATTTAGGCGAATAAGGTATAGTAGTGATATAATTAAATAGTTTATGTTTATTTAATTAATTAAGAGGAATAAAGTTAGATTGGGTGAGCAAATAGTGAATTAATTAAATAATTAAAGATTATTCAATTAATAGAGAAAAATAGGCTATAATCATGTAAATGATGTGAAATGCAATTATATTAATTGTAATGATGTCGATAATGAAAAAATGTCATTTAGGATGTGTGATATGTGTTAGGTCATTTTTACATGTCTACATATATAACACTAAGAAATCAATTATTATTTTTTATAAATATTATAAATTAAAATTAGAAAAAAGGACTTCACATGCAAAAGTTATGAGAATTTGAAGTTTCAAATAGAAAGGATAAATTTCAAGTAATATTACTTATTTTTTATTAAAATTCATATAAAAGTACTTGTTTCATTGCGTAGAGCTCCAAGATAGCTTTTCAATGCTTCTAAAAGTTAAAAAATATTATTATAAATGCAAAATCTATGCTTGTTTAAATATAACTTCATTTGTAGAAAGTTGCAAGGAGGAGGGGAATGGTTAAACCCCCCAACAAACTAGCCCCTAGTTGCCAATATAAGTAGGGTTTGGTAACTATAGATTAATAGGGAATTTAGACAAATGTAAGATCCATATATTTGAAGGGTACTAAGGGCTTGAAATATCAAAATACTAGGGGAACTAGAGGAAATAAAGATCCTAATAAATATTTAATATAACCAAGACCTAAACTATTGTAATTTTTTTTTTTTAAAAGTCATTATTTTGGTATATATTCTTGTTTTGGGCTATGTATATATCTTTATACTATGAATCCTAGTTTCTTATATAATCATGTGTATGCTACCTACATATTATATAGTTTATTTATATATTTAATGTGAAGATTTCTTACTTGTGTAGTATATAGTGTGTATATATTTGATGTGAATCCTTCTTATGCAATATATACTCTACATATATATTTAATAGGTATATGCATATATGACATGGGCCTATGCATCTACATATAGAACACCCTCACTATGTATGTATTTCACAAAAAATCTATGATCCATCTATATTTCTATGAAACTCATGGAATATTATGTATATGTTTTAAGGTTGTGTGTGTTGAAACTAAGTATACTAATATGCATATATTTAAAATAAAATTCAATGAAAGTTTTCTCCTAGTTTTTTGGTCTATAATACAACCCATTCATGTGATATTATTTGGTCATATGGATTCTATATTATTGTACATATCTATATGCTAATTTTTTAGGCCCCTCCTCATAAAAGTGAACTTTTTTCCTATAACTAAAATAGAGTAAATTATATATGAAAAGTTATATGTTATTCTCTTTGGATGCAACTGTAGCATTTTTCACACTAATATTCTCTTGTAAAAATATACTACCAAAACTACACAAAAAGAGAGAAAAAACCTACAAAATAATATTAGTGAAAACCACTATGAAAAAATTGATCTTGAATGAGTTAGAGAAGACAATAGTCTCTGTCTAGGTCACCAAAATTTGTACTTCAAAAATGATTTGAAACCAAGTGTATTAGTAACATGATGAAATCCAAATGAAAAGTAAAATATAGAAGCGCTTGTCAAAGAAAACAAACAAGGGTAACTAAGAAAACCTCGATCTTAGAAAAAGAAAAATAGTATACCTTCATCATTAGGTTTTGGATGATATTGGATGAACCTTGTAACAATGTCAAAAGGTTGAAATAATAAGAGGGATTAGATTATTATCTCTTTAAATGTTAGTATAATATTAGCATTAAAGTGTATTATCAAATGGGAATGGAGGCCTCTCATTAAATAGAATAGAAATTCAAGATGGATTTAGTTGAGTGGAAAGCTAGGATAAAGTCTTGTAGATTGAAGTCCTAGAACTATCACAAGTCTCACAAGGGAGAGGAATATTTAAGATCAAACTAATTGATTCGATCAAGGTGTAGGAAAAAATAAGAAGAGGGAAAGTGGAATGTGAGGTGAAATTCCAATTATTCTCACACATGAGTGAGCAAGGTGGTGCATGTTGGAGATATGCTAAAACATGTGTGATAATTTTAGGTTGAGATGAGTTAAATACCAAGAGGGAGGTGTATGATTAGCATGAATCCCTATTGGAATGTCTAAACATGTGTGAGAAATGAGTGTAATAGCTTAAAATTCTCACATATGTGGGATCATGTAGTGTTTTGAGGTTGAATTCAAAGGTGCTTCCAAGATAATGTGCTCACAAATGTTTGAGAAAGGAGTGGGATGAGTTAGTATTCTTACACATGTGGGACCATATGGGATATTGACAACATATGACAATAGGAGAACAATTATTTTAAACCATGTAGATAGATTTGATGGCTAAGATTAAAAGGATTAGGATTAATGATGACATGGAATCAATTAATGGAGGAAACGCTAATGAATCATTTAATCAAGTTAATCATTTAACCAATCATGGTTTAATAAATTAGTTAATTTGATGAAATTTAAAAGGGTTAATTATCTTAAACCAACTAACTAGATAAGTTCCAATTACTTAATTTAGTTATGAACTAATATTTTTTTAATTAATTATTTTAGTAAATAAAATTTAGGGCAACAAACTATAATTTGTGAAAACTAAAGAGTAGATATTATATAATAATGTATGTTTAATTAATTTGTGAAAATTTAGCATGAAGATTTTCTTCATATTTTTCATCTAGAAGATTTGAATTTTTTGAGCCCAAAAAACATTCATACAACTAAATAAACTATATTTTATTTTTTGTTTTTGAGCTACACTAAATAATTTTTACTATGGGTGTTTGTATGTAATGGGTATTTGATGAATCTTTTGTTCATGCCACTAGCCCCTTATTGACCATAATTTTTTTGTTTCTGGTTATTCTACATAAAATATTCTTTTAATTTTGTATTCTTTTAATCTACTATAAAATTTGGCATTCAATGACTCTTATTTTATTCTCTATATCTCCTTTAAAGAGTACACTTATCTAGTGATAGTGTGATTTATCTAGTTCAACAAGATGTAGGTAGTTTATTATTTTTCTACTTTTACATTTAGAGGTTGCAAAAAAAGTTCAAACATAATATCTCTCTAACCATTATCTTCCTATTGGAAATTGGATTGCATCAAATGGTTGTCATTCATGTCAACACAATACTGAATGTATAGGATGGTTACCTTGGAAGCTATTCCCTATTGAAGATGTTTTTTATATGTGATCTAATGTGTTCATTTTTTTGTCTGGTTTCTACCATGAGACTAGCTATGATTCTGATATTCAAGATCTTGGAAGACCTAGCATATGCAATATATTATGAGAACTAGTTATGTTTTATGGATGTTTTTCCAATATAAGAAATATGTTAACCATATATGATGCTGACCTAATTGATGAATAAAATATGCATATATATATATATATGAGACTCTCTGGAAAAGATAAAGAAAAAAAGAAGAAAGAAAGTAGAAGAGCAAAGTGAGTGAACCAGGTGAAGAAGATATTATTATACATATTTTGTGTTGTCATTGATGTCACCATGTTATATGAGTTGCAACTACAAGGTTAAGTTATAGTCTATTCCAGTAGTATGAACCAATATGCAGTTATTATCCTCTAGTATTTTGGTCTGCAATCACCTGGTAATGAATATCTTTGTTTGTGGTTTAGGGAAATGGTTTTTGGATGTTGAAAGGTTGTATGTTCAGAATCTCGTGTTCATAAGTGCTTGTATGGTGAAGTTGGCATTACTCTGTTTATTGCATTTTTTCATTAGGCTTATCTCTAGCTGACCTAATGTATTGTTGATATTGTAATGGATTAAATCTTGTGTTGTAGATGTATGTGTGACATATCTTAGGTCCATGCTAACATGTTGTAGTGTGCTACAATTTGAAATGATTTTGGGAAGATTTTGTATATGCTTGAAACCGGCAGTTGACTTTTGGTGAATAAGGGTTGCATCTAATTAGGCTGACCTAATTGATGCTTGTGGATGTATCAAATATATATATTAGATAGTTTTGAGATTATTGGTGTGAAGTATGAAGTGAATGTGAAGTTTGAAAATGGTGAAGTTTGTTAAGTCAATTTACTGAGCATCAAAGGAATTGAATCAACACTTGTTAGGTGTATCTTATCAATTCATTATTTTGCTATAAGCCACTTTGTTATTGTATCTTTTGTAGGCAGTGAGCCTCCCATTTTGGATAGCAAGTCATGGCAATGAGCCACCCTTTTATAATATCTTATAACTGGTTATACTATATTGTGAACTAACCCTCGCCATGGTTTTTCCAATTTTGGGTTTTCCACATAAAAATCTTGGTGTTCATGTGTTCTATGCTTTTATGTTATGTTAATTCTCTTTCTTATCTTTACTCTTACATGCATTAGATTAATTGAATGGTATTTGTTCAATAATTTTAAGAAGATATAGATTCACCCCCCCTCTTAGTATCTTGGGTATTCAATAGTCTATACACAGTAACATCTATCAAAGAGACCAACTTTGGATACCAACATTTATCAATTGAAAGATTGTCATGATGAATTGTTTGTCATTTCTAATTCTTCCCACCTCGAGCTACCTTCATACCAATTTTCAGAGCCTCAACACCTCATTTGGTATTTTTTCAAAATCAAAACCAAATGGACTTTGCATTTTTTTTTTATTGCATTTCTAGAAGTCCACAGAGGACACTTTAACATTCAATATCTTGTGAAGGATGAGGTTTGCTGAAAAACCCTTCTGCACACCTGTTCATTTGACTTAAATGAATCAATTTAAAAAATGGAAGCTTCCTAGGAACAAATTTGATACTTCTTCAAAGTGGAAAGTTGGTGGGTTTTAATTGAGTTTGGTAGGTGTAATTTTTCAAAAAATGTTAAATAGGCAACTTGGAGCATTAGTAGTTTGCAACACTAATGAATTAATGTCAATCAATGTGACTATCATGATCTCCTATCATAACTCAACATGTTGGTACATTTTCATGGCTTTGTGGAACTGTTTGACTAGTTTTCAAGAATGGTTTTGAAGGATACTTAACCCATTTTGATCACAGTGCAAAGCATTAGAAGCAACTTCATTCACTGTTCAGATTAGAAGATATTGTCAAGGAAGAAGTGAAAATAATTTAGAAGAATGTTCAAGAAACATGAAGGGAATGGCCTCCATATCATTTTTACTCTTGATTGATGTCGGTCATCTAAGCCATTCACCATAATCCCACTTCATGAAGAACTATATAATTATACTTAAAATTGTTGCTCAACATTAAAAACTCCCCATTATAGAGAGAATCATATTCACATAGAATACATCCAAGGGAATGATGATTACTTTAACCAGAGTAATCACAATCTAACACAATCAAAAAGGCCTAAAGAGGAGTTCTCATTGAGGAATACTATGGATACATTTTTGAAGAAGCATTCCTATTTTGGTAAGAATATGTCAAGCCATTAACTCTTGTATATGGATAATTTCTTAAAAGAGTTGGAGTCAGCAATGGAAATCATTGTGTAATTCTCAGGTCAAAGTATTGAAGGAAGGAAAATAGGTTTCTACTACACAAAAACCTCTATCCAACCTTTATTCTAAACCCGTTCAAATACTTCAACGTTAGCAAAGTTAGATACAATGAATTTATCAATTGAAAATATATTAAAGAATACTATATGTATAGATGGTGGCTCTCAAAATGAGGAGAATGAAATCTATTAGGGGTTATGAAATCTAGTTAGTTGTAGGTCTTTCAAAAATCAAAGGAGGATTAGGTTGAAATTGAAAATGATGAACCTTCACAAGTTTTAGGTGAAAGGGTTATAGATGAAGAAAATCCTAATGTAATAGGATATGAAAAAAGTGATGTGCTAGGAATGAATGTTGAACACCTGGCTAGACAATAAAATATAAGTCTTGAAACTGAAGAGAAAACTTATTGAATCTCGATAATCCATAATCTATGGTAGAGAATATTGAAGAGGTTCCTATTTAAAAGGATGTAACAGATAAAGTTAAAGATGTCAAAGATGAAGTTCCTAAATAAACTAGAAAGTAGGAAAGAAGAATCATTACAGAGGTAGAACATGATGATGATGCACCTAATTGGTTAATTAGAGAATTGACTCCCCCATTGGAAGTAGAGGTGGTACCTCTAGATTTGAAATTTTTTATGCAGGAAGTGGAGATTCCTAAGCCTAGGAAAAGAGCTATAATGAAGCATGTCATATAGAAGAATGTAGATGGAGGTAGAACAATCCATATAGCTACCCCAATAGAAAATAAGAATAGACATTATATAATACCTAGGGAGTATAAGATAACAAGTATCAATGTTGGACACTCATCCTAGTCACAAGAATTATAAGAAATGAAAATGAATTTGGATACAACTATTGCTAAGGTACAAAAGAATAAATTGAAGAAAAGAGAGTTGAAAGAATGTGTAACGCCCTATCATGTGAACCCCAAAGGACAATTAAAAAAAATAATTAATGTACAATTTTATTTTATTTTAAAGCAAATCTAAACATACATGAGATGCACATTGATTCATAAGTCATAAAAATCAATTAAACAAATACATTAACATTTACGTCCCTTGGCGTACATGAGGATTCATTACAAAACTAAAATTTATACAACGACGATAAAGATATAAATCCAAAGATATAATCCAAAACAAAGTAAACATTTATGAATGTAACACATATGAGACAAAACATTAATAGGAAACCATCTGCATTTGAGTACAACAATTACAAGATTAGCTTAAAAACCATAATGATAAACTCTCTACCATCATATAGACTCAAAGGACACATCAAATAACATCTGTCATGGACCAATATCCACACAAGGTTTATCAAGATGAGATACTACATTACATTGCATTACAATGTTGAAGAGGTATAAAGATACAAAAGTGATTCCAAACATGAATGGAAACCATACAATAAGATATCATGATATAACTGAACAAATGTATACAAAGTATCATAACTGGCTCCAAGCGGGAACCAACTCTGGAGTCACCGCAAATGACATCAATCTATACTTCTCGATCCTTGACTGGGGACCCAAAGGTGTTCTTGGCATGTTCCACCTGACCACGTGAGTCCGAAGACCCACCCCTCATGCTAGGAGCTGACAAGAAAGAGACCTCAACCAAGAACATCCAAACAAGGAACCACAAGACTCAACATCATGAAAGAGTAACATGAAACCCAAGGATAGTCACAACATCAATAAACCATGACCAGAAAACATGACATCTAAACATGATGACAATAAATAACATCACACCAGTGATAAACCACTTCAGAAACATAGTAACAATAAATCAAATATCACCAATAAATCGCCATAACAACAATAAACCACTTTCGAATCATAACAACAATAGATCGCCAAAACATATAAATAGACCCCTTCCAAGAATGCCATAAGACCAACCCAATAAAGAATCTCATAGTAACAATAACTCCAAATGCAACAATCATAATAACTTGCAAAGTAAATCCAAAACAACATTCATAACACACCTCCAAAGGAAACCAAGGAAACAAAGCATAAGGGAAACTATTGGAGAGTGTCATCACATAGTCCTACATGGGTTATCCTATGAATCAACTAATCACACTTACTCAAATACACGAAAACGACATGAACACCCACCAAAAAATTACTTGAATGAGAATGACAACCAAAACGGTGGGGCACTATAGAATGAGTGGCTAGCCTAGAGAATTTTGTAAAGTCGTTAACCTAATATAATCAAGTACATATTGAATTACCTTAGAATCCAATACTTATGTCACAAGAACTGGTGGATACCACTACAACTATTTACCATAGTATGAATTTATTTGAAGAATGGATTGAGTATTGGGTAAGGAAAGGAGAAGAACTCATTACAGATGCAATTGGGAAATACAAGGAAGCACACCGTTGGTTTGGAAAATTCAAAAGATTGGAAAGAGAATGCAAATTTCACTAGGAATAGGTTAATGTTGAAAGGAAAAATGTAGGAACTCTCATGCAAATAGATTTTCAAGAATTGATAAGAGAAAATGTAATTTTTGAACAAGAAGTTCCATTATGTGAAAAATGGAAGAAACATTTAAAATGGGAAGGTGACACATTAATACAATGTATAGAAGGATTTGAAAAGGTCACTGAGAAATGAAATAAGCTACTTTATAATGATTAAGATTTTATTGAAGTGTTAGAACATCAATATTGTGATCCCTAGACACTAGGACAGGAGGGTAAAGGAGCAAAAGCTTTTGAGGAATGGATTGAGAAAATAAATATAGACCCTATTCAGTTGTTAACCTGGGAATTCATTGATGAGATTATACATTGTAGGAACACTATAGTCAAATATGAAATAGAGAAAATGTAAAGGAATACCAATAAACTCCAAATATCAAAAGATTACACCAGGATCAAGTTTAGATGGAAGGAAATACAAGGAATTTCAAAGAGCCTATGTATCAAATATTAAATGCTTTCTGAGAATATCAGCTGAAGAAAAATGAAGAAAGGATCTTGGAAGGTGAGCTCAAAGTGACATAAGGAAGTACCAGATATTGGATATTGGAAGTGTCACAATGATATTTTGTTGAAAATTATTTTTGCAGGTTGTTCCCAATCCAAGTAGATGTTTCCTACCCAATATTTTAAAGATGTCCATAGCTTTGTTTTATGTGGAGTATTGTGTATTGGAGTTTGAATGTGAAGAGTGTTGTTGTTGAAGAAGTCAAAGCATTTCCTTCATCTCAAAGATTCTGATGGCAACTCACATATTCCATGTGCTACATTTTGATTTTTTATTCCATATTCTCTTGATAAGACTTTAACTTTGAAATTTTGAGGCCTTGTTCATATAAAAGGCCATTTATTAATTTACTTTTATTTTAAGTTCAAAATTTATGGATGTCAAAAGAGCCAAAACTTCTCTAAGTTTTGTTCTTTATTCCTACTTTCTAAATCATTCCAGACTAAAACTTGTATGCACATAGAACTTAAGCAATATCAAAGCCAATTTGATAGCTACCTATCTCATGTATCTTTTGTAGCTAGTTTTGTTAGTTCAACCAAACAAGACTGTATGTTGTGTCATTTAAGGGTGCATATAGAACCTACTCAGTGTCCAAACTAAAACCCCCTTCTTTAAAATCTCGCATTGTTTTATACCTAGTTGTGAGGAAATCTAGTGAAGTATAATGCATTTTTCTTTGATTTGATTAAATCCTAGGGCATGTGTGGAGAATAACCGAGAGAAATTTTATTTTTCAGTATTTTTAATGCTTCATTTTATATTAGATGATTAAATTATCGAAAATGTTCCAAAAAATAGATGAATGAATGAAAATTTATTGAAAATATTTTGTTTTCTATGAAATTGTTGAATTCTTAAATCTAAATCTACTTTATTGATAGAATTTTTTTTTGAAATTCATGAAATATTATTGAAATTCTTTTTATTTCACGAGATTATTTTATGATTGAACTAGAAATATTGTATATGATGTTTATGATTCTTAATGAAATTGGATATGTTCTTAATGAAAATAAGAATAACCATAGACCCCTTGAGATTAACAACAATATCACATCATACCATAAAGTGAACCTAGTATGGTCAAGGTCTAACTATCAGAGACATGGAATTGAGCTAAGTCAACATTTTTCCTATAACACAGACACCCTAAGGTTTCCTTAGTTAAGTCTTTCAAGAAGATAGGCTCTTCATGGTTTTTCTGTGAGGACATTATTTGCACTGTTGCTGCGAGTGGCATGGTCATCAACACAACCCACAAAGTGAGAGATAATATTTGTGTTGAGGCAATATTTTCTACAGGACTAAAGGAAATTCTTTCTTAAAACTAGCTAAATAGCTTCTAAGACTAGGTGATCTCTTTTAACAAGCAAGCCACTTAAATGATGGTCGATAATCAAACCAAGGAAAGAAACCTATACATTAGTGCTAGTAAGATAAACTGATGTATAACCCATGGTGTGAGATACAGAAAGCAACTATAAAAACCCCTCAAAAGAGATAAGAAACTACAAGCATAGGGAACAATTGGTGTCATGGAAAAACAAAAATCCAAAAGAAGCATGTGAACTGAATCCATCATGGAAAATGATAGGTCTCTCATGATTAAAGATCGAACAAGATCATGGAGAATACTGCAATGTAAAGTAATGATTACCATGTAAGTAAACCCTAAGATGACCTAGTAACAAAAAAACCATGGGTGGAGACTTAAACAAAAAAATGGAAAATACATAAGCATTTCCTTAGGACATAATGCCTGATAACACAAACATCAAGAAAGGAAAATACCAACAAAATAAAATGATAGAATACAATGCACTAATGCAGGACATAATGCCATAAATGCAATGCCAGTAAAATTAATCACAAATGGCAATGTAAGACGTGAAGTTCTAGATGATACCTCTGTGGAAAGAGTGGTTATGTTATAATGTCACATCAAAATCTCATGAAAATCAAAGCAATGGTAGTGGGGATCGATAAAATAGCTAAGAAAGTTAGTAAGTGTTTTGGTCAAAAGATATGAAAGGGATAGTAGAAAATGCATTACATTAAAATAGTAAGTTAACTGGGTAATTCTAGAACATTATTGAAATCAAATAATGGGTCATACCTCCCACCAAAAGGTAATTCTTACCAATTAAAAAAAAGAACCTCATTCTCCACAAAATCCTCCTTCACCTCAACCTCAAATACTTGTTGAAGAAAAACCCCAACAAAAACCTCAAAAAATTTCTCAATATGCTATAGGAACTCAAGAAAATATAATGGGGAAAAATGAAAAAAAAAATTGAGGATATAATTGCAAGGTTGAAAGATCATGTAAGCTAAACCTCGCATAGAGCCACACTTTCTCAATCAATTGAATTGATGTTATCAAATTTAGATTCAATTAGAAAGTAAATAACTAGTTGGTTAGATAAGAGAAGAAAGTATAGATAATTTGATGCTGATAAATTATCCTATAAACAAGTGAAAGATGAAAAAATTACAAAATTTGACTTATGTTCCCTATTCACAAACCCTTAAAAAACCAACCTTTACACCCTTCAAGCAAGAGATTCCATATCCATTGGTTTGACCAATAAGGGATAAAGAACCATTTTTAGCAAAGGTGATGGATGGTTTTGGACTATCCTCCATTCAACAACAATGAGGTGGAATAATAATTTTTGAGGAAACTCTACTATGATTTTATCCACAATAAATCCCAAACTGTTTTTATATGTGAGACTTACAAGGTAGATGTGTAGGATTTGCATAGGATAGAGCGAGCATGCATCTTGACCCACAATGACCAATGATATGAGCACTTGCTAGACCATTATATGATCATGTGGCTATCCCTTCCATTGTGAATGAAAGTGCTAAGGTTGAGACACTACATTTGATTAGTTCCATGATGTAGAGCATTATAGAACATGCCAATCCTATAGCACAGGGTGAGGGGGGTGAGTCTTTGGGTAGTAGAGTTTGACCTCATATTTTTCAAGCATGTAAGAAACCATTTTTTTTATGACCCCACACATAGTCAGGATGCAGGTGCATAGGGTATATCTATAGATAATCAGATGGTGATGATAGATGCCCTCCTTAATGAGGCATTCAGAGTTGATAGTCAAGTAAATGTTAGCAAGTTCATTGAATTTAATTTGTGAAATTTCATTTTTCAAATGAAAGATTAACTAAATTAGTTTAATTATTATAATGAAATTTTAGGTTCATAGCATTCATTCAATTTTCAACAGTCCTCCAACCTCTTATCATGTGAAGACATTTACTACTGAGGTATGTAACTAGTAAATAATTATAAATATTACATGTGAATAGAATTGTTACATGAATGGTATTATTATATCCAATTTTGGATGTTGAATAGGTTAATATTGGGGATTTTATGGAAAAATTTCCTAGTGGAGGTGGACATCGAAGCTTCAATTAGGTAATAAAATAAAGAGTTTAAATAATGAATTGCAGAAAATAATTTTTTGTAGTTTATATTCATACCACTAATTACATTGCATTGCACATCTTTCAAACTCAAAACATTACTTCACATTGCATAGCTAATGACTAGATGCTTATAGATGAAAAAAATTTAATTACAATATAGGTTTCTACAAAGTCAACATAAGTAGTTATGCAATTACTTCACATTGCATAACTAATAACTAGGAGCAGCTATCAATTGCATTTTCTAGTCATGGGATTCCATAAGACCACATTTCTTAGAGGTATTTTTCAAACAACTCACTACCATGTCTATGGTACCATATTTTCCATACATTTCTACCAAATAATTTTATCAAACAGTTCACTGCCTTGTTGTTATGGATAAAATCCTAAAATAAGTGCTTTCAAAAAAACTATGGATGCTTGGAAAAAATCTATCAAACCATAATAGTAAGCAATAGAATAGACAAGGTAATGAACTATTTGAAAAAAATTCCTCAAAGAAATGGGGTTTCATGATGATGTCAATCATAATGAGACCACATTTCTTTGAGGCATTATTTAAAATAGCTCACTGCCTTCTCTATGTTACCACATTTTCCATACATGTCTACCAAAGAATTTTATCAAATAGTTCACTACCTTGATGCTAAGGATAAAATCCTAAAATAAGTACTTTCAAACAAAATATGGATTCTTGAAAAAAATCTATCATAGTGAAATAGTAGGCACTAGTATACACAAGGAAATGAGTTGCTTGAAAAAATTCCTCAAATAAATGTGGTCTGATGGTGATGTCCATCACCATGAAACCACATTTCATTGATGCATTTTTTCAAACATCTCATTTCCTTTTCTGTGCTACCACATTTTCCATACATGTCTACCAAAGCATTTTATCAAATAGTTCACTTTCTTGCTGTTATGGATAAAATTCAAAAACAACTGCTTTAGAACAAACTATGGATGCTTAGAAAAAATCTATCAAAGCATAATCACAAGCAATAACATACACAAGGTAATGAACTGTTTGAAAAAATGCCTTAAAGAAATTTGGTCTTGTGGTGATGTCCATCACCATGAGACTACATTTCTTTGAGGGATTTTTTCAAATAGTTCACTTCCTTTTCTATGCTACTATACTTTCAATAAGTATATACCAAAGAATTTTATCAAAGTACACTCAATTTTTTCAACAGTTCACTATATTGTGTATGTTACCACAGTTTTCATAATGTCTAGTAAAGTATTCAAAATTTTGTTGACCATCTCATATATTATAAGCCATGACCTGCATCACTATTCTAGTTTTCATAATTGAATAATATTATTTTATTTTCAAATGATGTAGGAAAAGACACATCCTAATGTTCATAGAGCAATGGAGCATGGTGTGTCTTATGTACTTAATAGCTCGATATCTTTGATGGTGGTATGAGGCATATTAGTAAATTTCAAATTACATTCATTTTCATTGTTGTTTATTATTCAAAAATTAAATGATTATTGATTTTTAGTTTAATTTATATCCAAATGATTTCTAAAGGAATTTGGAACAGCACAACTTGAACATGTACATGTTTTTATTGAGGAGAGAGATCATTTGGTGGTGGTAAGCAATTATTTTGTTAAATATTTTATTTTTTGTAATTTTATTGTTATATATTAATGCTTATACTTTTTATTGTAACAAATAAAGCTCCATGAAGAACTAAATAGCAGGAGCAACCCTCTAGTTCAAAGTAGACCTATGTCATACACATCTCCATCCCCCTAATGATCAAAGGCCTCCCATGACCTATTTTCTTCACCTAGAGGGGAATGAGTTTTTATTAGGATCTTTTGTTGTATTCCTATATCACATTTTTGGACATATATTTTGTATTACATATACTTGAAATTGTATGGCTATATAGAATTCTTGTAAGCTTATATGGATATTTTGTATATACATTATACTTATATACATATATTGATGTATGCCTATATGACTATTTGGTTAATAAACATTTTTTTATTGATGGTATCCATATTTTTATTATAAATCCATGCTTCAATGGATAGTTTTAGATGGTATACTTAAAATAATTAAAATTCAAGTGTATTACATGTACTTTTCCTTTATATTATTGTAAACATGAATGGTAGCTCTAGACTTGCTCAAACATAGAAAAATAACACAATGTTAGTCATCAAACACATCTAAAACAATCATTCCCCATGAAATTCATTCAAATGCAAAAGAACAAGAACAAAGAAGATAATATCAAATAAAAGCTGCTAAATCTTGCTCAAAACATTCAAACCCTCAATCTCATGGAGGAATTGGTGCTACTTTTATGTGGAAAGCAGCCCTTTCACAATTCCTTGCAAGATTTGATGAACTTTGATGAAGATTGATGCTCCTTGATGAAATTTGACCATGACCTAGCTAATATGGATGAAAGCTATGAAAACTTGGATGAAGTGTTGATGCATTTTCTCAAAACCTATAGATAATAGCCTTGCATAAAGTTGTGGATCCAAAATCAATAGAAGATCCCTCCATTTATAGGAAAGAATGATGGAGGAATGAAAGATATGAAGAATGTGGGACTAAACATAAGCCAATGACATTGTGCCACTTATCAACATGCTAGTGGATAGAGGTGGAGCACATTTTGATCAATATGCAAATAAATGCAATTAGGTGGAAATTTGAAATTTGAAAGTTGGCTTGTGGAGGAAGAGAGAAAAAAGAGTTAATGCCACTTGGTCAAGAAAAAAGGACTTGTAAGAGGCTTTAATGCCATGTTGGAGGACAAGTCATTTTGGGAGGGAGATTTCAAAATGGAGGAATATTCCAATGAGATTCCCTTTTGAATGAAATAGAAGAATTAATAAATCAATTAAACTGATTTACTTGTGCAAGTTACAAAATCTAGAGAAAAGAGGATTAGTGTTAGGAGTTAATCATGATTTAATTAACTTAGATGGAGGTTAGTTTGATTTGAAATTTGATTTACATTTTTGGATTTATTTAAATAAAATGGGAGGAATAATGAATATTAGACTTAATTAAATAAAGTTTGATTTATTTAATTAAAAGAGGAACATTAGGATTAATCAACTAAAATGATTTATTTAATTAATAGAAGATAATGATTTAATCACATAAAGTTGATTTATTTAATTAACAGAGGAATTATGACGAATTAAATGAAATAAAGATTATTCAATTAATGGTTAGCAGAGAAATGATTTAGGAAGAATTGGTGTTAGTAAATCAGGATTAGGCACATGAGATCAATCAGTATAATTTGAATGTCTACATTTTTCCCCTCTTTGAAGCAATGTACCTATTGCATTGGTTCAAAGAATAACCTTGTTGAGATCAAAGTTTAATTTTTTTATTTATTTTTAGATGCCCCACTACTGCTCTAGTGGAAAAATTACACTAGTATACTGCACCCTCGAGAGATTAGATGAAAATTTGGAATTTTGGGTGATTTCTCAAAAAAAAGAACAAGTTGCTTGACTAGTCGAAAAAGGCTTTAAGATGCTGAAAACATGCCAAAACACAAAAAAAGGATACAAAATGAGCCCCGGTTAGGAAAAAATAGGGCCAGGGGTACAAAACCCTAGCTTGACAGCTAAAACAAGGAAAAAACCCTAATTTTTCATGCTTAAATAGCCTTTGAGGGGTCACTTTCAATTCATTTTCACATTTAAGCTTTGAGATTTCCTTCATTTTGAGCTCTAACCCTTGTGCAAAACGGCACAAAGAGTGCTTCCTCGACACATTTCCAAGCTAGTTTGAGTCTACCAGAGACCTCCTAGCGCAATACTAGCAGTATGTTATCCCAACTTGACCTTTAATTTTGATTTTTTTGTGCATTTATTACAGTTTGAAGGGTCAAATTTTCTAGTGTCACTATATAGTGACACTAAAAGTGTATAATCGATGATGCTCAGCTTCAAATTGTGTCACTACTATGACTTGCAACACTGTGTTGTAGTTTAGGTTTAGGGGTTCAAACTCCAAAGAGTGATGCCATGGAAAATGGCGATGCCCTACTTTAGTTAAGTCTTTAGGGTTTTTGGTCAAACAGGCCCATGGATCAAACAACAACGCCAGGGCTTGGTTTACCAAAGGTTGAGGGAAATCATTGATTTATTGTGAGCGGATTTTTATTGTGGGTGATCGTGAGATGGGGTGGATGGATTTTTTCAGATATTTGGATGTTTTTGATGTTTTGAAATGTTTTGAGGTTGTTTTGGTATTTTCAAGATGTTTTGCAAATGTTTTGATTTTCAAAATTTCCATTGTTTTTGTTTTTTGAGAATTTTTCCAAGAACCTAACCTAAAGACCTATCCTAGGGGCCTAGGGGGTTGATCAATAGATTATCCTTGCCTACATTATACACACAAATACCACGTAGTTCAACTGACAGAGACTCGATTATTGATGAGATATGAACAAACAGATTTCTAGTCTATTATGATAGACTCCTAAAGGACTAACCTAAGTGTCTCAAGGGATGATCAAAGATCAACCTTGCCTACGTTCAGAGCTCAGAGACCCGTATTTCTAGAAGACAACTCTTTTTTTGACCTTTTCTAACTTTTTGACCTATTTTTGGATTTTGATATGTTTGGAATGTTTTTGGATTTTTTTTATTTTAACAAAGAATTCAAGAATATACACGAATCTGAGCCAATGCAAGAAGATGTCCCTAGCATGATGCAATAGACTACTATGATATAGGTAGTACAAATTAACCTTAAGAATGGGTTGAGTAGTACTAGGAGGGATTATGAAACAAACACATGATCAAGCTATGATGCAGATGTGGATGGGTGACAGATGGAGATATGGAAGTGTGATGGATGGATGATGCAAAACAATCGACAAAGATCATGGTGGATGGAAAGTGCTTATTTACACAAGGTGCTTGTTTTCCAGGTTTTCACCAAGATACTTGCCCAAAGCACCATTGAAGTGGTTTTCACTACAAGATGATTTTTTTTCTTTATTGTTTTCAATCCTTTAAATTCTATTTTTTTTGGATTTTTTATATTTTTTATATTTTTTGGTATTTTTGGATTTTATACCTTACAAGTTTAGGCATAATTTTTTTTGAGATGGGAGCTATTCATGGGCTCCTACAGAGGTTCTCCTTTGAGTGTTGACAGTTGATATGCTCCTAATTTGTAGCTTGTTGTGACAATGAAGGGTCCCAACCAATTGGGTTCAACCTTTGGCTTGTTGTCTCGATTTGGTACATTTTTCTAATTCTCCTTCAACACAAGCTCTCCAACTTGAAAGATATGACTTTTTATCTTCTTGTTGTAGCTTTTCTTGAGATTTTTTTTTAGAGTTGAAAATGGTTTAAGGCATCCATGCACCACTCATCCAGTAGTTCTAGCTCGTTTAACCATAACACCCAATATTCTTCATCTATAATGAGATTTTGCAATGATATTTTTCAGGGATGGGAGCTCAATCTCAATGGGTAGGATGGATTCTAATCCATAGACCAGGGAGAAAGGGGTTGTACCTCTTGGTGTGCGGATACTTGTTTGGTAGGCCCATAAGGAAGGATTTAGCTATAGGTTCCATTCACAACTGGTGTCATTGACTATTTTCTTGAGGATTTTTAAGATGGTTTTAATGGTAGCCTCAGCTTGGTCATTTCCTTGGGGTAGTACAGAGTGGAAAAGAGATGCTGGATATTGAACTTTTGACATAGGTCTCAAACATCTTGGTTTCTGAAAGGTGTCCCATTATCTAAGATAATGGCTTGAGGAACACTATAGAAAAAAATTAGGTAGTTCAGGATGAACTTGGAAATCTGCTTTCCTGTAATATAGGTCATGACAATGGCCTCTACCCACTTCATGAAGTACTTCGTGGTGGTGATGATGAACTTATGTCCACTAGATGAGGTGGGTGTGATTTTACCGATGAGATCGAGCCCCCATTGTGAAAAGGGACAAGGTGTTATGATTAGGTGGAGTTCCTAAGCCGGTGCATGGATGAGATCCACATGTTGTTGACATTGCAAGCACCTTCAGACATAGTCATGACCTTCCCTTTCCATTGTTGGCCAATAGTACCCAGTCCTCTACAGTTTCTTAGCCAAGGTCATACCACTCAAATGTGACCCACAAATACCATTGTGTACCTCAGTTAAAGCAATCAAATCTTCTTCAGTGTTAAGGAATTGTAACAAGGTTCCCTCAATACTCCTACGGTATAGAGTGTCTCCTAGGATGAGAAAATGAGATGAATTATTGACAAATGTTCTTTGGACATTCAGGGTTATATCCACAAGGAGGACTCCTAATCTCAAGTATGTTTATATATCATGATACCAAGGATCACCAGGACCAACAATTTCACACGCAAATTCAGACTCTAGTACCTCGAATGCTGGTACAAGAAGCTTCTCTACGAGGAATTCTTGATTTGGGATGTTGCATGGGACATCTAGTAGCAATCCAATTGTTGCCATAGCATTCACTGCTTTATTATTTTCTCTTGGTAGCTACTCAAATATGATATCAATGAAGGATTCCTTGAGGCTTTCCACTAGGTTTTTGTATGGAGTCAACTTGTCATTCTTCATTTGCTACTCATCATTTACCTAGTTGATGATAAGCTAAGAATATCCATAGACTTTGAGTTCTATGATCTACCATTGTACTGTAATTCTCATCCCTATGAGAAGAGCCTCATATTCTACAATGCTATTTGTGCAAGGAAATGACAACTTGTATGATTTAGGCATGCAATGTCCTTGTGGTGTAATGAAGAAGACTCCTACTCCTAACCCATGTTCTGTGTAAGATCCATCATAGTACATTTCCTAGTGATCTTCTACACTTACATTAAAGATGGACTCGTCGGGGAACTTTGATACGAGCGGATTATTTTTTATATTGGTGCTTTTGCTAGCTGATTTGCAATTACTCATCCTTTAATAGCATTTTGTTCTACATACTCAATATCATGTTCTATCAAGATCATAACCCATTTAGCTATTCACCTTGTGAGCATTGCTTTAGAAAGTAGATACATGAGAGGGTCTATCTTTGCAATGAGTTTTCTCTGGTGTACCAACATATAGTGTTTTAATTTCTATGTCGTGAACATAACTGCTAAGCAAGCCTTCTCAATGGATGTGTAATTTAGCTCTTGTTCAACCATGGTCCTACCAATGTAGTAAATAGCTCTCTCTTTCCCCATTTTCATCATGTTGTGTTAGGAGAGAACCAAGGGCTACTATTGTTTCCAATATATACAGGATCAAGGGCTTTCCTAGAATTGGTGGCATAAGAACTGGTGGTGTGAGCAAGTAATCCTTGATCTTGTTGAATGCTTGATCACATTTCTCATCCCATTTGTATGCTACCCCCTTGTGAAGTAGATGAAAATATGAGATAGCCATTTCTACTAGTTGTGCTATGAATCGACGGATGGATTGGAGTCTTCCTTGTAAGCCTCTTAGCTTTTTTAAAGTCCTTGGTCCTCCATCTCTAGAATGGATTTGACTTTGGTGGGGTCTATTTTGATTCCTTTCATAGATATGATGTATCCTAGTAACTTGACTAATTTTACCCTAAAGACACACTTTTTTGGATTGAGTATGACATTGTACTCTTCTAGCATGTCAAAGATGGAGCTTAGAGTTGGTATGTGATCTCGACGTTTCTTTGACTTGGCCAATATGTCATCCACATAATCTTCCACAGTTTTTTGAATCATATCATGAAAGATTAGTGTCATGGCCCTTTGATAAGTAGCTCTTGTATTTTTCAACCCAAATGGCATCATACTCCAACAATATGTCCCCCATGGACAAGTGAAAGTTGTCTTGTTTTGGTCTTCTTTAGCTATCATGATCTGATTGTACCCTAATAATCAATCCATTAGTGATAGAATTTCATGTCTTTTTTTCATATCGACAATCATATCAATGTTTGGGAGAGGAAAGTCATCCTTGGGACATGCTTTGTTCAAATATCTGAATTCAGTGTAGATGCATATACCCCGAGTGGGCTTTGAAATAGATACAAGATTTGAAACCCACTCTAGATAATTAATTAGCTGTATGAACCCAACATCTAGGAGCTTTTGTAATTCCATCCTGACCAACAATGCTATCTGTGGGTGCATTTTTCTCAACTTTTGTCTTACTAGTTTTTCTTAAGGATATATAGCTAGGTGATGAGCCAAAACTTATGGATCAATCCCAAGTATGTTGGCATAAGTCCATGCAAAGTTTACCTTTCTTTCTCTTAGGAATGCAACTAAGAGTTCCTATTCTTCTTTCTAGAGGGATTTTGCATAGAAGGTGATATGTGGCATTTATTCTATTCCCATGTTGACTGGATTGCACTTCTTTGCTAAAACTACTGACTTCTCTTGATGAATACAACTAAGGGGAAGATTGAATCCCTCATCCTTTGGTGCCTCATAGAGGTTTTCACCATTGGATGTGTCTTTTTTTTTTCTATTTCCGAGTCTGAGAGTGCCATAGTGTGATTTTCACTCAAAGATCTAGATGTTATTCTTAAATTTTTACTTTTGCAATTGAAGGATTCAATCATTTCCCCGTAATAGGAATGCATGTCAAGCATAATGTAAAATCTATATTTGTGATATCCATATGGTATTGTATCCTACAAACCCATGAATTCTAAGAGAGCCTCATCATTTTTGAATGTTTCTAAAATTGGTGGTTCTCGTTGGTCGTAATCGATGAGTTAGGGATAGACTAAGTTTAGCTCATGGGTTTGGTTGTTTGACTGAAAATAGAGGGTACTAATCATGAGAAGAGAGGAATCCTCAAATAGCACGGGTAAATTAGTTATGGGATCCTCATCACTGCATACATCGGTTATGTCAAAGGTAAAGTTATCTATGACTTGACCTGTGGATACCGGTAACTGAAGAGCAGATGTTGATAACTGAGGGGGAGTTTTCACCTTTTTAACCAGGGCCACTCTGCCAAGTATGGTTACTTTTAGAGGGGTACATCCAAGCTCAAAAATTCTTATATGCTTCTCTAGAATGAGCAATATTAGAAGACCATTGTCATTCTATCCAAGTTTCTTGTTTCTGGTATAGCCCATACCAAGCATCATTTGTATTCTTTTGCTATTATGATCCATGGGAACATCAGACACGGGCCTTTCATCTTGGTATAACAGACTTGATATGTCTTTTTCATTTGCCACTTCTTAACTTAGGTCCCCCCAACACCTGAATCTAGAAGGGTCTACTTTGAAGGTTTGGGATGATGTTTGAATTGGTTCAGGTTTCCCATGAGACCTAGGAGATTGAGGGAACTCTCCTATTATGAAATCATTTTTCTTCATTTTGTAATCCCCACACCCATTATCTTGGATAATGACTTTGATTTTAGAGATGTCACGAATGGTGGGTGTCTTTTTCTCAGAAGTGGAGGCTAAAATATTTGGGTCTATATATGGAGTTGTAGGTCCTTCATCATTCTTTGGGACTTGAGGTATTTTGTAGTACTTTTCTTCTAAGTTCTTGTAGTAATAAAAGGGCTCAGGATTGCCATGGGCCATGACCTCTTGGTTTTGGTAAGGAAACTTGATGCATTGATGGAAATTGGATGCAACAACTTGCATCCCATGGATCCATGGACACCCTAGGAGAATATTATAAGGTAAATCAAGGTAAAGGACCTAGCATGTGGTTTCCATGATGGCTAGCCCTACTTGAATAGGGAGACAAATAGTTCCTTGAGACACTCTTTCCTAGTCATCATATGCTCGGATTGTTATACCTTTACCTTTTCCAATGGAGTCCTCAAAGAATCCTAGATTATTTATTAGCTTGAGTGAATAGATATTTATACCTGCACCACCATTCACCAAGACCCTTTTTACTTTGTTTATATGGACCAGGACTTCTATATGGAGTGCAAAATTATGAGATGGTTGAGTGGGGAAGTCATGATCATAGAACATTAGGAGATGTGGAGTGGTGATGTGTCTGACCATAGCTTGGAACTATTCAGCATCAAGATCCACAGAGACGGTGGATGAAGCCAATGCTTCCTCTGGGATTTTTCTATGTGTAGGTGAGATCTTTAGTAACTCCATGATGGAGATCTGAGCGGGGGTTCTTTTTAGCTAGTCTAAGACATTATAACCATTGGTCTAAACAGATTTCAAATTTGAGGTGGATTCCCTAGGTGGTTGTGATGATCAAGCAATGGTAACTTTTCCACCATGTGTGGTGACTCCACAATAAGCTTTGGCTCCCTTGACATTAACAATAGTGACCCATTCATCTAGGGATGTGACAACATGATTCTACACATTGTTTACATTTCCATACTTTGTCTTTCCATGGTTATTCCCTTTATTATGATCTGACATTGGATTCGTGTATATCTTTAGGTCCTAATTTCCTATGGGTTGTTTAACGTTTATGACTTTGTCATCAATAAGGTCTTGGATCATATTGTTTAGTCTCATGCAACTGGCCATCGTGTGCCCCTTGATTTTATGGAAATTGCAAAGGTGGTTTTCATTGTACCATGGTGGTTTCACTTGGGGCTCTTGATAATTCTCATATATAGGGATTTTAATGAGATTCTCGTTTACCAACTTATTTATTACAGATTCAATTGATTCCCCGAGGGTTGTATATTTTCATTTGGGGGGATATTTATTTTGTGGGGGTGATCCTCCTTGATTATTTAGATTGTTGACTTGATTATTGGGTGCTTGTTGTGATACCACATTATCTTGTGTGTTGTTTTGATTGTTGCCTTGTGGTTGTTCATATGATTATGTATTTTGTTTTGGGGCACTGATTATGACCTTGGTGTCGACCACACCATCATTAGTGACATTTTTTCCCCCATGTACGATATTTTTCATTATAACTAGTGGAGGAGCAGTTGTCTTGATATTCTTTATATGTGGGTGTCCCCCCTTGTGCAATAAGATGTCTTTCGATTTTGAGCACCTTGGGGATCAAATGGTTATATGTAGTAATGCATTGAATTTTTAGATGAAATGGCAAGGTATTTTCAAGGTTGGCAATGATAGTGCAGATTTGTTGTTCCTCTGGCATGGTCCACTTGCTCCTATTGGCCTTGCAACGCCATCATTGCAAGAAGGATGTGAATGTTTCCCCCTTAGCTTGTTTAAGAGTAGATATTTCCTGTAGACTCACATCCATGCCAATATTGAATGAGTAATTTTTTATGAATGTGTCCATGATTTCTTGGAACTTTTTGATTCTAGAAGGAAGGAAAGAGAACTATTCCATTGCTGGTCCTGCCAGACTTCAAGGTAATTGTCACATTGGATATGTGTCATCAAATGCAAATTCCATGTAATGTACCTAGAATTCCCTGATGTGATCTTCAAAGTTACCCGTCCCACGATATTTTTCAAATTTAGGGATTTCAAACCCTTTTGGGAACGACACTATCACAAGGGTTTTGTTGAATGGATAAAGGTACAAATTACTTGGTTTTTTCATTGTTTTCCCAGATTGGAGATCTAGCACTTGTTGCGAGAGCAATTTGATTTGTATCATCACATCATTTTGTAGATCAAGAGGTGGGGTGAATATGTTTTGATCATTCGAGGATGGGTGGGGTGATTTACATGTTTGGGGGAGTTTGTTGCAAGCTTTTTTGTGCAATCAATGCTTGTTGATATGCCTAAAATTGTTGTTGTGCCAATAATGCTTGTTGTTGGTCTTGTTGTTGTTGTACCAACAATGCTTGTTGTTGGGCTAATAGTTTTGTTTCTTCTTATTGTGCTTGGTATTGTTGCAGGGCTTATTGATATGCTTGTTGCTGAGCTACTTTCTATTGTGCTTGGTATTGAGCTTAGGCTTGAGTTTGTTGGGTTTGATATTGGGCTTCTGCTTGAGCTTGAGCTTGTTGGGAAATTTATGCAGCCTTTGTAGCCTATGCATCTTGTGTGGCTTGTGCAAATTTAGCAACTTCAGCTACTTGAGCTACTTGCACAGCTTGGGAAGCTTGGGCGGCTTGCTATTGTTGCAATAAGGCTTGAGCTTGGGCAGCTTATTGTGCTTGTTGTGTGGAATTTTGTGCATACACTTGTGCAGTAGCTTGCATGGCTTGTTGATTTTGAAACTATTGAAGTGCCTTTTGGTGGGCTTTTTGAGCTTATTGCAATGTGATGCTATATTGGTTTTCCATGTTTGGTTTTGGTGGTGATGGCAGAGGATTCATAATTGTGTGAAATGTTGTGATGAGAGGTGCCTTTAGATTGATTTGTGCGGTGGATGGTGTGGTTGATATGATAGGTCCTTGGGAGACCACATTTTGAGGTATTTGGGGTATTGTAGATGATGTGTTGATTTCTTGTGTTGTTGGGATTGTTTCCACTTGTTGCAATATCGATGGCATGATTGGAGGATTGTTTTGATTTTGTTGATTGAGGTTTGGTAAAGGGGGTTTCCCTAAACCGCGAAGTGGTGTGGATGTTAATGGTAGGGGTGAAAATGGTGGGAAGATGGGTGGTGTGTTCCCTTGAGGAAATGATGATGATGAGGGGTCAAATATTCCCCCTTGTCCAAATAGTCCACCTTCTCCTTGTGAAGTCATAGGGAGAGAGACTTTTGTGTTAAGAGGATATGTTGGTGTCACAAAGAAATGAGATGGATTGTTGGTGTCTGAAAGACAAGTGGAACATATGGGTTTTTTGGATCTAGTGGGATGGATTGACCCAAAATGGTGTTTACATCCAAGTCTTGATTGTTTACAAGGGGATGTGTTTGAAGAGCATGAAGTAATGAGCTCCCCTTGTTAACAATAGGTTTAGTTGGAGCAAGAGATGATGTGGGTTGTGGTATGGATTAGATAATGCTTTGAAATGAAGGAGTAAATGAGACTGGCAACATAATCCCAAAAGGTTTTATCACAATAGTGCTTACATCATAGTCAAAAGGGAGTTTAGCTCCTTCTTTTTCCAATTCTAGTATGTATTGTGAAGGATTGACCCTCATCATGGAATTGACAATCTTGTGAGTCTTAGGATTTTGGACCATTTCTATGATTTCATCTTGAGTCATCCCTAGGACACTCTTGGTCATGTCCTCCACTTGAATTTCTTTTTGAGGATCTTGTGGTATTAGAGGAAGATTGGGTTGGGGATTGCCGGATCCAATGAGTTTGATTTCAGGAATGGTTTGACTCAAGTCACTTGAAGTAGATGTTTCTTTGTTCATTTCCATGTTATTCTTGTGTTGAGATCTAGTTTGGACCATAAAATAAGGATCAAATTTTCAGGAATATGGGAGGTGGACCTCTAACTCCTTGGATTGATCTAAATTTTAGGTACAAAAAAGAAAGTCTAAGATATTAAGGATCAAAAGGATAGTGATGAGATAATGAAAGATGAATGATGTGAATGATTGGAACTCTTAAGAAACCTTGAAGGAGATACTAGACTTTAGGAATTTTGGATTTTGATGATGGATTTACTTTTGGATTTTGATTTTGATTTGGTTTGATTTGATTTTTATTTGGATTTGGATTTGATAATGAACTCATAAACCCCAAGAGGTTAGATGTTGTCTTGGAATGAATTTCTCCACAAGGTGATAATTTAACTAAGTGTATGAAGAAGGATGCATCTACACACACTGATCCAAACAAGATGATTTTTATTTGATTCAAAGGATTTTCCCAAAGTTTAGTATGAGGGATTTTTCCAAGATTTATAAGAATTGTTTGTGAGATGGATTTTGATTGATGTTTCAAGATGGATGAGAGTGTTGATTTTGATCCTAAGTGAACCCAAAAATACTTTTCTTTACAAGACCTAGGTATTGAAGAGCATGCTATACGTCCTATGTGAGATACTCAAACCTTTGAAAATGTCTAGGATTTTCACAATAGTAAAATGAATACAAATTGGGATTGTTCTTTGATGCACATTTTTAAAAGTTGAAGACCAATCTCTCTCTAAATTTGTAAAGCATAGACAAACATTTCTTGAGAGCTCTTGGACTAAGAATTTTAGACTTTGGTTTTCATATTTTGATCATTTGGGAAATTATTTGGAACAACACATGTGGGGTTCAATTGTTTCATATCTTTACTTAATGAGTTCCTTTGACCAAAAACACTTTCTTTCCTTAGGTTTTCAAATTAAATGTCTAATGTCCCAATTTATTTTCATCCCACAAGGTCCATTATGTGGAAATTAAGGAAATCAAGGCAATAGTTCCCTAATGTTGACTTTAGTGAGAGAAAATTAAGATGTAAATCCAAATACTTAGAAGCCTATAAGGATGGAATCCCTAGGGAAAGCAATAGCACTTGGATTTCTTCAAAGGTATTTGCTTCAACTAAAGGGTTTTAAATTTGATGACCATTATTGAATGTTTGTTTTACAATGTTTAAGATCCAAGAAAAGTGGTTTTAATTCCAAAATAATGCACAACCCTAGGATAGAAAGAGAGTATATTAGTTGAATTCCCACTTGGCTAAATCCAGTTGTGCCTATTTTTGGCAGATGATTAGAAGCTTGAACACACTAGCTGCCCTCCATGGCACTCACTTCTATGCATCAGCCAAGCTTTAGTTCTCATGAATCTACCATGACGAACTTTTCATCTCTTTAGAAAGCACAAAAATGTGGGAAGGCTTTAGAACGACCGTTCTTGCACCAACAAATAGTAAATATTTTGGTCTCTAAAACAATTGGTTCTTAGTCAGGGTGATTAGGGACATGGCACCTTGCAAGCATCCAAAAAGCCAATAAAGGATTTAATCAATCCTACTAGGGGAGCTTATACTTTTTAAGGTAGTATCCCATTCTAAAAGACACTATATGACTAAGGCCTACATACCATGAGGACTTGACAGTTTAGTCGTATCCATTTGTATACCAACCTAAGTGAAAAAACGGTTGGAATCACCTTCGAATTGGTCTTAGGTAGGCCCCTCTAAGGGTAAAAGAAAGCGAACAAGCACATCTATAGTTTGATCAATCTTTGTTTGTGTGAACAAAGAGAGAACACACTTGATATTCTTAACTCACACTAGCAATATTTTGTTCAATTTTAAGAAACCCAAATTGAAATGTGGAGGAAATCTTTTAGATAACCTCATATCACCAAAAGACTTTTGATTCTCAAGATCGCCGTGAAGCATGAGAGAAGTTCGTGTGCCTTTTAAATGATATTAACTTGTAAAAAAGATTGAAAAACAAGAAAAACACATGTTTATTTTAACTTCAAAAGGAAATAATGGATTCTTTTTAAGCACCAAGATGAAGTGTGAAGTTTGTTTGTTCAATTTTAAAATCCAAAACCAACTCTAGTAAGTTCTTAAAGTTCTTTTTAATCCCTTTAATTTTTCTTTATAAAACCCAAATGAAATATACTGAGTCCTAAAACTGAAGATGACAAATTCCTAAGGATGGAATTGTAAATGTTTCGAAAGTGTTTAAAAACACTTGTTACAATAGAAAGAAGATTCCATAATCAATGTTCTTCTTTCTTCCTCATTTTCCTCTTGATCACTTCAACCTACAAACATTAGTTAATCCACAAAAAATAAAGACCTAAAATAGGTTTAAAGTTTAAATTGATGAAAGACAAAAAAGCACATGTTAAAAATAAATTGAAGGCTGACTTTTACCCCACCCCAGTGGTACAATCCACAAAGGCATCACTATTTGGAGCAGGTTAGTGGTGCTTTGGTGAAACTAGTGGTGCTCTATGGAAAAATAGAGACCGTGATTGCGTCATTGTTTCACAAAGTGTTTCATTTTGGAGTTTGGTTGGTCGGTCCTCAAAAAAATCATAGAAGTATCGCCCTTTGAAGTTGATGCAGTGTCACTATATAGCGACACTGGACTGATAGTGTGGCTGTTTGTTTTTTGTAGCATCACTATTTCCTACAAACACAAAAATTTGAAAAAAAATAGCAAAATTTTCACCAAAAAATGTGTTAATTTCTCAAGATTGACCCTCCTTCTAGCACCAAAATGTGAATGGTAGCTCTAGACCTGCTCAAACATAGACAAACAACACAATGTTATTCATCAAACACATCTAAAACAATCATTCCCCATGTAATTCATTCAAATGCAAAGGACAAGAACAAAGCAAATAATATCAAATAAAAGCTACTAAATCTTGGTCAAAACATTCAATCCCTCAATCCCATGGGGGAATTGGTGCTACTTTGATGTGGAAAGTAGCCCTTTCACAATTCCTTGCAATATTTGATGAACTTTGATGAAGATTGACGCTCCTTGATGAAATTTTACCATACCCTAGCTAAGATGCATGAAAGCTATGAAAACTTGGATGAAGTGTTGATGAATTTTCTCAAAACCTATAGATAATAACCTTGCATAAAGTTGTGGATCCAAAATCAATAGAAGTGCCCTCTATTTATAGGAAAGAATGATGGAGGAATGAAAGATGTGAAGAATGTGGGACTAAACATAATCCAATGACATTGTGCCACTTTTCAACATGCTAATGGAGAGAGGTGGAGCACATTTTGATCAATGTGCAAATAAATGCAATTAGGTGGAAATTTGAAATTTGAAAGTTGGCTTGTGGAGGAGGAGAGATAGAGGAGTTAGTGCCACTTGGCTCAAGAAAAAGGACTTGTAAGAGGATTTTATGCCATGTTGGAGGAAAAATCCTTTTGGGAGGGAGATTTCAAAATGGAGGAATATTCCAATGAGATTCCCTTTTGAATGAAATAGAAGATTTAATAAATCAATTATATTGATTTACTTGTGCAAGTTTCAAAATCTATAGAAAAGAGGATTAGTGTTAGGAGTTAATCATGATTTAATTAACTTAGATGGAGGTTAGTTTGATTTGACATTTGATTTAGATTTTTGGATTTACTTAAATTAAATGGGAGGAATAATGAATATTAGAATTAATTAAAGAAAGTTTGATTTATTTAATTAAAAGGGATGGTGTTAGATTTAATAAAATAAAGGTTAATTTAATTAATTAAAGGGAGAAATACGATTTAATAAAATAGAAGGATTTACTTAATTAAAAGAGGAGCATTAGGATTAATCAAAAAAATAATTTATTTAATTAATAGAAGATAATGATTTAATCACATAAAGTTGATTTATTTAATTAACAAAGGAATTATGATGAATTTAATCAAATAAAGATTATTCGATTAAATAGTTAGTAGAGAGATGATTTAGGCAGAATTGGTGTTAGTAAATCAAGATTAGGTGCATGAGATCAATTAGTATAATCTCAACATCTATAGTAAATATATAAATTTCAAACATTATGCACTCTTCCTTTATAAATTTTAAAATCCAAGTGTTCACATGTATGCTTCATGCTTCATGTGTTCATGTGTAGCTTCATGATTCATGTGTATACTTCATGTATTACATGTATTCACATGTATGCTTCATGCTTCCTATGTATACTTCATGTGTTCACATGTATGCTTCATTTTTTTTATACTTCATGTATTGCATGTATTCACATGTATGCTCCATGCTTCTTGTGTATACTTCACATATTATGTGTATTCATATGTATACTTCACACATCCTATGTATACTTCATGTATTACATGTATTCATGTATATGCTTCATGCTTCCAATGTATACTTCACATATTATGTGTATTCAAATGTATGCTTTACTATTCCTATGTATACTTCATGTATTCATGTGTATGCTTCATTCTTCTTGTGTATACTTCACATATTAGGTGTATTCACATGCATGCTTCACACTTCCTATGTATACTTCATTTATTCATCTGTATGCTTCTTACTTGTGTGTATACTTCATGTGTTCACATGTATGCTTCATGATTCTTGTGTATACTGTTGGGAGATTGCTGGATATTATGGATGATTTTTTGATATGTGGTTGTCATTGATGTCAACACTACTAGCATTTGGTGTATCTATTGTTGTATATGTTGAGGATATTGAGAAAATTGTAAAAGGAAGTGTTCTATGTTTCCAATGGAAATATGCAGGTCATGATGGCATCTCATTATGTGCATTGAAGATTAGCTAATGTGGATTAAAGGGTTTATTATTGAGTATGACTAGATCATCTACCAGAAGTTTCAGAGGTCTACGTGAAGCTCTATGTGAGTTATGGTCTGACAGTGTTTTGTTGGTCTCTATTAGTGTTCCTGAATGAAGATTATGTGATTGTGGTTATCTCATTCATTGCAGATGCTTCTATTTTGTTTCTTGGTGTTCTCAGATGTCTTTAGTTTATTCTCTATCTTTTTCATATGTCCACATTAATTGGTGTGCTCGTGGTTGAAGATCTTTGTGTGTGTGTTCAGTTTTTCATTTTTTTGGCCGACATGTTGGTGATAGAATGTTGTGGATCTTTGAGGTGAAATTAATTAAAGTATTTTTGTATTGGAGATATTAATTTGGGTCTCCACTATGTTGTGGCCAACCTTGGGGGATACACAATAAAATTTTATTTATAAAACTGGGCCGACATTGTAAATATATTTTATTTTCTTGGTCGATGAATTTGTGATGGAATCTCATGTATTGGATATATAAGAGAGATTGTCGGATCAGTGGAATGAATGCATCGTGTACTCATATGTGCACATGTACAAATATCATTACTGAGTAGAGTGTGAAGAATATTGTGCGAAGTGTGAAGAAGTGTTGAGCTTAATTGGAACTATAATCAAGCTTGAGAAGAAGTTATTTTCTGAGTTCATGCCTTTGAAATTTTTAATCCAATTTTGTTGGGTAGTGAGCCCCTTTTGGAATTGAGTAGTGAGCTCTAGGATGTATGCCTGAATGCATGTGCATTCCTCTTAGTGTTCTATTATACTTATAGTAGGGTATAATCTTGTGGACTAACATCCACCGTGGTTTTTCCCCTAACAAGGTTTCCACGTAAAAAAAATTGGTGTTGCTTGTCTCTCTAATGTGTTAATTGATTATGGCTAATTGTTCATTCATCTATTCTAATATTAAGGATAAGTTAAGTTAGAAAAAGTTTATATTTCTATGACAACTAATTCACCCCCCCTCTTAGTTGTTTGTCCTTGTTTTTCCAACAATTGGTATTAGAGCTAGTTCCTCTGAAGAAGTCTAACAACTTGAGGTGATCTGGGATGGTAACATCAACATTCTAGGATAGTCCTAGATATGATGGCACCAACTACTCATTGTGGAAATTCAAGATGCAATTTCATCTGCAGTGCATTGGTGATGCTTATTGGAAGACTACAAGATATCAATATATTATTCCTCATAATGGTCCCTCCTTTGCTATTGAGATCAAAGATATTGAAAGTAATACCAGAGCTATGGAAGCATTGGTGAGCACTCTAACAGATTCAAGATGGCTAATGTGATAGGTCTGCATATAGCTCATGAGATTTGGACGAAGTTGGAAATGTTGTAAGAAGGAGATACACAAGTGAAGATGGCTATGCTACAGAGCTTGAAAGGAAAGTATGAGAATTTGAATATGGGTGAAGATGAAAATATTACTTCTTTTATGCATAGAGCAAATGGAATAGTGCTAGGTATTAAATGTGCCAATGGTTTAGTGAGTGAGGATGAAATTGTGGCTAAGATACTCAGTCCTTTCCTCCTTACAAAATGAAGGTTCATGCTATTAAAGAATTTATGTTTGTAAACAAGATGACAAGAGATACATTGATAGGGAAGCTTGTTGGTTTTGAAATAAATGAATTTGGTGAATCTACACCAAAAAATAAATCTGCATTCAAAGCTATTGTATCTAGAAGCTATAGGAAAAAATATAGTATGGGAGAGAGCTCCAGAAAGATATCTAAATATGATGAAGAACTGAAACAACTCAAAGACAAAAAAAGAGAAGTACAAGAACTAGAAGCACTAATTGCAAAGCGAGAAGGAAGAGGAAAAGGTAAGTATGAGGATGTATTTCCTATTAAATGTTTTTCATGTAGTAAGATAGGTCATTTTTCTTCAAGATGTCCTGAAAGAGTTCATAGGAATAAGCCTAGAAAGCCTAGATTTCAAAAGAAATGCTACTTTGCTAAAGAAGTAGTAACTGATGATGAGTCTGATAAAGTTAATGGAAATGAAGATGATTGGGCTTTCATTGCTACCATTGAAAAAAAACCTATGCCTATTGAATCTGCTAAAGATAAGAAAGCTCTTGGAGCCCGAGTTGAGGATAAAGATGAGTGGGTCATTGATAGTGGATGCTCACATCATATGACCAATCATAAAAGCAGATTTGTGATTCTAGAGAAGTATGAAGGTGGGATTGTAATATTTGGAGATAACAATGCTTGTGTGATTCATGGAAGAGGTTTTATTAGCCTTGGTGGTAAGGAAAACACTGATGATGTTCTCTATGTTGAAGGCCTAAAGCATAACTTGTTAAGTGTTGGATAGATGGTACACAAGGGATATGATCTGCAGTTCAGGAATGGTAAATGAAAGATTCGTGGGAGTTCCAAAAACATCATTTCTATTGGTGTGCAAACTAAAGGTAATATTTTTCACTTGAAAACTGCTAGTGGAAGTTGCTTAATTTCTCAAGTAGATGAAAGTTGGTTGTGGCATAGGAGGTTGTGTCATGTAAACTTTTGACAACATTATCAAGATAAGTTCTACTCAAGCAGTGAGAGATTTTCCTAGGTTAGTGAAGCATGCTAATGCAATATCTCAAGAATGTCAGATGGGTAAACAAACTAGAGTCTGCTTTTGGAGCAAACAATTTCATTCAAATAATGTGCTAGAATTGCTACATACTAATTTTTTTGGTCCCTCTAGAGTTATAAGTATTCATGGAGAAAGGTATTTTATGTTGGTCATTAATGATTACTCTAGAATGATTTGGGTTTCCTTCTTAAGAGAAAAGTGTGAAGCATTGGAAAAATTTAAAATTTTCAAGGCCATGGAAGAAAATGAAAAAGGTTTGAAAATCAAATGCCTGAGATCTGACAGAGGTGGTGAATTCATTTCAAAAGAGTTCAATTTTTATTGTGAAGAACATGGAATTAAAAGATAGATATCTGCTCCTTAAACCCCTCAACAGAATGGAGTTGCAGAAAGAAAGAATAGAACAATTTTGGATGCTTCTAGAACAATGATGATGAAAGGGAATGTGTCTCAGATGTACTAGAGTGAAGTGTTAAGCACTGTTGTATATATTTTGAATCAAGTAAATGTGAATGGTAATTATGGTAAGACCCCTTATGAATTATGGTTCGGTTACAAGCCTACTGTTAAGCATTTCAAGATCTTTGGAACCAAATGTTATACTAGGAGAGATGATGATATAAGAAAGTTTGATGCTAGAAGTGATGAATGGATCTTCCTAGCTTACTCCACAAAGAGCAAGGCATACCAATGCTATAACAAAATATTGAGAAAGATTGTTGAGAGTACAAATGTTAGAGTTGATGAGGACTCTGTCAAATAATCTAGATGATGTAGCTATTATTCAGATGAAGAAATCACAAATCAAGGGAACAACACTCAAACACTAAATCTACTTCATATTATTCCATATGTTCCAATGAAGCAACCACAAGTTGTTCTAGCAAATCAAGTTAATCAAGAAGCACAAACAAGTGCAAGTGTAGAAGAAAGTTCAGAAGACACAGAAGTCTAAGAAAGTCCCAAAAATCCAAGGTATGTAAAGCTAAATCACTCTAATAGTCAAATCATAGGAGATAAGAGTAAAGGAGTGCAAACTAGAAGAAAAATTGCAAATGAATATTGTGTGATTTCCAAGATTGAACCTAAGAGTGTCACTAAAGCCTGTCAAGATGAACACTAGTTTGAAGCCATGAAAGAAGAATTGACACAAATTGAAAAGAATGACAAATGGACACTAGTTCCTAGACCCAAACACAAGAATGTGATTGGTACTAAGTGGGTATTTAGAAAAAAGCTAAATAAGGAAGGTGAAGTGGTCTAGAATAAGGAAAGACTGGTATGTAAAGGGTACTCTCAAATGGAAGGTATTGATTTTGAAGAAACCTTTTCCCCTATTGTTATAATTGAAGTAGTAAGATTATTTATTGCTTATGCTACTTATAAGAACTATAAATTCTATCAAATGGATGTAAATTCTGCATTTCTAAATGGGGAACTAGAAGAAGAAGTGTACATTGAACAACCTAATGGATTTTAGCTAATAGATAAGGAAGACATGGTTTGTAGATTGAAGAAAGCTTTTTATGGACTCAAACAAGCCCCTAGAGCCTGGTACGCTAGATTGGAAAAATATCTTCTAAAGCTTGGATTCACTAAAGATAATGCTGATAGTAACTTATACTTCAAGTTAGATCATGACAAGGAGTTAATCATAGAAGTTTTTGTTGATGACATCATTTTCGGTGGAAATGATAACCTATGTATGAAATTTACTGATGAGATAAAATGTGAATTTGAGATGAGTATGATTGGTGAAATGAAGTTCTTTTTGGGATTGCAAATTACACAGTTAGACCAAGGGATTTTCATATCTCAATACAAATATGTAAAAGAGCTACTAAAGAAGTTTGGTATGGAAGACTCCAAACCTGTTGGTACCCCCATGATAACTAGATGTAAGTTGAATCAGAATGATGACTCTCCTAAATCAAATCAAACTTGGTATAGATCAATGATTGGTGGATTGCTCTACTTGACTCGGACTAGAATGGATATTATGAATGTTGTATCATTAGATTTCAAGCTAATCCAAAAGAGTCACATGTGACTGTTGTTAAAAGAATCTTTAGATATTTGAAAGGAATAGTTGACTTTGGACTTTGGTATCCAAAGGATGATGATCTCACTTTGTGTGCATACATTGATGCTAATTGGGCTAGTGATGTGGATGATAGAAAAAGTACTAGTGGCGATGCTTTCTTCTTAGGGAAGAAGCTGGTATCTTGGTTAAGTAAAAAGAAAAACTCAGTTTCTCTATCTACTGTTGAAGTAGAATATATTGTTGTTTCCAATAATTGTACTTAAGTATTATGGATGAAATAGATGTTGAGAGATATCAAGGTGGTATATGAAAAACCTATTGCCATATACTGTGAAAATTCAAGTGCAATAAATATCTGAAAGAATATAGTGTCGCATTCTAAGACTAAACACATATCAATCAAGTTTCATTTCTTGAGGGAGAAAGTGAATGAGAAAGAAGTCAAACTAGAGTATGTGCCTACCAAAGAATAGATTGTAGATATATTTAATAAACCATTGTCAAAGGATACTTTTGAGTATATCAGGGGAATGTTAGGGGTAATCACCCCTCTTGATAACAACTAAAAGATGCATTTGCTTGCATCAATCCATGAGCCTCATTGCTATATCATGATCTAGATTAATGTTTCCATGGCTACTACTCAGGGGGAGTAGTCAGATGTGCAAATATGTGGTTCAGAGCATGTGTATGGAAAGGTCATAGTTACCTTTTCCATTGATGTCAAAGGAGGAGAAGAGTTATGTGAAAAAAATATTAAGGGGAGAAGTGCTACATGATAAATCTTTTCAGAAATGAAGATTGGGTTGATGGTATTTTTCACATCATGTGTTTCCATCGATTCTAAAGGGGGAGATTGTTGGGATATTGTTGGATTCTATGGATGTGTTGCTGATATTTGATTGTCATTGATGTCAACACTATTAGCATTTGGTGTATATATTGTTGTATATGTCGAGGATATTGAGAAAATTGTAAAAGGAAGTGTTTTGTGTTTCCAATGGAACTATGCAGGTCATGATAGCATCTTGTTATGTACGTTGAATATTATCTGATGTGTATTAAAGGGTTTATTGTTGTGTATGCCTTGATCATCTACTAGAAGTTTAAGAGGTCCATGTGAAGTTCTATGTGAGTTATGGTATGACAGTATTTTGCTGGTCTCTGTCAATGTTCGTAAATGAAGATTATGTGATTGTAGTTATCTTGTCATTGTGGATGCTTCTCTATTGTTTCTTGGTGTTCTCAGATGTCTCTAGTTTATTCTCTATCTTTGTGGTATGTCCACATTAATTCGTGAGCTCATGGTCAAAGATCTTTGTGGCATGTTCAGTTTTTCATGTTTCTAGCCGACATGTTGGTGATAGCGTGTTGTGGATCTTTGAGGTGAAATTAATTAGTCTTTTTGTATTGGAGATGTTAATTTGGGTCTCCAATATGTTGTGGCCAACCTTAGGGGATACGCAATAAAATTTTATTTGTAAAACTAGGCTGACTTTGCAAATATATTTTATTTTCTTGGCTGATAAATTTGTGATGGAATCTCATGTAGTGGATATATAAGAGAGATTGTGTGATCAGTGGAATGAATGCTTCATGTGCTCCTATGTGCATATGTGTGAATATCATTACTGAGTAGAGTGTGAAGAATATTTTTTGAAGTGTGAAGAAGTGTTGAGCTTAATTGGAACTCTAATCAAGCTTGAGCAGAAGCTATTTTCTGAGTTCATACCCTTTAGATTTTTAATCCAATTTTGTTAGGTAGTGAGCCCCTTTTGTAATTGAGCAGTGAGCTCTAGGCAGTGTGCCTGAATGCATGTGCATTCCTCTTATTGTTCTTCATTATATTTTTAGTAGGGTATAATCTTGTGGAATAGCATCCACCATGGCTTTTCCCCTAACAAAGTTTACATGTAAAAAAAAATTAGGTGTTCCTTGTCTCTCTAATGTGTTAGTTGCTTATGGTTAATTTTTCATTTATCTTTCTAAGATTAAGGATAAGTTAAGTTAGAAAAAGAATAAATTTTTGTGACAAATGATTCATCCCCCCCTCTTAGTTGTTTGTCCTTGTTTTTCCAACATATACTTCACGTATTACATGTATTCATGTGGATACTTCATGATTCTTGTGTATTCTTCATGCTTACTATGTATACTTCATGTACTACGTATAGTCATGTTTATGTTTTAGGCTTGTTGTGTATACTTCATATCTTTCATGTATTCACATCTATGCCTCATAATTTGTGTATTATGTATATATATTTGTTTGCTTCATCCTTCTGCTTAGAAAATATGAAAATATTAAAAGCATTATCGATCGAAACACTTTCTAGGTTGATAAGCACTAACATAAAAGGGAGAGAATTTCATTTGAGAAACAAATCCAAAAATTATTAAACAATTTAATTAAGAATATAACCTTAGTTAATATTTCAAATAAACTAATTTATGTTGTCACGAATAGTGATGATATGATTTAGGTTGTGACATTTCAAAGGAAAAATGTTGTGACCCTTCGAATAGGAAAGACTATGACCATTTTATAACAAAGGGTGGTGACCATGACTATCGTAGATGTGCCCACCTATAAATGTTGGTGCTAATAGTTTTTCCCCTTGAAGAAAAAAATAATAAGTAGCCTAATTGCAACATTACACTACATACATCTAACAATTTTTGGGGCATCAAAATAACTTTCACCATGGTAATATGACTTAGAGATATGAAAAACTGAGAGAGGTTATTGTAGAGGGGCCCTATGTGATCTTGTACCTTCAAATGAAATGTTACTAATTGTAATGGTTTTCAAGAAACAACTCATCAAAGTTTGCTTCTTTTTGCACTTTGGTCTCTTAAGTAATATCGTTAGTGTAATGTAGCTCATACTGCTCCAGAATGTTTGGGTGTGAAAATACACCTTTCCTAGCATAAAAATACCCACATGAATACATTGGAACTATCAATTTGGTCTCACAATGAACATAACAAAAATTATAGATCCTTGTAACTTTACACTACATGCATTTGACACTTTTTTGATCAACTAAAAACTACACACCATAGGAAAAAGGATCAGAGATATCAAAAACAAAGAGAGGCTATTGTAGAGGGGGCCTACATCATCACTTACCTTTAGACAAAAAATTTGTATGTGCCATAGTTTCCAAGAAAAACCTCATCAAATTTTGTTTCCTTTTTGCATTTTGGTCTCTTAAGAGATATTGTAGGTGTAATGTAGCTCGAACTATTCTAGAATGTTTGGATGTGAAAAAGGAACTTTCCTAGTGTAAACCTACCCATCCGAACATGTTGGAATTGTTGGTTTGGTCACATGATGAACAAAAAAAAATTACATGAGCTTGATACTTTACACTACATGCATTTGACATTTTTTCCATCAACTGAAAACTACACACCACGGTAAAACAACTTAAATATGTGGAAAACTGAGAGGTTATTTTAGAGTGGCCCTACATAATCTCATACCTTTAGATGAAATATTTCTAAGTGTCATGGTTTCCAAGAAATAGCTCATCAAAGTTTGTTGCCTTTTTGAACTTTGGTCTCTTAAGAGATATCATCAATGTAATGTAGCTTGGACTATTTTGACATGTTTCTGTGTGAAAAATGGCCTTTTCTAGTGTAAAAATACCCATACATATGAGTTTAAACTATTGGTTTGGTCACAGGATGAGCAATACAAATATTACACAACCTTACAACTTTACACTGCATGCATTTGGCACTTTTTCATCAACTGAAAACTACACACCATGGGAAGATAGCTTATAGATATAAAAAACTAACAGATGTTATTCTAGAGGGGCCCTACATGATTCCATACCCTTATACATAATTTTTCTAAGTACTATAGTTTATGAGAAATAACTTGTCAAAGTTTGTTTCCTTTTTACACTTTGGTCTCTTAAGAGATATCACTAGTACAATGTAGCTCAAACTATTTTGGCATGTTTGAGTAGAAAAAAAGACCTTTCCTATCATAAAACTACCCATCCAAATGTGTTGGAAATGTCACTTTGGTCACACAATGAACAAAACAAAAATTACACCACCTTGCAACTTTACACTACATGCATTTCACAGCTTTTTCATCAACAAAAAATCCACACCAAGGGGAAATGACTCAAAGATATCAAAATCTAAAAGAGATTATTGTAGAGGTGCCCTACATGGTTCCATACTTATAGGAAAAAATTATATGTGCCAATATTTCTGAGTAACACCTCATTAAATTTTTCTTCCTTTTTGCACTTTGGTCTCTTAAGAGATATCATCGATGAAATGTAGCTTAGAATGTTATGAAATGTACGGGTGTGAAACAAGACATTTCCTAGCATAAACCTACCCATTCAGATGCATTGAAATTGTCAGTTTGGTTGCACGATGAACAAAGAAGAATCTACACAAGATCCTTCCTCAGCTTTTGATCTTTGAATATACTTTACAGGATCATTATTGCTAAATTGAACATTTCCTAATTGAGCTGATAGGTACTAATATCAACCTTTAACTTGGGAATTCCATCAGATTCTTTGAGATTCTCATTTTTAATCTCTCCATGCATCCTCCTTTATAAGGAACACCTTTGATTATCATCTTTATTTTCTCAACTTCATGTATTTTAGATTGCAACTCACTCTCAACAACATTGACCTCCTTTTATTTGACGATTAAGTCTTCTTCTTATCTTTTAATTCCTTTTCTAACTAGTTAATTTTAGTCTTTAGTTGTTTTGCTTCAATTTAAAGAATCTTTGGATTCATCTATTTCTATTTTATTTTCTCCATGGAAGTCTAAAGTTTAATAATCTTTGAATTTATTTATTCAAATCCACGTATAGCATCATCTCTTAGGTTCTTTGCCTACACAAATTCTTATAAAATACAAAAACTCTTGGTTTTTTCCACTTATCCATTACCATTTTCCCATTCCACATACTGCATAGGAACCTTCCTCAACTTCTTGAGAGAAGGAATAATCTCCTCATTCGATACATTATCTATCTCATTCACTTTGGTTTGCTTCTTTTCAAGATTTTTGGAGAATATTACTTTTTCATTTCATACATTCTAGTACTTGCTACCCCCAATTTTGCATTGCCATTTTCTCATTGCATAGACTACACATGTACCTTCTACAACTTCTCAAGAGTAGGAAGAATCTCTTCACTCGATATATTATCAATCTCATTCACTTTGGTCTACTTATTTTCAAGTGTTTTCAAAGAAGATTCCTTTTTTCATTTCATGCATTTTAGTACTTGTTACTCCAGTTATGAATTTTCATTTTCCCAGTGCACATAATACGCACCCACCTTGCTCATCTTCTCAAGAGCATGAATAATATCTTTAGTTAATACATTATCTATCTCATTCACTTTGATCTGATTCTTTTCAAAAAAAATTCTAACTTACTCCTTTTTTCATTTCATACAAAAACCCACCTACAGTCATATAGAGACTCATCACTATACCTAAATGGATCTTGACAACACTTACACAACACTAAGGGAATCATATCATGTCATTTTTACTTGATAGTGAAACAAAACAAAATATGATGAATGCAATTTTTATCACATGAATATGCATTTATCTTTGAATAGTGAAACACAATAAAACATGGTGAGTGTCATTTATCACCTACAAATTCATTTTGACTTGATAGTGTAGACACTTAAAAATGGCTTGAGTGATACTACACACTTGAAACCAATATCCTAACATCGTTTCATCTTGAATTTCTTCTACTTTTCGCTTGTTTGATTAAACAAGCCTAATTATTTAATTAAATGCATCATTTTCATCTATTAATATAATTAATCTAATTAGGTTAATTCCTACCCTCTTACTCTAAAATTTCATCTAGGTTTAATTGAATAATAAAATTATTAAATTTAAAGTCCTCTCATTTAGTCAAATAATTCTATATTATTGAATTAAATGTCATTTTGGATAGCTATTCATTAAATAAGTTAATGGTGTAGGGAACAATAGCTTTTAGTGTGAAAATGTTGCAAATGTTAGGTTTTTGTGATGTTAAGTTAATTTATTTTTTAATAAGGTATTTTAGACCATTTCTTATGTTTCTAAGTTGTTTTAGGCTGTCTTGAGTCATTTCGAGTCAATTTTGTAAATGTGGTAAAAAGTTGCACAAAAGTTGCAAAAGTTGTCAAAGCACCTTTGCACTTTTGCATTATTTAATGTAAAAGGGAAGTTGAACGGTTGTGTCTTCAAGAGAAAATTGGATTTGGTTGTTTGGTGTTGGTAAAGGCTTAAAAGGCACTTGTGAATGTTGGTATAGGTTGGTGTTGATGTCATTTTGAAATTTGAATAACAAGACTCCATTATTCTTGCATTTTGAAAGTTAAATTTGATGCTACAACATTTGGTACAACTTAGTACAGCATGGGGGTGATCTTTTATGCATTTAAATTGATGAAATGTTGAGTTATATTCCTTTTTGGTTTTTTTTTTCATTAAATTTCATCAAGTTTTGAGTATTTTATAGTAGTTTTTCCAAGAATGGTTCATAAACCCTAGGTTTTGGTGTTTTGAGGGAAGAATAATAAAGATCTCACCATTCCACTAGTGAAAATATTTGAGAATTAGTGGAATGAGAGTAGATAGGGTTTATTTTTATTTCGTGAAGTTTTCATGAGTAGGGGATGAGGATTTGTGTAAATTGGTTGATTCCCTAGTTGGTTAAACTCATGTTTTTAGGTAATTGAGATGCAGAGGTGATAGGGTTTGTGGAAAATCTTTGGAGCTGTTGTTTAGGGTGACGGGAAATGTTTATGGAAACCATATTTTACATGTCTAGGCTAGTGGTATGAGGGTTTGAGGCTTTTATTCTGAAAACCACATAGTAACCTATCAAAACAAGCCTAAGTAGGCCTTATTCAAGCATAGCAGGAGAATTTTGAGGGTTATGTTCTAAAACAACCCTATCTTAATTTTTGATATATTTTGAAGTCTCAAAAAGGGTATCTTAACTGGTTATTAGATTCTAGGTTTGAGGCCTAGTTTTTCAAAAATTGATGTTTGATGTGCTATAAGGCATAGTGCCAATTTTGTGAAGAAAACCATCTTGTTTATTGTGTTAAGATTTTTAAAAAGCATTGATTCAGTATTGTAGACCTTTGATACCTTGCTCTACATCAGATAAGTATCAGAGCATAGATCTGATCTAAAGAAGGGAAAAAGGTTGAGTTGAAGAAGGAATAAAATTCCTCCAAAAGGGAAAACCATGCTAGAGAGATGAGAGAGGAGAGGCTTGTTGCTCTGAAAGCAAGTCAGAAGAGAGGTCTAGTCATGGATGATGAGAGTGACTCTGAAGAATAAGGGGAAGAGGAGAATGAAGAACAAAAGGAAGAGGAATTGGATCCTGATGAATAGAGGATGGCTAAGTTATTGAGAGTAGTTAAGAAAAATAAACACAAGGTAAAGATGGATGTACCTATATATGGGGGTAATTTGAATGATGAAGAACTTTTGGATTCGATTGCAGCACTTGACAATTATTTTGAATGTGAAGATGTACATGAGGAACAAAAGGTAAAGATTGCAAAACCAAAATTGAGGGTTCATGCACTATTATGGTGGGATTATGAGCAAACTAAAATGAGGAATAGAGCTAAGTCAAAAAAAATTTCTTTGGAGAGAATGGTGGCAAAGCTTAAGGGTAAGTTCTTACTGGTTGATTATGTAATTCAAATTTACAAGAAACTTCAAGGTTTGAAACAAAGAGAAATGGATGTTAAAGCTTACAGTGATGAGTTCTCTAAGTTGAGAATAAGAGTAGGTCACATGCAGGATGATGTGGAGAAGGTGGTTAGGTACCTTAGTGGGTTAAGATTTAATGTTCAAGATGACTTAACATTGGAAAATCCAAGAACAATTAAGGAATGCTATCAAATGGCAATTAGGGATGAAGAGAAGGTAAAGAGAAGGCAAGACAAGTCAAATAGGAGTAGAGGCAACACTTTTAGAGGAAGAGGTTCATATTCTACTCCAAGACAATCATATGAGAACCAAGAGGATGCAAATAAAATACAAGACCAAGTTGTTGATCAAAGAGGTGGATTTAGAGGAGGTAGTTCAGGCTTTAGATGAAGATTTGGAAGTCAAGGAAGAGGATCAATTGCATTCATGGAAAGGTGATATCAATGCAAAAAATTCAGACATCAAGCATGGAAATGTAATGAAGGTCAGACCTCTACTTCACACAGAGGAGAAAGAAGAACTCAATTGGTGTAAGAAGATGATAACGAGAGTGTAAACTCTCCATCACAACATGTTGTTCTACAAGTTGGAGAATCACTAATGGTAAGGAGAGCACTCATTAAAGCATTAGTAGAGGGAAAGGAGCCATTAGAAAGAATGAAACTCTTCAAGACAACTTGTAAGTGATTAGGTAAGGTACATGTAAAGTTGTAATTGATTCAGGAAGCATAGATAACATGGTTTCAATTAAGATGGTTGAAAAACTTAAATTGCCTAGGATACCACATGACACTCCTTATAAAGTTTCTTGGTTGAATTCGGGTCAATTTTTTTTGGTAAATGAACAAAGTTTGGTGGAGTTCAATTTGTTGCTAGGGAGGCCTTGGCACTTTGATAGGCATGCTCTATGTGATGGGAAAAGAAATACTTATGAGATTAACAAAGATGGGGTTTCTTATAATTTAACACCATGGATGGAGGAAGACAAAGGACAAACTAGGGGGAATGTGATGATGGTTGGTAGGAAAGATTTTATAAAGGTAGAAGAAAAAGAGGATAGGAACCTTGTAGCCACTCCTAGACTTCGAGATGTTATGACAACAAGCTAGAAGAATAAATTGATTTTATAGGGAAATGATATTGAGTTGAAGGTCAAAGATGAAATGATTTTGGAGATTTGAGGATTAATTAAAAGGTATGTTGATATGAAGCTAGAAGAGGAATTTCATTCAATAATTTCAAAAGAGGATAGTGGTCATTCCAATCCTTTCATATCATAGGGTGCTAAACCTAAGCAAGCAGTAGTCATAGGGGCATAACATCATATGGAAGAGATGAAAGGTAAAGGTGAAGAGATCAAAGCTACACTACAAAGGAAAAAGAGAAAGTTAAAACATGCACCAAAGGATAAGAACAAGGGAGTTCATTACAAGAGGGAGGAGACATGGTAGTAGATCAAGAGGTAGATTCAACAACATTCTTAAGTGCCAAAGAGTTCAAGAAGGATAAAAACAATGCTTTGTTCTAGTATTTGATTCAATGGAAGGGTTTACTAGATGGAGGTATCACTTGGAGATTAGATAATGATGGACTCGATAATTTATCTAATGTGGCAACATTTTCCTCAAGGGGACTTGAGTTCCTCTTGCTTGGGGAGTATTGTGTAGGGCACTGTAGCTTTTAATCTAAAAAATATTGTAAATGTTAGGTTTTTGTGATGTGAAGTAATTTTTTTCTTGTAATAATGTCTTTAAGACCATTTATTATTTTTTTAAGTTATTCAAGTTGTCTTGATTCATTTGGAGTCAATTTTGTAAATGTGGTAAAATGTTGCACAAAAGTTGCAAAAGTTGTC
>VDFB02256132.1:22589494-22791678 GCA_007258455.2 Sequoia sempervirens
TTAGCTATTTGAAGGGGGCCAAGCCAAAGCTTGTCAAATTTGTTGTGTCCCCCTTTCTTTTCATGGGCCTTGTCCTAGTATAGGACTAAATATGCAATTCTAAAGGCCTTGATCTTGGCTCGACGGTCGAACCATCTCTTAACCATGCTCTGATGTTTGGAAAAAAATTATATTGCACGGTCTCAGACTTCTAAATGCAAGAGCTCAGCTAGTCGAGCTTCTCTACGATCCCCCCTTCATAAAATTCATTGATAAATTGGAGAGTGGGAATCTTTAGGTGGATAGGATATATGGGCTCTAAGCTGTGAACAAGATGGAATGGGGAATTGCCAAGGGAAACCTTGTGGTGAGTGCAGTCTACCCAAAGGGCAAAACGAAGCTACGTATTCCAGTCCTTGGGATTCCTATCTAGCAACTTCTTGATTACTATGATCAGGTTCTTATTCGTGGACTCAACAAGGCCATTGCCTTGAGGGTAGTAATTAGATTAAAATTTGAGAGTGATTCTATAGTCAAATGTCCAACCAACAAATTTTAATAAAGAAAATGTGGGTCCATTATCACACACTAATGCATAAGGACAACCAAAGCAATTTAAAATAAAACTTTCTAGAAAATTAGTAACTACCTCAGTTGTGCATTGCTTACATACAATTGTTTCTGTCCAGCTAGTATAGTAATCAGTAGTGGTAAGAATGTACCAGTGTCCCACAAATGATGGAGGGCTTACCAGACTGATGAAATTGAGGCCCCATTATGCAAACGGCCTTAACTCCAGCACAGGATGCAGTGGGACAACAACATTCTTCTCCTTGGTGGCAATTGTCTAACATGTGTGACATGAGTGAACATGATAGTGAGCATCTTTGAAGACAGTTGGCCAATAATATCCTGCTCTCAATATCTAATGTGCAGTGAAGGGCCTGGATCCGAGACCAGTGTCGAACTTATCATGAAACTCCTTCAAGACTCGATCTACTTCTTCCTTACCAAGGCATCTCAAGTAAATTCCTTCATGATTTCTTTTGTATAAATTGGACCCCTACAACATGTAACCATTGCTTTTCAATCTAAGAGCACACTTTTGGACTACCTGTAGATGAGGCGGGCACTTGTGGTTCAGCAAGTAATATATGACATTCTCATACCATTCTCCCAGGGAAAAATCCTCGAGCTAGTATTGTTGCATAGTGAGTTCAGGTCCGGCCTCTACTACTACTTCAGCAATCGTTCGAGTAAGTGCTTGTCCTCTCACCAACCTCATCGGTTGGATTTCCATGTCATATTCATGGAGCAAGGTGATCCACTTGGCTCTTTGTTCACCCAATTCATTTTGTATGAGCAGCGTTTTCACTGCTAGGTTGGGGACAATGGCGAACACTTTGTTACGCAAGATATAATGGTGAAATTTCTTTACTCCCCACACAAGGGAATATGCTTTCTTTTCTACATTGTGATATCGCAATTTAACATCTTTCAAGGGAGCACTCATGAAGGTGATCAGGTGCTCATTTCCTTCATCATCCTTCTGAGTTAGAATGCAAGCACAAGAATGTTCTAAAGCGAATGAATAGATGTAGAACGGCTTCAAATAGTTTGGACTAACGAGCATAATCACCACAACAATGGCCCGTTTTATTTCTTCAAAAGCCTATTTGGATTCGGGGGTCCACTCAACTTTGACATCCTATTTTAACATAGCATTGAGTGGTTTAACAATTTTAGCAAAGCCTGCAATGAACTTCCTAACAAAATTGATCTTTCCAAAGAAGGATTTTAATTCTTTCTTGCTACCTGGTGGTGGGATCTTCAATAAGGACTAGATAAGTTTAGGGTCTATAGAGATTCCCTTCTCTAAAATGACATGTCCAAGAAATCTACCTTCAGTCACGTCGAAAATGCACTTTTTTGGGTTAAGGGAAACTCGAAACTCCCTACATCTCTGAAACACTTTGCATAAATCAAATATGTGATCGCTCCACCTTTTAGAAAACATAGTCAAATCATCCATGTAGATGATTATGCATTTTCCAATCAATTTTTTGAAGGTGATATCCATGGCACGTTGGAAGGTGGCACCAGTGTTGATTAGCCCAAAAGAATTCTCCTATAGGCGAAGGTCCCCCACTTAGTGGTGAATGTCATCTTATGGTGGTCTTCATACTGTACCATCACTTAGTTGTATCTAGAATACCCATCGAGGAAAGACATCATTTGGGAGCCGTTGTAGCACCTCATCCAATGAAGGCACTAGATAGTTGTCCTTTTCCGAAGCTCTGTTGAGATTGCGGAAGTCCACACATACTTTTATTTCTCCATTCTTTTTCCTGACCGGGACCAAGTTGGCTACCCATGTGGAATGCTTGACTGGGAATATAATTCTTACTGAAAGAAACTTTTGTACCTCTTTGTAAATGATGGGTTCTAACAAGGAATTAATAGGGTGTTGTCGTTGGCGGAATGGCCTCACTTCTGTCTTGAGAGGGATGGTGTGCATGATAATGGAGGTGTCATAAGTCTTCATATCCTCATAGCTCCATGCCATCAGGTCATGATACTTTCACAAAGCATCAACGATTCCCTTCTTTTCTTCGGGCGTGCAAACTTTTCCAATAAACACATTTTTGGTCTCCTCAGTTGTCCCAAGGTTGTGAGCATCCATTTAGGGTTCACTTATGATGATTTCCTTCTTTATGCGGTGGCCGGATTCTAGTCTTTGATCACATTCCAAATCAAATATGCATTCGAGCTGAACCATCCCTCTGGGAATCATGTTGGTTTTGAAGTTAATGACCCCCTCTATGTCCAATTCGGCCTCTTGCGGATTGACTTCATCAATTATTTGGGTCGTGAAGACATTGAAACTCGTGATGAACTCAAGGATGTGCTTATCATCATTAAAGACTTGAAAGTGAGTGACATTATCTAGGACAGACGGTGCAGATGTCAACTCAACTATAAACTTCTTAAGCCTGGACAAGGAAAGGGGCTGCAGAGTGCTGGCTGCTTGAGCCAAGGCATCGGCTATCTGATTCTGAGCATGAGGGATCAACTGCATATTAAATGCATCTAAACCTTCTAAGAGATCCTAGACCCTATGCCTATAGTTTGCGAGTCTTCTATCATGGCAGGAATACAATTTTCTAACTTTTTTGACTACAAGTTCAGAGTCCCCAAATACTTACAACATTTTAACATTTTTCTTTAAGGCCATAAGAAGACCATGTACTAATGCTTCGTATTCTACTACATTATTAGTGCAATAAAACTGCAATGTATGGGTAGCAAGAAAGGTCTTACCTGTGGGGCTAATGAGCTCGAACCCACCACCGGCTCCTTGTTTTGACTTAGATCCATCGAATCGGAGTGTCCAAAACTTGGAAGTTTCCTTGACTTCGGGTCTGACTTGGCCCTTACTTCCTTCCAGTTGGGTGGTTGCTCTCGTGATCTTTTGGGAATCCTACAACCTGACATGTTGAACAACAGGTGGTTCTGGTAGCGCCTCCTTTGGTGTTTCATTTTGGGGAACAACTATTTTCTTGACATGTTCCACTACTGTTTTGCACAAGCAATAATCAAACTCAGAGTGAGCAGCATTGTGAATCCTGCACCAATTTGGCAGTAAGAGATCCTAGAAATTCATTGGTGCCCAAACATAGTTGATCCTTGTACACTTTTCCATGAATTCACCAGAGCCACTATTTTCCCAATTTCCAAGAGATAGGGTGTTTCAATGATATAAATCATTGAGAGACCCCATTTATCCTTGATAGACCCCATTTCTTTGACCCGTTTTATAAAAGGCCAGGATTATGTTGTCGGTTTCACCAATTTGGCAACCCAACTTGGCCTGTTTGAAAAAATGGGTCCGAGAAATGGGGTCTCCCGGTGATGTACCCCATTTCTTGAACCCATTTTTCAAATAGACCCACTAGCTTGCCAATTCGATGAAATTGGCATTCTTGGACCCATTGTGGTTGATTTTTTGTTGAAGGGTACCTTGGTAGTTTGTTGGGGTACCCCTTGTGGTTAATTTTTTTGATGGGTATCTTTATAGTTCATTTTGGGGGTACACCTTGTTGTGGTTGATTTTGTTGAGAGAATTGCCTTGATAGTTTGTTTTGGGCATGCCTTATTTTTGTGGATTTTTGAAGAATTACCTTGATAGATTGTTTTGGGGTGGCACTTGTTGTTTTTGGATTGTCTAAGGGTACCTTAGTAGCTCATTTGGGATACACCCTTGTTGTTGTAGATTTTGTTGAAGGGTACCTTGATAGTTTGTTTGGGGTACGCCTTGTTGTTGTGGATTTTATTGAAGGGTACCTTGATAGTTCGTTTGGGGTATGCCTTGTTGTTGTGGATTTTGTTGAAGGGTACCTTGATAGTTCGTTTGGGGTATGCCTTGTTGTTGTGGATTTTGTTGAAGGGTACCTTGATAGTTCATTTGGGGTATGCCTTGTTGTTGGGGATTTTTTCATGGTATGTTTTTGGGGCTGTATTATTTCCTTGATATTGTTGAGCTTCTAGCTGCTTGTTCAATTTTGTGATGGTTGTCTAAACAATGGGTTATCCTAGAGGTTTGTTGTAGATTGATCATTGTTTGTGAGAAGAAGGAGTGGTATGTTAAGATTCACCGTGATTATGGTACTAATTATTGTTTGATCTCATAGTGGAATAAGATTGAGATCTTTTAGAATGTCCACATTGAATTATATGGGTAGTTTAGCACCACTTTATGCTAATGTGAGGAAATATGATTTTACATTCTTCCCAAGGATTTTTTCCATAAGCTTTTGCATCTTAAGATCTTTGGATTATTCTAATATTTTTTTGTTGATAAGTTCATCATTACTATAGTATTCTTCTATGATCATGTCCTTGGGATTTGGAAGTTTATTTTGACTATCAATCATTTTTTGATGTCTAAGGAGTACTTCCTCATTACTTGGTGGTTGATTTTTTGTTGCCTTAAATGTTGGTTCTCTTTGAGGGGTTGTAAGGTTATTTGGATTATAACCCCATGGTTGAGTTTCCTCATTAGTTGTGTTTGTCATGGGTGCACTAGAACTACTCTTATTTGTTTCCATTCTTTTCCTATGTTGAGATCTCATTGTTATCATAAACAAGTCCAAGACCTAGGTGAATTTTTGTGTTCACTATGGAATGGGATTATTTTTTTTTTAGGGATTTTTTGTTTTAAAAATGAAGTATGGAGATAATGTGTGAAAACTTTTTGGTAACAATTTTTTTATGGTTTGCTATGGATTGTGATGATCAAGACCCTAAAGTATGAGTGATGTTTGGTGGATGTTTTTGAGATGATGATAATTTTGGGACACAAAGTGTACAAAAATTGGATTGATATTTTACTCTCTTTTTCTAGAGGTTATGTTGATAATCTACTTGAACTAGCCTTGAGGTTGCAAGAAAATGTTAATATCTTAGAAATTGAGAGTAAGAGGATAATCTAAATTATTTGTGTTTGATTGTATCCTAAACTAGGTTGGTGCTTTTGGTTTTCTAATGGATATGGAAATATGTTGAGATAACTTGGTGCAGGTTTGATTGTTTTTGTTTCAAAGGATAAAAGATTAACCATCTTTGGATAAATTTTGATTTGCACTAGAAAAACAAGACAATAGCAACAATCTTCATCATAGTAGTGGTTGGAACCTAGGACAACATCGGTCAAAATTTAAACAATAGTGGTCTCTATTTCAACTTGTGACTTCTAAACAAAGAAGACAATAGGAGAATTTTGATAAAAGTGGATGTTTCTAGGACATAATGATTGATTTTTCAGGGAAACTATGGTAGGTTTATCAAGAGTAGTCTCTATTTCAATTTTCCTAACTCATGAACCAGTGAGCACAATAGTGGTCATTTTGATAAAAGTGACAATATTTAGGACAACAAAGATCAAATCCTAGGAAAATGGAGATCAAAATTTAGGACATATAAGTGACAAAATTCAGGACAAAAGTGGCAAGAATATCAATAGTGGCCCTATTTCTAGATTTTTTTCTTTTGTTTAACAATAGTTTGGACAACTTTGTAGTTTTGAAATGTTTGGTTGATCTTATTGTTTTGAGAATATTGTCTGAGATTTGGCAAGTGATAAAACAAATCAATCAAAAGTTTATAAAAATGACCATAAATTTTTTATGATAAGGGGCCAAAATCATCCCACATTTAAACTAGTAACAAAATCAAACCATATCAATCAATATTATCCCTAAGGTCAATTTCACCAATGGTGACACTTTAGGCCCACAACTTGGAAGCTCTTTTGAAGTAAGGTAGGGACACCCTTCTAGATGTATACACTTAATTCTTTCAAGAGTGGATATCTAGGGCCCTCCTGGAATCGAAGAATGATCCAATCATCCTCTCCTAAAAAAGCTATATGTAGCTTATACTAAACCAAATATTTCTATCTCAACTCAAGGGAGTTCATATGGTGAGTAAACTTATTCATAGTACAGTGTTCATCTCCTACATTGAACCGTGTCATCAAGTAGAATATCTCAATCAAAAGGTGGGTAAAACTACTTTAAATATCTTACTCACTGCTCAAGGGATTGATACCTAATGAGCACACAATAAGACACTTAAGACTTTAATCTCTCATACTAGGGGAACTTTTACACAAAGGTACCTCCCCATTCTAAATGACACCACATGGTTGAAGCTAATACCAGTTAAATCTTGGATTTCACTAAAATCATTCATATAGCGACTTGAGGGAAATTCCACTTTAGGTTGCCATTGAGTTCTACTTTTGGGATTTTTCTCTTAGCTAGGACCAATGTAAAGATAATGCTTGTAAGATAAACAAATGTGAAACCCAATGTTCTTTTCATCACATAGGATCTTCAAAAGACATAAAGGGAGAGGATACACACTTAGTTTTCCAAGCATGGTGAACATGGTATACAATTCAAAGTAGTTTCTTTTTAAGCCCAAAATTTCAAGTGTGTAAAGATGGAATTTTTATTTTTAGGTACACCAATTCAAAGAATTTTTGACTTCAAGCAAGATATATCAATGCACATTTCAAAAATGATTTGTTCCATTTTATAACACCATATGAAATTTTCCTAATAACATTCATCTTAAAGAGTCAACAAATGAAACTACATTCATCTTTTAACAATGTCAAAGTGAAACCATTCGATTTTAGGAGCACTAAAATAAAATGTGAGATTTTCTTTACTTAGTTTTAAGAACCAAATGAAATATGATATTTCCCTTGTTCATTTTTAAAAGCACCAAAGTTAAATGTGATATTTTTCTTTTTCAATTTTAAGCACCAAAGAAAAATATGAGATTTTCCTTGTTCATTTTTAGAAGTACCAGTTGAAATTTGAGTTACTTTTCCATTTTTAAAACACTAATTAAAATGTTTTTTAACTACAAGATGCTTTAAAATTGAAATGGCCTTGGACCATTCGCTAATCTCTGCAATCAGACTACTAGTTTTTTTTCATGAAAAAATGTGCCATAATCTTGCAAGGGCTACACTAACAATGTAAGAACCTCCCAAACATAACAATCAATCAAATGTTAGTGTTAGGAAAAATTAAAATATTTGAAGAAAACTTGTAGATTGAATGAGGTTAGAAAATGGAACAATAGTGAATCTATGTAGGACAGTATCAAGCTTTCTACCTAGAACAATAACAACCAAGTTTTGCAATAGTGGTCAAGAAAAGTACAACCATGGACTAGTTAAAGACAATACCAACCATGTCAAATTCAACTATGTTAGAAACCTACAAATGCAAAGAAAAAAATAGTGATTAAAAAATAAATATTGTGCCCATTTAGTACAATAATGATTGAAAAATGTACAATCATAGTAAAATAATGAAAACAAGCACATGAGAATTTTATAACTTCTATGTTTCAATTATCAATAGCATTTCTTGCAAACAAAATTAGGGTTCCAGAACTTGTAACTTCTCACAAAACTTGCCAAAATATTAGTGTTAAGGACATATGTCCCACTAGGAATGCCAAATGATATAAGGGTGAAAAGTACCATAAGGAAAATAGAAAAATGAATCAATCCAAATCAATTCAAACAAGATAAAATTCCAAATCCATACTCATAAAATATGAAATGTAAAGTCATGAATCCAAACAAATAAGAAACCAAGAAGCTTAAATGAATTCCAAATTGTGAGATGAGGATTGTCAGGGTGGGTTGATTACGCTTCATCCATGATGGATCAAAGTACAATTTATCCACTAAACTTCAATCTACCCAACAAGATCATTCACATTGAAACCAAAACTTACAAACTACAAAAAATAGTTAAATTCCTACTCTAACCCATTTGAAACTTATCCTATTTTGGAATTGGTGTTGTGTTGATGTGGAACGATGACCCTTTCCCAATCCCATGATTAGTGAGCCTATTTCAATCAATTCTAAGGAAGAGAATCGATGAAACCATTGATAAATGGATGAAAACCTAATTTATGCTAAATTAAACATGATGCAAGCTAAATTAACATGATTTTATGTTAAAAATGAACTAATTATGTAGTTTCTAAGATAATTTAAGCTAATTACAAGCTAAAAGATGGAAACCCTAATTCATATACAAACTAATATGGATGGATGGAAGCCATTAATGGATGTTGTAAGCTATTATGCAATTAGAAATAAACTAAAACAAGATAAAAGTGAGTAAATTGTGAGTGTGGATTCAAGTGAATTCAAGAACATAAGTTTTAAATTGAAAGATGGATCCATTTGTCTCCAAAGAGTGTTATATTTATTGGTGAACAAATGAGAAATCGAGGGTTGAGATTGAGAAAGATGATCAACGGTCTAGGATGGAGGAAAGAAGAGGCATGGATCATGGATTCTTATCAACATATAAGAATGTGAGATGAAAATCAATCAAGGGATCACATTTGCTTCAAACAAACACACTTTTGACTTGCTCACATAGGTCAAAGGTAACTTGCTTAAAAGATTAAAGGTTGAAACTTGCATTAGAAGATAAGTGAAAATGTCCCTTTTTCAAATGATGGAGGAATAAGAATATTCCTTGGAATATTCATTTGGGTGAGGATAAAAGGCATTTGAAAAATTAAAAGAAATTCTTAATTGTGCAAAAAAGGGATAAGGAATATTCTATGGGAATATTCCCCTCTTAGAGGAAAATTAGTTTAATTGCTAATTAAACAAGGATTAATCATTCAATTAGAGGATTTGGAGGAATTAAAGTGATATTTATTAAATTAAATAATTTAATAAATGGGGGGGAGAGATGAAATGATATTTAATTAAATAACTTAGGGTTATTTAATTAAATAAGATGACTTAGGGAATTAAATGAAATTTTTTGATTTATTTAATTTAATAGGATGAAGTGTTAGCATGAAAAGGGCGAATTAACCCGATTTTGATGAATTGGGTTAATGAACGAAAATGATGCCATTAATTAAATTAACTAGGTTAATTCAATTAATTAAGGGAAAAGAGGATGGGTTTAAAGAGGGGATGTTGTTAATAAACCTGTTTCAAGTGTATGATATCATTCGGGACATTTTTTAGTGTCAACAAAAACAAAACAAGTCCTACTATACCATGTAAAAGTTGTATTCATATTGATGTTATATTGCATTTGAATCAATACAAAGCCTACATTTGATGTTGCAAAAAGATTCAAAGTGTGTTAATGGTGATCAAAGATGTGTGTAAAATATCTCAAGAATTTGAATGTTGACTCTTCATGGCTTCATTGCATAAACTCTTTAGATTCTTTGATCGATTTTAAGAATGTGTGTGAACCCCAATCCAAATACCTGCAAAACAAAGAGAATAAACACCCAAAATTAGATATTGCAAGCATGAACAAGGATTCCCCATGAAATCCATTTAAAAACTTCAAATTATGAAAGAAAATAATGAAGAACACAATAAAAGGAGAAAATATAGATTCAATCCTAATTAAAATAGCAAACACATAATCCCATGGCAGGATTGGTGCCAATTTGATGTGAAAATTGGCCCTTTCCCAATTCCTAAGATGCAAGTTTGATATGTTGATGATGATTGATCCACTTTGCTAATGAAGGATGAGAGCTCCAAGCCAAAAATCTGCAAAAACCTAGCTAAGAACTCAATGGTGATGGATGAAAATGGCTAAATATTTTAGCATCATAACTTTGCATAATTTGTGGATGATCAAATGAGGATATGAGGTATTTATTTATAGAATGCCAAGATGGATGAATGTCCAAATTTGAGCAATGTGGGACTAAAATTCATCCAATGGAATGATGCCACTTTTCAAGCTATGAGTGGATGGAGGATGTGCAAGATTTGGGGATTGTGCCAATAAATGCTTATTTTTTGAATTTCAAATTTGTTGAAAATGACTTGTAAGAAGGAAGGGAAAATGAAATAAATGCCACTTGGCTCAAGGCAAAGGACATGTAAGATGAAGTTGTGCCTTGTGGATGTACATGTTGACTTGATTTTTGTATTCAAATTTGGAGAATATTTCAAAAAGATGCCTTGTGAGGAAAATAGAGATTAATGAATTAAATCTATTTTCATGTCAATGCAACTGAAAAAAATCTAGAGGATGGGACATGAGATGATTGAGTAAATCAAGAGTTAATTAATTTGTGAGACATTAGTACTGACCTATTTGACAAATTTATGGATTTATTTAAATCAAATAATGAAAGGAATATGATGAGATTAATTAAATAGGACTTTGATTTATTTGAAATTTAAAAGAGATGGTGTTAGATTAAATCAAATAAGGTTTTAATTTATTTAATTTAATGGATAGACTTTAGATATTTAATCAGAATAAAATTAATTGCTGTTAAATAGGGATAATTAGGTCGAGATGGGTTGATTTAATTAACAAAGATAAAGACTTAATTAAATGCTAGTTTATTTAATTAAGGAAGAATATTGATAGATTTAATGGAATGCGGAGATTGATTAAATGGTTGAGTAAAGGATGATTGAGGATGAAACAATGTTAGTAATTAGTCAGTTCATAATGCCAATCGGTATATTTTAGGTTTCTGTTGCCTCTTTGAAGCAATGCACTTGTTGCGTTGGTTCAAAGAATAACCGATCTCAATCAAAGCCAAAAATTTTTATTTTTAAAAACTTGCCCCACTGGTGCATGGCAGGAGAAAACATACCATTATAATGCCCCCTCAAAGGGGTTGGTGAAAATTTGATTTTTGGGTGATCTTGCAAAAAAAGAGGACAAAGTTTTTGAAAGGTTCGAGAAGGATCCAGGAGGCCAAAAATGTGTATAAATGCAATAAAATGGTGTAAAGCAAGCCTCAACTAGACAAAAACAGGTTTGGGGGTCCAAAACCCTAGCAGGACAGCCAATAAGGGTGAAAAAACCCTAATTTTTAGGCTTAAAAGGGGCCTGAGGGGTCACTTTCAAGTCACTTTCACACACCTCCAATAGTAAATTTGAGATTCAAGCTTTGACCTCCTGACGGTATGGTGTAACGACAGCTTCCCCTGCATATTTCTAATTGAGTTCGGACGTACCAGTGGCCACCTAGCATCAGGGCACCGGTAAGTGGTCCTTACCTAAGCTTTGTTTTTCATTTAATGCTTAATTTAATGCTTTTAAAGGTTGGTCAGTCTGCAGCAGTGCTATATAGCGTGCTCAGAAATAAAACTACGCCGCATGGTGCTAAATAGCGTCACGGCGGTGCAGTTTGGAGTTTGAAAACTCTGACGCTGAGCTTGGGGCCAGCAGGGTGGTTTGGAAAGTGCGACGTGGTAGTCCTGATTTCACCCAAAGTGAGCCACTGGATGAGAAAGTGCACCACGGTGGTGCAATTTTTCTCTTTTAAGCCCTAGCGTCAAAGTTTGATTAGAAATAAAACTACGACACCATCACAAGTTTCACTATTGGAAAGGTTTTTTGAATGCTCGATGAAGAATTTTTCAAAAAATTTAACATGGTGACCTTCCTTGATGCAGGATGCGGCGAGGGAGCTCAACTCTTGAGAGCACAGGTCGCGGGATTTGGTTGGCTATTTGTGGGACCTGAGTAACAAGGACTAGGATTGACTCTGGATTGCAGGGTTATGGTACATTGCGTACACGACACCCTTCTACACTCACTTAGGGATGCTATCAGCACTAGTCGAGAGATGGCACAGTGAGACATTTTTGTTTCATCTTCCCATTGGTGAGGCCACTGTCACCTTAGAGGACAATTGGCGTATTTAAGATTGCCAATTCACAATCGCTGGGCAATTTTTGATATGGATGAGGGGCATGAGGCTTCCTATAGAGTCCTTGCCATATGTGAGATTATTTTTTGTGAGGGGTAGATAGAGCTCGAGTGGCACAAGATCCTGGCACCTCCCTACTGTTGGGTGATTGCATCCATCATCTTGAGTCTCGTTGCCCCTGATAGACAAGATCTATACTTCAGTCCCGACTTGGGATATTGCTAGGAGTGGATGGTCTGAGAGAAGTTGGTTTGTTTTGCATGGGGGCCTATTCTTCTAGCTTCATTATACAAAGATCTCCATGAGTACATCTACATGGAGGGAAGAGCACTCGGAGCAGGGGTGACTCTTCTTCATGTCTAGGCATGGGAGCACATTGATGTGCTACGTCCACATGTTGTTTCAGTTATGATGCTGCCAGATGATCCCCTCGTGTGGCGTTATAGAGGAAGTGTGTCCTTCACACACACCAGTGAGCATAGGATCCGCTACTGGAGGAGGGTCTTGGACGAGATGCAGGTTTTCACCTGCGACCATACCTTGGTCAGCCTAGATGGGCTAACGATGTTGATCAGTTGTTCTATTGCCACCAAGACCATTTTATGCAGGGGCGAGAGCATACGATGATCAAGAGGTACCTTCCTAGGCGCGTGCAATGTCAGTTTGGGGAGCCGCAGGATCACCCCGATGATGATTGCATAGTCATCTCTGCCAACATCATGACACAGGTTTCATGGGGGTGGTATATTCCTACTTCAGAGGTGGTCGACAGTTTATAATAGTTGGTAGCTCGACCATGGGCCTATGATTAGGGCCTTGCAGATCCAGGCATGGCTCAGGCCTACAGGGATTGGTTCTGGCCTCTGCTTCGATTGACGATTCCAGGTGTAGTTCTAGATCAGCAGAGAGTCAGAGGCAGATGAGGAGGATGAGGCCAGAGGGGGGATGCCCGACAAGATCAGATGGTGGGGCCCCCAGTGTAGCCAGAGTAGGGAGATGTGCATATGCAAGACCAACAACAAGTGCCACCAAGTCCACCACCACGAGGTGAGGATCCTCCTCGGGTGCAACCGTAGGTACAACTAGCAGGACAGGCGGATGCTCAGGATGCACTGATTGTGCAGTTACAGGCTCAGGTCCAGGCCATAACAGTTGAGAGAGATCAGGTGAGGGCCGAGAGAGAGCAGCTCAAGGCCAAGAGGGATCAGGCCATACAATAGAGACAGGCTGCAAAGCTGTAGGCAGCCACTGAGCTAGGCAAGAGACAGCACCTAGAGAGCATGTCAGCCCCCTCCTCCCTGGGTACAGTGTTAGTTCGATGATACAGGGATGTCATCCGAGAGGCTGAGTACTATCAGAGGCATTATCATGAGGTCATTCCCAGAGTACTCAGAGTGGACCAGTCATAGACCAACAGAGGGTCACAGTGACAGGGGTGAGGGCAGCATCCATAGGGACAGAGCTTGATCGAGATGACATGATACTTTTTGTGCCTTATGGGCTCATTTTTGATAGCCCAATGAGCCTTTTGTACTGATTGACATACATGTATAGTGATCTGATTTATTTCCTTGTACTATGACAGTTGCATTATTGATGAAATATATATATGAGCCGATGATGATTTTGATATGATGGGATGTGTATTTGTTATTTATGCATGGATGATTTTACTTCTAAATGTTGTGTAATGATGTTTTTATGGATGTATTTATTTATAATTATATTATATAGTGATTATGACTAAAAAATATATATTATGTTAACCTATGATATGCAAATGCAATGTGCAATGATGTCTATATGATGATCTATTTTATATTGATGCAAATGATGATGTGATATGTGATATGGAATGTAATATGCAAAATGATATGGTATATACATGAAATGTTATGTGAATTATGCTTATGTATGAACAGATTATGGATGGATGTATTCTTTGCATGTGATGTAATGAATTATGCTTATATTATGCAATAAATGATTTATGATGCTATTTATGAGATGAAATAAATGATGTAATGTGATGGTTGTGATGTGATGCCAATGAGATGATTTTTTAAGATGCTTAGAATAAGAAATGTTATTATCCTAAACATATTAAATGATGATGTAATATATGTGATGCAAATAATATGATGTAATGATATGTCTATGCAAAGTGGTATGATGATGTGTATTGTAGTGTGAACGTAATGTGTGAGATGATATCATGATGTTTATGCAAGTATGTATGCGATGGATTAGCTTATAATGCTTATGTACCTATTATGTATGATTATGCAATATGTGATAATGTTAAATGGTTATGAAATGAAAATGAATTTTTATGTGGTGATTTCATATAATGCCATGCGATGTAATGTAATGGGTGAAATACAATGAAATGGATGTACCTATCTATGAAGAATGTCTATGATAACCTGTTTATATGATGGTTGAAATGCAATGCATATGTTTCCTATATGATATGTTTATGCAATATGGTAATGTTTTGTGGATGCAGGATCGATGACGATGATGATGATGATGATCAACTGTCATAGTACCTTGTTAGCGCGATGAGCAAGAAGAGAAGAATTCATTTCAACAAGATATAAGATGATGCAAAATGCAAATGATGATGATGATGACTACTTGCTGAGGAATTGGGATTTTCAAAGGGCCAAATTTTCTTATGTTTGATAATGCACGTGGTACGATGCATCAAGGTATAGAAAACCAGGATGGCATTGTACCTAGTGTGATGGAATTTGACATGACAAGTAGATAGGGGTATCTTGTTCACACCTGACATATGAAAACCTTGCTAGGATGCACCCTAGAATTTTTAGACACCTCAGACCAAAACACTGAAAGGTAAATCTTTCAATGCAATAGTCAACAAGTTGTCCAAGACCTCCCCTATGCACACCTAACAAAGCAAGTATTCACCAAGGTTATATTACAAGAACATACAACAAGCATAGCAAACAAAAGATAATGATTGTTGCCCCATTCCTATTTCTATAAATCCTTTTTTCAGATATCATCGAGAAGTCCTTGGAATGAGTGCAATAAGATAAGTCAAAAGATAAAGACAAAGTGCACAAACAAGTTGATGCTCTTCAATACTGCTAACCAAGAGAGGATTGTTTTCTAAGGATAAGAACCAAAACTTATTGCCAAAAGATAATGCCCATTGTAGGAAGGATTCATCCTAGGACATGTTAGTGGATGGTGGCACGTCATTTCGATAATCCAAAGTGTTCTAAGAGATGATTGATAGGGGACCAATTTTGGATGATGATTTGTTCGACACAAAGAGATGACCAACTTGCTTACGCACTGACTTAGACCTAAGACTTGATGTTTTGAGTTTTCACTTTTTAACCTACTAAATTTGTTTTTGATTTTCTTACCAAAGATTGAGGATGACAATTGTTTATTATGAGTGATGTTATTACGGGTGCAAGCGAGATGAGACAGATGGATTTTTCAAATTTTTGGATGTTTTTGATCTTTTTGAGATGTTTTGAGGCTGTTTTTGGTATTTTTCAAGATTTTCAAATGTTTTGATTTTTTGATTTTCCAAATGTTTTGGGATTTTCCGAGGTTTTGACTAAGAGACTAACCTAGAGACCTATCCTAGGGGCCTCGAGGGATGATCAACAGATTAGTCTTTCCTACGTTATACACATAGAGACCATGTAGTTCGACTGACAAGTTGACCAATTTACAAATGAAGATATACATGATGAAATGTCAGTTTATTGTGACAGACACCTATAAGACCCAAATTAACTCAAGAGAAAGTCACATCAAGATGAAAACATCAATCATATATTAACCAACACGAACAAGCAATTACAACTTCCATGAAATTCACTTTTCCAAGAAACCTAGTTTACTTATATACTTCCCCATTTATTCAAATAAGTGAATATATTTTTATACTATAACAAAATACAAATATTAACACAAAATCATAACTTATAACTTGGTAAACTTAAACGTACACACAATTATATGATCAAAGAAGTATAGATGTAAATGACACAGCCCAAGAGGGAAGAAGACTAGGGATAGGCATAAAAGACAAAAAGCAACAATGAGAGAGATTTGGAAGAAGGTAGATGATCAGTGATTGAATGAGTTACAACTTAAAATAAAATTATGATGGTTTAAAATGCAAAGGTTGGTCTCTAGAGGAAGCCGAGTAGCAATTTCAATTGATGGTACTGATATTTTGAACTAATTCATTGTCAATATTACAACTTATGGGAACAGTAGCAAATAATATTCATGAAAGATCAAGAAAGGGGCACTTTCAAGGGCATAAAATAAAATGGTTATGGGGTTATAGTGCATGTCATTATATACTTATGCAGCAATGGAAAGAACACATTATATCATCTAATCCAAATAAACAAACCTCCAACAGAATCAAATCAATTAATTACTATACATATAGGTATTCAATAGATAATTTCAGCGCAATACTAGGTATCATCCAATAGAAATGGGGCCAAGGTGTACCCAGTGAATGAATTGAAGAGACAAGTATGGACACCACATAAATATCAAATGAAGGTCGTCGTTGTACTCCTCTCCAAGTTTGTTGCAAGAGAAATTGTTTTGAGAGAGGTAAATCATTTCCATCATTAAAAATAGATATGTTATTTTTGGAGGAGAATAAAGGTGATGTTAAATGAAATAATTTAAAAACAAGGCATACACTGAGATTGCACACGCCGGTAGACACACATGCAAAAGTGTAAGCATAGACAAGACATGTACTTTTTTTTTGACAGGGAACTTCAAGTACTGTGGTCGTAGAGACAAGGATGGTGATTTGTTGGATAGAGAGTCCCAAAGCAACGTAAGAGGCACAAGAACTATTTGAAAAAATGCCTCAAAGAAAAGTGATCTCATGGAATGCAAAAGTTGTAGGTTATGTACAAAACGGATTTGTCAAATAGGCTTAAGAAATTCTCAAGTGAAAGCTGTTGGAAGGTGCGATGTCAACTAACTCAGGTAGGTTATTTAAATTTTTACACCATTCTATGTTCTAGTGCTGCAACTACAATAGATAATCACGTTATTTAAACTTTTAAACTTCCTATCATGTTCAAGTGCCATAGCAGAGACAGGTTGATAATGAAATCAGAGAGATCACTTAAACCTTTAAACTTCCTAATATGTTCAAGTGCTACGGCCAAGACAGGCTGACAATGATATCAAGAGATTATTTAAATTTCTACACCATTCTATTTTCAAGTACAATAGATGAGGCATGTTGCGAATAGAATAAGGGAGGCTATTTAATTTACTACACCTTTGCAATTTTAAAAGTTGCAACTGTGATAGGTCACCAATCATATCAGGGAGGTTGTACAATGCCTAGATTCTAAATGATGTAACTGTGATAGGTTGCCAAGTATATAGAAAGTGAATATAGGAATTTGGAAATAATGCCATCTACTTGCATTATTATCAAATCCTAAATGTTATCCACAAGACAATGCTCGAACTGATAGACAAAATGCCTCAAAGTGATGTCACCTCAAGGAATAGTATAGTCACAGGAAAAGCAAAAAATAGATTTGTTGAAGCGGCTTAAGAAACTTTCAAGCAATTGCAATTGGAAGAGGTAAACCAAATACCACAACTTTTACAACATCCTCATTGTGCCAAATGGGGCTTTGGAATAGGGTAAGAATGTTCATCAAGCATGAAGGATAGAGGATTTTCACAGAACTTGAAGATATAAAAGCTACGGTAGACATGTATGCAAATGTGTAAGCATAGAAAGGGTATGCGAACTACCTCACACACATTCTTAGAAGAAAAGTGGTCTTATCTCCTGCAATGAATGCATTATATACACAAAAATGGATTTGCAGAGAGGGCTTAGGAAACTTACATGCAAAGGCAATGTGCAGAAGGAAACCCCCTTTTCCTCCATTCGTTGCCCTCCATTTTCCTAATCATGAGTCATCCCCTCCATTCCCCATTGGAAAGGTATTGAACTTTCTATCTTTTTCTTGTTCCAAATATCATTGTGTCCCCAAAGAAAGTATTGGAGATCATTTTTATTTCATGCATCTCCCCCCCCACTAAATCTTTTTGACCGATGCTTATTGATAAAAGAGAATTTTTTTTTGTTTTGTTTCCCCAAAAGAAAATTAGATCCCATCTTCAATAAAGCTTTTAGTTTTCTTTTGAAAATAGTTCGAGATGATGCATGCTCTACAAGAGAGCTATTTTCTAGATTTTACACTTAGTTTACAAATATTATCGTCTTATCCAATTTACCTCATAGTACCTTCCTCATCAACATAATTATCTCTCCCCATCTTTTTCTATTTTCCTCTTCAGTTAAAATCTTATCTCTTATCCAATTTAAAATTCATTAACTTTCCCTTATTAAAATTATTATCTCTTCATAATAAATTATCAATTATTATTAATTATCATTCAAAACCATACCATTTATAAAACAATTTAATTTAATCTTTTAATAATAACTTTATATTATATTTTTATTTTAAATTTTATTTTTATTTAAATTATTCCCTTAGAAATTTTAATTAATTACATTAATCAATGCTAGACAGTATTAACTAAATCTCATAATTTCAAAAGCAACATAGTCATGAAAAAAACAAGACATCTCAAATCAACTAATCACACTTACTCAAATACACGAAAACGACATGAACACCCACCAACAACTTACTTGAATGAGAATGAAGACCGAAACGGAGGGGCACTACATCCTCCCCCTCTTAGGCATTGACTTACTCCTAGAAGTCGAGCTCATGAATAAATATGGTAACACAACAAACTAGAAACAAAATCAACAATCATACGACATTAACTGAGCAAGCGAATTCAACACATTCAAAGAAAGGAAATGATACTAAAAAGGAAAACGGAGATGAAATTACAACAGAATACAAAGATGAGGTAATGAACAAGGTTGGGAAAAATTTCTTGTCAGCACCTATTTTTCCACATCAAACCCATTGGGTGTTTTGATGCTCGCCCTGTCCTGACAAAGCAATTGGATTCGAGGCTCAGTTCCTACAATCCTGCACACAAACAAATGTCGTGCATAATATATTTATCACAAACATGTTGTGAGAGGAATTCACAACATAATGGGGCACTCGTGAGCGTGTGTTACCATAGTATCCCTCTCACCAGACCACATACAATCATCAAAACAACTCTAGTAACTCGTAAACAATTTGCTTCTTATTAGTTAGACAATATTCGCATAAGGATTCTAACCATAAATCTAATTCATCTACCGTATCAAAATGAATTACTACTTGACATTATAAGTATCTATACCTACATATAACAATTACATTAACTCCATCACTACGTTTCTGAAACCAACTTCATGTAAATCAAAAGCTACGATAGAACATCGCACATTAGTACCAATAATTCAAGCTGCATCTTAACCTCAAGATACTATATTTTACTAAAAATCATAGCATAATTATCCACACAACCTCACATCTTCATTAAAAATCATCATTTTCACACAAAGAACTTCACTTCAACCATTATTCAACACCAAATCTCACAACAATTTCAATAAAAAGGGAAAAAATTTACACGTTCACAAATTCAGAAAACTTAATCCATCACTCAAGGACAACAAAAAGGTAAATTCCACACACACTTGACATATTCACACACATACGACACCTCACTCGAAACCACATCACACAATGACATAAGGGTCCATAGTGCATCCCTGATAGGAAGGATATCGGTGCATTGCACACTACACCGAGGGTCCTATCTTTTCCCATCAGTTTCCTGCACCATCGACCCGACACCGGCTAATGGAAGAAACTTAGGTTAACAACAATGAGAATAATTAATGTACAATTTTATTTTATTTTAAAGCAAATCTAAACATACATGAGATGCACATTGATTCATAAGTCATAAAAATCAATTAAACAAATACATTAACATTTACGTCCCTTGGCGTACATGAGGATTCATTACAAAACTAAAATTTATACAACGACGATAAAGATATAAATCCAAAGATATAATCCAAAACAAAGTAAACATTTATGAATGTAACACATATGAGACAAAACATTAATAGGAAACCATCTGCATTTGAGTACAACAATTACAAGATTAGCTTAAAAACCATAATGATAAACTCTCTACCATCATATAGACTCAAAGGACACATCAAATAACATCTGTCATGGACCAATATCCACACAAGGTTTATCAAGATGAGATACTACATTACATTGCATTACAATGTTGAAGAGGTATAAAGATACAAAAGTGATTCCAAACATGAATGGAAACCATACAATAAGATATCATGATATAACTGAACAAATGTATACAAAGTATCATAACTGGCTCCAAGCGGGAACCAACTCTGGAGTCACCGCAAATGACATCAATCTATACTTCTCGATCCTTGACTGGGGACCCAAAGGTGTTCTTGGCATGTTCCACCTGACCACGTGAGTCCGAAGACCCACCCCTCATGCTAGGAGCTGACAAGAAAGAGACCTCAACCAAGAACATCCAAACAAGGAACCACAAGACTCAACATCATGAAAGAGTAACATGAAACCCAAGGATAGTCACAACATCAATAAACCATGACCAGAAAACATGACATCTAAACATGATGACAATAAATAACATCACACCAGTGATAAACCACTTCAGAAACATAGTAACAATAAATCAAATATCACCAATAAATCGCCATAACAACAATAAACCACTTTCGAATCATAACAACAATAGATCGCCAAAACATATAAATAGACCCCTTCCAAGAATGCCATAAGACCAACCCAATAAAGAATCTCATAGTAACAATAACTCCAAATGCAACAATCATAATAACTTGCAAAGTAAATCCAAAACAACATTCATAACACACCTCCAAAGGAAACCAAGGAAACAAAGCATAAGGGAAACTATTGGAGAGTGTCATCACATAGTCCTACATGGGTTATCCTATGAATCAACTAATCACACTTACTCAAATACACGAAAACGACATGAACACCCACCAAAAAATTACTTGAATGAGAATGACAACCAAAACGGTGGGGCACTATAGAATGAGTGGCTAGCCTAGAGAATTTTGTAAAGTCGTTAACCTAATATAATCAAGTACATATTGAATTACCTTAGAATCCAATACTTATGTCACAAGAACTGGTGGATACCACTACAACTATTTACCATAGTATGAATTTATTTGAAGAATGGATTGAGTATTGGGTAAGGAAAGGAGAAGAACTCATTACAGATGCAATTGGGAAATACAAGGAAGCACACCGTTGGTTTGGAAAATTCAAAAGATTGGAAAGAGAATGCAAATTTCACTAGGAATAGGTTAATGTTGAAAGGAAAAATGTAGGAACTCTCATGCAAATAGATTTTCAAGAATTGATAAGAGAAAATGTAATTTTTGAACAAGAAGTTCCATTATGTGAAAAATGGAAGAAACATTTAAAATGGGAAGGTGACACATTAATACAATGTATAGAAGGATTTGAAAAGGTCACTGAGAAATGAAATAAGCTACTTTATAATGATTAAGATTTTATTGAAGTGTTAGAACATCAATATTGTGATCCCTAGACACTAGGACAGGAGGGTAAAGGAGCAAAAGCTTTTGAGGAATGGATTGAGAAAATAAATATAGACCCTATTCAGTTGTTAACCTGGGAATTCATTGATGAGATTATACATTGTAGGAACACTATAGTCAAATATGAAATAGAGAAAATGTAAAGGAATACCAATAAACTCCAAATATCAAAAGATTACACCAGGATCAAGTTTAGATGGAAGGAAATACAAGGAATTTCAAAGAGCCTATGTATCAAATATTAAATGCTTTCTGAGAATATCAGCTGAAGAAAAATGAAGAAAGGATCTTGGAAGGTGAGCTCAAAGTGACATAAGGAAGTACCAGATATTGGATATTGGAAGTGTCACAATGATATTTTGTTGAAAATTATTTTTGCAGGTTGTTCCCAATCCAAGTAGATGTTTCCTACCCAATATTTTAAAGATGTCCATAGCTTTGTTTTATGTGGAGTATTGTGTATTGGAGTTTGAATGTGAAGAGTGTTGTTGTTGAAGAAGTCAAAGCATTTCCTTCATCTCAAAGATTCTGATGGCAACTCACATATTCCATGTGCTACATTTTGATTTTTTATTCCATATTCTCTTGATAAGACTTTAACTTTGAAATTTTGAGGCCTTGTTCATATAAAAGGCCATTTATTAATTTACTTTTATTTTAAGTTCAAAATTTATGGATGTCAAAAGAGCCAAAACTTCTCTAAGTTTTGTTCTTTATTCCTACTTTCTAAATCATTCCAGACTAAAACTTGTATGCACATAGAACTTAAGCAATATCAAAGCCAATTTGATAGCTACCTATCTCATGTATCTTTTGTAGCTAGTTTTGTTAGTTCAACCAAACAAGACTGTATGTTGTGTCATTTAAGGGTGCATATAGAACCTACTCAGTGTCCAAACTAAAACCCCCTTCTTTAAAATCTCGCATTGTTTTATACCTAGTTGTGAGGAAATCTAGTGAAGTATAATGCATTTTTCTTTGATTTGATTAAATCCTAGGGCATGTGTGGAGAATAACCGAGAGAAATTTTATTTTTCAGTATTTTTAATGCTTCATTTTATATTAGATGATTAAATTATCGAAAATGTTCCAAAAAATAGATGAATGAATGAAAATTTATTGAAAATATTTTGTTTTCTATGAAATTGTTGAATTCTTAAATCTAAATCTACTTTATTGATAGAATTTTTTTTTGAAATTCATGAAATATTATTGAAATTCTTTTTATTTCACGAGATTATTTTATGATTGAACTAGAAATATTGTATATGATGTTTATGATTCTTAATGAAATTGGATATGTTCTTAATGAAAATAAGAATAACCATAGACCCCTTGAGATTAACAACAATATCACATCATACCATAAAGTGAACCTAGTATGGTCAAGGTCTAACTATCAGAGACATGGAATTGAGCTAAGTCAACATTTTTCCTATAACACAGACACCCTAAGGTTTCCTTAGTTAAGTCTTTCAAGAAGATAGGCTCTTCATGGTTTTTCTGTGAGGACATTATTTGCACTGTTGCTGCGAGTGGCATGGTCATCAACACAACCCACAAAGTGAGAGATAATATTTGTGTTGAGGCAATATTTTCTACAGGACTAAAGGAAATTCTTTCTTAAAACTAGCTAAATAGCTTCTAAGACTAGGTGATCTCTTTTAACAAGCAAGCCACTTAAATGATGGTCGATAATCAAACCAAGGAAAGAAACCTATACATTAGTGCTAGTAAGATAAACTGATGTATAACCCATGGTGTGAGATACAGAAAGCAACTATAAAAACCCCTCAAAAGAGATAAGAAACTACAAGCATAGGGAACAATTGGTGTCATGGAAAAACAAAAATCCAAAAGAAGCATGTGAACTGAATCCATCATGGAAAATGATAGGTCTCTCATGATTAAAGATCGAACAAGATCATGGAGAATACTGCAATGTAAAGTAATGATTACCATGTAAGTAAACCCTAAGATGACCTAGTAACAAAAAAACCATGGGTGGAGACTTAAACAAAAAAATGGAAAATACATAAGCATTTCCTTAGGACATAATGCCTGATAACACAAACATCAAGAAAGGAAAATACCAACAAAATAAAATGATAGAATACAATGCACTAATGCAGGACATAATGCCATAAATGCAATGCCAGTAAAATTAATCACAAATGGCAATGTAAGACGTGAAGTTCTAGATGATACCTCTGTGGAAAGAGTGGTTATGTTATAATGTCACATCAAAATCTCATGAAAATCAAAGCAATGGTAGTGGGGATCGATAAAATAGCTAAGAAAGTTAGTAAGTGTTTTGGTCAAAAGATATGAAAGGGATAGTAGAAAATGCATTACATTAAAATAGTAAGTTAACTGGGTAATTCTAGAACATTATTGAAATCAAATAATGGGTCATACCTCCCACCAAAAGGTAATTCTTACCAATTAAAAAAAAGAACCTCATTCTCCACAAAATCCTCCTTCACCTCAACCTCAAATACTTGTTGAAGAAAAACCCCAACAAAAACCTCAAAAAATTTCTCAATATGCTATAGGAACTCAAGAAAATATAATGGGGAAAAATGAAAAAAAAAATTGAGGATATAATTGCAAGGTTGAAAGATCATGTAAGCTAAACCTCGCATAGAGCCACACTTTCTCAATCAATTGAATTGATGTTATCAAATTTAGATTCAATTAGAAAGTAAATAACTAGTTGGTTAGATAAGAGAAGAAAGTATAGATAATTTGATGCTGATAAATTATCCTATAAACAAGTGAAAGATGAAAAAATTACAAAATTTGACTTATGTTCCCTATTCACAAACCCTTAAAAAACCAACCTTTACACCCTTCAAGCAAGAGATTCCATATCCATTGGTTTGACCAATAAGGGATAAAGAACCATTTTTAGCAAAGGTGATGGATGGTTTTGGACTATCCTCCATTCAACAACAATGAGGTGGAATAATAATTTTTGAGGAAACTCTACTATGATTTTATCCACAATAAATCCCAAACTGTTTTTATATGTGAGACTTACAAGGTAGATGTGTAGGATTTGCATAGGATAGAGCGAGCATGCATCTTGACCCACAATGACCAATGATATGAGCACTTGCTAGACCATTATATGATCATGTGGCTATCCCTTCCATTGTGAATGAAAGTGCTAAGGTTGAGACACTACATTTGATTAGTTCCATGATGTAGAGCATTATAGAACATGCCAATCCTATAGCACAGGGTGAGGGGGGTGAGTCTTTGGGTAGTAGAGTTTGACCTCATATTTTTCAAGCATGTAAGAAACCATTTTTTTTATGACCCCACACATAGTCAGGATGCAGGTGCATAGGGTATATCTATAGATAATCAGATGGTGATGATAGATGCCCTCCTTAATGAGGCATTCAGAGTTGATAGTCAAGTAAATGTTAGCAAGTTCATTGAATTTAATTTGTGAAATTTCATTTTTCAAATGAAAGATTAACTAAATTAGTTTAATTATTATAATGAAATTTTAGGTTCATAGCATTCATTCAATTTTCAACAGTCCTCCAACCTCTTATCATGTGAAGACATTTACTACTGAGGTATGTAACTAGTAAATAATTATAAATATTACATGTGAATAGAATTGTTACATGAATGGTATTATTATATCCAATTTTGGATGTTGAATAGGTTAATATTGGGGATTTTATGGAAAAATTTCCTAGTGGAGGTGGACATCGAAGCTTCAATTAGGTAATAAAATAAAGAGTTTAAATAATGAATTGCAGAAAATAATTTTTTGTAGTTTATATTCATACCACTAATTACATTGCATTGCACATCTTTCAAACTCAAAACATTACTTCACATTGCATAGCTAATGACTAGATGCTTATAGATGAAAAAAATTTAATTACAATATAGGTTTCTACAAAGTCAACATAAGTAGTTATGCAATTACTTCACATTGCATAACTAATAACTAGGAGCAGCTATCAATTGCATTTTCTAGTCATGGGATTCCATAAGACCACATTTCTTAGAGGTATTTTTCAAACAACTCACTACCATGTCTATGGTACCATATTTTCCATACATTTCTACCAAATAATTTTATCAAACAGTTCACTGCCTTGTTGTTATGGATAAAATCCTAAAATAAGTGCTTTCAAAAAAACTATGGATGCTTGGAAAAAATCTATCAAACCATAATAGTAAGCAATAGAATAGACAAGGTAATGAACTATTTGAAAAAAATTCCTCAAAGAAATGGGGTTTCATGATGATGTCAATCATAATGAGACCACATTTCTTTGAGGCATTATTTAAAATAGCTCACTGCCTTCTCTATGTTACCACATTTTCCATACATGTCTACCAAAGAATTTTATCAAATAGTTCACTACCTTGATGCTAAGGATAAAATCCTAAAATAAGTACTTTCAAACAAAATATGGATTCTTGAAAAAAATCTATCATAGTGAAATAGTAGGCACTAGTATACACAAGGAAATGAGTTGCTTGAAAAAATTCCTCAAATAAATGTGGTCTGATGGTGATGTCCATCACCATGAAACCACATTTCATTGATGCATTTTTTCAAACATCTCATTTCCTTTTCTGTGCTACCACATTTTCCATACATGTCTACCAAAGAATTTTATCAAATAGTTCACTTTCTTGCTGTTATGGATAAAATTCAAAAACAACTGCTTTAGAACAAACTATGGATGCTTAGAAAAAATCTATCAAAGCATAATCACAAGCAATAACATACACAAGGTAATGAATTGTTTGAAAAAATGCCTTAAAGAAATTTGGTCTTGTGGTGATGTCCATCACCATGAGACTACATTTCTTTGAGGGATTTTCAAATGTGGGAAGGCTTTAGAACGACCGTTCTTGCACCAACAAATAGTAAATATTTTGGTCTCTAAAACAATTGGTTCTTAGTCAGGGTGATTAGGGACATGGCACCTTGCAAGCATCCAAAAAGCCAATAAAGGATTTAATCAATCCTACTAGGGGAGCTTATACTTTTTAAGGTAGTATCCCATTCTAAAAGACACTATATGACTAAGGCCTACATACCATGAGGACTTGACAGTTTAGTCGTATCCATTTGTATACCAACCTAAGTGAAAAAACGGTTGGAATCACCTTCGAATTGGTCTTAGGTAGGCCCCTCTAAGGGTAAAAGAAAGCGAACAAGCACATCTATAGTTTGATCAATCTTTGTTTGTGTGAACAAAGAGAGAACACACTTGATATTCTTAACTCACACTAGCAATATTTTGTTCAATTTTAAGAAACCCAAATTGAAATGTGGAGGAAATCTTTTAGATAACCTCATATCACCAAAAGACTTTTGATTCTCAAGATCGCCGTGAAGCATGAGAGAAGTTCGTGTGCCTTTTAAATGATATTAACTTGTAAAAAAGATTGAAAAACAAGAAAAACACATGTTTATTTTAACTTCAAAAGGAAATAATGGATTCTTTTTAAGCACCAAGATGAAGTGTGAAGTTTGTTTGTTCAATTTTAAAATCCAAAACCAACTCTAGTAAGTTCTTAAAGTTCTTTTTAATCCCTTTAATTTTTCTTTATAAAACCCAAATGAAATATACTGAGTCCTAAAACTGAAGATGACAAATTCCTAAGGATGGAATTGTAAATGTTTCGAAAGTGTTTAAAAACACTTGTTACAATAGAAAGAAGATTCCATAATCAATGTTCTTCTTTCTTCCTCATTTTCCTCTTGATCACTTCAACCTACAAACATTAGTTAATCCACAAAAAATAAAGACCTAAAATAGGTTTAAAGTTTAAATTGATGAAAGACAAAAAAGCACATGTTAAAAATAAATTGAAGGCTGACTTTTACCCCACCCCAGTGGTACAATCCACAAAGGCATCACTATTTGGAGCAGGTTAGTGGTGCTTTGGTGAAACTAGTGGTGCTCTATGGAAAAATAGAGACCGTGATTGCGTCATTGTTTCACAAAGTGTTTCATTTTGGAGTTTGGTTGGTCGGTCCTCAAAAAAATCATAGAAGTATCGCCCTTTGAAGTTGATGCAGTGTCACTATATAGCGACACTGGACTGATAGTGTGGCTGTTTGTTTTTTGTAGCATCACTATTTCCTACAAACACAAAAATTTGAAAAAAAATAGCAAAATTTTCACCAAAAAATGTGTTAATTTCTCAAGATTGACCCTCCTTCTAGCACCAAAATGTGAATGGTAGCTCTAGACCTGCTCAAACATAGACAAACAACACAATGTTATTCATCAAACACATCTAAAACAATCATTCCCCATGTAATTCATTCAAATGCAAAGGACAAGAACAAAGCAAATAATATCAAATAAAAGCTACTAAATCTTGGTCAAAACATTCAATCCCTCAATCCCATGGGGGAATTGGTGCTACTTTGATGTGGAAAGTAGCCCTTTCACAATTCCTTGCAATATTTGATGAACTTTGATGAAGATTGACGCTCCTTGATGAAATTTTACCATACCCTAGCTAAGATGCATGAAAGCTATGAAAACTTGGATGAAGTGTTGATGAATTTTCTCAAAACCTATAGATAATAACCTTGCATAAAGTTGTGGATCCAAAATCAATAGAAGTGCCCTCTATTTATAGGAAAGAATGATGGAGGAATGAAAGATGTGAAGAATGTGGGACTAAACATAATCCAATGACATTGTGCCACTTTTCAACATGCTAATGGAGAGAGGTGGAGCACATTTTGATCAATGTGCAAATAAATGCAATTAGGTGGAAATTTGAAATTTGAAAGTTGGCTTGTGGAGGAGGAGAGATAGAGGAGTTAGTGCCACTTGGCTCAAGAAAAAGGACTTGTAAGAGGATTTTATGCCATGTTGGAGGAAAAATCCTTTTGGGAGGGAGATTTCAAAATGGAGGAATATTCCAATGAGATTCCCTTTTGAATGAAATAGAAGATTTAATAAATCAATTATATTGATTTACTTGTGCAAGTTTCAAAATCTATAGAAAAGAGGATTAGTGTTAGGAGTTAATCATGATTTAATTAACTTAGATGGAGGTTAGTTTGATTTGACATTTGATTTAGATTTTTGGATTTACTTAAATTAAATGGGAGGAATAATGAATATTAGAATTAATTAAAGAAAGTTTGATTTATTTAATTAAAAGGGATGGTGTTAGATTTAATAAAATAAAGGTTAATTTAATTAATTAAAGGGAGAAATACGATTTAATAAAATAGAAGGATTTACTTAATTAAAAGAGGAGCATTAGGATTAATCAAAAAAATAATTTATTTAATTAATAGAAGATAATGATTTAATCACATAAAGTTGATTTATTTAATTAACAAAGGAATTATGATGAATTTAATCAAATAAAGATTATTCGATTAAATAGTTAGTAGAGAGATGATTTAGGCAGAATTGGTGTTAGTAAATCAAGATTAGGTGCATGAGATCAATTAGTATAATCTCAACATCTATAGTAAATATATAAATTTCAAACATTATGCACTCTTCCTTTATAAATTTTAAAATCCAAGTGTTCACATGTATGCTTCATGCTTCATGTGTTCATGTGTAGCTTCATGATTCATGTGTATACTTCATGTATTACATGTATTCACATGTATGCTTCATGCTTCCTATGTATACTTCATGTGTTCACATGTATGCTTCATTTTTTTTATACTTCATGTATTGCATGTATTCACATGTATGCTCCATGCTTCTTGTGTATACTTCACATATTATGTGTATTCATATGTATACTTCACACATCCTATGTATACTTCATGTATTACATGTATTCATGTATATGCTTCATGCTTCCAATGTATACTTCACATATTATGTGTATTCAAATGTATGCTTTACTATTCCTATGTATACTTCATGTATTCATGTGTATGCTTCATTCTTCTTGTGTATACTTCACATATTAGGTGTATTCACATGCATGCTTCACACTTCCTATGTATACTTCATTTATTCATCTGTATGCTTCTTACTTGTGTGTATACTTCATGTGTTCACATGTATGCTTCATGATTCTTGTGTATACTGTTGGGAGATTGCTGGATATTATGGATGATTTTTTGATATGTGGTTGTCATTGATGTCAACACTACTAGCATTTGGTGTATCTATTGTTGTATATGTTGAGGATATTGAGAAAATTGTAAAAGGAAGTGTTCTATGTTTCCAATGGAACTATGCAGGTCATGATGGCATCTCATTATGTGCATTGAAGATTAGCTAATGTGGATTAAAGGGTTTATTATTGAGTATGACTAGATCATCTACCAGAAGTTTCAGAGGTCTACGTGAAGCTCTATGTGAGTTATGGTCTGACAGTGTTTTGTTGGTCTCTATTAGTGTTCCTGAATGAAGATTATGTGATTGTGGTTATCTCATTCATTGCAGATGCTTCTATTTTGTTTCTTGGTGTTCTCAGATGTCTTTAGTCGGTTTTTCATGTTCTTGGCCGACATGTTGGTGATAACATGTTGTGGATCTTCGTGGAAAAATTAATTAGAGTATTCTTGTGTTGGAAATATTAATTTGGGTCTCCATTATGTTGCTTCAGCCAACCTTGGGATACACAATAAAATTTTATTTGTAAAACTAGGCTGACATTGCAAATATATTTTATTTTCTTGGCCGACAAATTTGTGATGGAATCTCATGTATTGGATATATAAGAGAGACTGTCTGATGAGTGGAATGGATGCGTCATGTGCTCCTATGTGCATATGTACAAATATCATTACTGAGTAGAGTGTGAAGAATATTGTGCGAAGTGTGAAGACGTGTTGAGCTTAATTGGATTGTAATCAAGCTTGAGAAGAAGCTATTTTCTGAGTTCATACCCTTCAAAATTTTAATCCAATTTTGTTGGGTAGTGCACCCCTTTTGGAATTGAGTAGTGAGCTCTAGGAAGTATGCCTGAATGCATGTGCATTCCTCTTATTGTTCTTCATTATACTTATAGTAGGGTATAATCTTGTGGACTAACATCCACCGTGGTTTTTCCCCTAACAAGGTTTCCATGTAAAAAAAAATCGGTGTTCCTTGTCTCTCTGATGTGTTAATTGATTATGGTTAATTGTTCATTCATTTATTCTAATATTAAGGATAAGTTAAGTTAGAAAATTTTTATATTTCTGTGACAACTAATTCACCCCCCCTCTCATTTGTTTGTCCTTTTTTTTCCAACAATTGGTATCAAATCTAGTTCCTTTGAAGAATTCTAACAACTTGAGGTGATCTGGGATGGAAACATCAACATTCTAGAAGGGAAGTCCTAGATTTGATGGCACCAACTACTCATTGTGGAAATTCAAGATGCAATTTCATCTATAGTGCATTGGTGATGCTTATTGGAATACTACAAGATATCAATATATTATTCCTCATAATGGTCCCTCCTTTGCTGATGAGATCAAAGATGTTGAAAGTAATACCAAAGCTATGGAAGCATTGGTGAGCACTCTAACAGATTCAAGATGGCTAATGTGATAGGTCTTCAGATATCTAATGAGATTTGGACAAAGCTAGAAAATTTGTAAGATGGAGATACACAAGTGAAGATGGCTATGCTATAGAGCTTAAAAGGAAAGTATGAGAATCTGAATATGGGCGAAGATGAAAATATGACTTCTTTTATGCATAGAGTAAATGGAATAGTGCTAGGTATTAAATATGCCAATGGTTTAGTGAGTGAGGATGAAATTGTGGCTAAGATACTCAGTCCTTCCCTCCTTACAAAATGAAGGTTCATGCTATTAAGGAATTTATGTTTGTAAACAAGATGACAAGAGATTCACTGATAGGGAAGCTTGTTGGTTTTGAAATAAATGAATTTGGTGAATCTACACCAAAAAATAAATCTGCATTCAAAGCTACTACATTTAGAAGCTATAGGAAAAAATATAGTCTAGGAGAGAGCTCCAGAAAGATATCTAAATATGATGAAGAACTGAAACAACTCAAAGACAAAGAAAGAGAAGTACAAGAACTGGAAGCACTAATTGCAAAGCAAGAAGGAAGAGGAAAAGGTAAGTATGAGGATGTATTTCCTATTAAATGTTTTTCATGTAGTAAGATAGGTCATTTTTCTTCAAGATGTCCTAAAAGAGTTCATAGGAATAAGCATAGAAAGCCTAGATTTCAAAAGAAATGCTACTTTGCTAAAGAAGTAGTAACTAATGATGAGTCTGATAAAGATAATGGAAATGAAGATGATTGTGCTTTCATTACTACCATTGAAAAGAAACCTATGCCTACAGAATCTGCTAAAGATAAGAAAGCTCTTGGAGCCCGAGTTGAGGATAAAGATGAGTGGGTCATTGATAGTGGATGCTCACATCATATGACCAATCATAAAAGAAGATTTGTGAGTCTAGAGAAGTATGACGGTGGGATTATAATATTTGGAGATAACAATGCTTGTGTGATTCATGGAAGAGGTTTTATTAGCCTTGGTGGTAAGGAAAACACTGATGATGTTCTCTATGTTGAAGGCCTAAAGCATAACTTGTTAAGTGTTGGATAGATGGTACACAAGGGATATGATCTGTAGTTTAGGAATGGTAAATGCAAGATTTGTGGGAGCTCCAAAAACATGATTTCTATTGGTGTGCAAACTAAAGGTAATATTTTTCACTTGAAAACTTCTAGTGGAAGTTGCTTAATTGCTCAAGTAGATGAAAGTTGGTTGTGGCATAGGAGGTTGTGTCATGTAAACTTTGACAACATTATCAAGATAAGTTCTACTCAAGCAGTGAGAGATTTTCCTAGGTTAGTGAAGCATGCTAATGTAATATCTCAAGAATATCAGATGGGTAAACAAACTAGAGTCTTCTTTTGGAGCAAACAATTTCATTCAAATAATGTGCTAGAATTGCTACATACTAATTTTTTGGGTCCCTATAGAGTTAGAAGTATTCATGGAGAAAGGTATTTTATGTTGGTCATTAATGATTACTCTAGAATGATTTGGGTTTCCTTCTTAAGAGAAAAGTGTTAAGTATTGGACAAATTTAAAATTTTCAAGGCCATGGAAGAAAATGAAAAAGGTTTGAAAATAAAATTCCTGAGATCTGACAGAGGTGGTGAATTCATTTCAAAAAAGTTCAATTTTTATTGTGAAGAACATGGAATTAAAAGATAGATGTCTGCTCCTTGAACCCCTCAACATAATGGAGTTGTAGAAAGAAAGAATAGAACAATTTTGGATGCTTCCAGAACAATGATGATGGAAGGGAATGTGTCTCAAATGTACTAGAGTGAAGTGGTAAGCACTATTGTATATACTTTGAATCAACTAAATATGAATGGTAATTCTGGTAAGACCCCTTGTGAATTATGGTTCAGTTACAAGCCTATTGTTAAGTATTTTAAGATCTTTGGAAGCAAATGTTATACTAGGAGAGATGATGATATAAGAAAGTTTGATGCTAGAAGTGATGAATGGATCTTCCTAGGTTTCTCCACAAAGAGCAAGGCATACCGATGCTATAACAAATGATTGATAAAGATTGTTGAGAGTACAAATGTCAGAGTTGATGAGGACTTTGTCAAATTATCTAGACGATGTAGCTATTATTCAGATGAAGAAATCACAAATCAAGGGAAGAACACTCAAACACTAAATATACTTCATATTATTCTATATGTTCTAGTCAAACAACCACAAGTTGTTCCAGCAAATCAAGTTAGTCAAGAAGCACAGACAAGTACAAGTGTAGAAGAAAGTTCAGAAGACACAAAAGTTTGAGAAAGTCCCAAAAATCCAAGGTATGTAAAGCTAAATCACTCTAAAATTCAAATCATAGGAGATAAGAGTAAAGGAGTGAAAACTAGAAGAAAAATTGCAAAAGAATATTGTTTGATTTCCAAGATTGAACCTAAGAGTGTCACTAAATCCTGTCAAGATGAACACAGGTTGGAAGCCATGAAAGAAGAATTGACACAAATTGAAAAGAATGACACATGGACACTGGTTCCTAGACCCAAACACAAGAATGTGATTGGTACTAAGTGGGTATTCAGAAACAAGCTAAATGAGGAAGGTGAAGTGGTCCAAAATAAGGAAAGATTGGTATGTAAAGGGTACTCTCAAATGGAAGGTATTGATTTTGAAGAAACCTTTGCCCCTGTTGTTAGAATTGAAGTAGTAAGATTATTTATTGCTTTTGCTACTTATAAGAACTATAAAGTTTATCAAATGGATGTAAAGTCTACATTTCTAAATGGGGAACTAGAAGAAGAAGTGTAAATTGAACAACCTAATGGATTTTAGCTAACAGCTAAGGAAGACATGGTTTGTAGATTGAAGAAAGCTCTGTATGGACTCAAACAAGCCCCTAGAGCCTGGTACACTAGATTGGACAAATATCTTCTAAAGCTTGGATTCACTAAAGATACTGCTGATAGTAACTTATACTTCAAGTTAGATCATGACAAGGAGTTAATCATAGAAGTATTTGTTGATGACATCATTTTCGATGGAAATGATAACCTATGTATTAAGTTTGTTGATGAGATAAAGAGTGAATTTGAGATGAGTATGATTGGTGAAATGAAGTTCTTTTTGGGATTGCAAATTACACAGTTAGACCAAGGGATTTTCATATCTCAATCCAAATATGTAAAAGAGCTACTAAAGAAGTTTGGTATGGAAGACTCCAAACCTATTGGTACCCCCATGATAAATGGATGTAAGTTGAATCAGAATGATGACTCTCCTAAAGAAAATCAAACTTGGTATAGATCAATGATTGGTGGATTGCTCTACTTGACTCAGAATAGAATGGATATTATGAATGTTGTATCGTTAGATTTCAAGCTAATCCAGAAGAATCACATGTGACGGTTATTAAAAGAATCTTTAGATATTTGAAAGGAATAGTTGACTTTGGACTTTGGTATCCAAAGGATGATGATCTCACTTTGTGTGCATACACTAACGCTACTTGGGCTAGTGATGTGAATGAAAAAAAAAGTACTAGCGGCAATACTTTCTTCTTAGGGAAGAAGCTGGTATCCTGGTTAAGTAAAAAGAAAAACTTAGTTTCTCTATCTACTGCTAAAGTAGAATATATTGTTGTTTCCAATAATTGTACTTAAGTATTATGGATGAAACAGATGCTGAGAGATATCAGCGTGGTATATGAAGAACCTATTGCCATATACTGTGACAATTCAAGTGCAATAAATATCTCAAAGAATATAGTGCCACATTCTAAGACTAAACATATATCAATCAAGTTTCACTTCTTGAGGGAGAAAGTGAATGAGAAAGAAGTCAACCTGGAGTATGTGCCTACCAAAGAATAGATTGCAGATATCTTTAATAAACCATTGTTGAAGGATACTTTTGAGTATCTCAAGGGAATGCTAGGGGTAATCACCCCTCCTAATAACAACTAAAAGATGCATTTTCTTGCATCAATCCATGAGCCTCATTGCTATATCATGATCCAGATTAATGTTTCCATGGCTACTACTTAGGGGGAGTAGTCAGATGTGCAAATATGTGGTTCAAAGCATGTGTATAGAAAGGTCATAGTTACCTTTTCCATTGATGTCAAAGGAGGAAAAGAGTTATGTGAAAAAAATCTTAAGGGGAGAAGTGCTACATGATAAATCTTTTTAGAAATGAAGATTGAGTTGATGGTATTTTTCACATCATGTGTTTCCATCAATTCTAAAGGGGGAGATTGTTGGGAGATTGTTCAATTATATGGATGTGTTGCTGATATGTGATTTTAATTTATGTCAACACTATTATAATTTGGTGTATCTATTGTTGTATATGTCGAGGATATTGAGAAAATTGTAAAAGGAAGTGTTCTGTGTTTCCAATGGAACTATGCAAGTCATGATGGAATCCTTTTATGTACGTTGAATATTATCGGATGTGTATTAAAGGGTTTATTTTTGTGTATGCCTAGATCATCTACTGGAAGTTTCAGAGGTCTATGTGAAGTTCTATGTGAGTTATGGTCTGACACTATTTTGCTGGTCTCTGTTAGTGTTCCTAAATGAAGATTATGTGATTGTGGTTATCTTGTCATTTTGGATGCTTTTCTATTGTTTCTTGGTGTTCTTAGATGTCTCTAGTTTATTCTCTATCTTTGTGGTACGTCCACATTAATTCATGAGCTTGTGGTTAAAGATCTTTGTGGCATGTTCAGTTTTTCATGTTTTTGGCTGACATGTTGGTGATAGCGTGTTGTGGATCTTTGAGGTGAAATTAATTAAAGTCTTTTTGTATTGGAGATGTTAATTTGGGTCTCCAATATGTTGTGGCCAACCTTAGGGGATACACAATAAAATTTTATTTGTAAAACTGGGCTGACATTGCAAATATATTTTATTTTCATGGCTGACGAAGTTGTGATGGAATCTCATGTAGTGGATATATAAGAGAGATTGTGTGATCATTGGAATGAATACTTCATGTGCTCCTATGTGCATATGTGTGAATATCATTACTGAGCAGAGTGTGAAGAATATTTTGTGAAGTGTGAAGAAGTGTCGAGCTTAATTGGAACTGTAATCAAGCTTATGCAGAAGCTATTTTCTTTGTTCATACCCTTCAGATTTTTAATCCAATTTTGTTAGGTAGTGAGTCCCTTTTGTAATTGAGCAATGAGCTTTAGGTAGTGTGCCTGAATGCATGTGCATTCCTCTTATTGTTCTTCATTATACTTTTAGCAGGGTATATTCTTGTGGAATAACATCCACCATGGATTTTCCCCTAATAGAGTTTACACGTAAAAAAATTTTAGGTGTTCCTTGCCTCTCTAATGTGTTAATTTATTATGGTTAATTGTTCATTTATCTTTTCTAAGATTAAGGATAAGTTAAGTTAGAAAAAGTATAAATTTTTGTGACAACTGATTCACCCCCCCCCCCTCTTAGTTGTTTGTCCTTGTTTTTCCAACATATACTTCACGTATCACATGTATTCACGTGGATACTTCATGATTCTTGTGTATAATTCATGTGTTCATGTGTATTCTTCATGCTTCCTATGTATACTTCATGTACTACGTATAGCCATGTTTATGTTTCAGGTTTGTTGTGTATACTTCACATCTTTCATGTATTCATATCTATGCCTCATACTTTGTGTATTATGTATATATATTTGTTTGCTTCATGATATGATGTATCTTAAAAAAGATTACTCCATGTGTATTTATGATTTCCTTCTACTTAGAAAATATGAAAATATTAAAAGCATTATCGATCGAAACACTTTCTAGGTTGATAAGCACTAACATAAAAGGGAGAGAATTTCATTTGAGAAACAAATCCAAAAATTATTAAAGAATTTAATTAAGAATATAACCTTAGGTAATATTTCAAATAAACTAATTTACGCTGTCATGAATAGTGATGATATGATTTAGGTTGTGACTTTTCAAAGGAAAAATGTTGTGACCCTTTGAATAGGAAAGACTATGACCATTTTATAACAAAGGGTGGCGACCATGACTATCGTAGATGTGCTCACCTATAAATGTTGGTGCTAATTGTTTTTCCCCATGAAGAAAAAAATAATAAGTAGCCTACTTTCAACATTACACTACATACATCTAACAATTTTTGGGATATCAAAATAACTTTCACCATGGGAATATGACTTAGAGATATGAAAAACTGAGAGAGGTTATTGTAGAGGGGCCCTATGTGATCTTGTACCTTCAAATGAAATGTTACTAATTATAATTGTTTTTCAAGAAACACCTCATCAAAGTTTTCTTCTTTTTTCACTTTGGTCTCTTAAGTAATATTGTTAGTGTAATGTATCTCATATTGCTCCAGAATGTTTGGGTGTGAAAAGAGACCTTTCCTAGCATAAAAATACCCACATGAATACATTGGAACTATCGATTTGGTCTCACAATGAACATAACAAAAATTATAGAGCCTTGTAACTCTACACTACATGCATTTGACACTTTTTTGATCAACTGAAAACTACACACCATAGGAAAAAGGATCAGAGATATCAAAAACAAAGAGAGGTTATTGTAGAGGGGGCCTACATGATCACTTAACTTTAGACAAAAAAATTGTATGTGCTACACTTTCCAAGAAAAACCTCATCAAATTTTATTGCCTTTTTGCATTTTGGTCTCTTAAGAGATATTGTAGGTGTAATGTAGCTCGAACTATTCTAGAATGTTTGGATGTGAAAAAGGAACTTTCCTAGTGTAAACCTACCCATCCGAACATGTTGGAATTGTTGGTTTGGTCACATGATGAACAAAAAAAAATTACATGAGCTTGATACTTTACACTACATGCATTTGACATTTTTTCCATCAACTGAAAACTACACACCACGGTAAAACAACTTAAATATGTGGAAAACTGAGAGGTTATTTTAGAGTGGCCCTACATAATCTCATACCTTTAGATGAAATATTTCTAAGTGTCATGGTTTCCAAGAAATAGCTCATCAAAGTTTGTTGCCTTTTTGAACTTTGGTCTCTTAAGAGATATCATCAATGTAATGTAGCTTGGACTATTTTGACATGTTTCTGTGTGAAAAATGGCCTTTTCTAGTGTAAAAATACCCATACATATGAGTTTAAACTATTGGTTTGGTCACAGGATGAGCAATACAAATATTACACAACCTTACAACTTTACACTGCATGCATTTGGCACTTTTTCATCAACTGAAAACTACACACCATGGGAAGATAGCTTATAGATATAAAAAACTAACAGATGTTATTCTAGAGGGGCCCTACATGATTCCATACCCTTATACATAATTTTTCTAAGTACTATAGTTTATGAGAAATAACTTGTCAAAGTTTGTTTCCTTTTTACACTTTGGTCTCTTAAGAGATATCACTAGTACAATGTAGCTCAAACTATTTTGGCATGTTTGAGTAGAAAAAAAGACCTTTCCTATCATAAAACTACCCATCCAAATGTGTTGGAAATGTCACTTTGGTCACACAATGAACAAAACAAAAATTACACCACCTTGCAACTTTACACTACATGCATTTCACAGCTTTTTCATCAACAAAAAATTGCACACCAAGGGGAAATGACTCAAAGATATCAAAATCTAAAAGAGATTATTGTAGAGGTGCCCTACATGGTTCCATACTTATAGGAAAAAATTATATGTGCCAATATTTCTGAGTAACACCTCATTAAATTTTTCTTCCTTTTTGCACTTTGGTCTCTTAAGAGATATCATCGATGAAATGTAGCTTAGAATGTTCTGAAATGCAGGGGTGTGAAAAAAGACATTTCCTAGCATAAACCTACCCATTCAGATGCATTGAAACTGACAGTTTGGTTGCACGATGAACAAAGAAGAATCTACACAAGATCCTTCCTCAACTTTTGATCTTTGAATATACTTTACAGGATCATTATTGCTAAATTGAACATTTCCTAATTGAGCTAATAGGTACTAATATCAACCTTTAACTTAGGAATTCCATCAGATTCTTTGAAATTCTCATTTTTAATCTCTCCATGCATCCTCCTTTATAAGGAACACCTTCGATTATCATATTTATTTTCTCAACTTCATGTATTTTAGATTGCAACTCACTCTCAACAACATTGACCTCCTTTTATTTGATGATTAAATCTTATTCTTATCTTTTAATTCCTTTTCTAAATAGTTAATTTTAGTCTTTAGTTGTTTTGCTTCAATTTAAAGAATCTTTGGATTCATCTATTTCTATTTTATTTTCTCCATGGAAGTCTGAAGTTTAATAATCTTTGAATTTATTTGTTCAAATCCACCTATAGCATCATCTCTTAGGTTCTTTTCCTACACAAATTCTTATAAAATACAAAACCTCTTGGTTTTTTCCACTTATCCATTACCATTTTCCCATTCCACATACTACATAGGAACCTTCCTCAACTTTTTGAGAGAAGGAATAATCTCTTCATTCAATACATTATCTATCTCATTCACTTTGGTTTGCTTCTTTTCAAGATTTTCGGAGAATATTACTTTTTCATTTCATACATTCTAGTACTTGCTACCCCCAATTTTGCATTGCCATTTTCTCATTGCACAGACTGTACATGTACCTTCTACAACTTCTCAATAGTAGGAAGAATCTCTTCACTCAATATATTATCAATCTCATTCACTTTGGTCTACTTATTTTCAAGTGTTTTCGAAGAAGATTCCTTTTTTCATTTCATGCATTCTAGTACTTGTTACTCTAGTTATGAATTTTCATTTTCCCAGTGCACATAATACGCACCCACCTTCCTCATCTTCTCAAGAGTACGAAGAATATATTTAGTTAATACATTATCTATCTCATTCACTTTGATCTGATTCTTTTCAAAAAAAAATCGAACTTACTCCTTTTTCATTTCATACAAAAACCCACCTACAGTCATATAGAGACTCATCACTATACCTAAATGGATCTTTACAACACTTACACAACACTAAGGGAATCATATCATGTCATTTTTACTTGATAGTGAAACAAAACAAAATATGATGAATGTAATTTTTATCACATGAATATGCATTTATCTTTGAATAGTGAAACACAATAAAACACGGTGAGTGTCATTTATCACCCACAAATTCTTTTTGACTTGATAGTGTAGACACTTAAAAATGGCTTGAGTGATACTACACACTTGAAACCAATATCCTAACATCGTTTCATCTTGAATTTCTTCTACTTTTCACTTGTTTGATTAAACAAGCCTAATTATTTAATTAAATGCATCATTTTCATATATTAATATAATTAATCTAATTAGGTTAATTCCTACCCTCTTACTCTAAAATTTCATCTAGGTTTAATTGAATAATAAAATTATTAAAGTTAAATTCCTCTCATTTAATCAAATAATTCTATATTATTGAATTAAATGTCATTTTGGATAGCTATTCATTAAATAAGTTAATGGTGTAGGGCACCATAGCTTTTAGTGTGAAAAATGTTGCAAATGTTAGGTTTTTGTGATGTTAAGTTAATTTTTTTTTTAATAAGGTATTTTAGACCATTTCTTATGCTTTTAAGTTTTTTTAGGTTGTCTTGAGTCATTTCGAGTCAATTTTGTAAATGTGGTAAAAAGTTGCACAAAAGTTGCAAAAGTTGTCAAAACAACTTTGCACTTTTGCATTATTTAATGTAAAAGGGAAGTTGAACAGTTGTGTCTTCAAGAGAAAATTGGATTTGGTTGTTTGGGGTTGGTAAAGGCTTAAAAGGCACTTGTGAATGTTGGTACAGGTTGGTGTTGATGTCATTTTGAAATTTGAATAACAAGACTCCATTATTCTTGCATTTTGAAAGTTAAATTTGATGCTACAACATTTGGTACAACTTAGTACGACATGGGGGTGATCTTTTATGCATTTCAATTGATGAATTGTTGAGTTAGATTCCTTTTGGTTTTTTTTCATAAGATTTCATCAAGTTTTGAGTATTTTATAGTAGGTTTTCTAAGAATATTCCATAAACCCTAGGTTTTGGTGTTTTGAGGGAAGAATAATAAAGATCTCACCATTCCACTAGTGAAAATCTTTGAGAATTAGTGGAATGAGAGTAGAGAGGGTTTATTTTGATTTTGTGAAGTTTTCATGAGTAGGGGATGAGGATTTGTTCAAATTGGTTGATTCCCTAGTTGGTTAAACTCATGTTTTTAGGTAATTGAGATGCATAGGTGATAGGGTTTGTGGAAAATCTTTGGAGCTGTTGTTTAGGGTGATGGGAAATGTTTATGGAAACCATATTTTACATGTCTAGGCTAGTGGTATGATGGTTTGAGGCTTGTATTTTGAAAACCACATAGTAACCTATCAAAACAAGCCTAAGTAGGCCTTATTCAAGCATAGCAAGAGAATTTTGAGGGTTATGTTCTAAAACAACCCTATCTTAATTTTTGATATATTTTGAAGTCTCAAAAAGGGTATCCTAACTGGTTATTAGATTCTAGGTTTGAGGCCTAGTTTTTTCAAAAAATGGGTGTTTGATGTGCTATAAGGCATAGTTTCAATTTTGTGAAGAAAACCATCTTGTTTATTGTGTTAAGATTTTTAAAAAGCATTGATTCAGTATTGTAGACCTTTGATACCCTGCTCTACATCAAATTGGTATCAGAGCATAGGTTTGATCTAAAGAAGGGAAAAAGGTTGAGGTGAAGAAGGAATAAAATTCCTCCAAAAGGGAAAACCATGCTAGAGAGATGAGAGAGGAGAGGCTTGTTGCTCTGAAAGCAAGTCAGAAGAGAGGTCCGGTCATGGGTGATGAGAGTGACTCTAAAGAAGAAGGGGAAGAGGAGAATGAAGAATAAAAGGAAGAGGAATTGGATCCTGATGAATAGAGGATGGCTAAGTTATTGAGAGTAGTTAAGAAAAATAAACACAAGATAAAGATGGATGTACCTATATATGGAGGTAATTTGAATGATGAAGAACTTTTGGATTCAATTGCAACACTTGATAATTATTTTGAATGTGAAGATGTACATGAGGAACAAAAGGTAAAGATTGCAAAACAAAAATTGAGGGTTCATGCACTATTATGGTGGGATTATGAGAAATAGAGCTAAGTCAAAAAAAAATTCTTGGGAGAGAATGGTGGCAAAGCTTAAGGGTAAGTTCTTACCGGTTGATTATGTAATTCAAATGTATAAGAAACTTCAAGGTTTGAAACAAAGAGAAATGGATGTTAAATCTTACAGTGATGAGCTCTCTAAGTTGAGAATAAGAGTAGGTCACATGGAGGATGATGGGGAGAAGGTGGTTAGGTACCTTAGTGGGTAAATATTTAATGTTCAAGATGAGTTAACTTTGGAAAATCCAAGAACAATTAAGGAATGCTATCAAATGGCAATTAGGGATGAAGAGAAGGTAAGGAGAAGGAAAGACAAGTCAAATAGGGGTAGAGGAAATTCTTTTAGAGGAAGAGGTTCATATTCTACTCCAAGACAATTATATGAGAACTAAGAGGATGCAAATAAAGTCCAAGACCAAGTTGTTGATCAATTAGGTGGATTTAGAGGAGGTAGTTCAGGCTTTAGATGAAGATTTGGAAGTCAAGGAAGAGGATCAAATGCATTCATAGGAAGGTGATATCAATGCAAAAAATTCAGACATTAAGCATGGAAATGTAATGAAGGTCAGACCTCTACTTCACAAAGAGGAGAAAGAAGAACTAAATTGGTGCAAGAAGATGATAACGAGAGTGTAAATTTTCCATCACAACATGTTGCTCTAAAAGTTGGAGAATCACTAATGGTAAGGAGAGCACTCATCAAAACATTAGTATAGGGAAAGGAGCCATTACAAAGAATGAAACTCTTCAAGACAACTTGTAAGTGCTTAGGTAAGGTACATGTAAAGTTGTAATTGATTCAGGAAGCATAGATAACATGGTTTCAATTAAGATGGTTGAAAAACTTAAATTTCCTAGGATACCACATGATACTCCTTATAAAGTTTCTTGGTTGAATGCGGGTCAATTTGTTTTGGTAAATGAACAAAGTTTGGTGGAGTTCAATATAGGAGGGTATAAGGACAAAAATCTATGTGATGTATTACCTATGGATGTGTGCCATTTGTTGCTAGGGAGGTATTGGCAATTTGATAGGCATGCTCTATGTGATGGTAGAAGAAATACTCATGAGATTAACAAAGATGGGGTTTCTTATAATTTAACACCATGGATGGAGGAAGACAAAGGACAAACTAGGGGGAATGTGATGATGGTTGGCAGGAAAGAGTTTATAAAGGTAGAAGAAAAAGAGGATAGGAACCTTGTAGCCACTCCTAGACTTGGAGATGTTATGACAACAAGCTAGAAGAATAAATTGATTTTATAGGGAAATGATATTGAGTTGAAGTTCAAAGATGAAATGATTTTGGAGATTTGAGGATTACTTACAAGGTATGTTTATATGAAGCTAGAAGAGGTATTTCATTCAATAATTTCAAAAGAGGATAGTGGTCATTCCAATCCTTTCATATCATAGGGTGGTAAACCTAAGCAAGCAGTAGTCATAGGGGCATAATATCATATGGAAGAGATGAAAGGTAAAGGTGAAGAGATCAAAGATACACTACAAAGGAAAAATGGCAAGTTCAAACATGCACCAAAGGATAAGAACAAGGGAGTTCATTACAAGAGGGAGGAGACATGGTAGTAGATCAAGAGGTAGATTCAACAACATTCTTAGGTGCCAAAGAGTTCAAGAAGGATAAAAACAATGCTTTTTTCTAGTATTTGATTCAATGGAATGGTTTACCAAATGGAGGTATCACTTGGAGATTAGAGAATGATGGACTCAATACTTTATCTAATGTGGCAAAACTGTCCTCAAGGGTACTTGAGTTCCTCTTGCTTGGGGAGTATTGTGTAGGGCACCATAGCTTTTAATCTAAAAAATATTGTAAATGTTAGGTTTTTGTGATGTCAAGTAATTTTTTTCTTGTAATAATGTCTTTAATACCATTTATTATTTTTTTAAGTTATTGAGGTTGTCTTGATTCACTTGGAGTCAATTTTGTAAATGTGGTAAAATGTTGCACAAAAGTTGCAAAAGTTGTCAAAGCAACTTTGCACTTTTTCATTCTTTGATATAAAAGGGAAGTTGAACTATTGTGTCTTCAAGAGTTAGTTGAATTTAGTTGTATGGGGTTGGTAAAGGCTTAAAAATAACTTATGAACATTGGGACAGGTTGTTGTTGATGTCATTTTGAAATTTGAATAACAAGACTCCATTTTTCTTGTGTTTTGAAAGCTAAAATTTCTACTATAGTGTTTGGTACGACCTAGTACAACTAGGTACAACTTGGGGTGATCTTTTATTCATTGAAATTGATGAATTTTTGAGTTAGCTTCCTTTTTGTTTTTGTTTCATAATATTTCATAAAGTTTTGATGATTTTATAGTATATTTTCTTAGACTAGTTTATAAACCCTAGGTTTTGGTGTTTTGAGGGAAGAATAATGAAGATCTCACAACTGCACTGGTGAAAATATTTGAGAATCAGTGTAAAGCGAGTAGATAGGGTGTATTTTGAGTTTTCAAATTTTTCAAGAGCATGGGATGAGGATTTGGGAAAATTGGTTGATGCCCTTGTTGGTTAAACTCATGTTTTTAGGCAATTGAGATGCATAGGTGATAGGGTTTGTGAAAAATCTTTGGAGTAGTTGTTTAGGGTGATGGGAAATGTTTGTACAGACCATATTTGACATTTTTGGGTTGGTGGTATGAGGTTTCTAGGTTTGGGTTGTGAAAACCTTATAGTGACCTATCAAAACAAGCCTAATTAGGCCTTATTCAAGCATAGCAGTAGAATTTTGAGGGTTATGTTCTAAAACAACCCTATCTAAAGTTTTGATATATTTTGAAGTGTCAAAAAGGGTATCCTAAATGGTGATTAGATTATGAATTTTAGGCCATTTTTGTAAACTATGTCAAAAAATGTGTGTTTTTTGTGCTACAAGGCATAGTGTCAATTTTTTGAAAAAAACCATCTTGTTTATTGTGTTAAGATTTATGAAAAGGATTGATTGAGTACTATAACCTTTGATACCCTACTCTCCATTAGTTAATTATTTAATGGATATCCTATTATTCCTCATCTTACATATTAAAATTTGGTTTTAGTTACTAAATTGCTAATTTCCTCAACCATCCACTTGGATAGGGATTATTCCAAAGGAATATTCTCTTATTTGGCTCTAAAAAGGGAATAATTTTTTCAAAAAAAAATTGTAACAAACTTTGAAAGTTGTTACAAAGTATGTTTGTTTGAATCATTCTAAACCCTTGATGATTTATGTGATCCATGTGATCTTTGATTCTCATCCATTGATGAGAATCCTTGATCTATGTTTCACCCTTCTTTCATTATTAACCATTGATTGATCAAATTGATCTGAGCCCTTGATTCTTCATTTTTTCTCTTATAAATACATAACCATTTATTGAAATTCATAGTCACTTGCACCCACATTTAACATTTGTTAGTATTTTAGCTTAATCTTCATGCATATTAGCTTAAGCATCTATTAATGGCTTATATTTTAGCTTAGTTTGCATCCATTTTAGTATAAGTTTGAATCCATGGCTTGCATATTTGAAACTTGTTTCCATTTAGTGTAGCTTTCATCCATATCCATCAATCATCTTAGCATTTAACACTCATTTTCATCATGTTAAACTAGCTTTGCATCCATATTTCATCAGTTTCATCAGTTTTAATCAATAAAATTGATTGGAATAGCTCATATTTTTCAAGGGATTAGGAAAGGGTCACTATTCCTCATCAGTGCAATATCACTCCCCCAATGGGAGAATATTTGAAGTCTTAGAATAGGTTTCTATTATGATTTCATGTTGGTTTAATGACTTCTTTGTTTCTTTGATAATTTCAAAACATCTCAATGGGATCATGGCTTAGGGGATTAAATATAGTAAAAATTCATTTGGATTTGGTGTATTTAGTTCATACTATGACTATGATCATTCCCAAATTTTTGATCGACATCAATGTCTCCTTGTTTAATAAGATCTTGTATTAGATGTTTGAGTCTAAAATAATTATGTTTCACAAAAATGACCATCTCTATAACTAGGAGGTTTGACTTGTGGTGCTTGATAGTTTGAGAAATATGGGAGTGTGATAAGGTTAGACTATATCAACTTCTTTAGCAAATCCTCCATAGGTTCCCCTAAGGGAGTGATTTTTTTCTTAGGAGCATTGTTTATTCTTTGTGGTCCATGTTGAGTGTTTGCAACATTGATCATTGGTTGATTTTTTGGTGGTGGTGTGGATGGTTTTTATGTGTTCATGGTTTGGGTGTTTGCTTTCCTAGGAGTAGTTAGGACCACCTTTGCATCAACAACACCATCACTAGTAACATTCTTATTCTTGACCCAAAAGTAGGGCTTGTCGTTAGAACTAGTGGATGGGTAGTTGTCTTTATACACTTGTGTACTCCCTTGCAAGATTAGGGCTCTCTCGATGTTGAGGTCCCTAGGAATAAGCTCATCATAAGTTGTGACAAATTGCATCTTTAAATGAAAGGATAAATTTGTATCCACATTAGTCATGACACATTGCATTTTTTACTAGCTCCCTACCTCCACCTTTGTAAGAAATTTGTGAAGGATTCTCCTTTGTTTTGCTTGAGAGTGTACAACTCTTCTAAGTTTACATCCATGTCTAGGTTAAAGAATAAATGGTCTATGAATATATCAATTATTTGTTGGGATTTTTGAATCCCTAGAGACAACTATGATATATAATCAATTAATCAGCCCTCCAATCTTTGTGGAAAGAGGCACATTAAATAGGAATCACTGTAGGCAACCTCCATACATATGAAATGTAATTATTTGATGTGATCCATAAGATTTCCTTGTCCTTTGTATTTTTCAAACTTTGGAACCTCAAAACTAGGTGGGAAAGGTACCATTGCTATGTTCCTATTGAATGGGTATGGACACAAGTTCTATTGCATATGTGGTTTCTTGGTTTTTCCCATTTGAATATCCTAGATCTATTTTGTGAGCACCTTGAGCTATGATGACACATCATCTTGCAGATTTGGTAGAGGAGCATATGTGATATACATTAGAATGGTGGATGAAGTGTAAGTGGGATTTTGATATGATGGGGTGTTATTGTTGAACAACTCAGATAACTAAGAGGGGGGTGAATTAGTTATCATAAAATAATTTTCTTATCTTTAATTAGTCTAGAGAAAAATTAAATCAATCAGATAATCATCTAACAAAAATGAAGATGAAAGAACATAACAACACCATGCACAATGAACACTAGAATTTATGTGCAAACCCAAGAAAGGAAAAACCATAAAGATTGCTAATTCTCAATTATAAAACACTGATTAAGGTGACATGAATTAAGGTGACTTTTATAGAAGGCTCACTTCCAAAATGCTCACTATAGGTAAGGCTCACTACTTGATTAATACAACTGATTACAAAATAATCTCACTAAAAAAATTGAACTAATGAAATTGCATCTATATATGCATGAATTTAGTTTTGGTTAAGAGCACAATATCTATCTAGAGTAGATCTAATCAAGAAACTTCTGCACAACTTCTTCACATAAACTCTACAAAATAGATTACTTCTTCCTTTGCACCCTCTTAACTACTCACACACATCATACTCTACACTTATCATTTCATCAGACAAAAGAAAATTTTACTTATACAATTCCATGTCTTCATAATCTCCTAGGTAGTCTAGACACAATGTCTTCATAGTGTTCTAGTGTAGGGGCACCCTCAAGTTTCATGCCTTTAATAGGAAAAATTGTCATTTTGTTTTTCTTTTGTGGTTTTCTCATGTAATAAGGTCTTCTAAGACCATTTTAGATGTATTTGAGTCCATATTAGGTCGTTAGGTGTGTTGGAGTGTCAAGTTGTACAAGTTGTAAATTTGGTAAAATGTTGTCAATGTTGTAAAGATGTAAAAACATGGAATATGAAGAGTCATAAGTTGTAAATGAGGGAATTTGAATGGTTGTAAGTTGAAAAGTTTGTTGAGAACCATTGGAAAATGGTTGTAATTTTTTAAAAAGGATTTGTAAGGTTGAAGACTATTGCAAGATGGTGTGTCCCTTGGTCTTCCTTGTCCAACACAATGCTTGGTTTTGTGACATGGTCTAACCACCTACTGTGGATCTTAACCGATTCTTGTATTATAAATTGATAGGTTGACCTTTTGGTGCAAAAACAAGGCCAAAAATTGGTATCATAGCTATTCATAGGTTCAAACCCTTCACTTGTGTTGGGTTGGGGGGATTGTTGCAAGATGGTGTGTCCCTTCGTCTTCCTTGTCCAACACAGTGCTTAGGTTTGTGACATGGTCTAATCGCCTCCTATGGATCTTAACTAACGTGTGTATCAGGAATTGATAGGTCAAACTTTTGGTTCAATGGAAAGGCTAACAAAGACATGGTTGGAGGGTGTGGTGGTTGAATTTTTAAAATTTGAAGCAATAAAAATACCTCTATTATCTGCATTTTTGAACATATCATTGTTATTGTTTGATGTAGTATAGATCTATACAACCTTATACTAACTCCAAATCAATTATATTTTGTAAATATATGAATCTAGTGTCTATTGGTGTTGGTTTCATGTAATTTCATCAAGTTTCTAGCAAGTTGTGTTTATTTTACTAAAATAGGTCTAAAACCCTAGTATGTTTAATTTTAGGGAGAAAAATCCAAATTTGAGTCTTGTGTTCCAAAAAAACCCTACCCCAATTCTTAGTATGTTGTGTAAATCCCAAGTGAGTATCTAAAATTGTGTTTATATTTTTGGTATCAAGTCTTGTTTGAAATTCATGAGAAAAAAAATGAATTTGTTTCTCCACTTCAACCCTAGTCAAGAGTAGAACAATCAAGTTTTAAACCTTTCCTTTAAAACTAACCATATATGATTTCTTTATATGTTGAGTAAAGTCATAAAGGTATCCAAATCTGAGTTTTTCTTTTGGAGATCAATTTTTCCTGGGAAGTTGTGCCCATTTTAGTCAATCTAAAGTACTACTAGGAAATTGAGGCCTAATGAATGAAAACCCATTATGTTAATATTTAGAGATTGATTTTTTTCTTGTTTGAAGATTGTTTGGAGTTCTCCACCCCTGGTCTACATCAAATTGGTATCATATCCTAAAATTTTTAGGAAAAGAAGTTTGAATTTTGTGTTGTATTTTTGTAGGTTGAAGGAAGAACTTAGATGCCAAAAGACTAGGCCAAGAGAAAAGAAAGGGGCCTAAGGTGGGGTATCACAAAGACAACAAGAAGAAATTTGAAAGAGACTTTCTTGATAAAGAAGAATGGACGTGTTGAGAAGAATAGTTTGTGGAGACTTGTAGAGTAAGGAGACACCAAGCAAGAAACAAGGGAAAGAAAAAAAGAATAGTGAGATGAAGAAGAAAAATGAGAAGGAAGAATAGATGAATGTCCAACAAGAGATAATAGATTTGAGGCAAATTTAAGAAGAAATGGAAAAAATAATGGAAATTGAAATGCAACAACTCCTTGAGAGAGAAAAAAAAGAAAGAGGTTGGCATTTACCGATAAGGAAGAAGGTAAAGTTGCCTATCAATAAAATCATTCAGAAGAGAAGAATGCAAGAGAGGACAACAAAACCAGACATTGAACAACCTTCATTGATGAAGGAAGAGAAACAACCATCTAAGAAAAAGGCTGAACAAGAATCTCTAGAAGGTGAGTTGCAACATAGTCTATATACCTGTCATATGTGTTTTCAAGGGTTCTCAGTATTTGTAAGTGGATTTCAATCCCTACAAGTTCAATAAATCAAGAAACTTGAGTTTTTTACTTCATATATACAATATAGAGCTATTGTTTCATTTTTTAAAGCATTGTTGAAAGAATGGTTTAGAGGTGCAAATGAAGGACAAGTTTATATTGACAAGTTCAAACATCTTTGTCAAATGTTCAAGAAACCTACAGTGAAGATGAAACCACCATGGGACTATTTCAAAGGTAATGAAAAGGTATTTAAAGGCACTATACAAGAGGTTTCAAGAATAGTTCTCATGTTGTAGACCCTAACTCAAGAGGAGCTTGAGTTCTTTTCTTCCCTTGGAGTATGGTGTAGGGGCACCCTCAAGTTTCATGCCTTCAATAGACAAAAGTGTCATTTTGTTTTTCTTTTGTAATTTTTCTCATGTAATAATGTCTTATAAAACCATTTTAGATGTGTTTGAGTCCATATTAGGTTGCTACATGTGTTGGAGTGTCAAGTTGCATAAGTTGTCAATTTTTGCAAAATGTTGTCAATGTTGTAAAAATTGCAAAAACATAGATTATGAAGTCATAAGTTGTAAATGAGGGAATTTGAATGGTTGTAAGTTAAAAAGTTGGTTGAAAACCATTAGAAAATATTTTTAGATGTTTTAAAAGGGTTTGTAAGGTCAAAGACATGGTTGGATGGTGTGGTGGTTGAAGTTTTGGAAATTGAAGCAATTAAAATACCTCTATTTTTATATTTCTGAACATTTCCTTGTTATTTGATGAATTACGGATCTATATGATCCCATAATAACTCCAAATCAATTTTGTTTGGTAAATTTGTGAATCTAGTGTCTATTGGCATTGGTTTCATGTAATTTCATCAAGTGTCCAGCAAGTTGTGTCCATTTTACTAAAATAGGTTTGAAACCCTAGTAAGCATAATTTGAGGGAGAACGGTCCAAATTTGAGTCTTGTATTTCAAAAAGAACCTACTCCAATTCATATTATGTTTTATAAATCCAAAATTATTATCTATAACTATGTTTTTATTTTTAGTATCAAGTATAGTTTGAAAGTTATGACAAAAAAAATGAATTTACTACTCCACTTCAAGCCTAGTCAAGAGTAGAACAGTCAAGTTTTGAACCTTTCCTTCCAAACTAACCATATCTGATTTATTCATATTCATATGTTGAATAAATCCCTAAAGGGTATCCAAATCTGGGTTTTTATTTTGGAGATCAATTCTTCTTGGAAAGTTGTGCCAATTTTAGTCAATCTAAAGTACTACTAGAAGATTGAGGCCTAATGAATGAAAACCCATCATGTGAATTTTTAGAGATTGAAAGTTTTATTTTTTGAGGGTTGTTTGAAGTTTTACACCATTTCTCTACATCATCTTCCAAGTTGGCCAAATACAAATTGAATTATATCACCACAAAACATGTCAGCATGAGGAACAACCTTGAGATATTCAATAAGGCCTTTCATGCTAGCACCAGACACAAAAGATAGGTCACATAAAAGATATTCTTATCATGTTACCAAGGGGCCCATAAATAGGTCATACATAAGATAAATTTATTACATAACATAATTAAAAGAAAATAGAAAACTTTGAATTACATGAAATATATTATGAAGTCGATAGGAATGCCACAACCAAGACAAAATCTTGATTATCATCAAATTTAGTATCAAGCGAAGAGACATACCAAAAAATGTAACATGCTACATGAATGTACATATAGCAAGGTTACCTGAAGTAAGCTTTGATCACAACATCCAACATCAAAAGAGTAGTCTTCATTATTCTACATTGACTCACTTCCATGAATGTCCCAAAAGAAGTACTACCATATATGGATCAAAGATAACATCCATACTACGTAACATCATAGTACAAGATAAGATATATCACTTATGTATATCATCTATAGGAAAACATTTTGGATCTAAGTTCTGACATCAATGACAATAATGCTAAATCATCTCAACAACTTATCAACAATCTCCCCCTTTGGCATTAATAGAAAAACAGAAAAGAACTCAAAAACACAAAACTTTAGAACTCTAATTCCAAAACTCTAATATGCACTCCCCCTTTGACAAGAAATTCAATACCTCTTCTTTTTTTTGTTTTCTCTTCATTTTCTCCCTTTTTTTCCATCAAAGGAAAAGGGAAACATAAGAACATTTAGAAGATCAAGTAAAAATAACAATTTTCACATGAAAAAATTTCTTGTACCTTTCTCTCACAATTGGAAGAATCCTCTTCAAGGCTAGCACTATAGAAACCATTACACACATACTATCCAATAGAGTCAACAACATAGATGAAGATGACTAGTCTAGAGACAAGTACTATCATTGACAATCCTATACATTAGAAAGTATCCTAGAGAGATGATCCAACCAGACTTCAACAATTCCTTTGAAAACCTAGAAAGTTTTAACCAAATCTTCCATTTCTCTTTGAATAGAAATAACTCAGCTTACAACTCTCCAAATCTTATTCTTTTTTTTTCATCTTTATCTTTGAATAATTCAAAACACTTTCGAATACCATTCAATTAAAATTCAATAGCTTCAATTCTTCTTCTAAAATTATCAATGGCAGCAGACCACTAGAGGCAATACTTGTAGATGTTGACCATCTCCTCAATGCATTATTTTGTCTCACCAATGAGTTTGGATAACTTTTGTTTGGATTTGACACATATTCTCTCAATAATAGCTTGGAACTTATGTCCTTCAAATCCTTCCAACAACATCCTTTCTTCAACAACTTCTACGAGATCATATGGTAATGAGTCAGAAACATCTAAAATAGTAATACCCCTTTTGATCAAATAATCAACCAAGGAATCATCAATTCTATTCCTATTGATTGGAGATAAATAATTCTACATTTTTCCAATATTTTTCATATTACCTTCATCCAACACAAAAAAAACTTAATCTAGATTGAAATATATAGATCTAGGTCATTTCAGGTTCCAGAGGGTAACTGCCAATGACAACCTCTAACTCCTTACCGGAGGAGGAACCCACTTCAACCTAACTAGATGCTATCACACTAGAGCATAGATTCATTTGCAAGGATGAGAAATAAACTTTGCATGTACCTACTTTTTCTTCCATACATTCCAAATATTTATGAACTTTCTTTTCGACAAGGATGTTGGACTTCCACTTAACATTCTCCTTTAACAGTAGTGAACTCAGAAATTAAAATACTAAATATATAAGCAGAGACCAAGACTGGAAAGGAGAACTCTCAACCAAATACATTATGACATTCTCAATTAGGTTTTCCATTATAAGCCTACACAAGTCAAATTGCTTATTTTCCTTCACCATCTTATGTGTAAGATATAAAGTAATAGGCAAAGTAGAACCTTCATGATTTTAGAAATAAATTTTGTAGGTGACACCATAAGCAAAATACCTTACTACAGGATTGACAATGGTGTATATTGGGAGAGCTCAGGGTCTTTTTTGATACCAATTTAAGTTCCTCCACATATCTGTATTTCACCATTTTCTTCCCAGGGAGATCACCAACACTACACAATAAAGTAATAGCTTCAATGGATTCCTTAGTGATCAAATAGGGTTTGTCCAAAATGATGATTCCATCCTTGAATCGACTCAATAGGAACAAGGTAAAGTATCTATCAGAAAACAAGGGAAATTCTCCCCATAAATCCATACCGAGAGCACTTACATTCTGCAAATCATCATTCTTCAACCCTAGTTCCATTTCCTTCATTTTCCAATTATCAAACTTTTCCAGTTCTACTCCCTTCATCCTTAGTAGAATACCACCACACGATTCTCTGTCAATGGATTCCATCATCACACTTATTTTCTTCAATCTCTTATGGCTTTGCTAAACTTTTTCTTTGCAAACTGTAAGAAATGATTTGAAAACTTCCACCTTTTAACCTTAATTAATCATGATGAACTAGCCACTAAAAATTTATATCAATGACATCATCAATTGTACTTCACTTTTCAATCAGCCAGATTAAGCTTCATCATATATCAACCGAGCCAAACTTAGCCATGTGGTAAATATATCTATATTCCTTTGGAGAGGGGGAAATCCACCAGGATATGCAATGCAATACTCCCCCTAAGCCAAGGCAATTGGATTAGTTTCTAGAAGGGCTTGTACCAAGATTTGGTACCATAGAAGAGTTATGCACACTCATTTCCCTTTTCTTCCACACCATGATGTCTTCTTCTTAGATTCACTTGATTCTGCAATCTTCTTTTTGTTTTTAGGCTTTTTCAGGAGAAACATATTTGCATGTGTTAGCATAATGTCTGGTTTGACTACACTTGTAAAATATTTGTTCTGACTTAACTAAGTGAGCCCTAGGTCTATAGTGATTAGCTTTGTGACCATAACCATGGCATAGATAGAAATAACCATGAAAGAGATTATCCATCCCATTTCCTCTAGCCAAATTAGATAAGTAACTTCTACAATGAATTGCTTTGTGCCAAAACTTGTGTTATTTAAAGCATTGAGTACTTGGTTCGATCTTGCTTCTCCATTCTATAGCCTTATGTCCAAATTTCTTGCATAGAAAACAATAGCCATTAAATGATAAGAACCTTTGAGCATTTGGTTTCATGACCGAAGGTCTTTTAGGTTTTTTAAAGTTGTAGACCTTGCTTGTTACACTAGATCTTGCTTCAGCTTCAACAACTTTGTCTTCACCCTTAGTGTTCTGATTTGAGCTTTCACCTAAGAATCCAAGTCCTCCCTTATCCTTGTGACATTTTTGTAGGGACAAGAGTTGATCTAGAATCATGCTACTTTTACATACTCTTGCTTCTATTTTCATCCTTCTTAACTCTTGATCTAACTTCTCATTTTCTTTTGATTTCTGTTTGATAGTATCTTTGAGATTTTCTTCAGTCTTCTTACATTCATCCAGCCATAGCTTTAATTCCACAACACTTTCCTTTGACTCCTTTAATTCTTGGCTAACCTCCTTATGTTTTTCAATTCTACATTTTTAGATTATGTGCTTTCAATATCATCTAACATCATCTTCAGTTCTTCATCAAAGTGATAAGCACTTGCCATCTTTTCAAATTTCCAAGATCTCCCTTAAGTGGTTAAGCTCTATCTTCAAGGAACCAAGCCCTGATACCAATTGTGAATAGTTCAGATAACTAAGAGGGGGTGAATCAATTATCATAAATGGTGTAGGAGCACCTTATGCTTTTATGTCTCCATTAAACATTTTTTGTAAAATTTGAATTTTTAGATATAAATCATTGTAAAAGGTCATGATAAGGCCTATTCAATTGCATTTAAAGTCTTTAATAGGTCTTTAGGAGGTAAATCGGGTAAATTTGCAAAAATGTTGCTAAATATTGCAAAGTTGTCAATGCAAAAAGAAAGCAAAAAGAGCACAAAATCAGGAAGTTGAAAGGTCATGAGGGATAAAAAAGGTTGTTGGTCATTGGAAATGAAAAGGTAGTTTCCTTAACTATTGTAAAATCTATATAAGTATTTGTAAGGCAAGAAAAAGATTAGATTTTGTATTCGTGAAGACATTTTGATAAATAAAGACCCTATTTCCTATATTTATAGACTTTTATTCATTTGATCAGTATACTGTAAGATATCTATTTGTTTATTTTTCTTTGGGAAGAGTGTTAGCAATCACTTGAAGGGGTTTTGAAATATTTCCATCATTTTTAGGACAAATAAGATCAACTTTTTGTAATCTTCCTAAAAACCCAGTCAAGGGTTTGAGAGTCTTATAAGAAGTATAACCTCATCCCACCATTGTAGACTTATTAGAATGGTGGGATAGAGTTTTTTGAATTTATTTAGAATTTTTTAGGTGTATGTGTGTTGATGGTAACAGGGGAGGCAAGAATATGGGGTTGTGGTCGCTGCCCTTGCAAGAAAATACATAAATTTCCCATGAAAGAAGATAGTTTCAAGTTGGAATTTGTTGAAGTAACATTATTGAAGGTTTGGAATTGATTCCTAAGGAACATGCAGACATAATATGACATGTTTGAAGAGGTTTCAAAGGTATTTGAGGTTTGCAACATTTATTTTCAATAAACCCCCACCTTGAGCATGATTTTAAGCATAGAGGAAAGGTCTCATGTTTTATGGCTTTGGTGAGTAATATTTTTCATAATATTGTGAATTTGTGTGTTTAATGACCTGATGGTGTAATTTTTTCAGTTATTAGAGGTTGGTGAATAAGTTAGAGAGTACTTTCTTTGAAAATTAGGCCTATTTGAGGCTCATTTACTATGGAACAGTCAATTTTTTTGATATTTTTTTCAAAAAAAGTATACCTTCTATTAAAGTATGTTTAATAAGGCTGAAATGGGTTCCTAAAAATTTATTTATTTTGTGGAGATTCAATGTGGTTTGCAAGATACACCTGATTTAGTGTTTTGGCACCTAGAAGCAAGTTTGGTCTTTGAGTGCAAGAATTCGAGAATCTAATAAAATAGAGTTATAAGATAGTGTATTTGGTTCTTTTCTGTCAAAATGATGATGGTTAAAGGTGTTTCAAGGTTTGATAAGAGTTAGAAGTAATATTGAGTGAATGGTTGTCTTTTTGCCTCATTGAAATAAGTTGAACCGAAGGGTAATTTGGTGAATAGTAAATGACTTAGTTGGTTAAGTGTTTTTCAATGATGTTATTATTTTGGTTCAGTCAATTTGAGGATGGTTAAGATGTACTTGAGTCTGATAAAGGTCTGGAATACTTGTTATGAAATAAATTGTACAATAGAAGAATATGATATGAAATATGCTTCAAATACTTGATAATAACTAAGAATAAAAAGCCACTTCGAGGGGGAAAAACTCCAAATATCTCTAATGAGAACACACTTCACAACTTGATGATGAAATAAGACTCACAACCTCCTATATATACCTATTTATGCATAGGATATCACCTAGGCCGACTTAGACACACCTATATAAGACCTAGGCCAACTCATCCAACTAAATAACAATATACTAATGATAATATGACTTAATTAAGAGTTAAGATAGCGAAAAGCTGACTATTCATAACCATATGTACTATGGAAGTAAGGGAATAACATGCCCCCCACCTTTAAAAAAGCGTTGTCCTCAACGCTAAACACTTATGGTACTTTCTTCATATAATCTTCATCATCCCATGTGTAACTTCAACTAGAAAACATTTCCTTATAATGAGGTAACTTGGAACTATTGATGTCCCCAACTTCTTCATGCATGTCTGGAAAATTAACTTCAGCTCCAAGATGTGTCTTCCCTTTGCATCAAGATCTTAATAGTGATGAATGTGTTCTTCCTTTACTTGAACCTTTTGATGTGGCATAGAGGAAGAGGTGAGGAATAGTACATGTTACCCTTCCAATGGTTGAATAGCTTGATTAGGAACTTCCCCTTGCAATGGTTGAATAGCTTGATTAGGAACTTCTTCTTCTTCTTTCAATTCTTCTTCTTCATTGTCTTTTTATTTTTCTTTTGTTTCTTCTTCTTCTTCTTCCTCTTCCTCTTCCTCTTCCTCTTCCTCTTCCTCTTCCTCTTCCTCTTCCTCTTCCTCTCTTCCTCTTCCTCTTCCTCTTCCTCTTCCTCTTCCTCTTCCTCTTCCTCTTCCTCTTCCTCTTCCTCTTCCTCTTCTTCTTCTTCTTCTTCTTCTTCTTCTTCTTCTTCCTCTTCCTCTTCTTCTTCTACTTCTTGTTCTTCTTCTCTTGGTTCTTGGTTGCTTGAGACCTCCATTCTTGGTTCATTCATAGAGGCACTTAACATGATTCATATGTCGAATATATCTCCTCTTAGGTCACACATATCCATATTCATTGAGGAAATTTCTTCCTTGACCTTACTAATTTCCTCATAAGGATTAATATCCTCTATTATTACCCAATCCTTATCAGGAGTCTTTCTCGGTGTGACAACATTCTTTTTGCCCCTTATTGCAGACCTCATCATGATGGGAGCCAATAATTTTGCAATAATTCATGTAAATGAAATTTAAATTCTCTAATTTTTTTTACTGTAACTTACTAGGGCCAAAATAACTCACCTAGAAAAATTTCCAAGAAATAAGTTGATTTGCAGCCTTGAGAGTGATATTTGCGAAAACCTTATTTTTTCAATAACTTTTTAATTTCTTCTCCAATTTCTCCAAATTTTTTACTGTAATATCCTTTAGTATGTCTCCAAAAACCCAATACAAATTAGGCTCCAATTCGACAATTATTGAGAGATATGCAAATTATAAATAAATTGTGTAAAAACCCTAATTCTATAATAATTCGCTCAATTCTACTCCAATTCTTTTGAAATTTGGACAGTAGCTTCTTTAATATTTTCTTCAAAAACCCTTTAAAAATAAGAAAAAAATTTACCAAAATCTGAAATATATGCTCTTCCCAAAATCGCCTCAAAAATTGAAAAAAAAACTTGCCTCTACGTTGCCAAGATCATGCTCTGATACCACTTGTTATGAAATATGCTACAAATACCTGATAATAACTAAGAATAGCAAGCCACTTCAAGGGGGAAACCATCCAAATATCTCTAATGAGAACACACTTCACAACTTGATGATGAAATAAGACTCACAACCTCCTCTATATACCTATTTATGCATAGTATATCACCTAGGCCGACTTAGACATACCTATATAAGACCTAGGCCGACCCACCCAACTAAATAACAATATACTAATGATAATATGAGTTAATTAAGAGTTAAGATAGCCACAATCCAACTATTCATAACCATATGTAGTATGGAAGTAAGGGCATATCAATACTGATGTGGTGAGTTGGCTTGTTGGTAGCCTTGAAGTTTCAAGTGAAATTGTATGGAATTTTGATGAAAAGTTAAGTGAAACAATGGTTTTTCGTATTTTATCTTCTTAGTTTGAGCTTGGATCAGAAGTACCCTAGATGAATTGATGTTGTGAATAGATTCTCTTGCATGAATAAAATAATTTTATTATCTTTAATTATTCTAGAGAAAAATTAAATAAATTAGATAATAATCTAATAGAAATAAACACGAAAGCACATAACAACACCATGCACAATGAACACTAGAATTTATGTGGAAACTTAACAAGGGAAAAACCATAGAGAATGCTAATTCTCAATTATAAAACACCGATTAAGGTGACACTAGTTAAGGTGATTTTTACAAAAGACTCACAACCAAAATGCTCACTATAGGTAAGGCTCACTGTTGGTGGGCTCACTACCCAATTAATACAACTGATTACAAAATAGTCTCACTAAAAAAATTGAACTAATGAAATTACATCTATATATGCATGAATTCAGTTCTTGTTAAGAGCACAATATCTATTTGCAACATATCTGATCAAGAAACTTTTGCACAACTTCTTCATATGACAAACTATGCAAAACAAATTACTTCTTCCTTCGCACCCTCTTACTTGCTCATACACATCATACTCCACACTTCTCCTTTCATCGTACAAAAACAACCTTTGCTTAAACCATTCCATTTCTTCATAATCTCATAGGTTGGCCAAACACAATGTCTTCATAGTCTTCCAAGTCAACTAAATACAATTTGGATTAGATCACCACAAAACATGTTAGCATGAGGAACAAACTTGAGATATGCAATAAGGCCTTGCACGTTAGCATTAGACCAAAAAGATATGAAACAAAAAATATCTTCTTATCACATTACCAAGGGACCCATAAATGGGTCATACATAAGATAGATTCATTGCATAACATAATTATTAGAAGATAGCAAACTTTGAATTACGTCAAATATATTTTGGAGCCTATAGGAATGCCACAACCAAGACCAAATCTTGATTATCATCAAATTCAGTATCAACTGAAGAGACATACCAAAACTTGTAACATGCTACATGAATGTCTAGATAGCAAGGTTACCCAGAGTAAGCTTTGAATATAACATCCAACATCAAAATAGTAGTCTTCATTGTTCTGCATTGACTAACTTGCATGAATGTCCCAAAAGAAGTATGGTCATATCTGGATCAAAGATAACATCCATACTACATAACATCATAGTACAAGATAGGATAGATCATTTCTATATATCATCTGGAGCACAACCTTCCAGATCTAGGTTTTGACATCAATGACAACAATGCTAAATCATCTCAACAAATTCTCAATAGTTATATGGTGTGTAGGGTGGATTCTGATATTATGAAGGTAATGGTGGTATGGGTGGAGGTATATATGCTCCTTGTGTTGTTGGATTCATGATTTTTTCTTGGGGATTATAATAGAAACCTTGTTGTTGTTGCATAATATTTTTTTGTTGTTGGGCATATTGTTGTGCTAGCAACACTTGTTGTTGGCATACGAACAATGCTTGTTCTTGGGACTATTGTTGTTGTGTAACTAAGGCTTGGTGTTGAGTTGTTTGTTGTTACAATGCTTATTGTTGGGCATGTTTTTGTTGCACAATTAAGGCTTGTTGTTGAGCTTTCTATTGTTGCAATGCTTGCTAGTAGGCATCTTGTGCTTGTTAAAAAGATAGAGCCTAATCTTGTTGTTGTTGCAAGGCTTGATGATAGGCTTATTGTTGTAAATCTTGAGCTTGAGCTTGTTGTTCTTCCAATTTGGAATTATTTTGTTGTTGGAATACATGATATGGGTTTTTGTTAATCGTGGTGTGAGTGAGTTGTGGGTTATTTTGTGCTATCATTCCTTGTAAGATTGTTGATTGCGAGGGAAGAATGTAGGTTTGGTAACCAATTTTATTTTGCATGATTTTGGCAACCAATGGTAAAGATGATGATGCCATTTGGTATCATGATGTCAATGGCACATTATGACCTTTGATCCATTGACTAGAAGGGTTCCCATAAATGATGTGTTGAGGGTTCCATTGTTGTGTTTGATGTGGTACCAAGGAATTACCTTCGTTAGTGGGGTTTGTGATCAATGTGTTTCCTTGATTGGGATTGATGATAGCTAGGTCTAATGTGGATGGTGTATTGACTTGAGTAGTTTGGGTAACCACTTATTTTGGTGTGTCAATGGGGTTCTTAGAACCACTTGTTTGGGGTTGAATTTGTGTGATGGTGTTAACTTGCCCTTGTTATCCCACTTGAGGCACTTGGTTCACATTACCTTGTGTAACAATGGGAACTCTTTGGGTATTTGTGGTGATGGATGAAGATGGTTGCACTCAAAATTTTGAGGTCATTGTTGTGTTATGGAATGTAAGTGGTTTGTATGGGTGTAGAGGATGCTCTGGAATGGTGGTGGAAGATTGAGGTGGGGTACCAAATGTTGGTGTCCAAGGTGTGTTTTTGGGAATATTGGTGTTGTGAGTACCCAAAAGTGTATTTCCTTCCAAAGGGAGAGTGTGACCAAGATTAGTGGCAATCCTAGTTACAAAGCTAGGAGTTAATGTTTGACTTGGCACAAAGGATGGAGTTGGTTGATTCATAGATCAGGTTAATCCTTTTGTCAATTTTTGTGCAAGAAAATTTTGAGCCACATTTTCTAAGGTTTGATGATCTTGTTTATATTCAAGGATTTCTTCCTTAGTGATATCAAGTGGGTTGTTTGTGACATCTTATACCTTATACCCTAAAGTATTTTTTGGTTGTTGTGAGGGGATGGAATGGATCCTTCGATCAAATTCTTCTGGGATAGTATTGGTTTTGGTATATGTGTCTTTGGTTTGTTCCATGATTCTATTATGTTGTTATCTTGTTGTAACCATAAATTATGAGCCAACTATGGGAGAGATGTGTTGAGATTTATAGTGTTGAAACTCTCTAGTTGACTATTTTTTTTGTAAAAGGGACCCTCTAAGTTTTTTTGGATAAATGGTGTGATTGGGTGATGAAAATGGTGAATGTTGATGGGGGTTTAACTTTATAAACTCTTGGAAAACACTTTTTATGATAGGTTTTATCTTTTGATGTTTTGGATAAAAGGTGTTTAATGAACATGTAAATAATTAAGGTAGATTTGTGACCTTTAAGATAAACTAGCTAAAAATATGATGACTAACTGAATTGAGTGTATATAAAAGTGATCCATTTCACACATAAAGTAGTTAAGTTATGGGATTGGTTTGATAAATGCCTAAGTCTAAATTTTTTGTGTCCAAAATTTTTCCAAAGTTGTTGGTGAAATGGAATGTCAAATATGATGATGGTGGATGAAATTTTTTGACCTAAAATTTTAACCTAAAGTGAACCTTTGTTTTGTAAGACCAAAGTGGTGAGAAACATGTGATACCTCTAAAGTTTTAAAACCTTAAGAACTCAATGATTTTGTTAATAGCACCTAATGATTTTGATAATATAACTCAATGATTTTGGCAATAGAACTTGGACTCAATGTTTTGGTATACTTTCCTTGTCTCAATTTTGCTTGTATTTGTGAGTCAATGTTTGAACATACATCAATGTGGGGTGTTCATTTTATTTAATCTTTGGTTAAGTGAGATTGTTTCATTACCACATCAAAAAAGTATTAATTAATGTTCAAACTAAATTTCTATGTATAAGCAATCCTTATTCCACAAAGTCCATTATGTAAAAATCAAGAAGTTAAGGCCATATTTCCCTATGTTAACTTTGGAAAACATGGATTTATATATAAGTCAAAATATTTAGGAGCATCTAACGATAAAATCCTTAGGGAAAAGAATCAATATTATGAATTTTCAAAAGGTATCCATGCTTAATCCAAAGGGTTCAAAAATTGATTAATCATGTTGATGTGTGTTTGACTTGTTGTAGAACCAAGCAATTTCTCAAACTATCTCACAAGAAATATAACATTCCTAGCCCAAGTGGGAACATTCGTCTTGGTGGGATTGCCTCATTCCCTTCGTAGTAGAAGAGATGATTTTACATGCAATTTAGGAAAGAGTGTAGACATATGTGAAGAATGAACTCTTAACCTCTACACTTCAACCAAAATTAGATATGGCAAGTAACTTCTTGGATTCTAAGTTCCAATGCACCACTTTAATGATTTATTTGAAAGGAAAAATTTGGGAACTACTTGAATAAGGTTCTTAATGATAACAAACTAAGAACTCCCATTGTTTCACTACTGTTCATTGGCCACCTAAGGCACTTCAACCATTCCCTTCCAATTAAGGAGAGGGATTAGGTGCAGCATGTCGACGCCTTAGGATTGAAGTTACTTTCTTATGATTTCAAAACCTTTGATATAACCCACTGGTAAATGTGCTTCATGTGCTTTCCTATGAGTTTTTCATTATAGGATGTATCTCATAGTAAGTCCTCTCTTAAGTGTGACACAAATCCTAAAAGAATACTTGATTATATCTCTTTATCAAAGATCGCACAAAGTTCAAGGGGAGTGGATACATACTACAAGTGCACAAAAGAAAAGAACATACACTTGAGTGTTTCTCTTCACCCATGAGCATACGAAGCACAAGAGGAGTGGATACACACTATAGGGGTATACAAGCAAAGAAAGAAATCATTCATTTTAATCCAACAAATCAAAATGACTTCATTTTAAGCACCAATGGAAGTGTTTGATTTTTTTTCTAATTTTAACCGATGATGTGTGGGTCCAATTTAATGCTTCGATATCTAAATTTCTTGATGAATTAGTGCTTCTCCTCAATGTAGTAGATCAATGGAAAATTTAATTTGTTGGATAACATACCAAACATTTACTGGGGCCAGGTATTCTCTTTATCACCCCTCAAGGTGACTGTATTCCAAAGTCACATCGGCTATCATTTCCATGTACCAAAAATATTATTGAGTATGAAGCTCTAATAATGGTTCTAAGAATAGTTTTCCAATGGAAGATACAAGAATTAAAAGTCTATGGAGACTCACAACTGATTATTAACCAAGTCAAGGATGACTAGCAAACCAAGGATGATAAACTCACTCCTTATAAGAAGATAGTAGAAATTTTGAAGGACTTATATATTGATATAACCTTTGAGAAGATACCTCATATGAACAATCGAGTAACAGATGCCATGGCGATAATTGGGTCTTTGTTGGACATGTCACACAACATCCTTCAATGTGAATTCTTGGTAGAATAGCTTGTCGTACCAACTTTTGAATTTTGTAAATCTAAATTTTTGTGTGTAATCGTTGGTCTTGGTTCCCCATGGTATCATGATATATTCACCTATCTTAGTAGAGGTAACTTTCCATCTAATATCACCTCTAACCTTAAGAAAACCTTTGTTAAGAATGCATCCTAATTCATCATCTTAGATGATACCTTATACCATAGAAGCATCAAGGGGACATTACTACGATGTCTCAACCAAAAGGAAGCCTTGATATCCTTCATAGAAGTACACGAAGGCATATGCCGTTCCCATTCTAGTGGAATAACCTTATCTAAGAAATTTTTTAGGATGAGGTATTACTGGCCAACGATGGAAATAAAATCTCATTAGTATGTGTCGAAATGTATCCAATTTCAACATGGAAACCTTATCCATGCTCTAGCATAGGACCTCCAACCAATTGTCACACCTTGGCCTTTCTTGTAATGGGGGCTTGACCTCATAGGAAAGATTACCCCCACCTCATCTAATGGCCACAAATCCATCATCACAACCATTGAATACTTTACTAAGTTGGTCGAGGCCATTCCTATGAGTTACATAATGGGGAAGCAAAAATCTCCAAGTTTATTCTGAATTACCTTATTCGTCACTTTGGTGTTCCACAAGCCCTTATCCCAGTTAACAAAACACCTTTAAAGAATCGAGATGTATGAGAGCTATGCCAACAATTTAATATCTAATATTAGTTCTCTAACCCCTACTACCCCTGGGGAAATAGTCAAGTTGAGGATACAAATAAGACCATTATGAAAATCCTAAAGAAAATAGTCAATCAAGTTGGCCATGACTATCATCTACAATTAAACCTTACCCTATGGGCTTATAGAACCAACATCCACATGCCTATAGGTGCAACCCCTTTCTCTTTGGTCTATGGATCATAAGGCATGAACTAAATACACCGGATCCAACTTAATTTTAACTATATTTAATCCTCTAAGCCGTGATCCCAATGAGATATTTGAAATCATCAAGAAACTAAATAACCATTAAACTAACATGAAATCATAATGAAAATGGTGTCACATTAATGTGGAATGGAGACCCTTTCCCAATCCCTTGGATAATATGAGTTATTTCAATTGATTTTATTGATGAAAATAAATGAATATGGTGAGATATGAATGGAAAATGGATGAAAAACTAGTTTAACATGATGAAGATGAGTGCTAAATGCTAAAATTCTTGAGGAAAATGGATGCAAGCTATGCTATGTGGAAACAAAGCTAAAATATTGAAGCCATGGATGAAAACTATTCTAAAATGTATGTAATATATTCTAAAATGGAAGCCATTAATGGATGTTTAAGTTAATATGGATGAAGATTAAACTAAAATGCTAAAAAGTTCTCAATATAGATGCAAGTGAGAATTAATTTCAATAGCATAACCTTCCTTGCACAACCCTTAGCACAAGGATTGACATCAACTCGTATTCTTGAAACTAGGGTCATGACAAACCTTGGTCTCACATCCAACATAGAAGGTAACACACTTTTGGGTACTCAAAAAATGAACCTTCCTTGGACTCCAACATTTCATGTCCCTACCACTCCTAAGCACCCTTTACATTGACACCAAAAACTCACATTCCATGACACAATGACAACCTCAACATTTTGAGCCCAACCATATTCATCCATCACCACAAGTACCCAAAGTGTGCCTAATATTCCACTAAGCAATGTGAGCCAAGCACCTCAAGAGAAAGGGAAATGAGCACAATCATACAAGATAAAAATTCAACACAACAAGGTTTACCTTCATCAAAAAATCCACAAGTTGACACATCTAAACAATTAGTTCCCATATCAACTCCATCAATTATCAATCCAAACCAAACAAACAAATTTATCACAAACCCCATCAACCATGGAAACACCTTGGTCCTCAATCAAACACAACAAGGGAACCCTTCTAATCAATCGAATCAATGTTCAAGTGTTCCATTGACATCACAACACCAAATGGAACCATCATCATTACCATTGGTACCCCAAACCATGCAAAATTAGATGCATCCTTAAACTTACAATCCTCCATCCCAAATGAAAAATTTGCAAGGAATGATGACATAGAACAACTCCCAACCACTCATCACACAAAATCAAGTCAATCCCCAACCCAATCATGCCATGATCACCCAAAATCCATCCCAACAACAAAACATTCCCATGTTGCAACAACAAAAAGATCATGTTCTAGCTTTGTAACAAGCACAATAGGCTTATCAACAAGCAATTCAAAAACATCAAGCCCAAGATCAAGTGTTACAACATCAACAACAATAGAAAGAACAACAAAAAACTTATTAGAAAGCATTGCAACAACAAAAATCCCAATCACAAGCCTTGTAACAAAAACAAGCTCAACAACAAGCCATAATCACACAACAACAAAAACAACAACAAAAATAACAACAATAAGCTCAACAACAAGAATTGATCACATATCAACATCAACAAGCCCAAAAACAAGCATTGCTAGCTCAACAATATTCTCAACAATAATAAGTTCTAGCACAACAACAACATGGGTTGTACTATTATCCCCAATTAAACATCAACAATCCAAATGCGCAAGGAGTATATATACCTCCACCACCATCAACTTCACAATATCCAACACCACCTTATACACCATACAACAACCCATCATATCAAAGTATCACTTATAACTCATCTGCCATCCCATAGTACACAACATATGCTCCTCCACCAAATCTATAAGATGATATGGAAACCCAAATCATGGTATTAACACAATAGATGTAGGAAATTCAAATGGGAAAAATGAAGAAACCACATGTACAATAAAAATTATGTCCATACACCTTCAACAAGAACATCATAGTGGTACCTTTCCCACCTTCTTTAAGGTCCCTAAGTTTGATAAAATTAAAGGGAGTGGAAATCCTATGGATCACATCAAATATTTTCATGCCATGTGTATGGAGGATTCCTATAATGATTACTACTTGATACACCTCTTTCCTCGAAGTTTGGTAGGCCCAACAATCAATTGGTTTTCACAATTTCCTCCACCGATCAAGAACTTTCAAGAAATAATTGATAGGTTCATAGACCATTTCTCCTTCTATCTTGATATGGATGTAATCTTAGAAGAGTTGTACACACTCAAGCAAAAGAAAGGAGAATCCTTCACTATTTTCTTACAAAGGTGGAGGCAAAGAGCTAGTAAGAGAAAATGGCCCATTCTTAATGAGCAACAAGTGGGGAATAACATAGAAAATGTTGATCCAAATCTATCCTTCCACTTAAAGATGTAATGTATCACCAATTATTATGATCTTATCCCTAGGGTTCTCAAAATTGAGAGAGCCCTAATCTCATACGGAAACACACAAGCGTCTAGAGATAACTACCCATCCACTAGTTCTAATGACAAGCCCCACTTTTGGGCCAAGAATAAGAATGTTACCAATGATAATGTTGATGCAAAGGTGGTATTAAGTTCTCCTAGACAAGAAACTACCCAATCCATAAACATGAAACAAAATAACATATAACCACCAAACAATCAACCAACAATCAATGTTGCCAACACTAGACCTAGACCACAAAGAAAAAATAGTTCTCCTAAGTGATAATTCACTCCCTTAGGGGAACCTATGGAGGATTTTCTAAAGAAGTTGATATAGTCTAACCATATTCTACTCCTAGATTTCTCAAACTATCAAGTACCACAAGTCAAACCTCCTAGCTATAGAGAAGATCATTTTTCTAAATTTCACTAATAGAAAGGTCATAACACATAAAATTGTTTAAGACTCAAACATCTAATACAAGATCTTATTTAACAAGGAGACATTGATATCGATAAAAAAACTAGGAATGAAAATATGAAAACTTACATAAATCCTAGATGCCTAATCATGGAAAAAAAAGATTCAAGAAAGGAATTAGCTTCAAACAATGTAAACCATACCCATGATACCACAATGGGACATATTTTTGTTATTCATTATCACGACATGAGGAATCAAATGCATATCAAGATAATGTTTTAAAACAAATTCCAAACCCATCAACAATGTTTAGCAATATTTCATATTGTAATGGCATCAAGTATGTATTAGATTAGGATATCTCTCCCACATATGAATTCATGCTTGGGAATGTTGAAGAAGTTCCAAATGAGCAAGAAATATCCCTTATTGCACCCATACCCACAAAATATTGCAAATATTATTTTCCCAATGATATATCATCCACCCAAATGTTATGTCAAGAGGAGGCTCTTGAGGATAATGAAAGCTACTTTGAATTGAGTCAGGATTAAGAACCCCTATCCCCATAGTTTCACTAAGAGCTAAGGGAAATCTTGAAAACCATTTTAAACTCCAAAGATGTCCCTGATATCACCCCTAATATATTTCTTTCTGATGGACATATATACATTTTTCATCCAAAACAAGAGTCTCCCACTCTTATTATTCCCACACAAGAGAAAGAAGTAGTTGAGATTATTGATTCTTATAATGATTATACATCATCGACATATTTTGAACCAATATCAATAGATCATGATGTCATAGAATCAGAGAAAATAATTCATACTCCTAAACAATAGGAACCCATAGCAATATCACATGTTTATGACAAGTCACATTTAGTGGCTATGGATCAGAGGATGCATTATTAGAGAAAAATATTAGGTATTATTAATACCTTCACAATGCCAAGGGAAATATTTTTATTGCAAACATCAACATATGGGCCATGAAGGATCCTTATGGGGGAAATACTTTCAGCAATACAACTAGTCATATCATGAATCGTCATCAAACAATCATCTCATACACAAATTGGGACTGACATAAAAAGAAAAATTCCTATCAAAGCAAGGAGAAGATCATCAAAGAAAATGAAGTAGTAAAGAAAAAAGGACAAAGAAAATATAAATGGATACCAAAGAATACTAAAGAAAATCATCCCAGTCATTGTCCATCAATCAAAGAAACTATAGGGAAAAATCCAAAAGGGAAATGTATCCATCAAAAGAGTCCTCAAATATAAAATCAAGCTTCTCAAGAAAGGAACAATGTATATCTAGTGTTTGGTACTAATTCCATGAAAAACCTTCATTCCCACCCTTCATTTCTCATCTTCCCAAGTTTGGATAGTCAAAGGTTCCAAACCATCTACCAATACATCTCATATTCCTTCATACGTGACACCATATAATCCATTCTTGATATGCATTTCTTGCATTGATCATGTGTTGGTATCTACTATTCATTATAAGGATTCCAAAGGCACTCTATCGTGATGTTTGCACATAGATAAGGTTAATTCTGGTATACACAAGATAGATCATAGTTCTCAAAATTTACATTCTAGTGCTTGTATCTTAGAAAAGAAACTTCTTCAAGCAGGATACCATTGGAACATTATGACACTAGCCTCTATGTCAATACCACTAGGTGGTTCAAGATGAGGGTGAATTTTTAGAAAATCATAAAAAATAAAAAAATCAAGAAAATAGTAAAATAAAAATGTCCTCCAGTGAAAATCACTTTGGTGGAACTTTGGGAAAGCACTATGATGAAAACCTAGCAAAAAGGTGTCAGAGTAGAATCAGTCATCTATATGGTCATTCTCAAACAGAATTATATCTCATCCTTTTCATGATCAATCCAGTGTTTCCTCCATCCATCCAATCTAGCTTTATCTAGATATTCTAGTTTATCTCGATCTTGACAAAAATTCAGCGTATACTTCAACTCTACTCATGGAATTTTTTTGAAAATCTCTTTACCATTTTATCTCATGAAGTCCCATAGCCCATATCTAGCATGATTAAACTTTATTGAACTCTTCATATATAAATTACTTATCTTTGTTTTTCCATTAAACTATGAAGCATTGCTAGACATTGGGGGAAGGTTAATTTCACTCTTATTTTCAAATAACTCTTGATCCATGTATTGAAACTTACAATGTGATATTGGCATCATGATCTAGGTATCATTTATATCATAATATCTTGAAAATCCAAAAAAAATTAAAATCTCTTCAAAAAACTAGAAACACTTGTAAAATCAAAAATCCAAAAAAATCAAAATCTTATATATCCAAAAATCCAAAAGCATAAAAATCCTGTGTAGCAAAAAATCCAAAAACATCAAAATTATCTACAACCAAAATCCAAAAACATTCAAAAAACTATAAAGTAAAAATTCAAGAACATCCAGAACACAAAAAATTCCTAAGCAGGTTAAACATCGAAAAAATAAAAAAATATAACCATGTCAAACTATACTATCTCTTAGATTGAACATAGGAAAGGCCATCATTAATGTGCCCTCCAAACACCCTACATCATTCCTTTAGGATTCCATCATAATAAACTAAAAATACATCATTTTTTCATATCTCAACAATAAACTGGTCAAATTCAGTTAAACTATGTGGTCTGTATGTGTATAACGTAGGCAAGGCTCATGTTTGATAAGCCCCCGAGGCCCATAGGATAGTCTTCTAGGTTAGGTTCTTGGTCAAAATCTCAGAAAACACTAAAATTTTTGAAAAACTTGGAATAATTTTTTTTTTTGAAAATTTGAAAACCAAAACATTTGAAAACATTCAAAAACCTAAACAACCTCAAATAATCAAAAACCAAAACATTGACATAAAAATTCAAAAATACCAAAAATAGGCTCTACACATTTTGAAAAAACCAAAAACAATTAAATATTCAAGAAAATAACAAAACCATCCATCCCATTTCACTTACACCTAGAATCAACTTTCATCCATAATAAATCAATCGTCACACTCACGCTTTGGTAACACAAATGGAAAATAGGTATAACAATCAACAAAAGTTAGACCTTTAAACACAAAAAATAAAACCCTTGATCAATATCAAACAAATCAATCAAACCTTATATGAACGGCCTTTCAAACAAATTATCACCCTAACACAATCCACTAACATGTCCTCAGATGCATCCTTTCTACTGTAATGGGAATTATCTTTGGTAATCACTTTGGATACTTATCCTCAAAACACATCCTTAGGAAAGAGATATAGATAACATTGACTGTTTGTTTTTTATCTTGCCTTATGATTTATCTTGTTGACCCATTCTGGGGACCTCTCAATGATGTCTATCAAAATAATTTAGAGAGAAATCAATGGGGCATTTATCATTATCCTTTTTTTTTTGTGCTTGTGGGGGGTATGTGTAGGATCATGATGGGCCAAAAAGAGGTGATATGTAACTGATATGATGGCCCATGTGGCTATCAATTTTTTTTTTACCCAAAATTGATGAAACAAAAAGGGTTTTTAAAGAATATTCTCAACTTTCCATCAATATAAATTATGTTTTACTTTGAATTTTATAAATAATTATTATTCATTTTCTATTTGAATTACGACTAAAGTCCTGATTGATAAGTTGATTGAAAAAATTCTATAGCTTTCAAAAGGTATCACATTTTTTGAATCATAAACATGTGTCACATTCTATGCTTTGCATACTATAGGATTAAAAAAAAATGATGAATTTTATGAAGTTTTGACCAAGTTAAGGTGGTCAGACATACGAGTTTTTATTTTTTTTTAAATTTGTAATAAAAAAATCATAATTAATTATTTACTTGGAAATAAATTACAAAAAAATATGCATCACAACTGGACATGAGTCCTCTACTTATATCTAAAATATTATAAAAAATATTTTCATTTTATGATGGTTAGGGTGGTTAGACATACACCTACTTCTTATTTTTTCCTTGAAATTTAAGTACTCTGCATTGAAATTTCAAATTTTCACCAAATACATTTTTTTTTAAAAATAAACCTAATAGTTTAGAAACTACATTCAATTTTCTAAATATTATATTGTTACATATTTTTGAAATAATATAGATAACTTATTCAAAACATTTATGTCAAGTTGCCTAACTTTGATATTTCTAAATTTTTTGCCACTTAAGGGCTTGTTTTTTCCATGATGATCCTGCACATACCCTAGGATATTCTTGTAAAATAAATTTGGAAAATAATTGCTTAGTTGTGTGTAGGGAGGTTGTTTTTAATAGATTGTTGACTATTGCATATGCTCTGGTCTAAAATTTTCTAAATTTCTAAACTACATTCCAACAAGGTTTTTGTATGTCAATGTCTAAGCAAGGATTTTCCTATCTATTTGTAGAGTCAAAGTCCATCTCACTAGATACAATGACATCCTAGTTAACAATACAATGATGCATCATGTCTATATGTTATATCAAAAATATGGAATGACAGAGATTCCCAATCCCAGAAATGAGAAAATCATCAATCTCATCACCATATTTAATAGAGTCTCAAAGATTCACAAGATTATTGGACTTCTAAATCAATCTCGAAATCAATGGTTAATCCATCCATCTTATTCATCTTATTCATTTATCTTTACTACATTTCTATCCAAGTATCGAATATGTGTGATATATATCAACATATACATGAGGAAACCCATGGTTGATGACTGTCTATACATCATAAAATATTTCTACATCAAACATATGAGCTTCCTAAGAAGTATCTTTTGTCCTCTCTGAGCTAACCTAATGTTGAACCTTTGTCACTACATCAACTGGTAAGCAATTTTTTTCCTAATCTCTCGAGGGCGTAGGGTACCAACTTAATTCCTTCCACTGGGGTAACAATGGGGCATCCAAAATATAAGGATTTTTTTTATAATTTTTTATCTAAGCAGCAACATTAATCCAAAAAGCACCAGTCTTTAAACCAATGTAACATGTAACTCACTTCAAAGAGGGGAAAAATGTAGACACTTAAAAATGTCTTGAATGATACTACACACTTGAAATTGATATCCTAACATCATTTCATCTTGAAGTTCATCCTCTTTTCACCTGTTTCATTAAATAATATTAGTTATTTAATTAAATGCATCATTTTATCTATTAATCTAATTAGGTTAATTCCTACCCTCTCACTCTAACATTTCATCTAGGTTTAATTGAATAATCAAATTATTTGATCTAAACCCCACAAGTCCTCTCATTTAATTAAATAATCTTATATTTATTAAATTAAATGTTATTTTGGATCCCCTTTCATTAAATAAGTTAATTATTTAATGGATATCCTCTTATTCCTCATCTTGCACATTAAAATTTAGTTTTAATTACTAAATTGCCAATTTCCTCACTCATCCACTTGCATAGTGAATATTCCAAAGGAATATTCTCCTATTTGGCTACAAAAAGGGAATGATCAAACAAACTTTGTAAAAAGCTTCAAAATTTGTTACAAAGTGTGTTTGTTTGAATCATTCTCAATCCTGAATGCTTGCTTTGATCCATGTGATCTTTGATTCTAATCCATTGATGAGAATCCTTGATCCATGTTTAACCCTTCATTCATTATTGATCATTGATCGATCAAATCAATCTAAGACCTTGGTTTTCATTTGTTCTCCTATAAATACATCATCATTTGGAGAGAAATGGATCCATATTTTGATAGAAAAGTTATGGTATTGAAATTAATACCCACTTGCATCCACATTTAGAATTTGTTATCATTTAAGCTTAATCTTCATATATATTAGCTTTAGAATCCATTAATGGATTCCATTTTAGCTTAGTTTACATCCATTTTAGCATAAGTTTGCATCCATGGCTTGCATTTATGAACTTTCTTTCCATTTAGTGTAGCTTTCATCTATCTCCATCAAGCATCTTAGCATTTAGCACTCATTTTCATCATGTTAAACTAGTTTTGCATCCATTTTTTGTCAATATTTCATCAATTTCATCAATTTTAATTAGTAAAATTTATTGGAACAACTCATATTATCCAATGGATTGGGAAAGGGTCTCCATTCCACATCAATGAGACACCACTTGACCCCAATGGAAGAATCTTTAAAGTCTTAGAATAGGTTTCTATTATGCTTTCGTGTTGATTTCATGTTAGTTTAATGGCTTCTTGGTTTCTTTGATAATTTCAGACATCTCATTGGGATCATGGATTAGGATTAAATATAGTTAAAATTAATCTTGATATAATTTATTTAGTTCATACTATGACTATGATCATAGATAGTGAAACACAACAAAATATGGTGATGTCCTAGTCGAAGTCCCTTAAGGGTATCCTTTATTTGTTGGACATATTGGGCCAAAGTACTTGTGAATTTGAAAGGTGGTTATTGATTGATAATTGCATATTGGAGGTTGCGAGGGAGAAATTTCATTAGAATATTGGAGGTGTTGATGGGTATATGACATGGGACTAGAAGTTTGGAGATGATACATTGAGTTAAATGGGATAGATGTTGAGATATGAGGAGAAGGGGTATAATACTGAATATCATAATGATATAATGGTTGGGAATCTTGGGAGGCCATATTTTTCTTTCACACTTGGGACCTCATCATAGGAATTGAGGAGAGAGAGACCTAGGAATGATGAAATAGAATTAGGATGATTAAGGATTATTGGCTAGATCTTGGATTTTATATGATAGATGTAAAGTGGATAATTATACAATGGATGGAAAAGGGATAATGATAAAGCGGATGGAAAAGGGGATAATAATGAAAAGGGAGATACAATACCAGTATTATCTCAAGCTAAAATAGATCATTGATTGATGATAATTGGGTTTTCTTAGACTAGAATTTTATAATTGTTTGGGAAAGGCTTGGATTTTCTCACTCAAGATTGGGTAATCACTTGAATAAGGCTTGGATAGAGGATTATTTTTATTACCTAAGCTTGGATAATCACTTATACAAGGCTTCATTATGATTAATTATGATTGGATAATCACCTAAACAAGAATATTATGGGGATTTTGATAACAAGTATTTGATGACGGTTGTGATGGCTAGTTTATGGTAATGGATGAGAATGCTAAGATGAGGGAAAGATAATATATTTTAAACTAATATGATGGAAATGTTTGATGTTTCAGGTGAAATGATGGTTGAGAAAGGGTCTCCCAAGTCTGATCTAGTGATGCAAAGGTCAAGTTTACAAATTGAGGTCTCAAGATGGTCAAATGATGAAACTATAAATATGCATATAATTTTCCCAATATTCATTGTATATGTGTAAAAATGTAGCAAAAAAAAATTAAGTTTAAGAGGGCTAGTAAGTCCTTTCTATGCCATATGAAATTTGGAACCAAAGCATAAGTAAAGTGGAAATATAGAAACAAAAGGTCTAACTATCAACTACAATACATAATATCAATAACATGAATTTACAAATTCAATGTGCATGCTTACAAATTAATCCAAAAAACCATATGAGTCTACTCTACTCTTTATTTTGTTAGTTATTTCCTAATGGTCAAACTCATGAGCCTTCCATATGGTCTTATTCAAAGATATACCTCAATATTATTTAAAATGAACATTGGATTCCATGACAAGGTTTGGGTAATGAAGAATCTTCTGATGCATGTCAAAATCCTAAAACAACCAAATATTAACACTCTTATGTGGGTACCTTCTAAACCATGTTCCAATAACAACCACTGAGTCGATAGGGTATTCAATGTTTTATCAATCTATAACTAAGGCCTCCAATTTATTTTTTAACTCAACACAACACAAGCAATTCTTTTTTCCATCTCATTGTCTTCATCTACAATAACTACATAAACATGCCTTGTATTGATATGTGTAGCAAATTAGATGAAATTAGTTGACATTACAAAAGTACTACAAAGTAAGATAACTTTAGGAATTTCAAAAGCTATGCAAGTAGATATATTACCTGGTTGAACTAGATCTAATATATGGTCAAATTCAACTTATGATTCCCCCTATGTCAGTTCCAGTGCAATCAAGAGCTAATACATGTCAAGTGGGCTAAGAAAACTTAACCACCATTCGTTCACCCACTCCTTTGAATCACACTCTTTCTAGGCTCGAATTGTACATGGAGAACAAAACCATGCCATCTTCCACATATAGATACTCCATGAACCTACATTTGAGCTTTTGAAAGAGTATAGCTCACTTCATCTTTTCAGTCTACAACAATCCTCATATTAGGAACCTATTGGTTATTTTTTAAGAACTAAACTTAATCTCAGTCCTTACCTATGAATCTTCCAGAACTCAATTATCAACAAGGTTGAGGATTGGCAAACACTTAAGTGAAGCATTTAGAACTTCACTTCTTATCTTTAGGCTCTATGAGACCCGGTAGGGTAATACTATGCATGTGCATAATATCCCAACAGGAACAAGATAATTTCATCACACAACTATATTCCTCAAGAAACCATCATCTAAGGCTTGGAGTCCTTTATTATGAAACCCTTGGATCTAAATGCTTGAAAAAATAGTCTATTTCACTGTTGAATTCCTATTTCTCATTTCCAGACACTTTAAAAGGAGTCTATTCTATTTTTAACTTCCCATGATGAGTTTTGACATTTTCAGCTATTTATGAACTCTTAGTTTTATGAAGTGGCCTCTCATTTGAGCTTATATTTTGCAACTGGATGATTTTCATGATGAAAAAAATGTTTCTCTCCATTTTCCGTACATCCATGTACTCTCTGGTCTAATTTCAAAGCCTCATGATCAAATTTAAAATTTTCACTAGGCTAAAAGAAAATATAGTTTGCTTTGTTTTCACACCTACATTTTTTAGAACTTTTCAAAGTGGTCAATATTGACCCTCAATATCGGGCGCAAGATGATGATTTAAGAAAATCCCTCTTGCACACATACTAAGTGTACCCAAATGACCTAGTGTTTCTAGTGGCAGTTACCCAGGAGATGATTTGATATTTTTTCAAAATGGCAACTTGGTGAGCTTTATTTAGTTTTAAATAGATATAGTTGTAGAAAAGTCTGGGTGAGAAAATTTTATGTTGAATATCTTTCACCTTGTGAATTTTTTTTTGAGTCATTTGTTTCACTCTATTCTTGGATAAAATTTCTACATGCTTGTAAATTTTCATGACTTGACGAGGTCGTTTGAATAGTTTCCCAGGGCAATTCTAAAGCCCACTTGGCCAGTTTCGACTACAATACAAACTACCTGAAAAGAAAATTCTAAAGTCCACCTAGTTCATTTTTCAACCCAAGATCATTCAAGAAAAACCTCAAGGTTAATTGAAGATGAAATTTGTTTCTAGAAGAAGTTTTTTTAGCCAGGCCTACATTGGACCCGACATGCTTTGCATAGTCATGAAATTGTAATTGTTGTAGTGTTGCAATCACATCAAGTAAATTTATTTGAATTGGTTAGTGAATATCATTTCCTTCAAAATTTTAAATATAGAGAAAAAGGTCCATTTTATATTCAAGAACATGGATTAAGGGGTGAGCATAGTTCAATTTTGTGAATGGCAGCCACATCCATAAGAAAACAATCATGAAGAAGGTAGTGATTCACTTGAATTTCCATGGGATATAGTCACAACACTATGTAATCCTTGCTAAGTTGTTTGAACTACATGATACCGAGAAGGAAAATCATTTATACAAGGCCAATACTGTTTATTTTTCATGTTTATATGATGCAGATTTTTCCTTGCAGCTATGGCTCAAGTTTGAAATAAAACCAAATTAAACATGGATTTGGTCGAGGATGCACTTAAGATGGATGAGCACTCGTCAAATGATTTGTTATATTTGGAAACAAAAAGAAAAATAAACCATTAAGGCTACATAAAGTGAATTAGTTATGTTGACTCTTCACTTAGAAGGTAGAATTATTTTGTAGCTTACATCATTTTGAAAGTATTTTTTCAGCTATTTCAGTGTAATATCAAAATTTGTACAATCATTTAAGCATGTAAAAGAAAATTATACTAATATTGAAGAGTTTCCATCAAGGAAATTCACATACAACACTATTAAAAATAATTTCTAGGTGATAATCTTAGTCTTAATGGTGTTCTTTGCAGACCTCCAAAATATTGACAATGGTTGGGAGATATTCAAAATAACTAATCTAGGAAGATCTATCATATTGATTGACTCATGGTTCAATGTTATTTGCATATGTCATCTTCAATAGTAGCTTTGGGATCTTTAGACACAACAAAGTACTAACTCCTCTTTGACTTATCTCATGCACCTGTTTGGAGCATTACTAGAAAATGACAACACAAAAGATATGAATTGACTAAATGAGGAAGCTATCTTGAAATGGCTTGAGGAAGCTCTAGCTCATACCGATCCTATAGGGATAAACTCATCTCATTAGAATGAGAAACTTCCTAGTGTTGTTGTTGGTGTCTTCATTAAAAATAAAGAACAAAAAAGAGGTTGATGGGATAAGTGGCACATAAACCATGAGAAGATTGTTGTACAGTGGGAAACTACTTTGTTCACTACAAATAGATACTAATATTATTGTGGTGCAAGAATTGAAGGAGGTGACAATGAGAGTTACCATGGGATGAAATCACAACACTATTTAACCTTGCAAGATTATTTGAACAATTATATTACATTGAAGAAGCATAATCTTTTACAAGGCCGATATTGTTAGGGTTTCCTATTAATGAGGGAAAAAATCTTCATCTTTTGCAACTATAGCTTAGGCTCAGGCTTCAAATGAATTACGTTTAATCTTGAGCAAATGAAATTTTTTGCAACACTCATTTTTCTCTTGAGAAAAAATGGAGATACACAATTCCACTTACCTTCAAATGCATTTACTATTGAGAGTAGTCATTCATCACGGAACAATATCTATACATATAGCTCAAAAAAAGGAGCATGTTAAGGACTTGGAAATGTCTGCATAGGAGATGGGGCAGCCATTGCGAAATGTTTAAGGGTAAATTTTATATTGCAAAGTAGTGGATCATTGGTAATAGAGGGGTAAATTTGATATTGTAAAGGAAATTTTTACACGCACATACAAGTATTTTTTGGAGGAAATATCTTTACTCAGAGGCCCAATGTGTGAGTAGACCGAACACAAGTTTGTTTTGCAACAATAACAGTTGGTGCATGTAGGGAAAATGTAACAAAATTGTTTGAGGAAATTCTATTTTTATAAAACCCTAATTATTTTGGTAGCTTGAACACAATGAAATAGAACAGTGGCAAGATTTATGGTGGAACAATCGAACATGAAATGCAACTAAGCGGTGGAGTTCCCCTGATCGTGCATCACTATTTTATTTCTCTATTCCATTTTTCATTTATGATGGGTGAAGTTTTTTTTTTCTCCATTGTTCATCACTAATGGAAATATACATTCCAAAATGCATCTATGATTGGTGATGAGAGTGGGTTGTTGTGGCTTTATCGGGCATTTCTAATAAATATTAGCTTTTCCAAATACACACATGATGCGTGATATGCTAATGAAGGAAAGCAAATGGTGGGCCCAAATATTTTTAGAAATACTTTTCTTAAAGTTCTACTTTGAGGGAGAATTAAAATATTGTCTGATTATAATGATTTGGTACTTTCATTTCTTGAAGGTGACTATTTTAATTTTAAAAGTGAAAATATTTTCACGGTGGAGGAGAAGCAATTAAAATTGTGCACATTTAAATTATTTTACATGAGAAAATTTTAATGGGTAAATACTTTAAATGAGGAGTAAAATGAATAATTGGGCACACACAAAAAATTATCTGTTTGATTATATATATTTTTAAAGCCTCGTCATTTTAAAAGGGACAAATATTTCAATGTAAAGTGAAGTGCCCAGAAAAATATTATATAGTAGGGTAAAAAATTTCTACAGGGGAAGAGAATATTTGTAGCCCGGTGAAGTGAAGAGTGAAATTTTTTCATGGAATAATTTTTATTCTTTCATAAACAGATATTTTCTACATCAAATAAAAGATGAATGATGGATTTTGGATAAGGAATATTTTCCGTTGCAGGGCAAGTCAAGCAGGAGGTGTGAATATGAGAGTAGGTTGAAGATTCTTCAACAAGAAAAGGTAGTTGCAAATCAATGAACTTGAATTTGTAAGGTGTCTTCTTCTGATCTCCACTTAGGGTTTCTTTCTCCTTAAGTGTTATTTTTCTACCTCAATTTAAAAAAGGTTGTTTTTTTAATTAGTCACATAGTATACTGTAATGTGAATATAAAACATTTTAGAAGTTTTGTTTTGGGTTGGAGTCTGTTGATATCTATGTAATTTTGATTGAAATACTGGCAAGATAATATTGAATATTACAGTTTCAAGACCATTTTACTCTCCTATGTACTGGTTTTGTAGACTATGAATAATATAATCAAGGTTATCTTATTTTTATCTATCAGTTTTAGATAGATGTGTGGCTAAATTCTTGTCTATTAATTCAAATAATTAATGTAGGTGCTTGAATATGGCTGTAAATTTGTATTAACTGAGTGCTAGGATTTTGATAAGAAGTAGTGGTCAGGATATTATGCTAAAATACCATAATGCAACATTTCATAGCTTCATATAATGTCAAGTTTGAAGATTGTTATCAGATTATGGGGTGTTTAGGTTGAATTTGTTCCAATGAATGAAGCAATGATCTAAGTGGGTCATTCATGTTATATTATGTGGGTTAATTCAACAGTTGATTACAAATTTAAATAATATTACTTATCAATCTTTGAATCTTTGTGTGTTGAGATTTAATGAATCACATCTCTCATGTTTAGTGTGTACACTTCCATAAAGGTTAGCCATACCTTCAAGGTATTGTGTCTACTAAGCATATAAAGGAGATTCATTTGTTCATTATGTTCTTAATACTTTGGCATAAAATTATTTGTAAGCATACTATTGGGGAGACCCACCTTGGTTTAATAGAGCCAAAAGTGTAGGAGATTTCAGTCTTTGACTGAATCTTGTTTGTTGGCCAAATCCATCTCTGAGTCTAAACATGAGAAAGTGTCTATTCTTTAGGACTCATTGAATTTGTTGATTTGGGAACCAACAAATCCATTGAAGCATTACACCATTTGATGATTGATTTTGCATCTATGAAATTTTCATTTTCTTTATAGTTTAACTCTTCTTGTGTTATGGCTCTTTTGATACATGCTCCTACAAAATCATTCTTACCCTTTCCATGGTCGATGTCATTAAAGTTCCACATATGATGAACACCTAGAATATTATGCATCTTACTCAACCAATAGAATATTCATGATTTATTGAATTGTGATGCACAAATATCTAACCATATGATATGCTAACAAAATGATATTCCAATTCTAGACAAATCATTGTAGAACACCTAAAATAAACCTTGCAGGAACTTTGTAGAATGCATGCAATCATCACTGATATAGAAATGATACTCCCTTAAGATCATTTTCTCATCCCTTGTACTATCATTGTCATGAATGAATGTTATGTGTACAAATATAGAAACCTATGTGGAGTTATAATATTGTGATTGCACCTCATGCTATGGATATAGAATATAGTTCTCTACAAAGTCAACAACTAAAACAATTCTACTAAGTGGAAATGTGTCCTTGCATAAATTGAATTTCAAGTCCAACCATCATGCTCTATGGGTATTCCTTGCATACTCATACACTATACCATCACAAAATATTGGAATAAATTGATACAATAAAATCTTTTGAATAACCAAATCACACATTTTTATTTCTTTACCATATTTTTGTCATAGGCCACTATTTTATACTTTCCAAACTCTACTAGTTCATTTCAAACTGCATGTTTTCTTTCCATATTTTCACATATTGGCATACATTGCAAGCCACCACAATGTTGATATGTGCACTCCAAGAGTAATTTCCTATAGAAAATTTGACCTTCCCCTCTTTCACATAAAATTGTTGATATGAAGTCTCTTAAGGATGTAGGTGGGGCATGTATGCCACAATCCTACGAAAAAATGTTATTATGAAAATCTAAACATATAGACTAATAAACATCAAAATGGTTAGAAAATTCAATATGTACTCTGTAACAAGTAGTGCATGTGTGATTTATTTTGACATAGAAAGGTTTTAGTAGTTCAAAATATCTTTGAAATTTTTTAACATGAGGATACATCTCTAAGAATTTAACAATTTTTTTTGTTTGAGTCATATTCAAAAAATGCTTTGGATGTGGTTCATGGTTTTGAATACAAATTCTCCTTCTTACCACATCCATTTGATTTGGAGAAATTATTGTATAATTCTCCCAAAAGTCTTCAATTAGTGATCTAAATGCTTCAACAATTTGTTTATCTTTTCATGGTAGTCTCCTTGAGAATTCCCATAATTCATTGTCATTCGTGTCCTCAATTCTTAGGTACCTTCGAATGAATTTAGATAAATTTTTCCTATTTATTCTCAATGATTGGCTTGTCTTTCTAATGAGATGAGATTTCTTCATTTGATTACTTACTATTTTTTATGTAATAACATGCATGGAATTACTATCTTTTGCACATGAGGTGTTTCCCACACTCTCATATGCACTCATTAGATTCTTCACAATAGGTTTTTCACTTGAAGCCTCCAATGTTCTCAACCCAAAAATCTTCATTATCGACCTAAACTTTATACTTCATATCATTTTAACAAATATTTGACATCTTTTGGTCTCATTTAATTTCTCAAAGAACACTATCCAAATATTATGCATATATTCTACAAGTGTGTTTTGGAATAATATCTTCAATTGGTTGCAAAATATTCTCATCAAATAAAATACTTGGGCTTTCTATGCAAAATTCTAGGTGGTGCTCTCAAAGGTAAAATTTTCTCAACATTAGGAATTTCATCAATATTTAAATGGGATGGGATAGATGGCATACCTTTGATCGAATATGAAATAGATGACGTACATTGAATTTGAAATGGGAAAGATGGTGTACCTCCTTATTCACATGTGAGTGATGTTGTACTTTCAACTCAAGATGTGGTAGATGGTGTTCATCCATCTTGACTTATGGTAGAGGATGGGTTTCCAACTACAGTATTCAAATATCTCATAGAACAAAGGTCTTTCATTTGTTCCCTTTGTTTCACCAATATCATATCTCTCATTGATGGTTGAGGTTCCTCATCAATTGGCATGTCTTCAACTATCATGTCTAATTTCCTCTTCTCATGATGTTCCCTCATATTTGATGCTTTCTTTGTAGTATTAGCTTCTTGCTCTTCTTGTGTTGGTTTAATCCTTGATCGTTTCCTTGGTATGATGAAGAATTTTATCGATAGCATGAAAAATAAATAAATATTAGTTCCACCATAGTACTATAGAGTAAATAAATTACACAAATCTGAATTTTTTCATGAAATTATGATACATACAATATATGACAATCCAAAAGAGGTATGAGGGTCTGCAAAGGACATGAAGAGGACAGAAGGAAAGTGCAATGAAATCCATTCAACTCAATGACACATGTCTCATTATAAAATTCAAATAAATCTATTCAAATAAATGAAATATATGTCATTCAACCCTTCATAAAAAATCCATACAATCATCATGTATAAGAGGAAACGTCACTCAACCATGATGAATAAACAAGAGAACTAAGAACACATGGTAGGATCTTGATGCAATCTTAAAAAAAAACCCATACAATCTATATGACATATACAATCTCTTTAGAAACTCAAATAAAACCTATACAACTCAATGGTACATACACCACTAAAACTTAAAATAAAACTAATATAATCAAAACACACTATCACAAATATTGCTATCCATGATGCATGTTTAAGCACACTAGACACATAATGTAGGATTTTGATTCACAATATTAATAATGGAAGCTTCACTCAAAAGGAATGAAGATCAAAGGATACTATGTCATTCAACCTTAATGAACACCATCTATGACATATAGTATTTGATCTAGTACATACTAGGGTTATGTCACTCAACCATGGTGAATGTGAAAACACACTAGGAATGACATAATAGAGGTGATTACACATAGAGTTGATGTCACTTAACCAATTTATATTGTTATAACAATTTAATCATTCTTAACATTGAAACTTCAGTTGATATAAACAAATTTGATGCACACTCTACTATTTATTCCTTCCTAAGTTTGAAAACAAAAAAAAGGTGGTGAAAAGTTGATGCAAAGGAGATGGCATGTGTAAAAGTTGCATGTTCTCTTTCCAATAGCATAAAAAGGATTTTTTTGTTAGATCACATGTAGAAGTAGGAGAATAGCAGATCATATGGGCCTAGATCACTAGTGTCCTACCTATTTTACTATTTCTCTAGAAATACAAAATGTCCTTACATTATAACATGCTCATTTTATAACACGATCGTGTTATAGCATGAGTGCATTTTAGCTTGCTATAAAAACAACCATATTTCAAATTTTCCAAAATGCATCCTATTTTTAAAAAAAAATATTTTTTAAAGGTTTCTTAACAATTATCATTTTTCAATAGGGGCTTTGATTAAGGTATATCAATGAGACCTATATTTGAATTTTTTTTACATCTTCTAACTACTATGTATGTCTCATTTATGTCTGATATGAAGTTTCACCATAGTTCCCTATATGCTAAATCCTATACATTAACCCTCAACCCTCCATATTAAATTCTAAATCCTAAAAAAATTATCCTATAACCTATAACCTCAACCCTATACACTATACCATAAAACCTAAAATCTAAAACCTTAATCCCTCAACCCTTAAACTATAATCCATGAAAAATCATCCCTAAACCCTAAATCCTTAAACCCTCAACCCTAAACCATCAAAACTTAAACCCTAATCCCTCAATCCTAATTCATCAATCCTATACACTCAACCATGTACACATAATCCCTAAACCTTAATCCCTCAACCCTATACCCTCAACCCTTGAATCCTTAAACCCTCAATCCTCAAATCTCAAACCTACCCTACACATTAGACCCTCAACCCTAATCCCACAACCATTTACCCTCAACCCTCTACCCTCAACAAAAAATAGTAATCCCTCAACCATAATCCATCATCCTTATACCCTCTACCCTTACATTAGATCCTTAACCCTAATCACTCAACCTTATACCCTCAAACCTATAACCTAATCCCTCAAGCATATACCCTTGAACCTTTACCCTCAACTCTCAACCCTAATCCCTTAATCGTCAACTCTTAAACCCTAAACCCTCAATACAATAACCTAAACCATCAACCCTAATCCCTCAACCCTATACCCTTAGCCCAATACCCTAATTTTTCAACCCTATACCCTCAACCCTCAACCCTAATCCCTCAATCGTCAACCCTTAAACCCTAAAAAATAAACCCTTGTACCATCAGCCCTCAACTCTAATCCCTCAACCTAATACCCTAAACCCTCGACTCTAATCACACAACCCTAATCCGTCAATCCTATACCCAACATCCTATGCTCTAATACCCCAACCCTAATCCCTGAACCCTATACCCTCAACCATCTACCCTCTACCCTATACATTGGACCTTCAACCATAATCCCTCAACCATATACCCTCTACACTTACATTGGACCACCAACCCTAATCCCTCAACCCTATACCATTAACCTTATACCCTAATCGCTCAAATCTATACCCTCAATCATAAACCATCAACCCTAATCCCTAAAAACTCAACCCTCAACCCTAGTTCCTAAACCCAATACCATAAAACCTCAATCCTTATCCCTCAAACTTATACCCTAAACCCCAATCCCTCACCCATCAAATCCTTTACCCTTAACCTAAATCCTTCAACCTTCAACCCTTTAACCTTAAAGCCTCAACCCCTATATGCTAATCCATAAAACCTATACCCTCAACCATTAAAACCTTAAACCCTTTATCATAAAAACTCAACCCTTAAACCCTAAACCCTTAATGATCAACCTTATACCCTCAACCCTAATCCCTCAACCCTAAACCCTCAAACCTTAAACCCTTAAACCTTGAAACCTCTACCCTCTACCCTTACATTAGACCCTCAACCCTAATCCCTCAAACCATATACCCTAAACCTTATACCCTCAACCCTCAACCCTAATCCCTTAACTATATACACTCAACCTTATACCCTCAACCCTAATTTTTCAATCCTATACCCTCAACCGTTAAACCCTTAAATCCTCAACAACAAAACCTTAATCATCAACCCTTAAACCCTCAACCCTCTACCCTAAACCCAATACCATAACCCTTAATCCTATACCTTCAACATTTAAACCCTTAAACCCTCAACCCTCATCCCTAAACCCTAAGCCATTAATCCTTCAACACTAATACCTCAAGACTTGAGCCTTAAACCATGAACCCTCAACTTGTAATACCTCAACTCTAACTCCCTAAAACATCAACCCTAAATCCCTAATCCCTCAACCCTAATCCATTATCACTAGACCCTTAAACCCTAATATATCAACCCTTAAACCCTAATGATATAGGAGCATCCTAGGTTTTAGGAAATATTGCATCAACCAAAAATATTTGCATTCATGTTTTCTTGCAATTTAGTAGTTATCTATCTGGACCCAATCTTAGTAATTCATATTGCATTGTACCACATTGTGGCATCAAAGCTTGTAGACCATGATATATGATATTTATCGAAACATCTACATCATATCCATAATTCTAGTGTTTTGGAGATTCAGGTACGAAGTGATCACTAACAAAATATCAACTACATTTGGATAGAGAGCAATCACCAACCAGTCTTGGCTTTTCAAGTGTGCAGACCTATCCCGTGACTTGTGGAGCTAAAGGGACCATTTCATAAGGATTCACATTCATTGAGGAACCTTAGTTCCAATCTGTATCATGTTTTTCCAAGGATCAAAGGAAATTCTTGTATTTTGGTCATCCTTCACATGTTTCATATATTTTAGGGTTTAATACCTCTTGAGGACAACACAAAACCTTTTCTAGAGTTAGGAATGGATATATATATATGCATCATGTAATTGCATTAGGGATCATTTAGTCAACTTAGTGAAGTAGAAAGAAAGACCTAAGGTTTAAGGGATTCAACTCGCACTATATTTCTAGGCTTGAATTCCATATCATTTTGTATTATGTAATTCTTTAAGTCAGAAGGCAAGGCATGTTTCCAGTGAAAATTTGACAATTTTCTATATTTCCATAAGCAATTGAGTTTATGTTCATTGAGTTTTCATTTTTCTTACTCTTTTTGCAAGGTTGGACAGTCCTATTCCTAGACCCTCCATCCTTGACTGCACCAAGTGGTATCAGAGTGAAGTTGCAAACCTTTGGGAGATCAGAGTGAAGTTTCAAACCATTGAGAGATCATAGCGAAGCTGTGAAATTTGGGAGGGAAAAGGTGGATAGATTTCCGACTTGAGGCAATCAAACTGGAGTGAAAGAATTATCTAAGATCTTTGTGTGGATAGATCATTGACTTGAGGCATCCTACTCATGTTTGTCAACAGATTGCCAATTGTGAGGAAGTTACGACCCTATAGCCAAATCACTAACTTGAGGTAGTTGCAGTAGATCTTAGTAAGAGATGTTGTTGATGAGAATTCATAATACTGCTAATTTTTATATAAAGATGGATGTGATGATGGAGATGATGCGAATAATGAAAGTGATATTGGATGTTGTTGAAGAAGATGGAAGAAAAGTATTAAACCCTTGACCTAATGATGAAAGTGATGATGATGAATTTCAGGTAGGAGATCAAGCTGAAGAGACCTTAGAAGAGGAAGAATCAGATTAGGTAAAGATGATGAAGCCTATTTTGAATATTGGAAAGAAACCTAGAATGGAGATTGCAAACTATACTGGTAACCTAAACCATGAAGAGTTGATTGATTAGATAAATGACATTGAAGAATACTTTGAGTATGAAGAAATTGAAGATCTAGAGAGAGTATTGCAAAGACTAAGCTGAAAGGACATGTTGCAATTTGGTAGAAGGAAGTTCAATTGGAGAGGAAAATAAAGGGAAAGGAGAATATTGTGAAATGGGATAGAATGGTGATGAAATTGAAGAACCATTTTATACTTGCAAACTATGAAATAAAGTTGTTGAAGAGATTACAAAACCTGAGATAGAAGGAGAAGACTATGAAAGAATACACTAAGGAATTTCATAAGATCATCATCAAGATGAGAAAATGACGCAAGCAAGGAGAAAGTGGCTATATATATCAATGGACTGAGGATGAACATTCAAGAAGAGTTGATTTTGGTGAGGATGAATTTAGTAGATGAAGCATATTAGTTTGCATTAAAGGTGGAGGAAAAGCTAAACAAAAGACATGAGTAGAGGTAGAGAGGAAGAGGAGGTAGATTTCAGAGAGGAATATCACATTCTAAAGGAGAAAGATCATATATGGAGGAAAGTAAGGAGAAAGACTCATACAACAAGGAAGAGAGCGATACCAATTCATACCAAATAGGAAGAGATGATAGAAATTATTACCACCATAATAGAGGAGGCTACAATTCTTATCCCAATGATGGATACCAAAGAGATGAGAAAGGAAATGACAAGAGAACATTCAGAGGAACATGTTTTTAAGTGTGGAGGTGAAGGACATAGAGAATTTGAGTGTTACCAATAAGGTAAGAATAATGAAAATCATGCAAGAACTGTATATGTGGAGGAAGAATTAGTGAAATCACTGAAATTATGGAGGAAGTCTGGAGAAGGGAGAATCATTATTCATGAGGAGAGCACTGTTCTAGAAGAAAGAAATACCTAACGAATCACCACAAAGGAAAATTTTATTTTGGATGAGATGCAAAGAAGGAGGTAAGTGTTGTAAAGTTATCATTGATAGTGGTAGCATAGATAATATAGTTTCTAAGGAAATGGTGAAAAAGTTAAATTTGGAGAGGAGGAAACATCCAAAACCTTATAGGATAGCCTAGATTCAAGATGAGCACAAGATACTTGTAAGTGATCAATGTCTAGTGAAATTCAAGATAGGATCATATCATGATGAAGTATTGTGTGATATCATGCTAATGGATGTATGTCATATGTTTTTGGGAAGACTTTGGAAGTATGATAAGAAATCTATACATGATGGAAGAAAGAATACTTATACCATAACATTCAATGGAAAGAGAATCACCTTGAAACCTTTGGAGGATGAAACAAAAAGTGAAGTATGTGGAACATCTACAATAAATTTGGTATATGGAAGGAAATTTTTTGATGGATTGAGGCATGAGAACATGTGTTTTGCTTTGATTCAAATGAAGTGCAAAGACTTAGACTCTAGAATAACCACAAGAGAAGAAGAATTATTAGAGAACAAAGTCACTAAACTGATAACATAGTACCAAGACCTTGTATCAAGGAATGTGCTAGATGGATTACCACGAATCTAGGGAATTAGTCATCATATAGATCTTATTCCAAGATTCAATTATCTAAACAAAGTCACACATTGGATGACACCAACAGAGAATGCAGAGCTGAATAGATAGATACATGAACTATTGAAGAAGGGATTGATTAGAGAGAGTATGATCCCACATGTAGTACCAACTATACTTGCACCTAAGAAATATGGAGAATGGAGGATGTGTACAGATTCAAGAGCTATCAATAAGATCATAGTGAAGTATAGATTCCCATTACCTAGGATGGGTGACATCATGGATAGTTTGAGTGGAGCAAAGTATTTCACCAAGATAGACCTAAAGAGTGGATATCATCATATCAGGATCAGAGAGGGAAATGATGGAAGACTACTTTCAAAACAAATGAGGGATTGTATGAGTGGTTGGTCATGCCATTTGGACTAACTAATGTACCAAGTACATTTATGAGGCTAGTGAATGAAGTCTTGAAGATATTCTTGAGTAAGTTTGTCATTGTTTATTTGGATGATATTCTGGTTTTTAGTAAGACTAAGGAAGATAATTTTGAGCATCTCAAAAAATTATTTCAAAGGTTAAGAGAAGAGAAGTTGTTGATAAACATCAAGAAGTGTAGTTTCATGAAGGAGGAACTAGTGTATTTGGGATTTGTGATATGTGTGGAAGGATTGAAGATGGACTTTGAGAAGGTTAGAGAAATAGTTGAATGGCCTACACTTGTGAATGTTGGAGAAGTAGGATCATTTCATGGACTAGAAACTTTTTATTGGAAGCTCATCTAAAATTTTAGTGGTATTTGCACACCTATGACAAAGACAATGAGAGAGGACTAGAAGGAATTCAAGTGGACATCTAGAGCACAAAGGAGTTTTGATTTTTTGAAGCAGAAGGTGACAAAACAATCTATGTTGGAATTATCGGACTTTGATAAGGTATTCCAAGTGGATTGTGATTCTAGTGGAAGTGCAATAGGAGTTGTATCAAGTCAGGAAGGGAGACCAGTAGCCTACTTAAGTGAAAAATTGAATGATGTCAAGAGAAGATATTCATTTTATGATCAAGTATTCTATGCAGTTATATAGGCCTTGAAGAAGTGGAGACATTACTTGCTACCTAAGGAGTTTTTGTTGTATACATATCATCAAGCTTTGCAGTATTTGAACAGTCAGGAAAAGTTGAACTAGAGACACATGAGACGAGTGTTATTCTTGTATATTTATACATATGTTTTGAAGCACTAGAGTGGGAAGTTAAGCAAGGTTGCAGATGCATTAAGAAGGAGGATTTTTTTGACAAAGATGAGAGTTGAAGTATTAGGTTTTGAAGAACTAAAGGATATGTATTAGGATGCCATTACTTTTTTGGAGGCATGGAAAGCTTGCAAAGAACTGGTAGAGATAGATAGGAGTAGATGGTTAGATTATTTCTTTCAAGAAGGTATGGTGTTCAATAATAATCAACTATGTATTCCTAGGAGTTCAATGAGGGATAATTTGATCAAGGAAAAAAATTACAGAGGACTAGCAAGACATTTCAAAATTGATAAGACTGTAGCATTGGTGAGTGAGAACTATTTTTTGCTACAGTTGTATAAGAATGCCAAGAAGTATGTTTAGAGTTGTAGGATTTTCCAAGTTCCAAAAGGAAACAGTCAAAACACTGGGAGGTATACACCATTGAAAATACTAAAGAGACCATGGGAGGAAATAAGCATTTATTTTGTGTTGGGATTACCTAAGACACCAAGGGGATTTGATTTTGTATTTTTGGTTGTGGATATATTTTCTAAGATGGCGTATTTCATACCTTCTAAGAAGAACAGTGATGTAGTGCATGTTGTAGACCTATTTTTCAAGGATATTATGAGATTACATGGATTACCAAAGAGAACAGTATCAGACAAGGACACTAAGTTGCATATTTTTGGAAGAAATTGTGTAAGAAGATGAAGAAAAACTTGAAGTATACTTCAAAATTTCACCCATAGATAGATGGAAAAACAAAAGTAGTAAATAGGAGTTTTGGAAACTTGTTGAGATGTTTGAATGAAGGGAAAGCAAGAAATTGGGATTTGATACTGCTGCAAGTAGAATTTACATATAACAATTTAGTAAACCGGAGCACAGGGAAGACACCATTTGAGATTGTGACATGAAAACAACCCAGAGGAGTAGCAGAGTTAGGGGACATCAATAAGGAGAATAAAAGGGGTGCAGAGGAAAAATAATTTTAGGATTCATGGAAGCATTGCATACTCAAGTTAATTAGCATTTGGTGAAGATGAACAATACCTAAAAGGAGACATACGGAGTTTGCAGTAAGAGAGAGGGTAATGGTATATCTAAGAAAGGAGATATTTCTAGTTATGACATATAATAAGTTGAAGATGAAGAATTTTGGACCTTGTAAGATCATCAAAAAATTTGATTTTAGAAATTCATATGAAGTGGAACTACCAAAGGAATTTGGCATATCACCTATATTCTACATTGCAAACCTATACTAGTATCATGAAGGAGAGTCACTAGAGGATAGACAAATTGGTTTTCCAGACTAGATAGCACATCATCTAGAGGAGATTGAGGAGATTCTAGACAACAAAGTTGGATGTAGTACCAAAGAAAATTAGTACAAGGAATATATAGTCAGATGGAAAGGAAGATTAGAAGAAGATTCATCATGGATTTCTCATGCTAAGGACAACAAAATTGGTTTTCCTCTAGCCCAAGGAAAGTGAGAGGATCACTTTTCTTCAACCTTAGGTGTTTGATGCAGGAGCATCCCAAGTTTTAGGCAATCTTGCATCAACCAAAAACATTTGCATTCATGTTTTCTTGCATTTTAGTAGTTATATGACTAGACCCAATCTCAGTACCTCATACCACATTGTACCAAATTGTGACATTAGAGCTCGAGGAGTAGGATATATGATATTCATGGAAACATCTACATCATATCCATAATTCAAGTGTTTTGGAGATTCAAGTATGAAGTGATTGCTAATAGAATATCAACTGCATTTGGACAAAGAGCAATCATCGACCAATGTTGGCTTTTCAAGTGTGCAGACCATTTCATAACGATGCACATTCATCAAGGAACCTTAGTTCTGATCCACATCATGTTTGTCCAAGGATCCAAGGAAATTCTTATATTTTTGCTTTAAGACCTCTTGAGGCAGAGGCTGACCCTTTTCTAGAGCTGGGAATGGATATATATAGGAATCATTTAATTGTCTTAGGGATAATTTAATCAAGTTAGTGAAGTAGAAAGAAATACCTAGGGTTTAAGGGCTTCGACCTGCATTTAATTTTTGGGCTTGAACACCATATCATTCTGTATCCTGTAATTCTATAAGCCAAAAGGCAAGGCATGTTTCTAGTGAATAATTGAGCATTGTCTATATATCCATAAGCAATTGGTTTCTTGTTCATTTATTTTTTATTGTGCTTACTCTTGCTGTAAGGTTGGATAGTCCTATTCTTGGACCCTCCATCTTTGACTACACCATCTCAACCATCTACCTGATACTTTAAACCCTCAATACTCAATTCTCAACCCTCTACCTTATACATTGGATCGTCAACCCTAATTCATGAACACTATACCCTAATACCTATACACTCAATCATGTAACCTCAACCATCAACCTTAATCCCTAAACCCTAATCTCCCAACAATATACTATCAACCATATACCCTTAACCATCAACTCTAATCCCTCAACTTTTAAAACCTTAATCCCTTAACACTTAAACCCTCAACTCTTAAACCCTTCAAACCTCAACCCTCTACCCTAATACCTCAACCCTTAAACCCTTAACCTTTAAACCCTTAATCCATCAACCCTCTACCCTATACATTAAACCATAAACCCTCAATTCTCAAACCTCTACCCTATATATTGGACCCTCAATGATAATCCCTCAACCCTATACCCTCAACCCCTTAATCCATCAACCCTCTATCATATACATTAAATCCTCCACCCTCAATTATCAACCATCTATCCTATAAATTAGACCGTAAACCTCAATCCCTCTACCCTAATCCCTCAACCATATACCCTCAACCATATACCATCAACCCTATAACCTCAACCCTCAACCATAATTCCTCAACCCTAATCCCCTAACCCTAATCCATCAACCCTATACCCTCAACCCTATACCCTCACCCCTAATGCCTAAACTCTTAAACCCTTAAACTCTTGGCCCTTAAACCCTGAATCCTTAAACCTTTAATCTCTCAACACTCTACCCTAATCCCTCAACCCTCAACCCTAACCCCTCAACCCTCAACCCTAATCCTTCAACCCTTAAGGCCTTAATCCCTCAACCCTTAAGTATCTACTATATATATTGGACCATGAACCCTAATCCCTCAACACTATACCCTCAAGGCTATACACTCAACCCTCAACCCTTAAACCCTCAACCATCCATGCTATAAATTAAACCATCAAAAATCAATTATAAAACCTATACCTTAAACATTGGACCCTAAACCCTAATCCCTAAAACTTAATACCCAAACCCTATACCCTCAACCCTACACCCTCAACCATATAACCTCAACACTTAACCATAATCCCTCTACCCTAATCCCTCAACCCAAAACCATAATCCCTCAACCCTATACCCTAAAACCTAATCCATTAGCCCTTCAACCCTTAATACCTCAACTTTTACACCCTTAATCCCTTAACCCTCTACCCTAATCCCTCAACCATCAACCCTAATACCTCAACCCTCAACCCTAATCCCTCAACCATTAAGCCCTTAATCCCTCAACCCTTAAACCCTTAATTCTCAAACATGTACCCTATACATTGAAACCTCAAACCTAATCCCTCAACCATGATCCCTCATCCCTATACACTATACAATCAACCCTTAAACATTCAACCCATTAATCTATCAACCCTCTACCCTAAATTATTAAACTACTACCCTATACATTGGGCCATCAACCCTAATCCCTCAACCATATACCCTCAACCCTCAACACTTAAACCCTCAACCCTCAATTATCAAAACTTTACTCTATAAATTTGATACTCAACACTTAATCCCTAAACCATTAACCCCTTAATCCCCAACCCTCAACCCTCAACTTTGAACCCTCTACCCTATACATTATGCACTCAACCCTAATCCCTAAACCCTCAACCCTCAACCCTAATCCCTCAACCCTATATGTTAAACCATCAACCCTCAAACATAAACCCTAATCCTTCAAACATCAACCCTTAAACCCTCAACCCTCAACCCATCAACCCTATACATTAAATCCTTAACCCTAATACATCAACCCTACAACTTAAACCCTAATATCTTAACCATTTATCCTTAAACCATAATCCTTTAAACCCTCAACCCTTAAACCCTCAACCCTTAAACCATAATCACTAAACTCTCAACAATAAACCCTATCCCTAAAGCCACAAACGTCAACCCTAAAACCTATACCTAAACACTCTACCCTCAAAACCATACCTTAAACCCTAATCCCTAAACCCTCAACCCTTAATCCCTAATCCCTTAAGCTTTAAATGCTAATCCCTTAACCCTTAAACCATAAACCCTTGACCCCTAATCCATCAACCCTTAAACCCTCAACCCTCAACCCTTTAATCCTTATCCTTTAAATCATCAACCCTAAACCATCAACCTTCAACCCTTAAATCATCAACCCTTAAAGCCTTATCCTTTAAACCATCAATCATAAACCCTCAACCATCAACCCTCAAACCTAATGCATAAAATGTCAACCCTTAATCCCTCAACCCTTAAACTCTCAACCCTTAAACCCTAAACCATACAACCTACAACTTCAACCCTCAAACCTATACTCAATCCGTAATCCATCATCCCAATATCTTAAACCCTAATGTACCTATACCCTATATACTTAACCTTAGACACTCAACCCTAAACATTATCCCTAAACCCTCAAATCTCTACTCTATACCCTATACCCTATACCCTATACTTATTCCCTAAACCATCAACACTCATTGATATACCTTATACTATCAACCTTAAACCCTTAACCATATATCTTAGACACTCAACCTTGAAAATTATCCATAAACTATAAACTCTCAACCTTCAACAATATAATTAATACATAATCCCTCAATCCTTAACCATATACATTAAACCTTGAATCCTACACCCATAAATCCTCATCCCTATACCCTATAAGCTCACCCTTATACCCTAAAATCTGAATATTGTCCCTCAACCCTATACTTAAAACCTAAACCATACAATCTCAACCCAAGTTACTCTATTCCTTATACCCTCAATCCATATCATAAACCCTAAACCCAATATTCTAAAGCCTAATACCTATACCTTACACACATTAGACTATAAACCTCAATCCCTCTACCCTAATCCCTCAACCATATACCCTCAACCATAATTACTCAACCCTAATCCATCAACCCTATACCCTCAACCCTATACCCTCAGCCCTAATGCCTCAACTCCTAAACCCTTAAACTCTTGGCCCTTAAACCCTAAATCCTTAAACCTTTAATCCCTCAACACTCTACACTAATCCCTCAACCCTCAACCCTAACCCCTCAACACTCAACCCTAATCCTTCAACCCTTAATGCCTTAATCCCTCAACCCTTAAGTATATATCGTATATATTGGACCATGAGCCCTAATCCCTCAACACTCTATCCTCAAGCCTATACACTCAACCCTCAACCATCCATGCTATAAATTAAACCATCAACAATCAATTATAAAACTTCTACCTTAAACATTGGACCCTAAACCCTAATCAATAAAAATTAATACCCAAACCCTATACCCTCAACCCTATACCCTCAACCATATAACCTCAACACTTAACCATAATCTCTCAACCCCGATCCCTACACCCTGAACCATAATACCTCAACCCTATACCCTAAAACCTAATCCATTATCCCTTCAACCCTTAATACCTCAACTTTTACACCCTTAATCCCTTAACCCTCTACCCTAATCCCTCAACCATCAACCCTAATACCTCAACCCTCAACCCTAATCCCTCAACCATTAAGCCTTTAATCCCTTAATCCCTCAACCCTTAAACCCTTAATTCTCAAACATGTACCCTATACATTGGAACCTCAACCCTAATCCCTCAACCATAATCCCTCAACCCTATACACTAAACAATCAACCCATTAATTTATCAACCCTCTACCCTATATATTAAAACCTCAGCCCTCAATTATTAAACCTCTACCCTATACATTGGTCCATCAACCCTAATCCATCAACCATATACCCTCAACCCTCAAAACCTAAACCCTCAACCCTCAATTATCAAAACTTTACCCTATAAATTTGATACTCAAACACTTAATCCCTAAACCATTAACCCCTTAATCCCCAACCCTCAACCCTCTACCCTATACATTATGTACTCAACCCTAATACCTAAACCATCAACCCTTAAACCATCTACCCTATACATTAGAACTCAACCCTAATCCATCAACCCTATACCTTAAATCCTCAACCCTCAACCCTCAACCCTAATCCCTCAACCCTATATGTTAAACTATCAACCCTCAAACAACAACCCTAATCCTTCAAACATCAACACTTAAACCCTCAACCCTCAACCCCTCAACCCTATACATTAAATCCTTAACCCTAATACATCAACCCTACAACTTAAACCCTAATATCTTAACCATTTATCCTTAAAACATAATCCTTTAAACCCTCAACCCTTAAACCCTAAAATCTAAATACTTAAAACCTCAACCCTTAAACCATAATCCCTAAACTCTCAACAATAAACCCTATCCCTGAAGCCACAAATGTCAACCCTAAAACCTATACCTAAACACTCTACCCTTAAAACCATACCTTAAACCTTGAACCCTTAATCCCTAATCCCTTAAGCTTTAAATGCTAATCCCTTAACCCTTAAACCATAAACCCTTGAACCCTAATCCATCAACCCTTAAACCCTCAACCCTCAACCCTTAAATCCTTATCCTTTAAATCATCAACCCTAAACCATCAACCTTCAACCCTTAAAGCCTTATCCTTTAAAACATCAATCCTAAACCCTCAAACCTAATGCATAAACTCTCAACCCTTAATCCCTCAACCCTTAATCCCTCAACCCTTAAACTCTCAACCCTTAAATCCTAAACCATACAACCTACAACTTCAACCCTCAAACCTATACTCAATCCCTAATCCATCATCCCAATATCTTAAACCCTAATGTACCTATACCCTATATACTTAACCTTGGACACTCAACCCTAAAAATTATCCCTAAACCCTCAAACCTCTACTCTATACCCTATATCCTATACCATATACTTATTCCCTAAACCATCAACACTCATTGATATACCTTATACTATGAACCTTAAACCCTTAACCATATATCTTAGACACTCAACCTTGAAAATTATCCATAAACTATAAACTCTTAACCTTCAACAATATACTTAATACATAATCCCTCAATCCTTAACCATATACCTTAAACCCTAAATCCTACACCCATAAATCCGCATCCCTATACCCTATAAGCTCACCCTTATACCCTAAAACTTGAATATTGTCCCTCAACCCTATAATTAAAACCTAAACCATACAATCTCGACCCAAGTTACTCTATTCCTTATACCCTCAATCCATATCATAAACCCTAAACCCAATATCCTAAAGCCTAATACCTATACCTTACACACTTAATCTTATACACTCAACAAGTTGAATATTATCCCTCAATTGTAAACACTCAACACTCTACGTATATGCTCAAGGTCTATTACTTCATCCTTAATCCCTCAACCCTATACCTTAAACCCTAAACCCAAAAACCTCAACCCTCACATAAATACATACATACATATGTAAGGAACGTAAGGTAGCAAAATAAATTCCTACACTAATCTTGAGAGGAGAATAATGTAAAAATTTTACAAATATTGAAAGGTGGAAAGATTGTTTTTCTTTCCTCTCTTGGGGTTTAGGAACTAGAAAGGACAATTTTCACTAACTTTGACTCAAGAACAAACCCTTAAGATCTCAATGTAAAGGAGAAAGATATCTTTCTAGAGGCTTATTCTAGGGGATAAATATGATCTAATAAGGGGTTCAACACCAAGTTTAGACTTGGAAAATATAATGAAATGAAAGAAGCAATGATAAACCCTAATTGAATGTAATGCACTACAAAATGACCTAGAAAAGTAAGTGAAATGACATAGAAAACTATAGAAAGGAAGGTGTCCACCTGGGAATTTGGAGATGACTAGATGGAGGTTCGGAACACTAGAAATTTTTCTTCTAATTATAAATGGGACTCATTCGCCAAGCTGGGAAAATATGTACAAATATTGGGTTTTTGTGAAAGAATAGGAATCTCCCAAAAGGGTATTTGAATCTGCAAAAATATAATATTTGGATGGAACTGAGACTCATTCACCATAAGTGGTGAATCAGTCTAGTTGTGCTTTTTTGAAACTTCAAAGGTTGATCCCACTCTTCTCTATCTGCTCTGTCCTTCCTAATTGATTTCTAGATCAACCCAGATTTGCATCCTATCTAGGTCTTCTCCAATATTCTCCAAGGCTTGATGACAACTTTGGCAACTTCAAGCTCTTAAAAACTTTTCTCCAATATTGCTCCTTAGGAAATATGCAACCTAGACCTAAAAATCACACACAAATGAGAGGGAAAATGTTGTTCGGTTAGTGAATAGGGGTTTTCCTTGGTCAAACCCCTTGTTGGTAATTAAACCTTGAAATGAAATCAAATAAGAATGGAAAATGATGAATAAACAATTGACAATGTTGTAACTCACCAAACCCTTTCATTAAAGTGTTGCAATTATGCTTGAAATGGCCACAATGGATGTAGACTTTGACTCTTGCTTTGAATGATGTTAATCTTGAATGAAGCACTTGCTTGAATCACAAAATCCTACATCACAATTTTTAGCACAATACCAAACATGATGCATGGAATCTTTGACATGATGATTGATGCTTGAATGTCTCTCTAAAATGCTTGAAAATTTGTTGTTGAATGCTCTTGAAGACACTTGAATGCTCTTGTGAACTCTAATTTTATATAAGGATCATTTGATTGCTTGTTAGGTGAAAATGAGTGAAATAAACTTGTATTTATACTTAATTATGTAGGAATTCCTAAAATTACAACACTACAAGCTAACATTAGATCTAGGAGAACAAAATCTTGCTATAAATTTGAATTAATTTTTATTTTTTTCCACACAAGAGTCATTTTCCCAAGGTGTTGAATGAGTCCCGTGAGGCCTAATTTTTGGGACCAATTTTTAAAATTCCTAGAAATGTGTGAAACCAAGTTCAAGACTAAAAAATCTATGTGGGACTCATTTTCCCAAGGTGGTGAATGATTCCTAAATCACTAAATTTGGGCCATTCAAATTGGAAACACCTAAATTATGATTGGAAAATGATTGGTGTCAAGATTATCCTAGAAAATATTTAATAAATTAGGCTTGTGGATGCAAAATATGGCCAATTAAAGCATAAGAAATCTCAATTATTAATGAAAAGCCTAGAAAAGTGTGAAAGTATGTTACAACACTTTACAAAACTTAAAATAAGGCAAGTTTAATATTAAAAAGATTTATTAGGTGTAATTAATTAATAAGACCTTAGAAAAGTGTGAAAGTGAGTTACAACACTTCACAAAAAATTAGCATGGTACCATTCAAATCAACTAGTTTACAATGGCCCAAGACCTAATGTGAATGTTTCAACCACATTACAACACTAAATCAAGGCAACATTAGGCTGAATTCAGCAAGGAGGACCCAAACAAGTGTGAAATGTCATCGACGACATTTTTTGACACTACATTTAGCCCCCACTTTAGTGAGAGGATGAACTTTTTTCAAAATCACACTAAAGTAGACAAACATACATTAAGAGGGGTCCAAGTGTACCAATTCTAGTAATATGGGACAAGAACGATCAAGAGGGGTGATAAATCCCCTGGGATCAAGATCCATTGACAAACAATCATAGGAACAAAAGAACACACATGAGAATGATATAAAGATCAACAAAAAAGAACAAGTATACACTGTCAAAGATGAAAAAGAGAAAAGGTAAACAAATAAAAGATATTCAGATCAAGCTTTGATCATTTTTATATTGCAATGTGGATCAAATCTATGTTGTTTGTCCAAAAAATGGATACTCACTCTGAGGCAACGAATTTACTGGCTGTCCACTGGGTGAGAAGTCTAGGAAGATGAGAAACATACACTCATGATTGGTATGTACTCACACACACAAAAGTGGCTATGTGGAAAGTCATGCCTCGGTTAGGCTTCCCACTCAAACCATACAAAAGTTATACCTCTTGATAACACTAATGAGGTGCCAAAAAAAAAAAAAATTCAAGCTTCATAAGAAAAGCAAAACATTGCATGCTTAGGGCTCATGAACAAACAAGATGGCTCTACAAGCGTGTAAGTTGTGTTATGAAAGGTGTCCATATAACTACAAATGTAAAATAGGGAATGTTCAAAGGAGTATGTCTTACTTCATGCAAGGTCTTAACTTAGAGAACATTGTGCCTAATATCTCCAAGAGAGGACCAATCAAAGAATAAAAGATTCGTAACTAAGGGGATGCAGTGTGTCACATCAAGCCATTAAGAGGAATATAATATGCTAAGGGAGATCACACTCTTGAGGTACATCACACCCAATGTCATCCACAAAGTAAAAAAAAATCATATAAAGTAAGAAGGTTGCAACATGATCCATGAACAAGAAAAATGAAAAAGAATAATGCCAATGTATGCCCCCACTTTAAAGAAATTGTTGAACATGATGCTATGAGAAATTACTTTAAAGTAGAAAATGGAAAATGCAAAAAAATAAAATACATGAGAGATAACTTGGAAAGATCTATGCCAAGTCATATGTTTCCAAGTAAAGCCATGCCATGTAAGAGAAAAATAAAAGAGAGGGGTTTCCACGAAAATGAAAACACCAAACACATAAGGGATCTATGGATTTGGGGTCAATGTGTTCTTGCTAAAATGGTTTTATAGAGCTTAGAATTGTCATCATTCCCCAAATACACATAGAATTGGGAGAATGACACAAAGAGACTAAAAACATTTTTTTTAATTTTTGGTAAGCATGGAAGAGACATGAATGTATCAAATCCTTGCATCATCCCCAAAAGGAAAAAACAAGACAAGGAAAAGATAAAAGAAAAAAGAAAAATCCTTTTGGGTCAACATGGAAGAACCATGGGTGTCTTGACACCTTGCATCATCACTAAAAGGAAAACAAAATAAAAATGAAAAAGAAAGGTAAAAAATGAAACTTAAAAGATTGACGACATAGAGAAGAAAGAAGGTACAAATAGAGGAATGTTGCAAAGAAAGAGAGAGATCATCACAAGGTATCACATCATGCACATGCAATCACTCAAAAGAAAAAAAAACTAATGCACAAGACTAGTAAGGCACATGCGATTCAACCTATAAGCAGGTCTTCTACATCCTAATCATGTTCATTGTATACTAAAGTTGGGAAATTATCCAAAGGGACGAGAGCAAGTGCCGAACTAGGGGTAGGAACTAGTTCAACACTCTTTGTAGGATATTTGTTATCTAAGGTCATGGAAGAGGGAAAAAATGTATTTAATTCATTCTGCACCTCTTCGTCAATTTTAGCAACCTCATCATCATCATCTAAGTTGATCACAATTAGAGGTAAAATGATAATTTCCATGGAAGAGTTCAACTCTTGTTGTAGTTGTTGTATTGGATTATTTTGCTTTAGGGTGAGGGTAGAGTCATCATGCATTTCTTCAGTCAAGTTTGAGTTTTTATTTTCATTTTTTAATTCATGTAACCTACAAGCAAGGGAACAATGTCTACCCCTACACTCTCAAGCACCTTTGTTTCTCTTAGGTTTTTTTTTTTCATGTTTTTTTTTTGTAGGAGCGGGTTGATCAACTATATGTTTCTTTTCTTCCCTAAGTGAAGGTACGAAAGGAACCATGGGAGGTTTTTCATCCTTTCTCTTTGACTTTGTATATTTGTTTTATTCTAGTAGGTGTGATGATGTTTTCATTATCTCTTGGTCTTTTTTAGGAGGTGGGTGAAGGTTCTAGCTTAGGTTGGTCTTGGTTGTTTGGAATTTTTTAGGTTCAATCATGGTTTCATCTAGGATGGTAGGTTCAATGGTGGGTGGGGACATTTTTCAAAGGGATAGTTCTACTATCTTCTTTTCCTTGAACTTTTGATAACATAAGAAACATAATTATTCTCATGGTTTTATAGGTTCTATAGGTTTAGGCCCAAATAATTTCAAGGAAAAGTTTTGTTTGGAGGACAAAGGGTTAAAGCCACTATGATGGATGGTGAATATTTCATTGTCGAAGGGAAAATTTAAGCATTTGTGTATGACTGAAGGAACTGCATTCATGGAGTGAAGCCATGGATAACCAAGCTTCACACAAAACTAGTTTGATTGTGGGATGATGGAAAGTAAGATTTATAATTTTTTCAATCCTATTTGTAATCATAAGGTGATCTATCCCATTGTAGGGAAAGAAAAAACATTATGTGTCTTGATCCATGCTTTCATTTTATCATATATATCTTGATAGAGTTCATGCAAAAGTAAGAATTCCTTAGTGATCACAATCTCTCCAAAGGTGGGATCTTTTAATATCCCCTTGGTGGGCTAATCCTAGATATGACCATCTATGTAAAGAGAACCATCAGGCTCATGTTTAAGTATATCTTTAGAGGTGAAAGCAATATCAAGAGAATTTTTGGGTTGCCCCTTACAATGTTGAGTTTCAACCAATGCAACCAAACCATCGAAAGGATTTTGTTCTTGTTTATCAGTATCCATAAGACTTTGTTGAATTATATCTAAGTTCTCATCATCCATGTTAGCATTCATTATATCAATCTTTGTAGTTTTGGTAGCTTTGATAAATGAAATACTATGTTTTGGCAATGGGGTTGGTAAAGATTTTGCAAGTTTTGGGTAGGAAGGGAAACATACTTATTTCCTAGATCACTAACACCTCCAAAGGAAAGATGACTGAAATCAATGAGGTCTTGCACAAGATGTTTAAGACGCTTACAATGTTCTGTTTCATTTCCATTTTGTTAGTGATAGTGGAAATAAAGATTTTATCTAAATCTCAAAGGTAAAGGTTTATTAGGATTGGGTGTTTTGACGGGAGCCAAGGTAATCATTTGTTGTTCTAAAAGTGGGGACATTGTGTTATAAAGGGTATCGGGTATGGGGGTGAATTGTATTTTTGGGTCACCATAGCTAAAGGGTATTGTGGCTTTAACATCAACTAATTGATTATTGGTATTCTGAGTTGGTTGTTGAGGGGGATTGAATTGAAGGAACTCTTTGTTTTGTTTTCTAAAAGGTTGGGAATTATTTTGGTTTATGGCCTTAGATTTCTTAGTTTGGCTAGAAGTGCATTTTTTATCTTGACTACTAATAAAAAATTGATAATCAAGAGGGAAGTTCACAAGTGCATGAAGGATGGAAATTTCATCATGGTGAGCTTGTCTTGAATATTTGCAATTTTTTTATGAACATATTTTGAAGGTGAGAGTTGGGGACCTTTACATAGATTCTAGAATAAAGTGATTGATAGAGTAAGATAAAGATAGTTATCTTTTCTTCTTCTTTTTGCTTACATCCCATCAAATAGGCCAAGGACATCTTACGAGTCATATTCATTTGGAAATGGTTAAAAAATTCCTCAACAAGTTTGTTGAATGAACAAATTGAGTTGTTCAGTAAAGAGGAGAACCATTCCAAGGAAATATCTTTCAAAGATCTAGGAAAAAATTTAGCCAAAATTTTTTCATCAAGGAAAACGTCACTACATAAGGCAGTGTAAATATTAACATGGTTAGAAAGATCTCCCTTTCCTTCGTATTTCTCAAATCTAGGTACCTCTACACCTTGTTGAATTGGTGTGGGAAATATCTCCAAGGACAATTTGCTTCTTTTAATATAATATGTAGGTGGACCATTTTGATTTTGGTTGATGGTGGAGATTCGATTTTGAAGGGATGAAATAGTTTGGAAGAGTTGGTTTATGAGAGGGTCATTATTTGTGTTATGAGATGGAAGTGAAAATGGTCAATGGGTATATGTGTTCAAGGAACAAGTTAATGGAATGCTTATAGATGGTAAGGTCATAGGAGATATGATTTGCGATACCACATAGGAATTAGTGATGCTAGGAGGAATATTTAAGGAAGCAATCACATTACTATTTGGTTTCATTATTGTTGTGACTTGAGGGTTGGTATAGCTAGGTATTGAGGTAATTGTTGTGGGAGTAGGAATTTTATTTCCTCCTTGGCTTGTGGCATTGCTTGTAGGATAACTAGTTGTTGAGGTGAGATGTTTTCCAAAGATTTGAACTATGTTTATCACAAGGTCAAGGCCATCTTCACTTTCAAGCATGCAATAAATGTTGTTTGTAGTAGGGATGGCAGTAGTTGAAATGTTATCATCTTGCACTTGATGTTGTAAGTTATCTAGGTTCTCATGAGTTTGAATTATTTTTTCTTGTAGGACACTATCATTCCTTGTTTCATCTTGCATACTACTTGAAGGTAAAGAGTTGTTAAAGGTGTTGTCCATACCTACTGTACTAGTGTCAATAGTAGGAGTGAATGAGCTAGACAACCCGAGATCCATAATGATTGTGCTATCATGGGATGACATGAGTCTCAAACTTTGTCTCACTACAGTATTAGCAATAGGAAACCAAATACTCATGCATGGGATACTAAATGCTAGATGAATGTAAATGCAATATAAACTAAGAACAATGAAATGCTTATAAGAAAAAAATTGTATATTGAAACAAAAAGGAAATAACAAAAAATATAAAATCATAAACTGAATTTTGAATCCTAAAAAATAGAGTGTAGAATATGCAAAGGGATTGATTTGCCCAAGGTGGTGAATGAGTCCCAGTAGGGATTTAAAAAAAAAAGTCAGAACTTTTCAATTGAATTTTATACTTTTTATGTTTTATGATTTGTATCTGAGATTCAAATGCATATTTTGAATATTTTTCAATGAAATTAGATGCAAAAATGCAAGCTATATGAGCTTTCACTAATGCAAAATTTGAAACCCTAGAATGCAAATTGACTAATGAAAATCCTAATGCAAACCAAATGTAGGATGATAATGCACTCCAAACTAGAATTATGATGTTCTAAATGTAGGTTCACCAGAATGAAAGGTGGATAAATTGTTTTACTTTTTTCTTTCCTCTCTTAGGGTTTAGGAACTAGAAAAGACAATTTTCACTAGCTTTAACTCAAGAACAAATCCTTGAGATCTCAATGAAAAAGAGAAAGAGATCTTGCCAGAGAGTTGTTCTAGGGGTTGAATATTATCTAATAAGGGGTTCACCACCAATTTTAGACTTGGAAAAGACAATGAAATGTAAGATGCAATGCCAAACACTAATTGATTGGAATGCACTATAAAATGACCTAGAAAAGTAAGTGAAGCAACATAGAAAATTATAGAAAGGTAGGTGTGCATTAGAGAATCTGGAAATGACTGGATAGAGATATGGAACATTGGAAATTATGATTTTAATGGTAAATGAGACTCATTCACCAAGATGGATGAATTGGTCCAAAAACTTGGTTTCTATGCAGGAACAATAATCTACCAAAAGGGTATCCAAATCTGCAAAAAATCTAAAATTTAACTTGAACTAGGACTCGTTCGCTAGAAGTGGAAAATCGGTACAGTTGGGATTTGTTGAAACTTGAAAGGTCAATCCTACTCTTCTTTATCTAATTTTTCCTTCCTGGTTGATTTTTGGATCCAAAACCTATATTTGTAGCCTTTAGGTCTTCTCCAATGTTCTCTAAGGCTTGATGACAACTTTGACAACTTTGATCTCTTGAAAACTTTTCTCAAATATTCCTGCTTAGGAAATTTGTAACCTAGACCTAGAAATCACACACAAACGAGAGGGACAAATGTTGTTGGGTTAGTGAATAGGGTTTTTCCTTGGTGAAACCCCTTTTTGGTAATTAAACCTTGAAATAAAATCAATTAAGAATGGGGAATGATAAATGAACAAATGACAATGTTGTAACTCACCAAAACCTTGCAATAAAATGCTATAATTATGCTTTAAATGGACCCAATGGATGTAGACTTTGACTCTTGATTTAAATAATTTTGATCTTGAATGAAACACTTGCTTGAATCACAAAACCCTACATCATAATTGTTAGCACAATAACAAACATGATGCATGGAATCTTTGACATGATGATATATGCTTGAATATTTCTCTAAAATGCTTGATAATCTACCCTTGAATGCTCTTGAAGACACTTGAATGCTCTTGTGAACTCAAACTTTCTATAAGGATAACTTGTTTTCTTATTAGGTGAAAATGAGTGAAAAGAACTTGTATTTATACTTAATTATGCAAGAATTCCCAAAATTACAGTACTACAAGCCGACATCAAATATAGGAGAATAAAATCCCACCAAAAATTTGAAGTAATTTTGATTTTGGGCCACACGAGACTCATTCACCCAAGGTGAAAAATGAGTCCTACAAGGCCTAATTTTTGGGACCAATCTTAAAAATTCCTCGAAATGTGTGAAACTAGGTTCAAGACCAAAAGATATAGGTGGGACTCATTTTCCCAAAGTGGTGAATGAGTCCTAGATCACTAAATCTAGGCCATACAAATGTGAAACACATGAATTATGATTGGCTAATGATTGGTGTTGGGATTATCCTTGAAAATATGCAATAAATGAGGCTTTTAGATTCAGAATAGGGCCAATTAAAGCATAAGAAAGACCAATTATTAATGACAAGCCTAGAAAAGTGTGAAAGTGTGTTACAACACTTACAACACTTAAAATAAGGTAAGGTTAAGATTAAAAAGAGGTTTATTAGGTGTAACTAATTTATAAGACCTTAGAAATGTGTCAAAGTGAGTTACCACACTTCACAACACTTTAGCAAGGTACCATTGAAATCCACTAGTTTACAAGTGCCCAAGACCTAATGTGAATGTGTTGACCACATTACAACACTAAATCAAGGAAACATTAACCTCAATTTAGCAAGGATGGCCCAAACAAGTGTGAAAATGTTCTTGACAATATTTTTTGACACTACAAATATTTACAATTAGAGACACTTAAATGGAAATAAACAAAAATATCATGCATACCAAAACACAGTGATTTGTATGGGGAAAACAATTTCAAGAGAAAAACCCCACAATCCAAAAACCACCCAATATGTTATTATGAAATCACAAAGATTACAATATACTTGAAGAGAAAGCTTCCCACAGGAGTATCACCCACAAGAGATCCAAAGGAAACACATCCATTATTAGGCTCTAAGAATACATCAAAATACATAGCCATAATATAACACCCTCATAAAATAGGGTTGTCATCTAAGCAAATTCAAGCCAACAAAATATTGACCTTTATATTGAAGACCTTATGACAAACGGTCTAGATTTATAATAATGAAATATTCATAAAATGTTTATTTTAGGGGCACTACCCCTTAACCCCCACTGGGGTGCACTACCCTCAGACCCCCAGTGAATTCGTAATAAGCGAATTTAGGTTTTTAAGACTGTCGCTGGTTGTATGTTGTATGCACAGCCCTCCCCATATGGGGTTGGCGACTATGTTGGAATCTGCACACTACCTATGAGGGCAGCACCGACTACCTCCACAATCATTGCCCTATATGGGCATGGCTGTGGGGGTAGCCCCTGCGGCCCCCAAATACTAACACACATTTTTAAATAAAAAAAATCCCTATAAATTTTTCCCGTACGGCGATTCAAATAAACATTTATTTTTATAAAATGTTCACATCTAAAATTCATGCGATTTTCATAAATTCGCCTAAAGATTTTTACAATTTAATATATATATATATATATATATATATATATATATATATATATATATATGTATATGTATATATATAATTTATATAATTATATATATATATAAATATATACACAATTTAAACGATAAATAAAATACTGGAATCAAGTAATTATTTTCAATAGGGTTTTCTACAAGGAATTGAGAAATTTGACAATTTATACAATTTTTCCTAAAAAAAAATTCAATTTCAATCACAGAGGGTTTCCAATTCAAATTATCAAAATCTTTTCCTGTAAGTTCTTCCCAGAGGCTTCTTTTCCCCAAATATCATAGAGAACTTATTTTATAAATCTACGGAGAATACTTCTGTTTTCTTTTGAAACTTTTCTATTGTTTCTCTGATTTCACTATAAAATCTTGTTTTCTTGAAATTCTCACAAGAAGACAACAAATTTCTACAGAACATTTTCAACAAAAATTTACCGAGAAGAACAAAGGCTTTAATAAAAATTTCTTCTACAGGCAATCTTTTATTTAACAGATTTTAACAAATCTTCTACAAAATAAATTCTTTTTATAGGCAATCTTTTCAAAAGACAATAAACTAATTAAATAGGGAAAAACCTGTATTCCTGTAGCTTGAAGAATTTGACTGTTGAAGAGAAGCTTTGCCTGCTACGTGCAACTTCCAAAACCTTTTCAAATCACCACTTTCCAGAAGAATGCAAATACTGAACAAATATCTATCTAAGAACCTCTTCTAGAAATTTAAATCAAAAACCCCATTAAAATCACAATATTTTCCAAAAGTTCTTTGTTCTCTCTCATTTCCCGTGAAGAGTTTTCTTTTTTTCCCCAAATCTCCTAATATCTTCTCCCAGAGAATCCTCAAAGAGAAATTTGCAATAAATTCAACTAACACACATGGAAAAGAAGAAAAATATCTTCTAACAAACTCACATATACTTTCTTCTCTTAATTAACAAGAATTCAATTTATTTTAAAGAATTCAAAATTCAAAAACTAATTTCATTTCTAACAAATATTTAAAATTCCATTTCACACCAAAAGCATTTAATCCTTATTTAATCTATTCTCTCAGATAAAAGTAACTTTAATTAATTAATTATTTTATTTAATAAAATAATTTTAATCTCAATGACTATATTATTTTACCAATAAACTAATTTAATTAATTAAATAAAATATAAAGCTTTTATCTACTATATTTAAAATTAATTTAAATAAGAATTAAATTAATATAACATTAATCTAACACTAAATTCATAAAATAAACCTTTCATATCAAATAATCCAAAAAGACACAGATGAGACAACCAAAAATACCAAACCTAAACTGATGACATACTGTGACTGGGTTTAAGGCTAGACTAGGAAAAACCTCATTACTACCTCCCAATCAACATTATCATTAAGTCTGGACACACTTAGACCTGTGAAACTAGGTGGAGTCAGTGTCATGTACCTGCAATCCTGCAATTAGACAAATAACATACATATATATAATCCAAGATTCGAACACATCGTGAGGAGAAAATCACAGAAATCACAGGGCACTCGCAAGCGAGTGATGCAACTCCATTCTCCAAAACAATAAAATATCACATCAAACTGACAAAACAATTAACAATTAATCTACCATAAGCATATATATAGCAGTAACATCTGAAGTAAACATCTATGCTAACATAAAGCATGTTAGAAATAATTATCACCATACAATGTATCGGCACATCATAAAATAAATCCACCATCACTCTAATGTCAGTGATCAATACATCAAAACAAAGTATCAGGGTCTATCAAAGTGAAAACATGCTAACAGAAAACATAAGTAAAATGGAGGGGTACTACATCCTCCCCACTAGGATCAGGCTTGCTCCTGAAAGCCTGCTAATAGATAGGGATAAAGCTCCCTCATGTGTGTCGGATCCTCCCAAGTAGCAGATGCCTCATGAATAAGATCCCATTGGACCCTGACCTGATCAACGTTAAACCTCTGAGAACAAGCTTCTAGCACTGAAGAATGCCCACGGGCTCCAAAGCCAGCTGCTCGTCCTCTACCTATAATGCATTCCAATCAAGTACATGAGAAATATCAGGATGATAAGGTCTGAGAAAAGACACATGAAAGACATCATGAATACGTGACAAACTGGGTGGTAAGGTGAGTCGATACACCACATGACCAATCCTCTCTAGAATCTAAAATGGCCCAACAAATCAAGGCACAAGCTTAGAGCCTTTCCCATAATGGATTGGAATCTTTCGCAGTCACACTCGAAGAAATACTCTATCACCAATTGAAAATTGGCGGTCCACTCTATGCGCATCAACATACTTCTTTTGTCTATCATGTGCTACAATCAGATGTTCTCTAATGTGATCAACCTATTGCTCTATGTCTCGAAGCATCTCAGGACCAAGTAACACTCTATCCTCAAGTTGATCCCAACTCAATGGAGTCTGACAAGGACATCCATATAATGCCTAAAATGGTGGCATGCCTATGGAACTTTGATATCCATTATTGTAAGAAAATTCTACTAAGTACAGATAATCTTCCCAACATGATTGTTGGTCCATTACATACATTCAAAGCATATCCTCAAGAATTTGATTAACTCTCTCTATCTGACCATCTGTTTGAGGATGATACACTGAACTGAAGTTCAACTGTGTACCTAGAGCATGTTGTAATGAAGTCCATAGGGCTGATGTAAATATAGGATCCCTATTAGATATAATCCTACAAGGAATTCCATGTAATCTAACAATGTCGTCCATGAATATCCTAGCTATAGATGAAGCATTGTAGGATGATCGTACTGGAGAAAAATGTGCCACCTTAGTCAATTTTTCAATAGTTACCGTAATGGCATCATGTTGATGTGACGAAATAGGTAACCCTACAATGAAATCAACTGATATAATATCCCAGTTCCATTCAGGAATGAGATGTGGTTGTAATAATCCAGCGGGATGTTGATGCTCAACTTTAAATCTTTGGCACTCAAGACATCTTGAAACATAATCAACAATATCACATTTCATACCAGGCCAAAAGTACAACTGTCGAAGATCCCCATGCATCTTCTTAACACCAGGATGAGCTAAGTATGGTGCTCAATGTGCCTCAGTCATAATCAATGTGTGAAGACCTGAATGTGGTACATAGATAAGATCTAAATGTCACAATAAACCATCTGGTTCAAGAGTATACCCTATAAATCAACCCTTTAGTGGTCTACCTGATTCAATCTCTGCCTTCACCTCCTGATACAACCTATTTCTAGGAAGTGCTACTAAAACTTGGCTCCTTAAATCTACTTCAAGAGTAACAGCAGAAATCTCATGTCGTCGACGACTGAGAGCGTCAGCCACTATGTTCTCTTTTCCCTGAACATATTTCACTTCAAAATCATATTCACATAAGAACTCCATCCACCTTCTCTATCTAGCATTCAAATTAGGTTTCGTAAAAATATATTGCAGACTACGATGATTAGTATGAAGTTCGAAGTGGTGACCCAATAAGAAATGCCTCCATCGAACCAATGAATGAACAACTATGGCAAGTTCCAAATCATGAGTGGGATAATTCAGTTCGTGATCCTTGAGTTTTTGAGACTCAAGCAATCACACACCCTTTTTGCATCAGTACACCTCCTAAACCCTCCAAGGATGCATCAGTACAAACAACAAAATCCTTAGTAGGATCAGGAACAACTAATATAGGTGCATTAGTCAACTTTTCCTTAAGTGTCTGAAAAGCCAAATGACACTACTTTGTCCAAGAAATTTTCTTCCCTTTCCTCTGAAGAGAAGTAATGGGGTGCCCAATCCTAGAAAACCCCTGAATAAACCATCTATACTATCCAACTAGACCCATAAAACTACGAACCTCACCTACGTTGGTAGGCACAAGCCAATCAACAATAGCTTGGATCTTTGAAGCATCTACAACAATACCCTTTCCAGAAATCACATGACCAAGGTACTTCACCTCAGTCTGAAAGAAGTCACACTTCTTTAGGTTTGCATACAATTGATTCTCTCTTAAGCACTGCAATACCTGTCTCAGATGCTCTTCATGATCCTTCATATTTCTTGAATAGATCAAAATATCATCGAGAAACACAAGGACAAAACGATCAAGGTATGTGCGAAAGACACCATTCATCAAACTCATGAATATTGATGGTGCATTCGTTAACCCAAATGGTACTACTGTGAATTTTTAGTGCCCATAATGAGTTCAGAATATTGTTTTATGAATGTCTACTTCAGCAATGCGTAACTAATGGTAACCTGATTTCAAATCAATTTTAGACAACACATTAGCTCCCTTGATCTGATCGAAAAGATCATCGATTCTAGGCAAAGGATATCAATTCTTTATCATTACTTTGTTCAATTGATGATAGTCAATACACAATCTAAGTGATTTTTCCTTCTTCTTTACCAAGATGACAGGTGCTCCCCAAGGAGAAACACTTGGACGAATAAAAACCTTATCTAAAATTTCTTCCAACTGAATATGAAGCTCCTCTAATTCCTAAGTAGTCATTTTGTATGGGGCTCGAGATATAGGCTCTGCTCCAGGAACTAGGTCAACTCTAAAATCAATATCTCATTTCAGTGGCATACCAGGTATATCATCAGGAAACACATCATCAAATTCCCTGAGGATAGGATGATCATCAAGAGATATCTCTTGACTCTCTCCTTCCTCCAAATCATTAATTGTTGTTGCAAACATTTGACATCCCTGACGAAGACATCTCTTCAATTGCATAGAAAAAATCATCCGCAGAGAGATAGGTTTTTGAACACCTATGATATCAAATTTTGCACCTTATTCATTAATACAACTGACTATTTTAAGTCGACAGTCAATCACTGCATGATGAGATTCTAACCAATCCATACCTAAAACAATGTCATACGATCCTAATGGTGTAATGTGAAGATCCACTAGGGCAGATAACGAACCAATTCTTAATTCACAATTACGTACAATGTTCTCTACCACTACTTTCACCCCAGAGGAAAATTCTACCTGCCACTTACCACCTTGCTTTACCGCCACAAGACCACATCGCTCAATAATGGTTGGTGAAATAAAGGAATCAGTAGCTCCTAAATCAAAAAGAAAAGTAACACTAACACCTTGTAACTAACCTAAAGTCTCGACCACTATGTTCTGATGATCGACTTGGCGGTTATTAACTACAACATAAACTATATGAGAACATCCTACATCACCAACTATAGGCTCAGAAGCTGTCGGTTGTGGCCCAAATCCTAGAGAACCTCTCATAGGACACTACCTAGCAATGTGTCCTTGCTGACCACACGAATAACAACCAGTACCCCTACCAAATATTCTGCCACCCGAAGGTGCATTGGATTGCTGAAAGCTACCTCTACTGATAGTAGACTGCGCACTCTTATCTGGTTGATCTTGTCGATTGCACTTATTGCGCCACCAGTTGCGGTTCTTTCCTGACTGAGGACTATTACCCTGCTGAGGCTGTGAATTATTATTCTTCTGAGGAGTACGCTACTGCTATTGTTGTCCACCCTTAGTGGGTGTCTGTTGGTTCCTAGAGGAACCTCCTGTCTGTATCTGACCACCTCATGGTCCAAAACCTGCTATAGGTGCACTACCTATCTAGACACCTGTATGTCCACCCAATGCTAGAGTCAGATTTTGTTCCATAATGCGTGCTTTCTCAACTGCAATTTCCATAGTCTTTGGTTCAAAGACTCTAACTCCTCCACTAATGCAGGCATTCAAACCCCTGATAAAATGTTGTACCAACATCGCCTCATCATCTCTAATTCCTACATATTGTTTGAGTTCATAAAATTTGCATTTATACTACTCAGCAGATAGAGCCATCTGATGCAAATCGTGAAAGTCATTAGCTCATCATTGCCTCTAATGCTCAGATAAGAACCGTGCTCTAAACCTCTCCTAGAACATCTCTCAAGAAACTGACCCAATCTCTAAATGGAGCTTCTACTCCTCCAAACTCCACCAAGTAGAGGAAAAGCCTCTTAGATGCATGATGGCACATCTAGCTCGGGTATTGCTACTGTATGGGTGCATAGTAAAAAATCTACCGAACTCTAACAACCAGGTCTCTTCCTCTAGACCACCACTTGTGCCATCAAATGTAGGAGGGAATTCCCTCAACAAATCCCTCATATGTCATGCAACTATGGCATCCTGCTCTGCAGTACTAACAATCCTCCTAGGAGATCTATCATGTTCCCTAACCACCTCCTGATCCACTTCCTTCCTTGGACCAAGTCTAGCAAGTACCTCTTCTAATAGGGGATGCAATTGAGCTCCCTCAACCTCTGGTTGAATCAAAATTCCTTCCTCACTTGTCTATTCCAACAAAGGTCCCAATTGTTCGGCATGTTTTCTCTCGTGGGAGCTCTGAGGGGGAGTAACCTGAGGGTTCAACCCACGACCTCCACCTTGACCTTTACAATGACCTCTAGTACGATTCCTAGACATGATCCTACACATAAAACAAAAATGATTCTCAGATACAAAACAGACAAGGCTAACAGAAACCAATACTACCTAGTCTAACATCTAGGTCAACCTAATGGGATCACAATTACCCAGAGCATCTAGTGTTAGAACCTTTTCTCTGATATCAATTTGTAATGCCCCATCTTGTAACCTAAAGAATGTTGCATTGACTACGAAAGTGTAATAATTTTTTTTTTAAAAGTGTAAATATAAACTTAACTAATGCAAAAATTTCCTCAGATATGCGACAACACACTACTTGAAAATCCCATAGATGACAATATATTGCATTTGAAATAACATTACAATACTCATTTTCTAAATGAGGTAGGTCAAATAAAAGTATTCAATTACATATTACAAATGTTCACCTCGTTAACAATTGAGGAGTGATTCAATAATAAGTTTCCACTGATACAAATAAGAAAGTACATTTATGCTCACGAGCTCTCCATCCAAGAATTACTCATTGGCACAAATGAGAACTGGGGACCCAACGGAGTAAGCTGCACGTTCCACCCAACCATGTGGTACTCGTAGGCCCACCCCCATGCTAGGAGATAGTAAAAAGGTTCCCTAGACATAACCTTCAAACCCTAGACACAAGCAAAAAACATAGACAAAACTATACAAGTACAAACTTAACTTAATGGTTACATTGCTTCCAGAACTGAATGATCAAATATACTAAGTTCACACTTGATCATTGTTATTATAGGTGGAGTGTCATCACAATGTTGCATAGGTTACCCAAGTGTTTCTTCCTAGGTTCCGGCCCCCATCTTGGGTTACCCTGGTAACCTCTTACAAAACCCGACCCCTCATGCAATCTATTGCGAAATCAAGTATCTTTTAAAATAACAAGATATCGACTTTGCCATTCCAGGCCTTCTCAACTCATTCTCAAGACTGAACTATCCCTTGAGTCTTTGAGTGAGGCTTATTAATCTAGTTAAAGGTTTTAGACTACCTATTGTGTTTTTTTAGTTTTCACTGATTAACTAACTCTACATGAGTTACCCTAACACCACTTTGTGTGTCGGCCCTCACAAAGAGCCACTCCCCTATAAATAACACAAGGAACCTAAGTCCATTAACTAAGGTAGACAAAATGCACATAAACTAGCATCAAATACCAATCATATAACAATGTACATCACAGCCTGTTCATAGAACCAGGTGTCTAAAAACCAAAACAAAATCATGTGCACTACCCTAGTTTATTCAAAATATGAAACCATTAAGGATATAACTCCCTCAAAAAGAAACTATGTCTGGAAGACTTGAAATCTCATATAAACCAAATTTTCCCAACTAAAATATAAAATAACTTGAAACAATTTAGGAAAAAATAAGATTCTAACATTAAGATTTACTAAATCCAATCAAATCAGTTAGAAATAGCTTGAAAATAAATCAACTTGATTATAGTTTTTTTCTCAAACAATTAAAGGAATTGAATCAATTAGTCTAATTCTGATTTTCTCAATTACACATAAAAAAATAATAATATCAATTTTCTATTTCCAACTTTATTGTTTGATAATAATTATCTTTATGCATTTTCAAGCATCTATATAAATAATCCTCAATTAAATACTAAATTATTTCCTGAACTATAAAATATATATATACATACATACATATATATACATATATAAATTTATATATATAATATATATATATATAAAATATATATATATATATAATATATATAATATATATATATATATATATATAAAATTTAAATTTAAATTAAATAAAATCAAAATATGTTTTTTTTAATAAATAAGGTAAATCGATATTAAAAGGAACTCGTAATAAGAGAATTTAGGTTTTTAAGACTGTCGCTGGTTGTATGTTGTATGCACAACCCTCCCCATATGGGGTAGGCGACTATGTTGGCAGCTATGCGCTGCCTATGAGGGCAACATCGACTGCCTCCACAATCGTTGCCCTATATGGGGCGGCTGTGGGGGTAGCCCCTACGGCCCCCAAATACTAACACACATTTTTTTTTAAAAAAAATCCCTGTAAATTTTTCCCATACGACGATTCAAATAAACATTTATTTTTATAAAAATTTCACATCTAAAATTCATGCGATTTTCATAAATTTTCCTACAGATTTTTACAATTTAATATATATATATATTTGTATATGTACATGTATATATATATATAATTTATATACATATATATATATATGCACAATTTAAACGATAAATAAAATACTAGAATCAGGTAATTATTTTCAACAGGGTTTTCTACAGGGAATTAAGAAATTTGACAATTTATACAATTTTTCCTAAAAAAATTTCAATTTCAATCACAGAGGGTTTGCAATTCAAATTATCAAAATATTTTCCTATAAGTTCTTCCCAGAGGCTTCTTTTCTGCAAATATTACAAAGAACTTATTTTATAAATCTATGGAGAATACTTCTGTTTTCTTTTGAAACTTTTCTATTGTTTTCTCTGATTTCACTATAAAATCTTGTTTTCTTGAAATTCTCACAGAAAGACAACAAATTTCTACATAACATTTTCAACAAAAAATTACCGAGAAGAACAAAGGCTTTAATAAAAATTTCTTCTATAGGGAATCTTTTATTTAACAAATTTTAACAAATCTTCTACAAAATAAATTCTTTTTATAGGCAATCTTTTCAAAAGACAATAAACTAATTAAATAGGGAAAAACATGTATTCCTATAGCTTGAAGAATTTGACTATTGAAGAGAAGCTTTGCTTGTTGCATGCAACTTCCAAAACCTTTTCAAATCACCACTTTCCAGAAGAATGCAAATACTGAACAAATATCTATCCGAGAACCTCTTCTAGAAATTTAAATAAAAAACCCCATTAAAATCACAATATTTTCCAGCAGTTCTTTGTTCTCTCTCATTTCCCGTGAAGAGTTTTCTTGTTTTCCCCAAATCTCCTAATATCTTCTCCCACCCCAAAGAATCCCTCCAAAAGAATGAATTAGGGAGCACGGCAAAGGACTATTGTTGAAATTTTGTTTGAAGTTCTTAATTTTGTTGTGCTATCATAAGGTCATGTTGACCATTATTTTAGGTTCTTAGGGTGTTTTTGAACTTTTCTATAGAAGGTGACAAGTATTAAATAAGTTTACAACATCATATTGCTAGGTTGGCAAAAATTGTTAAATGTTTGAAAACACAACGGGTTTTACAAAACTTGTTTTTAGGTCATTTTGAAGCCCGACCCAAGCATATAAATTGTTTTGGAAGCCTATTTAAGGCATGCCTCGACTTTGGAAAGAGGTTAGATGTTTTGTTTTTGAAGTGGCATTTTGTGAAGCTGGTGAAAAGTGTTCAAAAAGACAGTTTTCCTGTTCTTTGCATTCTTGTTGAGCTTCAATGGATTGAATCTTACTGTTTCTTTGTGGTAGAATGTAGTGGTAGTCTTATACAAGCTTAGTGTACCATTATTTTTCTTTGGTAGATTGTTTCCATCTGTAGTTTGTAAATACTTTGTTTTTCTGTCATTTTTCAGTCCTGTAGAAAGCTGTTTTTAATAATGGAGTCCTAGGGTGCCTTCCCATCGTACAAATTGTATGGAATTTTGGGAAATGTGCCTAGGCTCCATGCTTTTAAATATGGTAGCTGTACATATGGTAGGTGTTAGGTTTCTTTGGTTGTAGGAGCTGGAAGAAACGCCTTGCCCAAGGCGAGCCAGTGAAGAGCCCGACTAGGAAAGGCTGCAGTACAACATTAATAACTTGCAGGGGATAAAAGATTTTTGAAAAATTATTTTTGGAGAATTTAGGGGAAGGTCTTGGCCATGTATGGTGATAAGGAAGAGAGCCCAGCAATCCATTTAGGAGGAGAACTTTTCACCAGTCCTAAAACTATTTCTGAGCAGTTTAGAACCCTAGCTGCTTGACAAATTTTGTGTTTGGATAGCACACGGCATGAGCAAGACTAAAACCCTAGAAATATTAAAGGTGTAGACAGGGGAAACACCTTACCTAAGTCAAGAACCTAAGTCCTTTGGTTGGTTTAGGAGGGAAAATCAATTTACTTCTGTTCAGAGGCTCAATGGCTACTAGCCATTCAAACCCTAGGAAAGCATCTTGTGAAAGCGATGGCAAGATAGAAACTTGTGGTTGTTTAAGAACCCTAGACAAGTCATTTTTGAAGTCTTTGTGACGTTTTCTAACCCCTGCAAGAACCTAGAAAAAGGTTGAGTTTATTTGGTCTTTATGGCAGATTAAGGGCCAAAGGAGAATGAAGCGTTGAACCAAGGATTGGTTGGGTTATTCAAAATTTGTCAAGATAGTGAGGTTGGCAGGAGAACTAGGGGAACTTAGACAAAGTAAAGTTCCTATAGGTTAAGGTGGAACAACAATTTTACCAAGGAGGTCTATGACAAGGCCTAGCGCCGGAATTTGTGGTTGCTTCCTGCAGCTTCTAAAACAGTGTGTTTGAGTTTCTATAGCCTCCCTATCAGATTGGTATTAGAGCAAGCTAAAGATTTGGGAAAGAGGAATATATGTCAGAGGTGGAGACAAGTGAATCTCCCGTCATGGTGACAAATGCACAATTAGCCAAGAGGGTTGAAGAACAAGAAGAGGACAATAAGTCTTTAAAAGAAAGAATAGAGCAACTTGAGAAAGCATTGAACAATGCGAGGTTGGAAGGCAAGGTACCAAAGGAAGAAGAGGTTCCAGAGGAAAGGTCCCCGAATCACCTTTGTTTTGAGGAGGAGCCTTCTTGGCTGGGCATTGGAAAGCCTTCTGAAAAGGATCTTGAGGAGTACCAATATTTAGGGAAAAAATGGAACCTGATTTACTGGGCAAGTGGATTGATAGAAGGTATGGAGAATCATTTGAGTGCGATGGAGTTACCGGGCCCGGCGGGCGGCTGCTGTCAAGATTGAGAGGATCACTTTGAGCATGGTGGAAAGTTTATTCAGACCGAAGGGGAGAAAGAAGGTAAAACAACCTATATCAACTTGGTGCTGAAATGGCTAAGCAAGGTGCAGCCTACATGCCAGATGACTATGAGATTCAGTTGCACAAGAAGAGGCAAAGTCTAAGGTAGAAAGACCAAGATGTAAACACTTATACTGAAGAGTTCCAAAAGCTTTGCTTGAGATCTAATGTAATAGAGGATGAGAGCCTAAAAGTGGCTAGGTATCTTAATGGCTTAAAATGGAACATCCAAGAAGAGATGGCTCTTTTGAGTCCTAAAGCAGTACACCAATGTTATCAGTTGGCTATCAAGATTGAAGAAAGGAACAAGAGGAAGCAAGATCAGTCTTCCAAGGGTAGAGGCAAAGGCAGAGATCAAAGAGGACAGTGTGGTGGTTACCAAGGTAGAGGTAATGATCAAAGAAACCAAGGAGAATCTAAGCTCACCGAGCATGGAGGTGAAACATCCTCAAGAGGAGGATACAACAGAGGAAGAGGACCTTAAGGAGGTTCAAACAGAGGAAGAGGAGCAGGTAGGAGTAATTCTTACTTTGCAAACATGAAGTGTTATCATTGTAACCAACTAGGCCACCCTGCTTATAGGTGCCCGGAGAAAGCATCCTCTTCTAGCAATGAGAAAAGAGTGGCCTATGCACAAGAGGACACCATGAGTCCTAAGGAATCTGAAATCGGTCATATAGAGTCTGAAGTAGGAGAGAATCTGATGTTTAATAGAGTTTTGATCAGGGAGCCAGTCAAAGAGGAACCTAAGCAAAGAAGAGCTCTTTTTAGAGTAAGGTGCAAGATACTTGGGAAAGTATGCAAAGTCATTGTGGATTCAGGTTCAACAAATAATATAATCTTAGAGGAGGCAGTAACTAAGCTGAAATTGGAGAAGGTACCTCACAATAACCCCTACAAGGTTACATGGCTGAACAAAGGGCAGAGTGTTTTAGTCAATGAGCAAGTAACAGTGGAATTTTCAATTGGAGGCTATAAAGACAAGCTGGTTTGTGATGTATTACCCATGGATGCATGCCATCTACTATTGGGCAGACCATGGAAATATGACAGAAGTGCCATTTATGATGGGAAAGAGAACACCATCTTATTCAAGAAGGATGGAAGAACCTTCAAACTGCAGTCATTGACAGAGGAAGATGAAGGACAGTCAAAGGTGCCTAACATCATGTTGAGCAGTGGTAAGGAGTTTCTTAAGGACCTACACCAAGGAAATGAAGGATATGTGATCATGATGCAATCTAAAGAGGAAGAAAAGGCTGAAAGGATAGTCTTACCAGAAGTAGTCCAAAAGTTGCTTGATAAGTACAAAAGCATAGTTAGTGATGGTACACCTGCAACTCTACCTCCAAGGAGAGCTATAAGTCATCAAATTGACTTCATACCTGGAGCTTCATTGCCTAACAAAGTAGCATACAAGCTTACACTAGAGCAGAACCTAGAGGTGGCTAGGCAAGTGCAAGAATTATTGGATCAAGGTTTGATTCAAAAGAGCATCAGCCCTTGTGCAGTACCAGTGGTATTAACAACAAAGAAAGGAGGTAAGTGGAGACTTTGTACTGATTCTAGAGCAATCAATAGGATCACCATTAGGTATAGGTTTCCTATTCCTAGAATAGAAGATTTAATGGATTGCCTTGGAGGAGCACAGTATTTCACCAAGTTGGACCTCAAGAGTGGTTACCATCAAATCAGGATTAAGGATGGAGATGAGTGGAAGACAGCTTTTAAGACAAATGATGGCTTATATGAGTGGAAAGTGATGCCATTTGGCCTCTCAAATGCCCCTAGCATGTTCATGAGACTAATGAATGAAGTGCTTAAGGATTTCACAGGAATCTTTGTGGTAGTATATCTTGATGACATACTGATTTTCAGTAAGATAGCAGAAGAACATCTGAAGCATGTGGAGATGGTTCTTAAAAGGTTACAAGAAGAGAAGTTGGCAATCAATCTAGAGAAGTGTAAGTTCTTCAAGCAAGAACTTGTGTATTTGGGGTTTGTACTAGTATCCCAAGGAATGTTGAAGATGGATCCAAGCAAGGTGGAAGCCATCCTAAACTGGCCCACACCAACCACAACAACAGAGGTAAGGAGTTTTCATGGTTTGGCTCAATTCTATAGAAAATTCATAAGGAATTTCAGTGGTATATGTGCACCAGTCCTAGATACCATTAAAGGTGGTCTAAAAACAAAGTTTAAGTGGACTCAAGAGGCTAATAAAGGGTTTGAAAAACTGAAACAAGAAGTGGCAACCCAACCTATTCTGTTGTTGCCTAGTTTTGACAAGTTGTTCACAGTTGAGTGTGATGCAAGTGGAGTAGCTGTAGGAGGAGTACTTAGTCAAGAAGGTAGGCCTGTAGCCTTCTTTAGTGAAAAGCTCAATGAAGCCAAGCAAAAGTACTCTACTTATGATCTTGAGTTATATGCTTTAGTGCAGTCCCTAAGGAAGTGGAGGCATTATTTGTTACCCAAAGAGTTTGTGGTTTTTACTGATAACCAGGCTCTTAGTTACATCAACACCCAAGAAAAACTGAGTAATAGACATTTGAAATGGATGGAATACATCCAAGCCTTCACATTCACTATCAAGCACAAGAAAGGGCAAATGAATAAGGTGGCAGATGCATTAAGCAAAAGAATGCTGACAGTGCAGGAAATACAGCTAAAGAGCATTGGATTAGAGAGTTTCAAAGATCTCTATGGTGAAGATGAAGACTTCTCAAAAGTCTACAAGGTATGCTCTGATTTTGAAAATCACTTTCATAGCCAATATGCTGAGTATACACTGCAAAATGGACTGTTATTTAAGGGTAATGAGTTATGTGTTCCAAGAGGATCAATGAGGGAAAACTTGATTCAAGAAAAACATAATGGCAGTCTTAGTGGGCATTTTGGTATCAATAAAACTTTAGAGCTGGTACAAAGGTTTTATTACTGGCCTAAGTTAGCAAGAGATGTCAGAAAATATGTGGAACAATGTGTTATATGCATGAAAGCTAAGGGAGGAGCTAGCAATGCTGGTTTGTATCAACCCCTACCCATTCCAAACAGACCATGGGAGTGTGTGAGCATGGATTTTGTGGTAGGTCTTCCTAAGACCAAGAATGGTTTTGACAGTATTTATGTTGTGGTAGACAGATTTAGTAAGATGAGTCACTTTATACCTTGCAAAACTACTCATGATGCCAGCTACATAGCTCATCTTTTCTTCAAGGAAGTTGTTAGGATCCATGGACTACCTCTAAGTATTGTTTCTAACAGAGATGTGAAGTTCATGAGTCACTTTTGGAAGACTCTATGGAGCAGATTGGGAATAAATCTGTCTTTTGGATCAGCTTACCATCCTCAGACCGATGGTCAAATAGAGGTGGTTAATAGAGTGTTGGGTAATCTTTTAAGGTGCTTAACTAAATAATATGGATAGACCTGGGATATGGTAATTTCTCAAGCTGAATATGCTTATAATGACAGTGTCAATAGAACTACAGGAAAAAGTCCTTTTGAGGTTGTGTATGGGATGCACCCAAGAGGTATTTGTGAACTTAGAGCCCTTGAATCTATGGAGCATAGGAGTGGACATGCTGAAGACTTCACTCAGACCATGAAAGAGATTCATGAGCAGGTCAAGAACACAGTCACAGTAGCAACCCAAAAGTTGAAGGAGAATGTTGATTTGTCAAGGAAGGATGTACAATTTGTAGTTGGGGACTATGTTATGGTCCACCTCAACAAATCCAGATTGCAGAAGGGAATGGCAACCAAGTTACAGATGAAAAGAGTGGTTCCATGCAAGGTATTGGCCAAATATGGTAAGAATGCATACAAGGTGGAATTACCATTAGACTTGGGCATCTCTCCAGTTTTCAATGTTGTAGATTTGATCAAGTATAAGGGATCAGTCAAGGATGTGGATCATAATAGTCAAGAAGTTCTCAAGGACATCAGCAATGTACCCTTCCCTCATCAAGACAAGCTACAAGCAGAGAAGATCTTGGAGTCAAGAGTGAAAAAGACTACAAGGCACAAGGTGTGCATGGAACATCTTGTCAAATGGAAGGATAAGCATGAATCTAAAGCTACCTGGGTAGAAGAAGCAGCTTTTAAGAAGCAAGGAATTGATATGTCTCTGATCTCTCCCAAAGTTCCTTAGTTGTTTGAGTTGAGAGGGGGAGAATGGTGCAGGAGCACCTGGGAAAGGACTATTTTGTTTTTGAGTTCTTAAATTTTGTGGTGCTATCATAAGGTCATGTTGACCATTATTTTAGGTGCTTAGGGTGTTTTTGAACTTTGGGAAAGAAGGTGACAAGTGCTAAATGACTTTACAACATCATTTTGTTAAGTTGTCTAGTGTTGGCAAGGTGTCTGAAAACACAACGGGTTTTACAAAAGTTTTTTTTAGGTCATTTTGAAGCCCGAACCAAGCATCTAAATTGCTTTGGAAGCATATTTTAGGCATGCCTCGACTTTGGAAAGAGGTTAGACATTTTTATGTTGAGTGACATTTCTTTGAAAATTGAAAAAAAACGTACAAAGACAGTTTTTCTGCATTTTTGTGTTAAAAAATGAACTTTAATGGCATAGCTCTGCCATCTTCTTGTTTGTATTATGTAGTATTTACATTGTATAAGATTGAAGTGCCATCTTTCTGTCTTTGTATACCTTTTTCCTTCTTTTATCTGTAAATACTTTGTTTTCTGTCATTTGCAGTCCTGTAGCAAGCTGTTTTTAATAATGGAGTCCTAGGGTGCCTTCCCATCGTACAAATTGTACGGCCTTTTGGGAAATGTGCCTTGGCTCCATGCTTGTAAATATGGTAGCTATACATATGGTAGGTGTTAGGTTTTCTTTGCTTGCAGGAGCTGGAAGAAACGCCTTGCCCTAGGCGAGCCAGTGAAGAGCCCGACTAGGAAAGGCTGTAGTACAGCGTTAATAACTTGCAGGGGAGAAAATATTTTTGAAAAATTATTTTTGGAGAATTTAGGGGAAGGTCTTGGCCACGTATGGTGATAAGGAAGAGATCCCAACAATCCGTTTAGGAGGAGAAATTTTCACCAGTCCTAAAACTGTTTCTGAGCAGTTTAGAACCCTAGTTGCTTGACAAATTTGGTGTTTGGACAGCACATGGCCTAAGCAAGACTAAAACCCTTGAAATCTTGAAGGTGTAGACAGGGGAAACACATTACCTAAGTCAAGAACCTAAGTCTTTTGGTGGGTTTAGGAGGGAAAAGCAATTTACTTTTGTTGAGAGGCTCAATGGCTACTAGCCATTCAAACCTTAGGAAAGCATCTTGTGAAAGCGATGGCAAGATAGAAACTTGTGGTTGTTTAAGAACCCTAGAAAAGTCATTTTGAAGTCTTTGTGACCTTTTCTAACCCCTGCAAGAACCTAGAAAAAGGTTGAGTTTATTTGGTCTTTAGGGCAGATTAAGGGCCAAAGGAGAATGAAGCGTTGAACCAAGGATTGGTTGGGTTATTCAAAATTTGTCAAGATAGTGAGGTTGGTAGGAGAACCAGGGGAACTTAGACAAGGTAAAGTTCCTATAGGTTAAGGTGGAACAACAATTTCACCAAGGAGGTCTATGACAAGGCCTAGCGTAGGAATCTGTGGTTGCTTCCTGCAACTTCTAAAACAGTGTGTTTGAGTTCCTGCAGCCTCCCTATCACATAACATGCTTAATGTACTTGAAGTATACTAATGTATTATAACCCAAGTGCATTATATTTTATTTTACTTCCAAAAAAAATTTAACCACTTTTTGACCCCACCTTTATACACATACCTTAAAACTAGATTTTGTAATTAAACATTATTTTATTTATTTAAAATAGAGATATATAGATAAATAAGATATAATTTTATTTTATTTTTTTGAAAGTTATTTTAAAATTTGTTTTGATTTTTATGTACGGATATACTTATAAATTTTATCTTTTAAATAAAATTTAAAGAAAAAAGTAGATACCATTACAAAATATATTTAGAAATTTAAATGAATAAAAAATATTTGATAAATATATATTTCAAAAGGAATGAAAAAATAGGGCAGCTACTAAATTCACATTTATAATTCTTTTGTAAATATAACCAAGATCAAACTTGATGTGGACTTGTAATATTAACTCCTAATGATTTTGATATCTAAAAAATTACTTGAAAACAAAAAAAATCTTTGTATAAATGTGTGGTTATTTATTTAACACACAAAGTGTGATATTTTTTTTAATTTTAAGAAAAATGTATTTAACAAAATGATTAGCCAATGAGCATCAAGAACTTATAAATGTTTAATATTGAGAAGTTAAAATTTTAGATACATTTGATTTATGTTGAATGAAGAAGGATATTTCAAAACTTTCTAATGAAGAGAAACTTATTAACATTTTATATACTATTTACACTTTCACTACTATTTAGAATTAAATTTTTAGTGGTATATCAAATGTTTCACAAACACTCTTTCTTTCCCTTTTTAAACAAGAGCAGCAAGGCAGCGAAGTTCTTGCCAAAAAGTTATAGAATAGTTATGTTTTAATTTGTTGTGTTTGATAAGTTTTAGCAACAATGTTGATAAAACAATTAAATAATAGGTACATAAAAAACAAGTTTTCCTCTAATGATAAATAGTTGGCATTTATAACTGTATTTTGGGATTACATACATACATAGAATGCCTAATTCTGGTTTGAATGAAAGAGAAGCTAATGTACCGTAATGGGCTCTAGCATGAGTATTGCTAATACATTTCCTCATAAACTGGAGGTTTAGAGCAAAACCAAATCGCTAAAGGAAGATGAAAAAAATCAAAACACAATAAATCATTCATAACCTGATTTGAACACAACATTCATGATTCAAGCAACATCAAGTATTTAACTTCTTGGAAACATTTCAGCCCGGGGTTGAGCGTATAAAATAGCATAAGATAAAATTGTAATTGAGAATGAGAATTGTAAATGACCCTCTCCTTGAATTGATTTATCCTCAAAGCAAGTGGAATTATGCATTTTGTTAACTCTTTTTTGTGTCCTTTCTCCAATCAGGTGCAAGGGTGTGAAGTGGCTTGAAGTAAAAACATTTCATTTCTCTAGTCTTCTCTTGTAAAGGTGATTAGTTAAAACCTTAGGCTAAGTTAGCAAAATCAACTTTACTATTTAGAACATGAACAAAATATACTGAGAATGGACAGGTCATATTCATGATCATTAATCAATGAAACTGCATCTGGAGGAAGTGATCAACCAATGCATGAAAAATTCCACACCTAAGGAGAGGCCTGAGCCCACAAAGTGGAGAACAAAATGCCCCAGAAGGAACCCAACAGGGCCGAAATCATACAATAAAAGCATCATTGTGTGATTAAAGACATTTAAATCAAACATCTTTTAACATAAATACAAGTCCCTGATGTATATGGGAATGTGCTGGCTCTGTAAATGAGATAGTTAATCTGATTGTTACAGATGTTTCTCAACTTTATAGGTTAAAAGCAATATTCGGGTGCTTGTTGATCATTATCTGACCACTTTACTAATACGTCATAAAAGAGCTTACACTAAAAGGGGAGAATTCATAAGCATGCTCCCAGCTTTCCTCACCTGTCACAATCAGATCATGATGAATAGAAGCATAGGCTTGTCCAAAGGAAACCCTCAATCATTCAATGAGAAGAAAACTCACATGGCAAAAAAAATCGATATATTGTTTTAGCAACACTTCTGACTATTGGACTGTTGTATCAGACCAATTGATGAATATCATATTAATCACCAATGCAATCACAATATCATAAGTTATAACATGAAGAAGGCGGGGAAGAGAAATGTATGCCTCCATGACAAGATCATCCCATGCATCTTCAAAGTCCTGACCACAGAATTCACCCTCAACAGAAACTTGTTGCTAACGCGAAAATAAGGCAGACTGTTTTTAGCCACCACTTACCGCCGCACCATCCGGCAACCACCGCAGGCAAACACCGTCACCGATGTCCGGCGGTCACCGTTTTGCCTGGCGCTGTCCAATTATCTGATTTGTCAATATGATAAAAATCAGAGAAGAAAGCTTGGAAATCTCGCACTACTGTTCCATTGCACAGATTTGTTGTTAGAGTAATGGATTCCATCATTATATCCAGCCTATAGTTTTTAGGTTTCATATTGAGTTTCTTTTTTAGATTAATAGGTAAAGGTAGATTTTTAAAAGGGCCCAAACTCTGGTAGATTTAGAAGATACAAATATAACAATGAAGACAACAAGAGAACAGGCTAGATATCATCTAGGAAAGAAACAAAACAAAGGTGAGAGCTAACAAAGAACCTACCGCCAAACAAGATCTAGAGCATACAAAAGGAATCCTTTTAGGAGGACAAGGAGTTGAGAGCCACAGCTGCCTTGCACTCTACTTTGAGAAACTGAAGATGGTCTGCCACAAACTCCTCAATCACAATATACATGAAAGAGATTGAGAGCATAAATACCTTGTAGAAAATGCAATACAAACCACTATTGCTTAATAATCAAAGGCTGCACCCCACACATACAGATTTTGGTCAATATTGTGACATGCAGAAGTATAGTCGTAAGATTAATTTCTCCATTAAAAGCACAATTTGTCATAGAAAGAAACCAAAGGACTTCTCTGACATGTAGATGCTTTAAGATATTAAAATTGTGTGATTTTGTTTATGCAGCGGAGATGACATATGTGAATCTTTTGCTAAATCCTGAACGTTACACTGGATACACTGGTCCATCAGCTCAAAGAATATGGGATACTATATACAAAAAACATTGTCTCAAAGGTGAGCTTGTACGGTTCATATAAATCTAGGACAATATGCAATTAGACAATCTGCTTCTTTTGAAAGATCTGGTCCATATAATTTCTGATCTGACTTTTCAAAGTTTTCAGCCCATCATTAGGTTTTCACCATTTGATAGATGTTCATCCAAAGTAAGTTTATTGAAATTCATACTGGCATTTAGCAGTACCTATCTATATCTAGATACTGCATTCTTTGGGACTTTCTTCATGAAAATATTAGTTGTATTTTTGGCATAGGAATTAAAAAGTACAAGTCATTTGAGAGGTCAAAAAAATTCAGAAATCCATAATTTTCAAAAAAATTGGTGAAATTTCAATAGGAATTTAAAAGGTCAGATAGAATCAGACAAGTCCAGCAGGTCCAAAAATATGGAGCCAGCTGGTGTCAATCTTGTGTGTTCCTCTTCTACAGAGTGATTGTGATCATTTGTCAGAATTTTTCCTGCATTGCTTCTTCCCTTTTCTCCTTTTCCTGGGGATCATTTGTTTTCTTAAGTCTCCATTCTTGTCTCTTCGATGGTGGTTTTTGAAATTTTTGTAGGAAATCTTTTTCAAAATAATTTCTCTATTTACAATGTAGGAAACAAAAATTATTTATCTCCACTTCTACTTGCTATTTCCAGATTTTATCTTTTGTGAAAATGTTGTTTGTATTTGGCATGTCTTGAATTGCTAGCAGCCGAATCCTCATAAATATTAGGGATTCTCCATTCCTTAGATCCATTTCCAACGTTGTTTTGAACGAATCACGATTTCAGTCAAACAATTCACAAACCAATACTCAAAGGGTAGGTTCTATAATCTAACCCAAATCGGCCTTCTGTCAGGTTTTGATTGGTGGTATCTGAATTTGGCCTTCCTTTTTTGCAAATAAAAGTGTGCCTCACCATGCTTCCAGTTCTCTCCTTCTAATATTTCGTTTAAATGTCTTGCTCTGTCACGAAGAATGCCATGAAAAACCCTTTTGGAAAGAACTTAACTACCGGTAATACGAGCTCTACCAATCCAGAAATTCAGAAGCCAGACATGATATTGCAACCAATACCACAGATGGCGTTTTTGCAGTCGATTTGCTTGCAGACAAGGCAATGCAACCAACACCACAGTTTTCACAACGAACCAAGGCCTTGCCTATGACATAACACTGGACAGACTATATTCATAATGTTTGCAGTGTCATTCTTTAAAACATAACTGGACATTTTCACCAGGGATGCAACAAATACTTTTAGGATTTTTTATAAAAAGCTTATGTGTTGCATATAGACAATAAGTAAGACAAATTTAAACAAATTTTAGGGATTATAATGGTATTTGCCAGATTTCAAACTTTTTGGTTGAAATTCAGCAAACCCTGTGACATCGCTGTAACATATCAAAACCGAAAATATCTTTTAAACATCCTAACTCTTTGCCCAATACAGTCATACAGAGAAATAGTTTGTAATTCTATAAAAAGGGCAAGATAAGTCTCTCAAGGCAGAAATTACCATGTATTACACACAGGAAGTCGTGTGTGTGAAGTGCACTTCCAAATTGTGCCAAGATTTTTTATTTTTTGAAACCCTATAGCATATGATGAATTACAAGTATTTCCACAGGCATTAGGGCATAGAGTTGCTTCAAAACTGGAATTGTTTGATGCAGAAAGTGTAAGCCTGAACTTTCAGTTAAATTAACAAACTTGCAGAGCTCTTCGCAACCTTTGGGAAAGAAATGAATTTGAAACTGTCCAAGCTGAAATAAACCGTTGCAGTTTTTCCGAGCACGTTCAGTAGAAGAAAGCATGCCATTTTCTCCTGCCCTTTCCATCTCCCACTATAATATGCAACTTTGACAATGGAACGGGGCAAATGCCCTCATTGCTCAAAAGTTTTGAGGTAATTACATTTCAGAAAATTAATTTTAGATATTTGTTTTGTTAAGTATTTTGCATATTTACTTTAGAGTTATACAAATATTTGTCAAATACGAAATCAATATGAGTTCTCATTTGTTTAAATCAAAGTTATTAATAACTTGTTAAGGAAAAGGCGTGCTTCCCGGGAACTAAAAATGACTAATTGATAAAAACTTCAAAGCTTTATTTTCTTCATAGAACAAGTAGGTCCTTCTCAAAATCATGTGCAATAGATTAGATAATTATAAAAATTAAATCATACAAAGATTTATCATTTGATAGAGTATTGACTAACATAAATAATTAATCTATATAACATAATATGCTGAGTGAGGCCAGCAACATGAACATGCCTTCAATAAGGCATGTAGAGCAAGAACCCATCCATTCAGAAATAGATTCCTGGAAAAAATATATATATTAATAAAATTCAAATAATTTCATTATTCAATTAGAATGTACCACAAACAATCTACAATGGATAGACGGAAAAGCTAGTGAAAATTATCTTTAAAAAATAGTACTAATTTTCTTTTGAATTTTAGCATTATAATATTTTGAGCTATACTATATATTTCAAATAAATAGAAACTCTCAAAAGTTTACCTACAACATTTCAGTGAATTGTAGATGTATCCTTTCATAATGTCAAATTCTTCATCCATGGAAACAAAAATTGTAGGATTGCATCAACTTTATCAAAGTACTTTTCCCTCCAACTCAAGATCAATGATATTATCACTCCAAAAGCTACTCCATAGGACAATCCCACTACTATCTTATACCATGGATATTCACTTTTTTTTTTTCCTTTGTTCACTAAACTTGTAGGAGGAGGAGGAGAAGAAAATTGTGGCCAAGAACAATTTTTGGGTAAGGGACATCCCCATAAATTTGGATTCTTAGAAAAAGAGGATTCTCCAAATGTGCCAGTTATATGTCATCCTTGTGGTATGCTTCCTGAAAGATTATTGTTCGATAAATTTAGTGAACCCAAATAGCTCAGAGATTCAAGCTCTATAGGGACTTGTCCTGAAAATTTATTTTTGGAAACGTCTAATGACTCCAATTGACTCATTTCTCCAAAACTATTTGGAATGCTTCCATTCAAATTATTCTTTGAAAGGTTTAGAAGCCTCAACCTCTTCAAATTCCCAAAATTAGAAACAACTTCTCCCTCCAATTCATTGTTCGAGAGATCTATGGCTACGAGAGTGGAAAGAATATATGTGTAGTGCTCATCTATGCCTTTTAAAGTCATATACAATCCATCTTGATAGGGAACTTGTGAAATGTTTAATATAAAACCATCTTGGCTTTCTATTGACATTGCTTGCAATGATACAATTGTGTCTGGAATTGGACCTAAGATATGATTGGAAGACAAAAGCAAGATCTGGAGGTTCATTAGTTGGCCAATCTCTAGAGGAATATTGCTTGAAAAGTTGTTCTCTGTCATCACCAATACTCTTAGCTTTGAAAGATTTGTAAATAATATTGGTATTTCACCTCCAAATAAGTTGTTCCCAATATCAAGAACTTGTAGAATTGAACAATTTGCTATGGATGAAGGGAATGATCCATTCAATTTATTACTATGAACAACTAATGAGTATAATTCACTTAGCTTACTGAACTCATGTGGTAAGCTTCCCTCCAGACTATTATTTCCCAAATTTAGGACAACAAGGAAAGAGTAGTTGGACAAGCTTACAAGGATCAATCTAGTTAAGTAGTTGTTTGCAAGATTTAATAGGTTGAGTTGAGATAATTTTCCTAAGCTTGGAGGAATATTGCCAGTGAGCATATTATTAGCAAGATTTAATTGCTTGAGTTGAGATAATTTGTCCAAGCTTGGAGGAATATTACCGCAAAAAATATTATCATTAAGCAGCAACCTTATCATAATAGGAGGCCTGGTTGATGGGATGTTCCCACTTAATGCATTTCTAGACACATCTAGCACTTCTAGTTTCATCAATATTGAAGTATTTGGGAATAGGATTCCTTCTAGATGATTTCCTGAAAGATTTAGATAGTACAACAGAGGACTAGTTTCCCATAGCCAAGATGGAATTTCTCCCACAAGACTGGCATTGACTAGCTTAAGTGCATAAAGCTGAGATTGTGTTGAAATCCAAGGTGGAATTTCATCATCGATCATACATGACACTAGATTTAACTCTAATAACTAAAATGATGGAATCCAGGTTTTGTTAATTTTTAGCACATAATCGAATAAGTACAACACCACTAGGCTTGTAAGGTTGTGAAAGAATGTTTCTGAAATCGACTGGTAATGGTTTAGTGACAATGATAGAACCTGTAAAGAGGTTGGAAGTGATGAAAAAGAGATGATTTCATTGAAACGATTGCCATGGCCATAGAAGAAATTGAGGGAGGAAAGTTAAGCAAATGAAGGGGGAATGGTCCCAGATAGTTCGTTTCGTTCAAGATAAAATTCCTCGAGTAAATAGAGATTTCCCAAGGAATCAGGTATGTTATCAGTTAGACGATTGTATCCAAGGTCTAGGTAACACAATAAAGAGAGACTTCCAAGAGAAGCTGGTATGCCTCCACTGAGTTGGTTTTCAACAACTGAAAGATGAGCTAAAGAGGAAAGATTTCCCAAGCAAGGTGGTATGCTTCCATTGAAATTATTGGCACCGAGATCAAGGTATGCAAGGTTGGTGAGCAAAGGAAGGAAAGATGGAATCACCCCACTCAAGCCATTCGTGCTAAGATCTAATGAGTGAATAGAGGAGAGATTACCCAACCAGGAAGGTATACTTCCATTAAAGTGATTGCCACCAAGATTAAGATATCTAAGGTTGAGATTACCCAAACAGGAAGGTATACTTCCATTGAAGTTATTGCCACCAAGATCAAGGTATCTCAGATTGGTGAGCAAAGAAAAGAAAGATGGAATTATCCCACTCAAGTCGTTTATGCTAAGATCTAATGAATAAATATAAGAGAGATTACCCATGTAAGAAGGTATGCTACCATTGAAGTTATTGAAACCAAGATTAAGGTATCTAAGGTTGGTGAGCAAACAAAGGGAAGAAGGAATCACCCCACTCAAGCCATTACGGCTGAGATTTAATGAGTAAATATAAGGGAGATTTCCCAAGCAGGGAGGAATACTGTTAGTACCTCTTAATCGAACTACCGTTAGCGATGTGAGAAAAAGAAGTTGGCACAAGCTCTTAGATATCATACCTTGAATGAAATCCAGAGGGCTTACATCAAGAGAGACAACATGGTTGGTGTGATTGTTGCAGGATATGCCGTGCCACATGGTGCAACAGTCTGTCCATTTACACCCACGAACTGAAATAGCCTTGGGAGTCATTGATGGCCGCTTTGAATAGAAGAAGAGCATTGGATTCATGGAAAGGACATGTCTTGGGAATTAATCGATGTGAAAGAGAGGGGCGTGATGAGGAGAAAAAGACAACAAAAAGAGAAATGAGTGTTAATTATAAAACGAGCAGAAAAATAAATAAAACAGAAATTAAAAAGAACAAGATAGAGACACAGATTTACAGTGGTTCGGCAAAATACCTACATCCACTCTCAAGCAAGGAATATATTTTACTATCTATTTTCTCATACATATTACAATGCACAACACGTATATTTATACACCTTCAGAAATATTCTCCACTCAACCAACACCTAGCCAAGAATAGTAAAGGAATCAAAACGGTCATAATAAATGAAATGGTAGAGTGGCAGAGTAACGGTTGGGCTTCACCACCCAACAATGAGAACCACGCACAGCTTCTGTAAAGAGATGGCCATTGGGGATGGAAGGGACGATGGAAATGCAGATGATCTTGGCTTATTTATTCTCAAACTGCATGTCCGTCAACGGTCAATGGTCTTTTTTAATTCATTTTAAAAATTGGATCTTTATTTGAGCGATAGGTGCCATGTTTTATAGAACGAAATTAAATTCGATAGTCGTTTAACTGTTTCTAAATTTTCTTATTTTATTAGCTGATAGGCTTTTGATCGTGCGGAAATCAGAACCAAGATTCATCAGTTATTTTTATTTGGCCTGTGCAGTGACTCAGCACTACGAATATAGCTGTCAATGATAAACATAACAAAGAATTTTCACTGCAAATCTGGCCTGATTCCCTATTTGTCTTTTAGTTTTAAGGATATGACTGTTTTCTTGGAATGGGAAGGATAATATAAAGGGGTGTTAAAATTTGGACCTGTGTTGGGTTTAAAGATCAATCTCTGTAAATGGGGTTAGTCTATACAACCAAAAAAAAAATTATGGAAAACATTTACTTTTCTTCTAAGAGAAAATTTGGGCAGTAGATATTGTATATAGTTTTGTAACAAAAAATAAAATAAAATAAAATTGTAATGGCGTTGTCCAAAGATTGTATTATTTTTTTAGCAGTAAGAATATCGATTTTTGTCTTATCGAATTAGAGTTTTTTACCATGTAAATTCTTGTGTTGTTGATGTGATTATTGATTCTATTATTCTATTACTATCTCTATTTTCTTTGCAGCTCATTTGTGTTGTAATATTATATGATTCTAGAGCTTAAAGGTTTATCATTTAGGCCTAGGTTTTTCAATATATTGTAATATAATATAATCATAGGCTATACTCTCACTCTACTATGCCAATGGAACTATAGAATTAGGTAACTTTAAACAAATTTGGCTTTGGTTCAATGTGAAATTGAGCTAATTTTGTCTTTCGCTTTGGTCATAGTAAGTTTCCTAAATGGAAAAAATAAGAGATGTATAGAAAAATTGAAATTGCACTCTAAATTAGTTTGACTATCATATAAAATTGATCTATCTCTAGCCCATTTTCCAAAGGGATGCTATCTCAATCCTATACATATAGGATGCGACTTCCTTTTCTTCTCTTCAATCCATTTCAAATAGAAGTGGATCTTATAATTATAGCCTTGAAAATAATAGAGGTATATACAATAAGTCGTATATTAGATAATAAAAATATGTACAATTGTGTTTCGTAGCTTCTTTCTTTTTACTTGATATATGATTTTTTCCATGTTAATTATATTTTTATAATATTGAAAATAGTTTATAAATACAATTTATATAGTCAATTGATCACAATGATATATAAACATTAAGTTAGGAGAGACAAAAAGAAACAAAAGATGGAAATACATGGATAACCAATCTAAATAGTCCAATGCTACAACCTAAACCACCTCTTAGCCTAAACTAAAAGGTGGGGAACCAAATAAAATTCATAACATTGAACAATAAATGTCCAAGCCATTATAAAAAAATCCAAACATGATCACACAAACCTCGCCATACTCGATAACACCACTCCAACACTATAAAGTGGGAACATATATAATAGAAACTACACAAAAATATACCAAGAACTAAGGTAAATAACATAGAAAATTAACTAGAGCCATATTTATAGAGAACCCTAGCTTGCCACTTAACTAGAACATTTCTCACCATTCTTCTTGTCCAATTTTCCAATAAAAGCCTTAACATTCCTCTCCAAGGATGAAAATGTGAAATCCACATACTTTTGTAGCTATGATTTGAGAAAAAATTCAATAGGAAAAACTAGTAATAGGGAAAATCCATCATCACATTTTATATTAGAAGAAACACCAAGATAAAATTGATCATCTTCCCTAAAACAATTAGTAGCTACACCTTTCCCTTTTGCAAGCAACTTTGGAATAAATGTACACATTAGCATATTAATGTAAGACATCAAGAACAACATTATTATCATGGATACAAGGTCTAGTACCAAAAACACCAACATGAGAACAATCCTCTAGAACACCAAAAACTGTAACACAAATACTATCAAAAGCAATAATATGAGTAGATACAATCACATCAGAATGATTAGAGTGGTTGAAACACTTTGATGAAAAGAAGGATTACCCGGCTCAAGAGATCTTGAAACTCTACCATCTCAATACAAATTTGCAACCATACCCCATGCTACAAGGACCAAGGCTCAAGAATAGACTCTTCATCTAAAATAAAATGTTTAATATCCCCATTCCTCTTATGAAACTAGAATACAACATTGTTGGAAACAAAGGAAACTATATGGATTTTTGAGATAATCCAATAAGAATACATTTACTATCCTAAAAAATCTCTTTATTTTTATTAATCCATATAAATCAAAGAAATTTAGAGGGAGCAACCATAACCTATCTAAAAATTACAAAAAAGAGAAGAAAAAGTAGTCTTGCTAAATAAAATGTCATGCCAACCAATATCACATTTACTAGAAATAAAATCCAAGTGGAAAGAAAGAAATTATGCTATAATTTCTTAGCATAAGGACTATATAAAGAAAATGAACAACAAATTCAACTCTCTCACAAACAAGACAAGACTTAGACCCAAGACTCAAAAAGAAACCATCAACAACTAATTTATTAAATAATAATAACCATCTAAAAAAACACTTCTTAAGATCAATAAAGATAAACCAAATCCTCTTTAGTATTTTTTAAATCAAACATTAGCTAGATCATGTAAGCCCCAATTAGAGTTTGAATTGTGAAAATAGTACTCAATGAAAGACAACAAAACATATAAATATATGCGAGTGACTTGAAAAAAACACTTTTTTCCATATCCATTAAACATTATCTCAAGGGTAGGTGTAGAAAGATGGGGACCATTTTTTTTTTGAGATGAAATAAAAGAGAATATTCTCATATTAAAATTCAAGCACATTAAGGCTCAATTGTGTTCGTAAATTTAAGTGCATTTAGCTTTGATAAATCTAGACCTAAATGTTCTTGTATTATAACATGTTCATGTTAGAGATACATAAAGAAACGTAAATAAGAGCTACTTTATTTAATTCTATTTTCTTCTTTGAGAGAAAAAAATGAGCGAAAGAAAGTGTGGCCATATTTTGTGTTGAATTTGAGTCATCTCATCCTCTTCAATAATTCCTTGATGGGAAAGAGGTAATTTATATCAATTTTTTGATAGTTAAATAATTAAGCTTAAAGTATATTTTCTTTAATTGTTCTTGATTTATTTAATTTTATTTTCATTTAATCCAGACCCTCCACCTCAAAATCCTCCACTTAATGAATTCCATGAACAAAATGAGGTAGAATAGCATGACCTTGAACTATCCCTCAAAATCCTCCTATAATTCCCTTGCATCACCTTGAAACAAAAAAAAATATGATAAATTAAAAACAAAAAATTGAGCTTAAAGTGTTGATACAAATATTAAATATCCCTAATACAACAAGCATGCACCAATAGGCCGGATATTGCACCATCACTAATCTTTGATATCTCACATTAGTTCCATTGTAGGGTAAATAAATATGAAGGAAATTCATAGAAAAAGTCGTTACAGCTTTATATACCATAAATTTATCTTATTAGATCTACTAAAGCACAAAATAATTTAAAGACAAATTATGTGCATTGTTTATAGACCCACAAACTAATGCATTATTAGAAATGAGTTGCAAAAGATTTCCAATTCATTGGTATTGTTACCTATTTTAGCTACTAGCTCAAACAAGTAGAGTTGTTTATATTTTACAAAGTGAAACAAAAGGTACATTCTACTCTACTATGTCATATCCATGTGCATAAAAGAATTATCAAAAGATTGCATTACTATATTATGAAAATGCATACAACAAAGAAGAGAGTGAAACATTTTTTGCAAAAGTAGTCTTTATTGATAAACATAAATGTATGGTGTCCCACACAAGCCGTGGGACTAACTATTTAGAATACAAATGAAGGAAAAGGCTATACATTTATAGATACATGAGAGAAAGAATGCATATATAAAGAGAGGGGACCCGTCATTTCCTGAATGAAAAATCCCAGTTGAGTTGTTTTGCATCAGTTGTTGCCTCTCTTGCTTGTTTAGTTTCATTTGCTCCAATGCTCTGGAAGGTTGCTTGAAGGTGCTTTGGAAATTCCTGCATGTGTGAGAGAGAGTTGGTTAGAGCAATGAAAGATCACCAATCAATACATATGCAAACATCCATAAACATATAGACCGATCCTCATAAGCACCAAAATAGTTTGCATACCATAGATGTCTAGGAAAATAGAAAGGTTATCAAAAACATCTATCATATGCTCTATTTTTATCTAACATGTTTGCTCATTGTGCAGGTATAGGTGAAATATTTTTTGTTGTTTTGTTTCATTTGATCACAAAATGTGGAGTGAAATGGGCTCCCACAAGGGTTGAGCCCAACATGTTGCCCTCTAGTTTCTTTAGAGAGGGAAAGTTTCATTTTATATCACCAATATAATCATTGAAGATAGGTTTCATTAATCATGGTGATATTGATAAGGAATAGATATCTTAATAATAGGAGTTCTCATATTAATAATGATACTCCTTACCAATAGGAACATAACACAAAACTGGTCTGCAAAGATTCCATGATGGTTGCGGTTTTAAATTCATAAGTACAGAGTCATCATATTTGTGAAACAGTGAGTGCTATCAGGAGCTATCATGAGCTACATGGAGCAACTATAGGTGATGAGTTAAATGCATGGTCAAGGCCACCATGACAATGTGTTGTCCCAAAGAGCTATGCATGAGAAAGGAAAAACACATTGATGCAAATGAGTAACTAAGATGCATTTTCAATCATCATTTTATAGAGGAATTGTATCCATAAGTGACAAGGAGCCATAAATGAAGTATGCATGATGAGCAACACTTTTACAATTATTAATGAAAGAAGATACATGTGATAGTTATCTATATCAAAGACAACTCAAATGCATGAGGTGCAATGCTTGTGCAAGTAAAGGAGAGAGACAACTTTTTGTTTAAAGGTCAATGCCTGATCCATAATTGGATAATACATGAAAGTGTTTTTTTGTTCCATATGTTCAAGATTCATAAATGCAATAGTAAGCATGCACTTTTTCAGAAACAGAGCCAAATGAAGAGGTAGTAAATGACAAGCTTTGAAATCACCATGAAATAGTGAGCAATGCTTATACAATGAATTCAAGTGAAGGTTTGAAAACATTTAATCTGTTTTGTGCCTAAAGTGAATTTAAAGTCATTCAGAAACCTTTGCATTTTAAATATCAAAGCATACTGTTACTATTTTAGTGAACAAGAACAAAAGCATTTTGAGTGATCAAGTTATGAAACAGTTGTAGCAAAAGGTACTATGATGTGTGATGGACTATGCTTAAGTGTGTTTCAAATACATGGAGTAGTGTGTAAGTATGCAATAAGAATCATTGGAAGACAAACACAACCAATGCTACAGTTTATTCAGAGGAAACAATGATTTGTGCACAATGGAGTGCAAAATTCGAAAACAGTTATATTGGTGCACATTTTTGAAGCCTGTAGCAACTTGCTTTCTTTAACAAGAGAGTTAAGTTCAAGACAATGCAAGAAATTTTACCTTGTTCTTCAATAGCAAAACAAAACTCTCCTGCAAAATGCATCAGTGTATTGCAGTGGTAAAGGAAGATGCCAAAATGTAATAAAATGAAGCTCTCAGCCATGGTAGAAATAGAAGGCCTTTTTATCAGCAAACCCTAGTGGCCATGAAGTGAAAAGGCCAAGCAATGGCAATTTATAAAAGAATGAAAATATGCAGAGAAGAACAATGAAGACGCGGGTTTTGATAACCCAGAATGACCATGGAGTTTTTGAAGCTTGGAGAACCCTTGGAATTGCAAGTTTGTGGGGTTTTGAGTTACACTGGTACTATGCAAGGGTTTGAATCATTTAGCAAACCTATTTTTTCCTTTGTGGGGCAGAATTTTCTTGTGGAACAGTCGACTGAGATAGCTCTTGTTTCAGCCATTCACCCTCTCATGAAGTCTCACTCATATTATGATCTTGCACGATCTTATCATAGCAAAGGGGATTATTAGATTGTAGGCTACTATTACATGGAATTACAAAGAAAACAAAGGTACCCCTTGCTTTTTAAAATCATAGAAGGAAATGAGGAGAAAAGGATAGAGCATGGTTTGTATTCAGAAAACTTGCAAACCCAGAAAAACGAATGCTTTGGAGACAAAGCCATTGCCAAAAAGAGAAATATGGAAGAGAGTTTGCCATATTTAGGAAAAAAGAACCAAACACCTATAGATATATGAGCTGCATCCATGGAGGAATGGCAGAGAAATGCATAGAATGTATGATGAAATACATGAAAAAAGATACATTCATCTTTTTGCAAAATAGAGCTCAAGTTCAAGCATTTTTCTCTACAAAAAATGAAATAAAATGACTGAACATGCTTACAAAAATCTTACCTCAAGCTTTTTCGTGATGATTTTTCTAGAAAGTGAGGTAGAAATTCCACTATTTGCTTCATAATCCACCATGGATGAGTCTCCTGAAACCCAAGGTCGGTGGCATGAAGGTTCCAAAAAAATTGATGGGTAAAATGGAAATGCCTTGTAAACTTTTGCATTGTTTTTGTTTCTAGGGTTTTAACCCTAATGAATGTCGATTGGTAAAAGACATTTTTTGTCTTTTTATTTAAAAAATGTTTGCAAAAACTAATGCCTTGAGCTTGTCTCTTTGTAAATGCTAGAGTATAGGAGTCCTTTAGGACTTAGTCTTTTGCATTTGATTTTCCACATTGGCCGAGTCATATGTGTTTTTGCATATGGAGAAAATGTAAAGCATTTGATTAAGTGATGCATTATAAATCACTTAAACAAATTGTTATTTTAAATGCAAAAATGGAGTATTGGCCTTATAAATGCACTTATGAGTTTTTAGTTAAGATTTGATGCTTTTGCAAGCATATAGGGGTGGTTGAAGCAGATGGTCGACCAAGGGAGAGAATATAGGAGTGTTTACTCACCTTTTTGGAGGGAATGAGGGTATTTAGGAATCGGTTTCTTATGCCTTCATGATGGACATGGTCAAAGTTGACCTTTTCAACATTTTGGAGCTCTTTTAGAGGGGATTTGGTTGCTACATTTTTGGCTTTTTGGAGGCATACGACCAAGGGGTTTCTAGATCCTTTTTTGGTGGATTTTGGAGGGAAGTTTGGATATAGTCACTTGTTGACTCATTTTACACTTAGTTTTGATTATGCTCTAGCTTGTAATTAGTGACTTTTGGAGTCCTTTTGCAGATATTGCATATTTTGTAGCTCTTTCGACATGTATGATAGTTCATACCTTGATGATTAATGGAGATAAGAAATTTGACCTTCTTAGTTTTCTATTTCATTGTATGCATTTGGATGATTTGATGCAGCTACTTGTGAATTTTATCATTCCTTGTTTTGTGTCTCATTAGTGGCATCTTTAAACATAAATTATATGCAATTGTAGGTTGTAAGTTGTGTTGTGTTGCAGGTAATTCAAGCTGTGAAAGTTATCTTTCCTTCTAGGAGTGTGCATTGAACCCTTCTTACAAAATATTGATGCAAAACATATCAACATTGAGTTGTGTTCATCAAGCTTATAATTGATAACATGTGTATGCAAGTTGTTTGCAGGTCTTAGTTAGTGTTGGTGTATCACCTTTACCAAAAAATTTCAATTTATGTTTTATTTCTTCCCCTTTTCCTCTGCAAGTCTTTACAGTAGAATAGTTTAGGTGATTACCATTTAGGAGCCAGCCTTATCTGGAGGTTCACTCCAAGTTTAGGTGACCCACAGCCTAGGAGTGTTCCCATGTTACTCCAAAAATGCTAAGTTCTGCAACTTATCAATGGTGCAGTTTTGAGAGTTAAGAGGTACAACTAGAAAAAAAAAGAATAAATTTTTGGATGAGGTAGATGATATTTGACCAATCACCATGTAATAACCTTGAATTTCCTCAATATTTCTTGTGTAAACTACATTATGAGTTTGTCCTCACTGAGATTCTTAATTATTTTGATATTTGAATAATTTTCATAGTAGAGGAAAAAGCTCTACAAAAGATAGATAAGGGGAACATCATGCACATGATCAACTAGTGAGACCCCTTGTTCAATCATTCATTTAACATACTGCAATCTCGTCAACCATGTAGAGGTTTAGGCACTATAGTTTATTGGTTCATTCACATATTCCTTGGTTGAACATTGTTGGTATGTGGCGACTGATCATGCTATACTGTATAGCCCATGGTATACTGTACACCTCGGCCCCCTGTCCTTGCCGGGGTCCGGGGTTGGGCCGGGCCCTGGGCGGGGTTCGGGGGTGGCAGCCCCCAAGAAAATTTTTTATTCCTACTTTTTCGCATGATCACCGAAAAAGGGAAAAAATCAATGAAAAAGGAAAAATCCATTTTGTAGAACCCTAAAATCTGGAAGCTTCTAAGCTTGTTAAAAAGGGGTTCGGATGGGTATTACTGTATGATGAAAAATGTCATTATTCACAAGATTGTAATAGGGTTTTACTGGATAATAAAAGTATTGGATGGCTATGGTTTGGTGGATGTAGCCCGGATTGGGTGAACCACGTTAAATTATCTGTGTTATGATTTATTCTATGTGTGTTTTAGTTTCTCTGTTTATTAATTAAATCTGCATTTAATTGTTAGATATCTGCCATTTCTAACCCTAACAAGTGGTATCAGAGCAGTGTTTACAGTGGAAATTAGATTTCCCTGATACCAAAGAGTTGGTATCAGAGCGAATGTGTGGGCTCATGGTAATGCGGTGTTGGTAGTTTGTGACACAGGATCAAGGATTCCCTAGGGCCAGGAGTTGGTCTCAGCGCAGTAGGGTCGTGTTAGGGACCGATCCAAGGTCGAGTTGGTGGGTAGCTCGAGGGGTCTGCAGCTGGAGGGTAAGTGAAATCAGGGTGTTTCAGTCCGGTAGTGCAATGGTTGCGGTAGATCAGGTTGGCCAGGAAGTTGTGGTCACCAAAATGAGGCCAATCCGAGTAGGGAGAAGGGCAATGGTTTGTGCCCGTGGTCAAGTTCCAGGGTGGTGGTTGTTTTGACTGAGTCTGTTGGGTCTATGTTTCCAGCGTTGGTAGTATGGGATGCTTGCTGGGAGCACTTTGGAGGATGGGATGGGGCATCTTTCAATGCACAGGTTTCTGTGGGGATGGCCGAAGTCAGTCAGAATGGATTACTGCTAATTGGAGCGAAGGGAAATCTTGCACGTTAGGCAGCTTCAGTTGTTCATGGGTGAGCAGGAAGTGAGTGTGAGTCGGTGTTGAGGTGGATGTCAGAACTGGTTGGGTAGTTCTCAGTTGGGAATGTCAAGTTGATGCATAAGGTTCATGTTGGAGTGGACTCGATCAGGGGGGAAATCAACTCATTCCTCAAGCCAAAGTGATAGTTTGGATGCATCAGCGCAAGGAGTTTGGGACGAAGAGCTCTTAGAGCCCATCTATGCATGACAAACTTCTTGTTAAGTCGGTCAGGAGGAGCTCAAATGGGTGAAAGTGGTTGCGGTGGCTAGTCAAGGGATTTGGATCGCCTTGGGAGTCATGTCAAAAGTCAACATTGTGTAGAGGTGAACTGGGTCTTTTGCGCGAGATGTTGGTGCCTCAGAGAAGTGGTTTGGTTGTGCCTTCAGTTGGGTGCAATGTCGCTTGGAGTAAGGGGGATTGGTCTCACAATGTATGTTGTGGTTGTTGGGATCAGTTTAGGGGGTAGGAGCACAAGGTGTGCGTCTGAGGAGTAATCAGTGGCAGTGTTAGTGTTGCAGAGGTCTACTTGGGGGCCAAGTTGCGTTGGGCAGCGTATTGCAGTGGGCATGTAAGACCAGGGTATCAGTTTGGAACTGAGTAGAGGTGGCGATTTTAGGCCTGGATGTGGAAAAAGAGGCCGAGTCACAAAGCGAAAGTCGAAGGAAATGGAGTACTTCGCAGTGAGCTGACAGGATGGTAGGCTGGAATGGTGGCAGTGGGTGCAAACTAGGAGGTAGTGTCATGAGTTCAGTGGGGCAGATATCTAGGATGTCTGAGGTGAAGCCAGATCAGTTGTGTTGTTGGCGGAACCAAGTCAGCATTGGATGTTGGCGAAAGTGCATGGTATGGCATTTGATGCAGGAGGTAGGTTTGCATAGACATGTTGGCTGTTTTGGGCTGCAGTTTCTGATAGTGCTGTGAGAGACTTGGGTCGAGTGGGTACTCCGGGAGTGCGCCACGATGCTACGTCAGGGCAGACAAGATGGTGCGACGGATTGATGTGGGCAGACCAAGCGTTGAGGATGTTGTTCAATGCAGTGTGGTGGTTGAGGCCGAGAGTTTGGAACTCGTTGGGATGGCCGAGTCACTGGGGAGTTGTCAAGTTTTGGCTTGGCAAGGGCAGGCACAGGGTGTCTGGAGACAATGCAGAATAGTTGGGTTCGTGCGGAGTCGAATCGGCAATTGTGGTCGGCGAAATGAATTGGGCTTTGATGAAGTACTGAGAAAGCACTGGATACGGGAAGTGTATCGGTGGGCATATGTTGTAGACCAGATGGGTGGAAGTTGTACTTGCCACTGGGTCGTGTTGCTTTGGTTTGGGTTGTTGGAGGCTAAGGGATGGATGTTCAGGGAGCATGTCATGTGGGTCAGTCAGCAGACAAGTCAGAGTGGCACAACGGAAGGAAGCCGCAAAGCCGAAGGTGGAAGGTGCAATCTTGGGAAGTCATTTGGTGTGATGTCATGGGGATGCCACGAGCTGAGGAGATGTGAGCGAGGTGTTCATGTGGTTTCTTGGTTGAACAAGGCATCAGATTTGGGTTCAGTGCCAGGGGTATGTTGAGCCAGGGTTGGTTGCCGAGTTGAGAGTTTGGTGGAGTCAGGGACTTGCACTGGGGTCAGCTTGGGCCAAGGTTGTGTAAAGCGATGTGTTTTCTAGGACGGAGAACACAGTAACTCAGTATGTTCATGGAAGGAACAGCTCAGCAGGAAGTCGAGTCCGTGGGGGCTCACCGCATTGAAGTCTGGGACTTGCAACGTGAGTTGCATTTGAGTATGGAGGATTCAGAAACGGTGTAGTGTGGTGGTTCGTTCTCTTCAGAATAGGTCTCCATAGGGTATGGGAGCGGGTAAGGATGTCCTGCGCCACACTAGTTCGACGTTGAGGGCGTCACCTATTTTGAGTGGGGGAGAATGTAAGGGGATGTTGCATTCGATGGGGCTGAGCTTGCCGAGCTCGAGCTAGTGCTGAGGCAGGTGCTCTTGGTTCAAGGGTCCAAGCAGGGATCTACCAAGCCGAGTCTACCCAAGGAGCTCATTCTGAGTGTTGCTGTGGTCGAATGGCAGTAAGGGTTAGGCATGGAGTGCTGGTCATGCAGAGGTTGGTTCAATTTGGAGTTGGCAGGCATGGAGCACAGAGATGCGTCGAGTCATGTTGGGCATGGCGATCCCTGGGGTAGGTTGTATCCAGGATGTAGTCTACAGTTGGGCGTTGTGGTGGCGTCCAGTGCTAGGCAAAAAGTGTTAATGGGGGGGCCTGCACAAGGTAGAGCTCAGGGTGTAGGATCTGGTCAAGGACTGATCCGAGGCAAAATCAAGGTGGTGAGCTTTCCTGGGGTAAGGCGTCACGAGCTGCATCAGTGTTGTAGTGCGGTGTATCCGGGATGCACGAAGTGAGTCACACTGGGTGTGCAAAGGTTGGCTGGCTATTTGGATCAGAAGGACGGAATGTGGGGGATCGGGTGAATTCTCGATGTCATCCTACGGTGGTCTGGGATTCGTACAAATAGCTTATATAGTAGGGGTATGTCATTCGAATGTGCATGACATAGTGTGTTGTGGGAGTGTTCGCTAGGAACACATACCGGGAGTCCGAGTTGGATCAAGCCCATCGAATGGGTGACTCTGGACTCTTCCCTTGCGAGGGGTGAAGAGGATGTAACCCCGACACCAGGCTCATGGGGTGAGCTAGTACTAGTTCCTGAACATTGACCCTTTTCCGTCACAATTAAAGTAGAAGGAACAATATGACTTGTAGTTAAGCTGGTAGAAGATCATACAGTTGCTGTGGACTCTGAATCATCACTGTGGCATAATAGACTTGGGCATATGAGTGCAAAAGGTATGAAAGTACTTCATTCAAATAATGTTTTACCAGGTCTAAAATGTGTTAATATGGATTTCTATGAAAGTTGTGTGTATGGAAAACAAAAGAGAGTTAGTTTTCTCAAGGACAGGGGGCCAGGGTGTACAGTATACCATGGGCTATATAGTATAGCATGATCAGTCGCCACATACCAACAATCTCCCACTTGGAGACTGATCAGGCTCCACACCAACACAAACATAAGGTTGCATTTCTTACAAGGTAATGGGGGTGAGCCTTCAAGGCATGATGTATCACCAAAAGGCATGTGTAGAATGATGGGGGACCAAAAATTGGCCACAACCAATTTTTGGTCCATCTAGGACATAAGTGTGCTATAACATGCTCATGTTATGGCTTGGTAGCGATTGAGCTTAGCCTAGTCACTACTGAGTCATAATGAGAGCACATTATAACATGATGTCCAAGCAAATTATAACATATACACACATTATGTTTGAGATAAAAAAATTCAAAGAGGTTGACCTTATTCAAGAACCCAACCTCCTAGATCCCTACAATAGATAAATGTGAGCAAGGAATAGGGTGAAGCCACAATAGTGGTTTAGAATTCAAGTGAGGAAGGAAAACTCACAAAAAATGACCCCAAGGCAAAAAAAAGTGTTTTTGGGGGTTCATACGAACCTGTTGGTTCGACTGAACCCTTTTGAACTTTTCCCGCCAAAAAAACAAAAAAAAATGCATAGTGAAGGGGTTTGAGCGAACCCCTTAGAGTGGGTTTGGTCGAACCAGGGTTCGCCCAAACCCTGGTTCAACCTAACCCCTTGGGGTTTGCTCAAACCCCTAGGGGTTCGTACGAACCCCCCTTATGCCTCATCCCCCCCTGAAGACACAAAAAAACCCTAAATTTTGGCACTTCGAAGCTCGGGTTGAGGATGAAAATGGAGGAATCTTCATAGACCCAACTGGAATCAAGTAGTCCTCAGAATGAGCTATCCAATGAATATAATTTTAATATGTTTTGGTTTTATTATGTATTTGCTTTTTCATTTTTATTAAACATAGGTTTTTCATTAAAAATGAATGTCTTTGTTATGCAAATGTGGAAAAATAGCAAATTATGAATTTTTTTTTTTGAAAAATATGAGTGTACCAGATATTGAAGTCCTTGATCCAACAATTTTTTTTTTGAATTTCGATATATACAAAAATATTTACGCGCTATACAGTCGCGCTATGTCTGAATTGTAATTGGTTTGACTTCAAACTTTATTAAATAAAAAATATTCAATAAAAAATTATCTAACCAAGTGGAAGCACTAGATATTAGAGTTATGAATCTAAATTTGAAAGAATTATAATTTTATCCTTCATGGAAAAAAAGTTATGCATTATATGGTGTGTGTCACTTTTAAAAAATGTTGTTTTATGAAAAAAACCAATTTTCGTGGGAGATGGAAAAAGAAGTGCAATTTTATTCCAAAAATTTTGAAAAAAATATTTTTAGAATCTATAGACAAAATGTGATGAGACTTTAGTTTGCATCATCTTCAAATTCCTCACGGTTTAGCCGCTATAGGTGCCTAAATGTGAAGATTTAGTTAAAAATAATAATTTCAGTGTCCAGTTTGGCCAAAAATTGTAAACCACTATTGTGGGATCACCCAATTAGTGCATACACATTTTGGATTTGATTGAGCCACCATCGAAATTCCACTACAAACATCCATGAAGTCGAGAGGTAGGTTTTTTTATTTATATAAAAAATGAATAGGATACCAATTTAGAATTTTTTTTATTCTAAATTTTTTAATTTTTAGGAATTAAAATTTTTCACCAATTGATAAAAATCCTAGTTCACCAATTGATGAAAGCCCTAGTGAAGAGCATGAACAAACAAACCCTCAACAAAATCCTTGATAAATTCATCTACATACTTCTCAAACACAATAAAACCTACTAGGTCAAATTGAAAACAATAAGAGGGAACTCTATCACTGATCGATAGGTTGAAAAATCCAAATTCAACTAGTTCCAATAAAAAACAATTGATGTCTTATTAGAATATATCATCTTTGATATAGATTCCATGAGTGGAAAAATTAACATGTGTTCAAATAAGAGGGAGGAAGCATATCAATTTTATTCCTCAAAACTATTGTACCAACAAGTGAAAAAATAAATATTGAAATATGATTTATGTGTGTTGCTTATTCATCCAGGAACTAAGGTACCCCTACATGCTAGTTGAAAGAGGTTCCCTATACATGGGTGTAAACACCAAGGAATAATAATTTTTTTAGGAGAGGTGGTGGATAGTTTTTGACCATCCTCTATATGTAAAATTAATGAGGTGTCATAGTATTTTTTCTAGGAAAATCTATTATGAGTTCAAGTCCTTAATGATATCTTGAATTACTTCAACATGTGTTATTTCCAAGGTAGAGATGAGGGGCCTACACAAGATAGAGAAGAGGCACATTGTTCCCAAGACTAGGCACAAATACCCCTAGCTAACCCATACATTCATCACATCATGATCCCTTCCATTATGAAGGAGAGTGTTGAGGTGGAGACTCTTTATTCCATTAGCTCCTTCACACAAACCTTGTTACAACACAACATGCTTAAATAGTATAGGGTGGTGAGGGAAAGGATACTAGGTCTCTATGATCACCTCACCTTTGCTAAAATTGTGGGTCTATTTGTGATTATGGGTTTGATGATGCTTGAGATGCATGAGTCCAAATACAAGACACATCCTTATTGGATGATATGGTGTTCATAAATGAGTTGCTAGATACAATATTTGGCACTTATGGACAAGTAATTTTGAATAATTCTAAATGCAATTTACTATATTTCCTTCTGAAATCTAAGATTAAATATATTCATCTATGATAATTAAAAATTAATGTAAAATTATTGTAATAAAATTTATAGTTTTAGATTTCTCATTCTATGTTTGTCAACCCTTCAGTTTCCAATTATGCAGTCATGTCAGGTCCATAGGTATGTAATTAGAAAAGAAATAGTGAATATAGTACATGCAAATATATTTTCCTTACATGAACGATAATCTTAAAATTAACATTTGATGATGAGCATGTGGATGTTGGACCTTCAACATTAGGATCTATTAGTGGGAGTGGTCATCTAAGTTTCATTGAGGTAAGCTTAACTATTTTTAATCATTATTTTTGTAAATATGTTAGGTAGATTTTTTTAAAGAAATTGAAACATAGAAAAATGGGTGATTTCCTTAAGGATTAGTGTCCAAAACCTAGGGTCAATTCCTCTTTTTCCAAGATTTCATTAGAATACAAATATTCAAGGTGAATAGATTGACTATCAACCATGAAGGTGAGCCAATCAGACCTGAATCTGCATTCTTAGGGTCATGAAAATGGATTGGAAATGATTTGAAATGACTAACTTAATTGAGCTAAATGACTAATGTATAAAATGCAATATCTTGACAATTGATAAATAGAAATAGTCAATTCCCGATAGATATGAGAAGTGCAGAGGACAGTAAACCTACTTAGGAAAATTGGCTTCGGGATGCCTAAGAGGAATTAGACGCCTAGGGGCATATGGGTCCCTGATAGGGTGAACTAAACTACTTTTGGATTCCTTTGATGTTAGATCTGAACTTTTGTTTTCCATTTATAAATTTGTCAAAACACAGTCAGATAACTTTGCAAGTGATTTTTCATGTCTTAGTAAGATATGTGACAACAAATGCAACAATGAAAAAATCTTCTTCAATCCTCCTTCAATCCTCTTCAAACCTAATATCTACACATTCACAAAGAGAAGAAATTTTTGGCCATTTAGGGGCTTGCCTCAGTCAAACCCCATGTAAGTGTTTCCATTTCCGCAATGTAAATTTCAATGATAAACGAATAATTGAAAGGAAGGAATGATGAAACCACAAAGTGCTACAACTTACCACTCTTCAATGGCTTCCTTGAAGGACTGAAGTCATGCACATCACCTCAAGGATATGGATCTTTCTTGCTTGAATGCTTGAATTATTTAAAGACCTGCAACAAGGACCTTTAACAAAACATGAACTCACATAAACTTGGAAATGATGTTAGGATCTTGAATTGTTGTAATAAAGCTCTGAAATGTTGATCTTGACTTTCTCTTTAATGCTCTTGACAATAGTTATTTCTCATGAATAATTGTTAGGTTTGAAATGATGTAATAACTAGGTATTTAGATGCAATTGTACACTAATTTCCCAAAAATTAGATTCCAAAATCCAACACTTGAAACATGAATTTTGGATGTCAAAATACCACCAACATATTTAAATTTGGGTCTTGGCTAAGAAGGGGGACCCATACACCCCTAGGCATATGGATCCTGGCCCAAATTTCTAGGATTTCTAGTGTCAAGATCAAAACATTAATTGTTTACATTTATTCAATGCTTGCAATCCTTCAAAAAATAGTAAAAATTAGTCCTTGGAATGCATAATGTAGGAAATTAGTAGCTTTATTAAGTCTAATAAATTAAGGGGACAAAACATAATGTGAAATTGTTAAGGGTGACAATTTCTGACACTGTACAACAACATTATTCTATTTTCAGTTGATGGCATTAGTTCAATCTCCTCTTGATATTCATGGCACAATTGAGGTGGGAATTGTTGTAATTATTTTATCTTCAATGCCTTAGATAGAGGTATGAGCCAAATTTGTAAATTTCATATATTTCTAATTCATGTTTTATCCCACATCTATTAGTGTAAAATTGAATGATATTCATCTATAGTCTAATTTTATTTTTTGATGAGTGTCATAGAAGGTCACAACTCTAGATTGTGCACGTTCCCCTAAGATAGATGAAAAGAGGTAATAAATGATTGAGACCAACTATCAATTGGTGGTAAGTGATTATTTCCTTATATTTCATTTTATAATTCATTTTTTCTATACTAATGTGTATTATTTTTTATTGTATTAGGTGGACATCCTGAAAATTTTAGAGAGGAGGTCAAGTCAATAGATTCAAAAGAAACCCTCCTTAGTTGTCTCTCCATCTACTTGACAACCAAAGGTTCATCGAATCTTCCATCCTAATCAAGAGGAATAATTATATTATGGATTTATTTTATACCTATATGGATTATATTATGGCTAATCTAATTGAGCTATATGACCTAATGTGTAAAATGCAATATCCTGGAAGTACACTTACTGAAACATTGAACTACAGACATATTTGAGAAGTACTGGAGACTATGCACCTATCATAAAAAAGTTGGATCTAGAATGAAGAGGAGGAAATGAATGCCTAAGGGTGTATGGGTCTTTGTAATTCTTGCCAAAACCTCAAAACTTGATTTTGTATCTCTATCTGCTTTCTACTTCCCACCTTGCAAACCTTTTATCTTTGTATTTGTACATGCAATAAATGTACAAAAAAAATGGTTTGGGTTGCTATATAGGGATTTACCTCTGTTAAACCCCTATTTTGGTATTTAAACCTCAAGAAATACCCAAAGATATAATAAAAAATAGTGTGTGATCCCTAACCTTATGTGTGTATAAGGTTTTTATGAGCTAAAATGCAAAGAAACCCTACTCAAGTTTATTAGACAGAGATTTCGATATGAAAGTGACAAGATCCAATTAGGGAGAAGTCAAACACCCTAAGTAAATATGAAATGCAATGATGCCTTGCTTTAGGATGCAACTAGGATGAACCTTTAAGATGAGAATACTAGGAAACAAGTCATTAGGTTGAAGGAAATGGCCAAATGCATCTCGCACACCTAGAATCCATCATGCTCTTCTATTGGCATCAACCTTTAATCATAACATAATACTTGATCAAAATCTGCAAATGTATTTGAAAACCTACAAATTCAAATGTGGTGGAATAATCTCTTGATTCTCTTATTAATTTTCTAGTTTGAAATGGTGAAAATACTAGGTATTTATAAGCATTTCTCTAATTTTTCGATAGTTAGATCTCAAAATCCGACACTTGAAACCTGAATTTTAAATGTTAAAATGCCACAAAAATCACATTAAGATTTGGTCCCTAGCTAAGAAGGGGGACACGTATTCCCCTAGGCATATGGGTCCTATCCAAAATTTCCAGGACAATGGGTGTCAAGAGAAAAATAACAATTGGTTGTATTTACTCAATGCTTGCAATTTTATCAGAAAATGTTAAAATAGTCCTTGAAATGCATAATTTGGAAGATTAGGACCTAGTTAGGAGATGTTAAGAATGCATAAATTCAAAGGTCACTATAATAGGTCCAAACTAAGTGTGAAATTATACTATCACCTACAAGGGAGTACAAATTTCTATGCTACATTTAGCCCCCACTTTAGCAGCCATATGACACTGCGTGCATATGCAAGCTAAAGTACTAAAAGAAAATCACACTACATAAAAAGATACTCATATGGATATTATGGATCATTTATAAATGACAGAATGAAGCCCCCATTGTAGCTATCTACAAAACCACAATCTTAAGAACTGTATCCTACAAAACTGACCCGTTAGCTATTTGAACTCATCTTATGCTTTCAAATAAACATGCTAACTTCTATGGAGAGCCAAATTCAAGGGTAGATGTATGCCCCCTGATTCTTCTTTCTTTATGGAGGTGGAATCAGGGTAGAAATCTAAACACATTGAATTGCTAGGATTTTTTATGGAAATGCTTATGATAGGGTTATGAGACCACAACATCATCTATCAATAAAATAAACATTGGGTATGATCGAGGACAAAACTAAAAATTCAACACAATAGATAACATCGAAATCAGAGTTCACTAGCCCCCATTATGGTGATTCGAATGGAATGTGCTATTAAGAAATTTTACTATATGTTAGTGCAAAATCATCTTTTTGACCATCATTTTCACATTTACTATTTGGAGATTCTGAGAGAGATACATTCATGCATAGGAGTGAAGATGTTGAGCCGATGACAGTATGAGCTCTCGAGACTAGAGGTCCTACCAGTAGAGGTTGCGACGGGTGCCATCACACCCACATTGAGTTGCTTGTACCTTCTCCTCATGATTTACCTTAATATTTTGTATAATTTTAAATAATTTTTCAAAAATCATAGTGTCTATGTCCAAAATGGGTTGAGTATTGACAACACTTGTTATGAAAGATTTAGTAGACTCATGATCCATAGTGGATGTAAAGCTAGTGCAGGATACCATAAGTCTAGAACTACATCTCACTAAAGTATTGGAAATAGGACACTAGGTTGTGAAACTCATACAAGTTCCAAACACTTAGTTGTACCCAAGATGAATAATAAATTGAAAAACAAACACAACAAAATGGAAAGAAATTGAAATTAGACAATAGAAGCAAGTAGGGCATGCAACAATAGAAATCTGAGAAAGAGTTTTTTTGTCAAGGAATAATAGGACAAGGGCGCCAAAGGGTGTTTGAGTCCTGGTCAAGGGTTCTATAAACTAAAAATATGATTGTGTACTACACTGCTTAAGGATTTTGATTCTACCTACAAATAGTTATAATAGTAAATAATTTTTCAAATTTTGCTTAATTTATGCTAATTTGATACAAATACAAGTATGCAACAATGTTGAAGATTTTTAAACAATTTATGAGTACAAATTTAAGATCTGAAATACAATAATTTACTGATTCTAAATGCCTAGAAATGATGATTTTGATGTAATTTTGAAACAAAAACAATGCAATTTCTTTTTCCTTTATAAACTATATGCAATATGCCTAAAAACATGCAATTAGTGATTCCAAAACAAATATTTGCAAGTATCTATAGACTGAGTAGACAAAGACAATGAACTGTGATTTTTTTTTTTGATGCACCTATACAAGGACAAGGTCGCCCAAGGGCATCTGAGTCCTTTTTTAGGGTTTTGAAAACTAAAAACTTGAATGTCTAAGTTTTTGTTTAAGGTTGTTCCTATCTGCAAACAGGTTTGACAGTGATTATTTTTCAAGAATTTCTTAATGCAAGTAAAATGCAATTATATGACAATGTTTGAACAACAAAACACACTTTTGTAAGAAATTTTGAATAGAAACTTGATCTAAATGATTGAAACACACCCTAATGTAAGCTATTATGCAGGTTATGATGCAATACTTTTGGATTTTTATGACTTCTAATAATGTAAATATGAAACCCTAAACATGAGAAATGCAAGATAATACACTGCAAAACCTAGATCTAGGTGATTAAATGCAATTTTTAGAAGGTCTATGATGTCAAAATGTCAAGTTCACCAAAATGAAACATAGAAAAATGGGTGATATCCTTAAGGTTTAGTGTCCCAAACCTAGGGTCAATTCCACTTTTTTTCAAAGTTTCATTAGAATGTAAATCACCAAGCTGGAATAGATTGACTATCAACCATGAAGGTGAGCCAATCAAACCCGAATATGCATTCTTAGGGTCATGAAAATGGATTGGAAATGATTTGAAATTTGACTAACCTAATTGAGCTATATGACCTAATGTATAAAATACAATATCCTAACAACTAATAAATAGAAATAGTCAATTCTTGACAGATCTGAGAAGTGCAGAGGATAGTAAACTTGCTCAAGAAAATTTGTTCCAAGATGCCTAAGAGGACTTAGGAACCTAGGGGCATATGAGTCCCTGATAAGGTGTCTTGATTTTATTTTGGAGTCCTCTAATGTTAGATCTGAAATTTTGTTTTTCGTCTACAAATTTGTTGGAATTTCGTCAAATAATTCTACAAGTGACTTTCCATGTCTTGAAAAGATATGTGACAATAAATGCAACAATGAACAAATTTTCTTCAATCCTCCTTCAATCCTCCTTCAATCCTCTTCAAACCTAATATTTGTATATTCAAAAAGAGAATAAATGTTGGTTTGTTTATGGGCTTTCCTCAGTCAAACCTCATGTAAGTGTTTCCACTTCCACAATGGCAATGTCAATGATAAACAAATAATTGAAAGGAAGGAATGATGAAACCACAAAGTTTTGCAACTCACCACCCTTCAATGGATTCCTTGAAGGATTGAAGTCATGCACATCACCTCAAGGATATGGATCTTGCTTGATTTAATTCTTGAATGCTTTGGAGACCTACAATGGTTATCCTTCAAAAAACATGAACATGAACATACACGAACTCACATAAACTTGGACATGATGTTGGGATCTTGAACTGCTACAATAAAGCTATGAAATTATTCTCTTACTTTCTCTTGAATTCTCTTGACAATAATTCTTTGTCATGAATTATTTTTAGATTTGAAATGATGCACTAACTAGGTATTTATATGTAATTGTACTAATTTCCCAAAAATTAGATTCCAAAAGCCGACACTTGAAACTTGAATTTTGGATGTTAAAATACCGCCAACAACCTATTTAAATTTGGGTGCTGGCTAAGAAGGGGCACCCATATGCCCCTAGGTGTATGGGTCCTGGCCCAAATTTCTAGGACTTCTAGTGTCAGGATCAAAACATTAATTGTTTGCATTTATTTGAAATGCTTGCAATCCTTTAGAAAACAGTAAAAATGAGGCCTTGGAATGTATAATTTAGGAAATTAGGAGCTTAATTAATTCCAATAAATTAAGGGGATAAAACATAATGTGAAATTGTTAAGGGTGACAATTGCAGACACTACAACAACATTGTTCTATTTTCAGTTGATGACATTAGTTCAAAATCCTCTTGATATTCATGGCACAATGGAGGTGGGAATTGTTATAATTACTTTATCTTCAATGCCTTGGATAGAGGTATGAGACAAATTAGTAAATTTTATATATTTCTATTTCATGTTTTATCCCACTTCTATTAGTGTAAAATTGAATGATATTCATCTATAGTCTAATTTGTTTTTTGATGAGTGTCATAGAGGGTCACAACTCTAGATTTTGCATGTGCCCCTAAGATAGATGAAAAGAGGTAACAAACGATTGAGACCAATTATCAGTTGGTGGTAAGTGATTATTTCCTTATATGTTGTTTTATAATTCATTTTTTCTATATTAGTGTGTATTATTTTTTATTGTATTAGGTGGACATTCAAAAAAATTTAGAAAGGTCAAGTCAATAGGTTCAAAATAAAACCACCTTAGTTTTCTCTCCATCTACTTGACAACCAAAGGTTCATTGAATCTTCCATCCTAATCAAGAGGAATAATTATATTAGGGATTTATTATATACCTATATGGATTTCTTATACACATAATTTTGTATTACCAACATGTAACTTTGTATGTCAATATGGGTTTTGTTGTAAGCCTATATGGATTATTGTATATATATATTATAGTTTTTCCAACATATAACAATGTATGCCTACATGATTTTTTAGTGAATATAAATTTGATCTACTATTTTCTATATGTTGTATGTTCTTCTTCATTCTAATTATTTTTTATATTTATATTTTCCTAACATAGTAAGATCTACTATTTTTCCTAAGATAATGATTGTAAGATCTACCATTTTAGTTACAATAAATTTTTAGAAGAATTGCACCATCTTTTGATATTTATAGGATGATTATAATGATCTACCAAGATATTTAATACCTCCTTTTTGATGATTATAGTTATTGGTTTCATGCCACTCATTATATTTTATTTATGCACTTACCTTGAGATTGTTGATAGTGTTAAGAATTTATGTTAGTATATATATTTCAAATGATTATTAGATGATACACCTTTGATTCCTTTTAATTTTGTGTTTCAAGATAGAAAACTATATACAAGGTAATATACTAAAGATATATTTGTTCCTATATCATTTATGAGTTTCTAAAATATCTCTTTCATGTTGACTACTTTATTTACTCCAACTAGATTGACCCATAAAACTATACCCCTATATTCTTAGGGTGATGAAACTTATGGATAGAGCACATAGTCAAGTCCCATAAACCAAGTTCATCTCTAAAGGATTGTAAAGATACTTATAAGTTTCTAGGGAAACAATTTTCCTTAAAATCTCAAGCTATCGATGGATCCAATTAAAAATGGCCTTAACCATGTGAATCTTAACATGTCCTTGAGTCTAAGGGATTATTTGATTAACATAGTATACACTCAATTGAGAAACACACTACCTTAGATAGAATTTCATTTATCAAGTTTCACTTAATGAAATGAAATTCAAGTAGTTAGTTATTAAGTGTCACTTGATTGATTTAGAAATAATATACTGTAGCATCGTAAATTATAACCCTTGACAATTTCACACTAGATTTTTCTCCCCCCTATGTGCTTGGACCTAATTGTACACTTTATTTCCTAAATTATGCATTTCATGGCCCATTTTTCATTTATCAGAAAATCAGATATGCAAGACCCAAGTGTGCATTTAATATTTTTCCCCAACACTTTGGATCTCGAAAAAAGTGGGATCTAGACTAGGGCACCATGTGCCCTTGTCCTCTTAAAATTTCCCCAAATTTAAATATGTTGATGTTGATTATTATTTAAAATTAAAATCCTAATTGTAACCATTGAGATTTTATTTTCAAGAAATTAGAATAATTGCATATAAATACTTAGTTATTTTATCATTTCAACTAAGGGGAAAAATATTGATCAAATTGAAGATCCTAAAATCAGTCAAGGGTAGTCAAGAGCAGATTTATCATCATTATTGCAACATTATTTTTAGTCAATCATCATGTTAATCCTTCATCATGTTTTTTATGTAATTTTGTTCATGTTTTGTGATCATTTTGTTTTGTGAGTACTAACTCTTGTAGGTAGTCACTTAGTCAAATGAAGTCAAGCTGTAATTGATCCTTGTAGGTGATGAGCATGACTTTAGTCCCTCGAGGAGATCAAATTTGAGTGGTGAGTTACAGCGAGTTGTTGATCATCATCCATTTATCATTTAGTATTTGTCCCTCAAAAGGATAAGCTCTATCTATCATCAATTTCACCATTGTGGAGTTAGAAATACCAACATAGGGTTTGACTAAGGAAAGCCCCTATATGGCACAACCTTTCCCCTCCTTTGGAAAGTGTAGGTTATAGATTTGAAGAGGATTGGAAGGAATAAAGACAATTTAATCATTTATGTATTCAACCCCTACAACTTGACAAGATACAAAAACTTCATTATCTTAGTAATAGATGAAGATCCGACAATAGGATCTGAAGGGAAGAAGCCATAGACCAAGAACTTGAGGCTTATGAAGTTAGTTTTTGGTTTCAGATCCCTGTCTAATTTTGGGAAAATGTTTCTCAACCTTGCAATTACATAAGTTACTGTTGATACATAAGGTATTTTTCATACAACGACGATGGGGGGACGTGAGGGTACCCCTTATGAGGGGTCTAGGGATCATCCCCTCGCTGGGGGTTCAGGGGGTAGTGCACCTCGATGGGGGATCAGGGGTAGCACCTCCAAAATCCAAATTTTATGTCCACTTTATTATTTTAAATTTGGATTGTTCATCATTATGTCTCATATTTTATGGTCGATACTTTTGTTGGCTTGAATTTCCCTAGAAGGAAACCCTATTTTATGAGGGAATTATATTATGACTATGTGTTGTGATGTATTCTAAGAGTCTGATAGCAACTATGTTACCTCTAGATCTCTAGTTGTTGATACTCCTGTGAGAAGATTTCTTTTCAAGTATATTGTAATCTTTGTGATTTTTGAATAATATATTGGGTAGCTTTTGGAGTGTGGGGTTTTTCTCCCGAAAGGGCTTTCCCCACGTAAATCACTATGTTGTGGTATGTATGATATTTGTGTTTATTTCTATTTAATTTTTTACAAATGTTAAAGATTTGTAAAAGTTTTGCATTATTCTCCTCTCAAGATTAGTGTAGGAAGTTGTTATGCTACCTTAGCTTCCTTACATCTAGGGTACCCTTAGAACCCTTTTCCACCTAGATCAAGCTTAAATTTGAATCATAGGTGCATCATTGTCTGCTCTTCTCATTTTTGGTCTTCAATTTTTACTGTTAGTTTCTATTTTTCCATAATTCATGATAAAACACTATATTTTCATAGTTAGCTAGTTGCATCATTGCATTTCATCAAAAATAAATTTCCAACCCCCAAAATAATTCATATCCAAGGTTGATTGACTTACCTTTTAGCTTGCAAGCTATTCTCACACTTTGCTGATCTGAATTCCAATTTTTTTGTAAGTGGAAAGTAGCTAATCCTAGTTAGATCTAGGATCACTTTTCCTACAAAATATATACTAGCCAAATATTACTCATCCAATGATATTACCTTTCATTGAGTTTTGTTACTTCACCATCATGATAAATCTCCTTGCACCAGGTACCACTTTAATAGAAATGTCACATGCATAGGCTTCAAAGATAATTTTAATTTTCTCTTGGGATATCATAATGAACAAGATCAAACCATTGGCAATTTTATCATTTTCATCACTCCTATTGAAGATATGAATAAAGATTCATCTATTTGGGAAGAATATCTGGCTAAGACAAATTTACAAATTATGGAGTCTCTTCATGAGTCACTGATCTTGATAAGTCCATATTTTTAAGCCTAAATCCTTTTCAAATCTCCTCTATCCCATACTATACTTTTCTTATTATTGTAATTTAATAAAATGAACATTGAATTGAACAAATTGATGTGTTGGCTAGAAGGTCTTCCCATGATGTAAGTTTTGATGTAAGAGAGCAATGAGGTGAATTTCAAATATTCATCCACTTTTTTATCATCTCAAGGATGATCTAGATATAGGTATGTTATATTCTACACAAAGAAGATGAACTATTCCCTTGGAAAAAATGATAATCAATTGGGAACATTTAAATCATATCTCAAAATATATATGCTACTGATTAAATGCTCAAAATGGAGAAGAATATGGCTTGTGGCATGGCCATATGAATTTATCAAAGAAAATAATGATAGTGCATTCTACCTTAGGATTTTCACTTGGTATCTTATGAAATTGGTTGTTCATGATAGTATGGATTAGGATTCCTTTTGTAAGTAATGGGTTATGCCTTGTATATATTTAGTTTTGTTTGTGTGTTTTGTCTTTGTACACTCTTGACCCTTATTGGTCATGATGAAGAGTCATCGTCTTGGTCCCCTCCCTATCCCTTTTTGTGGCTTTCTCCCAAAGATAGTCAAATTTTTAGTATGCATGTAAGACACACATGCATCCAACTAGAGACTATATTAGTTCCCAAGTTTATGGTACCAAAATATGCTTGAGTTCCATCCCCTATGTGCATCTATACCTCAATTTACCCATCAATTATAACCAATATAAGAAAAATTTAAATGGGTTTGCCTTGGTCAAAATTATATATATATTGCTCATCATCATCCTTCATACCCTTGTCATATGTTGGAAGTTACAAAAATCTAATAATGGTTTAAGTATGGGGTGTTTTAGTTATTTTATATAATTTATATGAAGTTATAAAATTTTAGTGGACAACCAAACATTTTCCTACCTATCCATATCTAGTTCTAGTATTCATTCCCACATGAAAGTTCCACAAATTATTTAGGTCACTCCTCCCCTTCACTTCTTTTTCATTTCTTCCCGTTTTCTCCTTTTATTAGATTTCAATGTCCTTTTGGATATTTTCCCCATGTTCAAACCTCCCCTCTTTTCCCATATTTTTAAAAAAATTCTTACCTTCTCCACGTGGACATTTGAAGTGGATCTAGATATTTTCCCATACTACATCATCCACTTCCTTTTGTAGACATAAAAAATATACTAATTGATCTTGTGCACCTGATCCTGATTTACTAACACTAGTTCATCCTGAATCATCTCCTTTACTGACCATTTAATCAAATAATCTTTATTTGATTAAATTCACCATACTTCATCTTTTAATTAAATAAATCAATTTTATCTAATTAAATCACTATCAACTGTTAATTAAATAAATCATTTTGTTTAATTAATCATCTTTTAATTAAATAAATCATGCTTTATTTGATTAAATCATAATATTTCCTCTTTACTTAAATAAATCAATTTTATTTAATTAAATCATCAATCAGTCCTAATTTCATCTCCTTTAAATTAAATAAATTAATCTTTATTTGATTTAAGTCTAACACCATCCTCTTTAATTAAATAAATCAAACTTTATTTAATTAAGTCAATAATCATTATTCCTCTCATTTTGATTTATTTAAAATCCTAAAATCTAAGTCAAAGTGTCAAATCAAATAATCTCCATCTAAGTTAGTCAAATCCTAATTAATACTAACACTAATCACTCAAATCCTCTAGATTTTGCAACTTGCACATGAAAATCAATTTAATTGATTTATAAATTCCTCATTTTCATTCAAAAATGCATCAAGTGGGAATATTCCTCCAAATTTGAAAACTCCCTCCAAAAGGACTTGTCCATCCAACAAGGCATTAAAGGCCTCTTACATGTCCTTTTTCTTGAGCCAAGTGGCATTAACTCTCTTTTCTTCTCCCTCCAACATGTCACTTCTCCAATTTCAAATATCCACCTAATGGCATTTATGTGCACATTCATCAAAATGTGCTCCACCTCTATCCACTCACATGTTGACAAGTGGCATTTGGCCATTGGTTGATGTTTTATCCCACATTCATCCCTTTTTCTTATTCTTCCATCATTCTCTTCTATAAATAGAAGGCTCTTTTACTAATTTGGGATCCACAACTTTATGCAAGATCATTAACTTCAAGTTTTTGAGCAATTTTCATCCATTGTCATCCATTTTCATCAAGTTTCATAGTTTTATAGCTAGGTTATTGCAAATTTTCATCAAGGATCAACTCTCATCATTCAAGCTTGCAAAGGGCTATTTTCCACATCAAAATAACACTAATTCCCCCATGGGACTGAGGGTTTGAGTGTTTTGGACAAGATTACTTAGCTTTCAATAGATTTTATTTGACATTATCTCTTGTTTTCTTATTGATTTCATTTCAAATGAATCTTATGGGGAATGTTGATTTAGATTTGTGTAATTGACTAACATTTGTGTTGTTTGTCCATGTTTGTGTAGGTCTAGTTTCACCATTCATATTTTGGCACTAGAAGGAGGGTAAATCTTGAAGAATTAGCACATTTTTTGACCAAAATTTTGTTGTTTTTTTGAGTTTTTGTGTGTTTACAGGGAACTGCACCGCTGACAGGGTTAAACTACATCGCTATTTAGCAACGCTGTCAAACTACAAACTGTGACGCTAAAGAAATTTCCCGAGGGCCCAGCCAAGTCAAATTCCAAACTACTCCACTGGGTGAAACAACGACGCAATCACGGTCACTTTTTCTCCACAGTGTGTTGCTGGTTTCACCAGTCCACTGTTGAATTGCTCCAAATTGTGCCACATTTGCAGATTGCACCATTGGGGTGGGGTAAAAGGAAGATTTCAAGTTATTTTCAACACGTGCTTTTTTCATTTTGACCACCTTTGACTTCTAATTTGTTTTGTGCCTCTATTTTCTGTGGATTAACTAGTTTTTGTAGGTTGGAGTGATCAAAAGGGGGAGGAAACAAAAGCAAGACTTCTTATGGCATTTTCATTCTATTGTATCAAGTGTTCTTAAACACTTTGGGGAGTAATTATAATCCCATTTCTAAGGATTTTGTCATCTTCAAGCTTTTTAGGACTCAATAAATTTCATTTGGGCTTGAAAAGAAAAATCAAAGGGATTAAAAAGAACTTTAGCAACTTACTACATTTTGATTTAGGCTTAACAATTGAACAAGAAAATTTAACACTTCATCTTGGTGCTTAAAAAGAATCAATTCTTGCTTTGAGGTGTAAAATTAACATGTGTCCTTTGTGTTTTGTAATCCCTTTTACAAAGTAATCTCATTTAAAAGGGCATATGCGCTTCTTTCACATTTCACGACAATCTTGAGAATCAAAATTCCTTTTGGTGACATTATGTTGTATAAAATATTGCCTCCATATTTTAATTTGGGCTCTTAAAATTGAACAAAGTTTGTGAGTGTGAGTTGAGTATATCGCGTGTGTTCTCTCTTTGTTTCTAAACAAAGATTGATCAAACTACATATGTGCTTGCTTACTTTTGTTTACCTTTAGAGGGGCTTGCCTAAGACCAATTCGAAGGCGAATCCAACCAGTTTTTCACTTGGGATGGTATATAAATGGATAAGACTAAATTGCCAAGTCCTCGTGGTATGTAGGCCTTAGTCGTACAGTGTCTTTTAGAATTGGGTACTACCTTAAAAAGTATAAGCCCCCCTAGTAGGATTGATTAAATCCTTTAGTGGCTTGTTGGACACTCGCAAGGTACCACATCCCCGATCACCCTTACTAAGAACCAATTTGTTTAGAAGCCCAAATCCTTATCTATTTGTTGGTGCAAGAACGGTCATTTTGAAGCCATCCCAAGTTTTTACGGCTCTTAGTAGAGATGAGAATTATTTCATGGGAGTTTCATGAGTACTGAAGCTTGGCTGACCCAAGAAGTGTTTGTCATGGAGGGGAGCCAGTGTGGTCAAGCTTCTAATCATCCACTAAGAGTAGGCATAGCTGGATTTATCCAAGTGGGAACTCAGTAAATATTATCTCATTCTATCCTAGGGTTGTGCATAATTTTGGAATCAAAACACTTTGCTTGGATCTAAAACATTGGAAAGCAAACATTCAACATGAACATCAAATTTCAAACCCTTTAGGAGGAGAAAATACCTTTGACAAAATTCAAGTGCTATTGCTTTCCCTAGGGATTCTATCCTTAGAGGCTTCTAAGTATTTGAATTTACATCTCAATTTGCTCTTACTAAAGTTAACATTAGGGAACTATTGCCTTAATTTCCTTGATTTCCACATAATGAACTTTGTGGGATGAAAAGAAGTTGGGACATTTGACATTTAGTTTGAAAAGCTAAATCAAGAGGGTGTTTGTGGTAAAAAGAAGTCATTAAGCAAAGATAAGAAAAAAATGAACCCCACACATGTGCTCTTCCAAATGATTTCCCGAAAGATCAAAATCCAAAAACCAAAGTCCAAAGGTCTTAGTCAAAAGGCTCGCAAGAAACACTTTTCTATGCTTTACGAATTTAGAGAAATATTGACCTTCAACTTTTACAAACGTGCATCAAAGAACAATCCCAATTTGTACTCATTTTACTACTGTCAAAATCCAAGACTTTTTCAAAGGTTTTAGTATCTCACATAGGAAGTATTGCATGTTCTTCGACACCGAGGTATTGTAAACAAGAGTATTTTTAGGTTCATCTAGGATCAAAACCAATCACTTTGATCCATCCCTCAAACATCAAATTAAAATCATCTCACCAACAACTCTTGGAAATCTTGAAAAAATCATTCATGCTAGGCTTTTGGAAAATACTCTAGATCAAATCCAAATCATCTTGTTTGATTAGATGTGTGTAGATGAATCCTTCTTCACATATTTAGTCAAATTATCAATCCTTGTGAACAAGTCTATCCTTTGATAACATCCAACATTTTGGGGTTTATGAGTTCATTATCCAAAATTCAAAACCAAATCAAACTGAAATCATCTTGTTTGGCTAGGTGTGTGTAGATGAATCCTTCTTTACACACTTAGTCAAATTATCATCTTGTGGAAAAGTTTACTCTTGGACAACATCCAACCTCTTAGAGTTTATGAGTTCACTATCCAAACTAAATCAAACCAAACCAAATCAAATCCAAAGTCAAGTCAAAATCCAAAAGTCCAAAAGTCTAGTATCTCCTTCAAGATTTCTTAAGATTTTAATCATTCACACCATTCATCTTTCATTTATCTCATAATCACCCTTTGATCCTTAATCATCCTGGATTTTCTCTTTTGTGCCTAAAGTTAGATCAATATAAAGAGTTAGAGGTTCACCTCACACACTCTTGAAAATTGATCCCTATTTTATGGTTCAAACTAGATCACAACACAAGAAGAACATGGAAACCAACAAAGAAACATCAACTTCGAGTGAGTTGAGTCAAATCGCTCCCGAAATCAATCCTATTGGATCTAGCAATCCCACACTTAATCTGCCTCCACTTACACAAGATTATCAAGAAGGAGGTTTCCAAGTGGAAGACATCACCAATAATGTCTTAGGGATGACACAAGATGAAATCATTGAGATGGTCCAAAATCCTGAAACTCACATAATTGTCAATACCATGATGAGGCTCAATCCTTCCCAATATATGCTAGAATTGGAAAAAGAAGGGGCTAAAATCCCTTCTAACTATGATGTAAGCACCATTGTGGAGAAGCCTCTTGGGATTATGCCCCTAGTCTCATTTTCACCTTCATTCCAGAGCATCACTCAAACCATCCCACAAATCACATCATCCATTGCTCCAACTCAACCAATTGTCAACAAGGGGAGTTCATTATTACATGCTCTTCAAACACATCCTCTTGTTAACAACCAAGATTTGGATGTGAAAACCATCTTGGGTCAATCCATTCCTCAAAATATGTTACACCCATATGTTCTGCTCACTTTTCATGATCCCACCAGTCCATCCTCTTTTCACGCAACACTGATATATCCTCTCAACAAACAAACCTATCTCGCCATGACCTCACAAGGAGAAGGTGGATTATTTGGACAAGGGGGGTCTTCGATCCCTCATCATCATCATCATTTTCTCAAGGGAATATGTCGCCTATCTTCCCACCATTTCCACCTCTACCACCAACATCCACACCAATTCTTGTTTTAGGGAAACCCCCTTTACCAAACCTCAATCAAACCAATCAAAACAACCCTCCGATCATAAATCAAACCATCATGCCAAATCCGCCAATCATGCCATCGATATCACAACAATAGGTGGCAACAATCCCAACAACACAATCCATCAACACATCTACCATCCCCCAACTCAAAATGTGGTCTCCCAAGGGCCTATCATATCAATTGCATCATCCACTACACAAATCCCAATCGTCAATATGACAACACCTCTCATCAAAAACACCATTATGAATTCGCCACCACTACCTCCAAAACCCAACATGACAAACCAGTATAGCATCACATTACAAGCAGCTCAACAAGCCTATCAAAAGGCACTTCAGCAATTCCAAGCTCAATAAGAACAAAACACACAAGTTTCTCAACAAGTGCAAGTAGCTCAAGCCGTACAACAAGTGCAACAAGCACAACAAGCTGCCCAAGCTCAAGCTTTGTTACAACAATAGCAAGTCACCCAAGCTACCTAGGTTGCACAAGCAACTCAAGCTGCGCAGGTCACATAGGCAACACAAGCCGCACAAGCTTCCCAACAGGCTCAAGCTCAAGCGCAAGCCCAATACTAAGCTCAACAAGCACAAGCTCAATACTATGTACAAAAATAGGAAAATCAATAACAAGCCTATCAACAAGCCTTGCAACAATACCAAGCACAACAAGAGTCCATCCAATTACTATCCCAACAACAAGCATTGTTGGTACAACAGTAGTAATACCAACAACAAGCATTGTTGGCACAACAAAAAATGCAGGCCTATCAACAAGCCTTGATCGCACAATAGAGCTTTCAACAAACTCCCACCAACATACCCAACACTCCACCCATCACTCAAATGATCAAACCATCTCAAAACATATTCACCCCACCTCCCGATCCACAAAACGACGTGATGACACAAATCAAATTGCTCTCACAGTAAGTGATCGATCTCCAATCTGGGAAAACAATGAAAACACCAAGCAATTTGTGCCCCTATCCATTTGACAAGAGCCTTGCGATGGTACCATTCCCTAAGGGATTTGAAATCCCTAAATTTGACAAATATCGTGGGACGGGAAACCCTAAAGATCACATTAGGGAATTCCAGGTACATTGCATGGAAGTCGTATACGATGAGACATACCTAATACGACTGTTTCCTCAAAGTTTGGTTGCGCCCGCGATGGAATGGTTCTCTTGCCTTCCTCCTGGAATCAAAAAGTTCCAAGAGATTGTAGACGCATTATTAAAAACTATGCATTCAACATTGACATGGATGTTAGTCTAGAGGAACTATCTGCTCTTAAACAAGCTAAGGGCAAATCATTTGCATCCTTCTTGCAACGATGGCGATCCAAGGCCAACAATAGCAAGTGGGCCATGCCAGAGGAGCAACAAATCTACACCATCATTGCTAATCTCGAGAAAAATTTGTCCTTACATATAAAGATGCAATGTATCACCACATACGACCATTTGATCCCCAAGGCGCTCAACATCGAAAGAGCCCTTATTGCACAAGGGGGCACACCCATATATCAAGAATATCAAGATAAACACCCGTCCACCAGCTACAATGAGAAACCTCACACTTGGGAAAAGAACAAAAACATCACTAACGATGGTGTAGTTGATGCCAAGGTCATAATCAGTGCTTCGAAACAAAACACCCAAACATATCAGTAACTACAAAACAACAACCGAAACAACACACAAGCGAACAAGGTATCACAATAACCACCCAATAATCAAGTCAACAATCTGAATAATCAAGGGGGACCACCCCCATGAAACAAATATCCCCCCAAGCGAAAGTACATAGCCCTTGGGGAATCAATTGAGTCTGTCATGAAGAAACTGGTACAGGAGAATCTCATGAAAATCCCCACGTATGAGAATTATCAAGAGCCCCATGTGAAACCACCATGGTACAATGAAAACCACCTTTGCGATTTTCATAAAATCAAAGGGCACGCGACGACTAGTTGTATGAGGTTGAAAAAACTAATCCAAGACCTCATCGATGACAAGATCATAAACATTGAACAACCAGCTGGAAATCAAGACCTCAAAATATACATGAATCCAATGTCAGATCATATAAAAGGGAACAACCATGGAAAGAAAAAGTATGGAAATGTAAACCATGTGTATGATCATGTTGTCGCATCTCTAGACAAATGGGTCACTGTTGTTAGCATCAAGGGAGCCAAAGCTGATTGTGGAGTCACCACACGCGGTGGCAAAGTTACCATTGCAGGATCATCATAGCCACCTAGGGAATCCACCTCAAATCTGAAATTTGTTCCTAATGGCTACAATGTCTTCGACCAACTGAAAATAAATCCTACTCAAATTTCCATCATGGAGTTACTAAAGATCTCATCTGCACATAGAAAGATCCTTAAGGAAGCATTGGCTTCATCCACCATCTCTCCCGATCTTGATGCTAACCAATTCCAAGCTATGGTCGGACACCTCGCAACTCTGCATTTCCTAACATTTTATGATCAAGACTTCCCCACCCAAGCATCTCACAATCGCACACTCCATCTCGAAGTCTTGGTCCATAAGAACAAAGTTAAAAGGGTCTTGGTGGATGGGGGCGCAGATCTAAATATTTGTTCGCTCAAACTAATAAAGAATTTGGGATTCTCTGAGGACTCAATTGAAAAGGGTAAAGGTATCACAATCAGAGCATATGATGGTCAAGAAAGAGTGTCTCAAGGCACTATTCAGCTCCCTATTCAAGTAGGGCCAACCATCATGGAAACCACATGCTAGGTCCTTGACCTTGATTTTCCTTATAATATCCTCCTGGGGCATCCATGGATCCATGGGATGCAAGTAGTTGCATCTACCTTCCATCAGTGCATCAAATTCCCATATCAAAATCAAGAGGTCACGTTCCATGGTGATCTTGAGCCCTTTTATTACTATAAGAATCTAGAAGCAAAGTACTACAAAATCCCCCAAGTTCCAAAAAATGATGAAGTCCCTTCAAACCCATATGTAGACCCAACTACTTTAGCCTCCACTTCTGAGACAAAGACACCCACCATCCCTAATATGTCTGAAATGAAAGTCATTGTCCAAGACAACGGGTGTGGGGATTACAAAATGAAGAAAAGTGCTTTCGTGATAGGAGAGTTACCTCAATCTCCTAGGTCTCATGGGTAGCCCCAACCGATTGAAACATCATCCCCTTTTAAAGTAGAACCCTCTAGATTCAGGTGTTGGGGAGACCTAAGCCGAGAGGTGGTCGATGAAAAAGACATATCAAGCTTATTGCACCAAGATGAAAGGCTCATTCCTGATCTTCCCATGGATAATAGCAGCAAAGGATTGCAAATGATGCTTGGTATGGGCTATAACATAAACAAGAAAATTGGGAAAAATGTCAATGGTCTTCTAGTACCTCTCATTTCTGAGAAGCAAATGAGAAATATTGGCCTTAGATGTACTCCTCCGAAGGTAACCATACTTGGTAGAGGTGCCCCAGTTAAAACAGTCAAAACTCCCCCTCAGTTATCAACAACTGCTCTTCGGTTACCAATATCCATAGGTTGAGTCATGGATAACTTTACATTTGGCATAACTAATGTGTGTAGTAGTGATGAGGAAGATCCCATAACTAATTTACCTATGCTATTCTATGATTCCTCTCTTCTCATGATTAGTACCCTATATTTTGAGTCGAGCAACCAAACCCATGAGATAAACTTAGTCTATCCCCAACTCATCGATTACGACCAACGAGGACCACCAATTTTGGACACATTTGAAAATGATGAGGAACTCTTAGAATTCATGGGATTGCAGGATACTATACCATGTGGAGATCACAAAGTTGGGTTCTACATTGTGCTAGAAACACACACCTACTATGGGGAGACAATTGAATCCTTCAGTCGCAAAATTAAAAATTTGAGAATAATCTCTAGGTCTTTCAGTGAAAACCACACTATGGCACTCTTTGAATCAAAAATAGTAAAAATAAAGGATGTATCCGATGGTGAAAACCTCTTTGAGGCATCAGAGGATGAAGGATTCAATCTTCCCCTTAGTGCCATTCATCAGGAGAAGTCAACAATCTTAGCAGAGAGGTGCAATCTAGTTAACTTGGGATCAGAAGAAACACCACACATAACCTTCTATGTAGAATCTCTTTTGACAGAAGAACAAGAAATCTTGGATTCCTTCCTAAGGGAAAGTAAAGTAAACTTTGCATGGACCTATGTCGAAATGCTTGGGCTTGATCCATAAGTTGTGGTTCATCACCTAGTTGTATATCCTGAAGCAAAGCCAATGAGACAAAAGCTATAGAAGATGGACCCATAGATATAACTGTTGGTCAAAATGGAATTACAAAAGCTCAGAGATCTAGGGTTCATATGACCAATTGATTATCCAGAGTTGGTCTCAAATCTTGTACCTATTTCAAAGCCCACTGGGGGCATCTGCATCTGCACCAATTTTAGATATTTGAACAAAGCATGTCCGAAGGATGAATTCCCTCTCCCAAACATTGACATGACTGTGGAAATGATGACAGGACATGAAATTCTATCACTAATGGACATATTCTCAGGATACAATCAGATCATGATAGCTAAGGAAGACCAACATAAGACAACTTTCGCTTGTCCGTGGGGAACATATTACTGGAATATGATGCCATTTAGGTTGAAAAACATAGGAGCCACCTATCAAAGGCCCATGACACTAATATTTCATGATTTTTTTCTTCATGAAGAGGCTAAGTTTCACAAATAGGAAATTTATCAAGAGTGAGGCAAGTGAATTTGATAGTGTGGGGCCAATAACTTAACCCATGACTAGGAGACTAAGGATAAGAAAAGTGGTGGTGATTAGGTTGAGACCCCTCTATGATATTGGTACTTAACTATTGTCACAAAAGACCCTATGAAGCATGAGAATATGTGTTATGGTCATTACAATAAAATTAAATGAGTCCCCAATGACACCCATGAGGTGGAGAACAACCTCGTCTAGAGGCAAAGTTAGAGGGGCTCTAGCAACAATGCACAGGGCATTACCCCAATGATCTAAAATCATGTGAATATTTTCCACCTCAAATGTAACCTTGTTATATTGCACCTATATTTGCATAAGAACATTAGAACAAATCAATACCTTAGTGTAAAGTAACAAATCTGAATCCAAGACCACATCTAGTCTAAGCTCTAGGACAAAACTAGAAAAGGTGCTTGAGAGTTTTTTGATGACCATGACATAGGATTTGGGGATCCTTTATTCTAGTATGAGTTAATCTAGAACCAACTCAAAGGCCTTGGAAAATAATACATTATAAAAAAAGAGAAAGATTTGACACTAAAATAGTTGACCAAATTGTTTGAAACTTGCACTACCAAGTGCTCAAAGAGGATTGCAACATCTAACTTTAATTTAAAAGAGATACTATAGATAAATGTAAAGTGAGCTTAGAGTATCCCATGTAAGGCTTGTAATTATAAAATGGTGTGCCAAAATACCATTTCCAATCTTTCCACTAGGGCTTGAAATAACAAACATAATCTTATCAATCATACCTAAAAACACATAATCGATAACAACCTGAAAGGTTTTAAAGTCTTGTTTAAGGAAATGAAACTTATCTTTGGCTACAAGCCAAGTAAGAAAATTCTTACTCTGTTTGAACAAATATCTAGAAGGGACTTGATTTCATTCTTTAAAAAACTCAAAGAATGGACCTATAGATTCCTAGCTAGAGGATGATCTTAACAAGTGATAATATGAGACCATCATGGAAATGATTGATTAATAAAATTTCCATTGAAAAATTCATTGCTTTTCCAAGAAAACCAAGTTTTGATGGCTTCCCAAGATCTCCAAATAATTTTCATCAAAAATTACCTTGAATCTAGATAGTATCCTTCATATGATAAGAAGGGTGTGGGGGCCAATCCCTTTCTAATCTTGCTTGTCATGGGGAATGCACCTGAAGAGGTGTAGTGAAACATCAAGATTTTCTAGGCCTAATTTCCTTCAAGATCTTGGATATTCTATAATAAAATTATATTTTTACTACACATTCAAGTGTTGAAGTGTACAAAGTTTAATAAATATATCCATCTATAGAGATTCCTATTGGGAAGGTATTGTACACTTTCCATATAGAAATATTTTTTCTTTTGTAATATTACATGGTCCTTGTCAAAATTAGATATCACACATTCAAAATGCATAATATTTTCTTAGGGAAGATTGTATGTGATATTATAACAATATTTAACGGTGATGGCATGTTGAGGGGGCCATGGTGTAGTGAACACATGATCAATTAAGCTCATTGGGTTAAAGAAATTAATATTTTTTGAGATCTTATAAAATATGTTTTCAATGTTGTAAGAGTTATTAATGCTTGAAGCACATGTTGAAATTCAACTAGGTTCAAGAGTGACGAAATTAGCCACCAAGAGGATTGATTTAATGGAAAATGGATTCGCTATCGTACAGTTTAGAACATAGAGCAAACCCACTTCACAATTGTCTCATTGAAGGGAAACCCTAAAGATCTCAATCTAAAGTATGCAAATGGGAAGGAGATCTTGTAATAGGGTTGTCCTAGGGTTTCATTGTAAACTAATGAGGAGTTCACCACCAAGCTAGGGCTTGGAAAGACAAGTGTAATGCAAGATGTAATGCTTAACCCTAATATGATGCAATCTTGAACTAGATGACCTAAAAATGCATGAAAAATAGAATAACAAGTTGTATGAAGAAATGTGTACACCTGGAAACCTGAAGAAGACTAGAATGAGCTCTAAATTGTTGGAAATTCTAAAATTTTGGCCTATTGGGACTCATATGCCAGTCTGAGTGTATCAGTACTAGATCTGGGTTTTTGTGCGAGAATAGGAATCTGGCAAAAGGGTATCTGAAACTACAAAAATTTGGAAAAATGCCCGTAGTGGGACTCATATGCCACTTCTGGTGTATCAATCTTGTTCAAATTTTATGGGAATTCAAAGTTCAGATATGTGCTCCAATCTTTTCTCTTTCTTTCCAAATTGATTTTCGGATCTGAATCTGTGAAAAGACCTGCAAAACATAATATAGACTTGATTTTCTTATGGGGGTTTACCTTGGTCAAGCCCCTAGTTTGGTAATTAAACCATGAGAGAAACAATGAAACTTGAATGTAAATGTGAACATCAACCCTAACCTTAAGTGTGTCTAAGATTAGAAAATTTGAAATGCAATGCAACCCTATTCTAATGTGTAAGAATGAGATGCATGAATGAAGCTTGAATGTAATGAATCACTTTGAGAGACATCAAATCACTCTAATAAGTCATGATGATGCATTTACCTTCCTTAGGCTAAAAGTAGAGTGACAATGGAGGATGGAATCACTTAGGGGTAAGTGCACCAAGATGGTTCCCAAAAAGGGGGCTTAAGTGGCCACTTTTTTTTTCTGAAATAAGGAAATACTGACCTTGGACATGAAATTGAGGATAGTTACACTCAAAAATTTGAGATGGAACAGAAAGAAGGATTGAAGTGCTCTGAGTCTACTTTCTAAAATACTAATTTATTTTGAAAATGGTTGAGATTAAGGGGTTCAAACGAGAGACGTACACAAATTGGTGTTGTTTTTGTCAGAAAAACATAACATAGCAACTCTTGTACAACCCTTGTACGATGAACTTTTTTTTAGTATTTTTAAAATCACTACGGTCAGAAATTAGCTAACAGTATGTAGTTGATGCACAATTTTTCTGATAATTTTTTAATGAATATTTTATTTTTTACTAATTTTTGAAGTGGACACTTCCTAAAAAATAGAATTTCAGCCATACTACCTGATCCAGGTGGATCTTCAGGACCTGAAATTGAAGTGTTCCAATTTCTCTTGGAAGCAATGCCATCGCGTAGAGCACTGAATTCTAAATTCGGCGCAACTTGAACGGGTGAAAAAGGAGTCTGTTTGCTCAAGTTACGCACGGTCAAAGTTTGGTCAAAGGTCGGTCAACTCAGCATTCAGGGATGAGAAAAAGGTGGAAAAATTAATTGTCACCAAATTGGTCAAGGTTGGCGTCATCATGAAGGTCTCATCGTCATGATTCCAACGGCGTTCGTTTCGTCGAAAACGGAGCACGTACGCGAGAGTTATAGCCAGTCAAAGTTGCAGTTGACCCAAGTACCATGAGGTACGGTTGCTGACGTCAGCCTGACGTCATCCTGCTGACTTGGCAAACTCATCATCGTATGGATGATAACGTGGACCAATGGGATCGTGACACGTGGCGGCCGTACAGGTGACGTGGCATCGGATGACGTCAGCACAGACAGCGAATGAATTCTTGACACGTGTCTTCTGATGACATGGCAGTTGACATGGATAGCTGAGTCATCGGGTGACGTGGCAGTTGACTATGTTCTCCCAGCAAATTGTAGGATGACACGTGGCATTCAGGGCAGCTTAGTCATCTGGTGACGTGGCAGACACATTGGTTCTTCGGCGAATATCTCACTGACACGTGGCAGTGAGCTGGCAACAACGTGGACAGTCAAAGCGAATCAAACCTTGCCACGTGGCACAGCTAGGATGCGCCACGTGGCCTTTCCATCACCTCTTCCTACACGGGTGGTTGAGAAGTCAGTCTGTTTAAAAAAAATATGAGGGGATTTGAACCCCGATCCTTCCCTTTGCTAATTCCGGGCTCCGCCGTTCCACTAAATCCGTCGGTTTGTCTAAAAATAGCGGTCGGTTTGTTTTGTCTTAATTTCGAGTGGAAGTATGTTTTAAAAGTGGTCGGCCGGGAGTTGAACCCGGAACCGGCCGGGTCACAAAATACTTACTCACCAATAAGCCGCGAATTCCGCTCGAACATAGATTGGGCTCGGTTTAATTTAACCAATTGATAAGCCCAATTCCCTTATTTATAGCTTTTTAATGGCTATAGAATGTAATAAAATCAAAACCTCTGAACAATAACCCGAACTATAAACAAATCCCTAACAAAATCCGATATGGATAAAGTGAATTAGGGGCTTAGAATTAATAATGGGATTTTTGATAAAGATTTATATGTAATAAGGGAGATTTTGGAGATTTTATGGTTTCTACCATATCGGGAAAACTCCAAGTATAAAAGGGGGAAGGCTTGGAGTATTTTTCATCGATCAATCGATCAAGCATCCATTAGTTGATCATTCTCTCTTGTTTTTCCCTTTCTCTTTGTCTTTGAGAGGCTTTTTGTGAGAGAATTTCTTAGAGGGAATTAGGAGAATATTTTGGGATGTATTGATGTTCTGAGTCTTGTAGTAGTACCTATTAGGCAAAGTTAGTTTCCTTACTCTTTGTTAATCATCCCTAGCTTTGGAGAGCTTTTGATAGGGGTGTGAGTGAGAGAATTTTGTATAACTTTGTGGAAGGCTACAAGGTATTGTAAGCAGTGTTACAAGAGGCTCGTGGAGATTGTACTGCAGTTCAGAACATATCAATAGATTGGTCACTCGTTTGAGCTCGACCCGGAGACGTAGTCCACTCGGACGAACTCCGTAATCAAATCGGTGTCTTCTTATCTCTCTCTTGATTCTATGTTTTGAATCTTCTCTGATTAATGTTCATGTTACTTCATTGTTGATGTCTTTACACCTTTGTTCGTAATCACTCGCAACAATTGTCATAGATCCCTTCCGCTATACGGATCAACTGATTTTAAGATGCAAAAACCTAAAAAAAGGTTACTTTTGAATGCCAATTTTGATCTTAAACAATGTACTTTCTTTCACCAATTGAACTAAATGCAAACATCTACAAAATATACAATTTCTAAAACTAAAATAGAGATATACAAGTATAGGAAAATGAAGTAGACAGAGACAAATAAATGCATAGAATTTTTTATAATCACCTATACAAGGATAGGTTGGCCCAAGGGTGAATGAGTCTTTGTACAGGGTTTTGAAAAATTCAAATCTAAGAATTTGATTTGATTTTAAGCTCACTATTCCTAACTATAAACAGATTCTTCAATGGTTATTTTTCTGATTTTTGTGATTAAATGTAAATGCAATTTGTATGACAATGTGTGAACAAAATGATAATTTTTTGAATGCAATTTTGAATGAAATTCTGACCTAAATGACTAAAACACACCTTAGTGCAAGCTATTATGTAGAATGTTAAAATATTTTTAGATTTTTATGTTTTTAAATGGTTCAATATGCAATATGTAACCCTAAATGAAATGCAAAACAAGATGATGCAAAACCTAGATCTAAGGTTTCAAGGATCTCCAAATCAGAAAAGTATGATGTAAGAATGTCAAGTTCACCAAAATGAAATGTATGGAAAATGGATCCCTACAAGGGTTTTATGGGTTGGGATTGTTCATAAAACCTTAGGGATCTTTAATAGGTTTCTTTAACCACAAATTTCATTAGGAAAGAGATCACAAGGTGTAAATATTGACTTATGGTGAGCCAACCAAACCTAGATCTCAATCCTTAGGGCAATAGGATAGATACGAAACTAATTTGAAATGATTTGGACATTTAAAATAAATGAACAATAAGACCTAATACTTAAAATGTAGATTCCAAAAAATACAAAGGTTGTTACTAAACATTGCAGGAAGATCTGAGAAGGGTTTGAACACATGTACCTATCACCAAAAATTTGTTTTTGAGGAGTGCAAAGGGACTCATTCACTCCTGGGTGAATGGGTCTTAGACTAGGGCTCCAAAATAAGTTTTGACAGTCCTCTAATGCTAGATCTTGGCTTCAGTGTGACACAGGTCCCACTGTCATAAATTCAGAAATAAAGTCTGCAACTTAGTTTTTATGGCTTGACAATAATGATGACAAATTATGCAATAATGCAAATTTTCTCTTCAAGATCTCTTCAATTCTTCTTCCACCTATAATCTACACATACACAAAGAGGAATTTTTTTTTTTTCAAACCCCAAGTTCAGTAATTAAACTTTGATAGAAATATAATGACAAAGGAGAAGTAAATTGTATAGGATCAAATTTGCACCCCTTGCGTCAATTCCCCTTTTGCATACTCTCACCTTAGAAAATCAAACCCAGAGGTGAAATTCCACATCACCGATCTAAAATCCATCCACTTGGTGTGTGCTTTGTGTTATGTGAGGGAATTTTCATTAGGGATGGGAGCGTGGTGCATGAACGTCTATGCAATACACTATCATCCCTGACAGATTCCTGCCTCTAGAATTCGTAGGGACATTACACTCCTCATTGGGGATGAATTGTAATGCCTTTGTGTGACCGACTAACCCAAAAATGGCTTCTTCTCTTCCATTTTGGTCTTCAAATGTATCCATTTCACTATCACTTCATCTCTTTAGAAATTCTCTACACATTCATTCATCCTCTAGCAATCTATCACATTCTCTCAAGCATTCTTCCACAACTCCATTGAGAATTGCAACAAGCAAGCTTGTTACTTCATCAATTCCATCCTTGTATGTGTGGTGCTACCATAGAAGCTACGTGTTTGGAGTCTTTCAAGACCTCCCTTTGTCACCACTGTGGCTATGTCGACTTTTCCAAGCTCGTTGCTTGCATTCTCCCTTCATTCAACTTGAGAGCCTTTGGGTGGAGGTGGTATCACTTCATTTTCCTTTTGTGGTTTGATAGAGTAATGTAGCATATTTTGTAGTGTTCAATACTTTTCTTTTCATTTCCTTCATTGTACTTTCTACTTCGTGGCTTTTTTGGTTGTCTATGGAGGTGGAAACACCAAAGTAGGGGTTTTATTGAGGCAAACCGCTATACAACCCAACATTTTTCCCCTCTTTCTTGTGTGTAGATGTCACCCTTGTTTTCATTTACTTTCTTTATCATTTACATAGATAATTTTCATAATTCATAATTCTATTTATTTCGTTAAAACTAGCTAGCTAGGCCGATAGTAGGTTTTTTGGTGTTTTACACTATAATTTATGTTTTTTGGCCCTACAAATTCCAGCACACTGTGTTGTCATCCCAGACCTGTGTTTTCATCCTCGGAAAAAGAGTTGTCTGAGGTACATTTTGAACTCTAGAGACCATCTCATCTAGCCCCATTTAAACTTTTAAATATGTAGAGTGACAAACACTTGAGAGTGCTCTTCATTCTTGATTCTTATCCCAAACATATGTTAGCTTGAGGTAAGTTAGGGTAGCCCTCCGCTCTTGGCTCTTTGTGACCTAGAGCCTTGGTGTGGTTGGTCCCCCTCTCTTACATTTTGATAAACCTGATGTGAACCATTTTGGTTTCGTTTAGTGGTGTTGAAGGGTCTTTTCCTCGTATCCTAGGAGCATTGTAGTTATGAGTTTTGTGAGGGTTTCACCTTATAGCCCAACCTACAACCCCTAGTAGGTGTAGTTGGAAGGTTCCATAGGCATTGCAAAATGAAGCCTTAGTTGGGTCACTGTCCAATTGCGAACCTTTGGGGGTTCTATGAAGGTCTTGTTTAGTGTATGCAATGAATTCCTTTTTGCATCTTCCTATTCCTTCTATGCAGCCTACAAGTGGTTCTCCTGGTATAACTTTTACCTCACAGGACCTTCTAATGGGTTATAATAGAGATTCATCTCCTCTTTACATCCCCGCGTGAATCAACAGAAACACTGTAACAAGTGTTCTTGTTGACCCAATGTGTTAGGTGAATGTTATAACTAAGGAGATTATGTTGATCAATTTCATGCATAAAGATGGGTATGATGCACTTGAAAGTACCATTCGTACACATAACAGAATTTTTGTACCTCCCCTTGGTAGCATTACCTTGTCGGTCCTTGTTGGATCTAAGTCAGTAAACTTGCTCTTTGACATAATTATGGAGTTCAATCTCTTCAAAGTGAAACTAGGTATCCCCTAGTTAGTCACAAGGAATACAATTCCCTCAGTGGTGCATAAATGTCTAAAATTTATTCATGAGGGTTCAATACATGTAATCCATGACATCAACTATAAACCCTTGATTGCACGTGGTAGCTATTCCCTGGACCACTTTTGGCCTACACTCGTTGTTCTGCTTCCACCAAGGATGGACCTCTTGTACTAGAACTATGAGAAGTACAAGAAGGGGCGCTTAACGCCTAAGGTGAGGTACCCTCCATCTCCATGTGTCATCTTGCATAGGATTGTTTGAAAGCTGACATTGATGCCACCATGGCCCAGAGAAGGGAAGAAGAGAAGCACTCTCGAGGTTCCTCTTCCTCCTCTTCCACCATCCAGCCAACTACTTCCTCTCGCCCTACTACGGCGTGATTGGATTATGCTCCACATTTGTGCAAGAACCCTATGGTGCTTGCTTGGTGAAAGCCCAAGTGTCCTGCATTTTAACTTCTTGTTCTACCCACATTTCCTAGGCCTTTTCAATATGTTAGAAGGAAGGGTCCCTGTGGGGAATCCTCTATGTCTCAACCTCCATGGCCCCCTACTGCTCCTTCCCCCAAGGAAGTGAATGGGAAGAGGCCTGTCGCTAAGGCACTAGGGCTGACTCCCCCCTCTATTATTCCAGCCTCCTCTCAGTCTCTTCCTCCAGCTCCAATCCAGGAGTCTCTCCTTCCGCTGAAGATGACTATGATGGACACTCCTATGGTTGAGCAAGAGCCTTTTGTTCCATCTCAACTTCTAGTCCTTGGCTTCCAGAGTCACAAAAACTTCCTTGCACGTGAGTGCAAGCATTAGTGAAAGGATTTGGTAGTTAAGCAAGTTGCTTTGCAAAGGAAGGAAGAGGAGTCAACCGCCCCTATTTAAGGGCATCCTACTATGTTCTCCTCTCTCGTCCCCTCTACTTCCATTCAATCAGCCTCAGTGCCACTTTTGGCTCTTGCTGCAAGCGTAAACACCCTTGACCCTAAAAGAGTGTAGGTGTTTTTTGCTCCTTCAATCGATCTACCTCTCTTGATGTCCCTCCCAAACATCCCGCCATTTTCGAAGACTATGGACATGCCAAACATTTCGGTGGTTTCCATCATGGTTTTCTCCTATCCCTCTGCACCTCTTGCCTTGTCCGTGGGGAGTTCACATCCCTCGATGAAGCAGAAAGTAGAAAATGGCCCTACTAGCAATGGGGGCCAAAAGAGGAGTCCACCCCCTTCAAAGGGTGGTTTTGCATTAGCATGTGTTGTCCTTGTGATGGAAGAAGTTTTGGCTTCCCCTGAGTTTGTCACTGCTCCTGAGTCAACTTGACGAGCCTATTAGTGAATCTCAAAAACTACCTCCCTCATCCATTGAGGCAACACATGGCACTCCTATGAAGTGCATGTTTAACTCTTTGGATGAGGTCCCAGCCCTATCAACGATCTTCACAAAATCACTAACCTTTGCTCCACATGAATTGAGTGGAGGAGACCTTGAAGAGTCTCCTTCCTTAGCTCTTATTGTGGGGGGATCGGAGGGTTCCCCCCTTAACATTCCACCACTACAAGATCGTCTAACTTCCCCATATAATGATCTAGATTGGGAAGTAGAAGACCTCTTGATTGATGAGTGTTAGGGGGCACCTCTTCTTTACCTTTAGATTAGGTGTGTTTTTTTTGTGATGTGTTCCCCCATACTTGCGCTATGTGTTCCTATATGACCCTTGTCACCCTTGTAGGTTCTTGGATACAAGATTGATTATGTGTCAAAAACCTTCCTCTATTTGTGGAATCATTCTTCCTCTGTTATGTGCATTGATTTTTGAAAAATTGGGGATGATGCAAAGCATTGGGGGCATTTAGGCTTCCCTTCCATGTTGACCCATTTTTTTATTTATACTTTGTTTTCTCATGCATTCTTCATATGGTCTATTATAGGAGGGGGTTGATGATAATTCATCTATATACTATTACTATACTTATATATATTTATGAGCAACTCTAACCCCGAAATATCAAATTGCCCCTATGCCCTTTGTTTGTGGTTTTATTATCTCTTTTCACAATTTTGGTTATCTTTCTCTCTTCTTTGCTTGAGTTGTGATGTTGTGGTGTTCATGTGTTTTCCCTTGTGTGTTCGACAACATTACCACGGTGACATCTCACTATGTCCCGTGGGCCACAACTTTTTCATTCTTGTTTTTCTCTGCTTAGGATGTTGTGTTCCTTTGTGTTCAACACACACCACCCTAAGGGGGGGCTATTAGGATAACTTTAATTTTTATAAAATGTATTCATTGCCAATGAATATTTTTTCAAAAATATTTGCAAACTTTTTCAAAAATTTCATTCTCAACAAGGACCCGTAGCGGAATGTGTCTCCTTTTTCATGGGTTCACAAAGAAAGAATTTGAAGAACTTTCCTCCAAGGAGGGAGCATCTTTTCTTGCAAGAGAAGCCTCGACCTTCCCCTCGCGAGGGGGAATTTTCTTCCTTTCAAATTTCATGATGAAGTGAACATCTTTTGAAAGGATTCCTTGATGATTGAATTGATTTGAAAAAAATATTCTACTTTCAAATAGTGTGTTCCTTGAGAAGACCCTTTTCTTTTGAAGGGTTTCTAAGGGAACCCTTTGAAATCCTTTCAATTTTCTGCCTATGTGGCTACCTTTTGATTTCTAACATGTTTTATCTATGGATTAACATGTTGCTTTGTAGGTGTGCCTATGAAATTTCTCTCCAATCTGACTCTACAGAGTCACCTTTCATTGGGATTCCTTGATAAGATAGTACTTGGGGGAATTCCTTATTTGCAGGTTTGAGGGCTTGTGAAGTGCTTGCATCCTATAGGATTTTTTCATCATTGGTTTACATGTCTTTGATGTACTTTGTTCAACTTCATAGTTCTACGGAGCTACAGAGTCCTTTTGTTCAAACCTCCTCAAGAGAGGGTACCTGTGGAGTCCTTTGCTTTCCCTACACTTTCAATTTTGTTAGATCGCAGTTTGCTTCCTCGACGGTTCAGGTATACATTTCTAACTTTTTGATCTACTTTACCAAACACTCATTGATACTCGTGCTTGCTAAAGTGGGGGGGAAATGTATAGGAGTGAATTTTCACCCCTTGCATAAATTCCCCTTTTGCATACTCTCACCTTAGAAAATCAAACCCAGAGGAAAAATTCCACATCACCCATCCAAAATCCATCCATTTGGTGTGTGTTATGTGTGTCAATGGGGGAATTTTTGTAAGGGACACGAGTGCGGCATACAGACATCTATGTGTTGCACTAATGCCTCTATGCGACCAACCAACCTGAAAATGGATTTTTCTCTTCCATTTTGGTCTTCAAATGCATCCATCTCACTATCACTTCATCTCTTTAGTAATTCTCTACACACTCATTCATTCATCCTCTATTAATCTATCACATTCCCTCAAGCATTTTTCCACAAATGCATTGAGCATTGCAACAAGCAAGATTGTTACTTCATCAATTCCATCCTTGTATGTGTGGTGCTACCATAGAAGCTATGAGTTTGGAGTCTTGCGAGACCTCCCTTCGTCACCATTGTGGTTGTGTTGACTTTTCCAAGCTCGTTGCTTGAATTCTCCCTTCATTAGCCTTGAGAGCCTTTGGGTGGAGGTGGTATCACTTCATTTTCCTTTTGTGGTTTGATAGAGTAGCATAGCATCTTTTGTAGTGTTCAATACTTTCCTTTTCATTTCCTTCATCGTACTTTCTACTTCATGGATTTTATGGTTGTCCATGGAGGTGGAAACACCAAAGTGAGGGTTTGACTGAGGCAAACCCCTATACAACCCAACATTTTTCCCCTCTTTCTTGTGTGTAGATGAACATGTGTGTGGAGTTCACTGGAAAACTAGAGCTTTAGTGAGTTGATATCTGTCACCCTTGTCTTCATTTACTTGCTTTATCATTTACATAGTTACTTTTCATTATTCATAATTCTGTTTATTTTGTTAAAACTAGCTAACTAGGCCAATAGTAGGTTTTCTGGTGTTTTACACTGAGGCAAACCCCTCTACAGCCCTACATTTTTTCCCTCTTGCTTGTGTGTAGATGAATGTGTGTGTGGAGCTCACTGGAAAACTAGAGCTTTAGGATATCCATCGCCCTTGTCTTCATTTACTTGCTTTATCATTTACATAGTTACTTTTCATATTTCATAATTCTATTTATTTCATTAAAACTAGCTAGCTAGGCCAATAGTAGGTTTTCTGGACGTACAAACACCAACACGCCAGAGAGATGCCAGTGCGCCATGTTGTCATCTTAGACCCACCCTAGCATCTTCAAATAGAGAGTTGTTTGAGGTACAGTCTGAACTCTAGAGACCAACTCGTCTAGCCCCATTTAAACTTTCAAATTAGTAGAGTGGTAGAATCACTTGAGAGTGCTATTCATTCTCAATTCTTATCCCAAACATTTGTTAGCTTGAGGTAAGTTAGGTCATCCCTCCACTCTCAACTCTCTATGACCTGGAGCCTTGGTGTGGTTGGTCCCCCTCTCTTACAAAAATGATGAATGAACAATGCTTGCTACAACTGAACACCCTTATTGGCTTCCCTTAGAAGACTAGATTCATACACATCACTCCAAGGAACTTGATCTTGCTTTTCTTGATGGATTTGGATACTTGAAATGCTTGGATGCTTTAGGATCAATGATGCATATTAGCCTTCACAAGGTGACATGAACACACATAGACTTGAGCATGATGTTAGGATTTTGATTGCTGCAATAAATGACCAATAAATCTTCTCTTGAATTCCCTTGACAATAATATTTTCTCTTGAAAATATTTGATCATGCATGTTAGATTTCAAATGATAAAAAGACTATGTATTTATAGGTGTTTATCTAATTTCCCAAAAGTTAGATTCTAAAATCCAACAACTTCAAATTATATTTGAGTCATTAAAATACCACCAAAAACATAATTTAAAATGGGTCTTAGGACTTAAAGGGGACCCATTCGCCCATGGGAGAATGGGTCCCGACTTATAAGTCTAGAACACACATATTCCATGATGATTTAACTATTAAATGCATTAATTAAATGTTGGCTCTCCTTTTTTAAAATGGGAAAAATAAGGCTTTGGAATGCAAAATTTTAAAAAATTAGAAGCTTAATTAAGTCCAATAAATTAAGGGACCCAAACATAGTGTGAAATTGTAAAGGTATACAATTTTCTACACTACAAAGGGGAAGGAATTATCCCTCTCTTTAGCAAGGATTTTCCTTTTAATGATTTGATTATCAACTAGAGTATAAGAAGAATAGAATCCCAAGTTAGGAAATATATTTTTAAGTATTTGTGTAAGTCTAGACTAGGATTAGATTCTTTACTCTTGTTGAAAGTAGAATCTATTGGGTTCAATATGGATTGTTATTATAGAGTGGTCTAGTTGTGTGCTTGTATATTTTTATAAAAATATGAGAAAGGGAAAGGGGGTATCTTGACCCTCCTTAACCCTATTCTTTCTTTTAATATAGTCAAGTTTCTTCTTGCAACATAGTTGTTTGGATTGAGATGGCCTTACATGATAAGGTTTTTGTCATCTACTCATTGTATGCCCCAAATAAGTATATGGAAAGTATATATTTTTGGAATTAGATGGTCAATAATCATAAGGATATTTTTGGTTGTTGGTGGTGACTATAAAATAGTAGAAAAAAAAAATATTGGAAGGAAAATGAGTAGATTTTTGGTCTAAATTCAAAAGGAGGAGAAACTTGGTTAATGCTTTAGCTATTCATAAACTTAATATAAAAGTGTAGAGAAGGGGGATTCATGGTTCACGAGTCCTCTTTATTCAAAGAGCCTCACAGAGTTAACTACCCTAAACTACCTCAAGGAACAACATGAGAGTTCTAGAATCAAAAAGAGCAGGTCATGAAGATTCTCTAGACAAACTAACAAGCTTTTAGCCAAAAGACGAAAGCACGAGTCTCAGATGATAGCACGATGCACTGGCATCTCTCTGGTGTGTCGGTGTCCTTACAGACCAAAAAGTGAGAATGTCATAGAAAATAGCTTGGCGACTTCTAGCAATCTAATTATTGATAACTTCAAAAGTATTGGAAATTAATAGAATATGATAAAGTTGAAATAAAATGAAATACAAAATATAAAGAGAATAGGAGGTAGAAAGGAAATTCTCACAACCACACAAGTGATGAAGCCTCCAACATGTGAATTTCTTCAATACCTACATGGGTAAGATCTAGAGAAATTTTTGGGGCTATATAGGGGTTTTCCTCAGTGAAACCCCCATTTTGGTGTCCCCACCTCCATGAATAGCCAAATAGATAGAGAGAAATAAACCAAAATGGACAAAGCATGTGGTGAAAGAAAAACTCGCTTCAAGAGTAGAACCCGCACCACCAAGTGTGAGTGATAAAACTGATCCCTACTCGAGGAGGAGAACTAGTATCACAAAATGTAGATGCAATACATAGGGGATCTGTGAAATCCCAAGATGCTTACAAGCATAAGACAAGGGAAATGTAGCTGCAAGGCTTAAGAAAGACAAAGAGGGAGACAAGGATAGATGCAAGAGTTGAGAGTGTTGCAAAGGGTGTTGTAAGGGTGTGAGAGTTCAAGGTAGAACCCAACAAGCCAAAGTTGGAGAGAAGTTAGAGTGAAGCTAGAGATCAAATGAGTTGAAAACATGACTTTTAAAGAGGTAAAAGAAGCTTCCCAGTCAGTTACAAGGCATCTACAACCGTTACCACTGAAAAATTTAGTTGACAAGTGGCGAACATGCTCGAAGGTGGTCATTTGAATGTTGAAACATCACAAGATGCTAGTGCGGTGCGTAGACATCTACACAACGCGCTAGTTTCTAGACACATCACGCTACAAAATGACACAAATAGGAAAAGCACAAGGTTTAGCGCAAAGCGAATGTTGGCCTCCTACAATGATTTTAATAACTAAGCCTTTACATCCATGATTCAGAGATTGGGCATCTAACTTGAATAGCTATTTCAAAATCATCATGAAGGTGCATTTAACTTAATAATGGAACATATGAACTGAAATAGAATTCAACACAGTATGTGCACTAGGAACTCAAAGTAGTCATTCATTCTAGCTAAAGAACACATAATACAAAAGTGGTAGCTAGGGAATGAAACAAATGTTGAACATCCTTAGCATTTTATGCTATGCTGGGAAATATAACATGAATAAAATATAGACAACAAAGCGGGACTTTTTCTTTATACCACTTTGGTTCTCGAGAACTTGATCCTATAATGAAATTCTAGTGGTTGTAGGAACAGTCGATGCTAGATTTCTAACTAAGTACTAAATAGCAAGTAATACTAAACTAATGCTAAACTAATAAGATGGATTGCTCACCAAGTGGGCCCCCTTGGATAAGTATCCTCTAAAACTAATGAAAACTCAGATGCTCGAACTCATAACTTTATTTTATTCATTGTGAATCATGAGTGCAAAAGAGTAATGTATCTGTATTATTGAAAACTAGAGAGTGCAAGTACAATATCAAATTTTGAAGCCTCCTAAAGAAGGAGCATCATATCATTATTTATATTAACAGCTAAATGAGGCAGTCAACTCCACGACTAGGAGGATGCCATTTAGGGAAAACAAAGGAAATGGAGCAATGTCGGTTACGCGTGCATGGAATCTAGTCAGACATGCAGTTCCAAATGTAGATTCATCTAAGCAATAACGCATGTGCATGATCGATCATTAAATTCCACTACAAGGCGGTTACGTTCAATTGCATGAAGAATCTTCTGTCATTGGCCTCCTTTGACTTGGAGTGATTCCTTTGTTGGACGTTATGGTGCATGCCTAGCTAGCGGTGTCTTCCTTAATTTAGCACATTAAATATGCATGGTAAAGTCAGTACACATAATAATTGCACATTTATAACCTCCTTAAGGAACATTCATTAACCACATGCAAAATCAATATAGATAATCCACATATTATGCCAAATGTCATTAAAGCTTGTAGAGATAGGATTAAGTCCAATGTCAATAGTTTGAGGGAAACATTATGAAAATATCGACATTTAACATTAAAGTCCATGACATCTACCAGCAAATAAACTATAGATTCTACCCAAAATTGGACCAAAAACTAGGCTCATCACTCCCCCCAACCTAACATCTTGTTGGTCCTCCAGCAAGGGAAGAATTGTTCTTCTGCTTGGTCAAAGCTCTAAAATTTTGTAGTGCGTGAATTAGGATCCCAATAGAATCCTCCCAATCTATCAAATATATTCCATCTTTGCCTTTCTATAGCAATGTTAAGTTGGTAGAATCTAAAGTTTGGCATGGGCCACATGAGTATGGGTGGCTGGAAAGTCAGGGGAAGCCAAGACTGCCCCTGTGTTCTCCCAATCTAAATATACCTATCAATCCTCTTTAGTGTTGTAGCATAATTATGGATGGAATGAGGCTCAGCCTACTTCAGCTCATCAGATAGACTATTCCATCTTTTTGATAGACATCTTCTCATAGTTTCCTCCTTTGTTGTTGTCTTTACCTCATACTCACTGTAAACTGCCTCAATCTAAGGCATAATCATGTTGCCATAACTAGGTCTGAGAAGAATTTTTTTTCATTCTCTATAAATATCCCTTGGGTTGCTTGATTCAGCTCTAACGGGCAGAGGGATATCAGACTCCAATTGCTTATAAGCTCCATGTTGTTGTCCCCAACTAATCTCATTTTGTACCCAAGACATAAATGCCCTCAATTGGACATCCCCAGCATACAAGAACAGGTTCCAATCATGATCTTCAGTTACAGCAAAATTATGCAAATAAAACTCACACAGGAAACTCTTCATTTCAAGGGAGGAAATCCTATAAGCATTGAAAAATTCCATAGGGGTGTCAATAGAAGGATTCAAACTTGAGGAAATCCTTGACAGCTTAAAAGAGAGATACTTATCTTTCATGAGCAGAGTGTAGACCCTTGGAGGGGTCCTACATTCCAAAATTCGTGGTGCCAAAGCTACCATATCATCCACCCTCTGCTTCAGAGCGGTAGTTTCTACATCTTTATCTTCTATCTCCTCATCCTTCCTTTGAATTTCCTTCTTCAATTTATGTTTTTCCTTTCTCCATTCTTCCTCCCTTCTTTGTATTTCTCTCTATAAATTCAAAATTGCTGCATGTACTGTAAAACCGAGAGGATTATAAATGCCTACCAGTCTTTTTGTCGATGGCGGCTCCTCATATGGCACTATCTACATGGACTCAAGCTTTCCAGTTATCTCTGGTTGTAGGCATATTGTTTCTTCTTTCTCCTTTTGTTGTAGGGACTCTCGTTCTTGTTCTTGTTGTGGCTGCAGGAACTCCTACTCTAGTTCTAGTTGTTTCTGCATGACATCCTGTTGCAAAACTTCTTTCTCATGCTACAAGAAATCCTGATTTTCCTCAAATTCTTCTACAATGTTAGCAAGATTGGCTAGTGTTATATTTTTTGTTCTCCCAAATATATCTTCTTCTTCGACATTCTCCTGCCTCATTGGAGCTTCAGGGTCCTCGTGTGATGTCTCACCAGGCTTAGGGCTTCCCTGCGGAGGCATACCAATCACATGCCTAGTTGGCCTTGATTTCCTAGGGGGTTTCTCATGCTTTCCTTTGGCTGCAGGATAAATAGTGTCAGCCTTCCTCTTTTTAGAACTTGGAACCTTTCTTTCGATAGGCTGTGTTTTGGCCTTTTCTTTCCTTGTTTCTACTTCTCTTTTGTGCCTTAGTTTTCATCAAGGTCTCGAGTGAAATATCATCATTAGAATCAGAGGAAGAAATTTCTTTTTCTGAGTGCTTTATTCTAGAAGAACTAATTTATATGGTTTCTTTTGTTGTAGGAAGATTCACACAAGAGCTAGCACCAAAGGTTGAAGCACCAAGAGAGGCTTCAGCCATGCTCAATCTCCTGCTAGACCTGCGGAGTTGAGGTAAAGCCCTAGGTTGCAAGTGCTCAAGTCTAATTTGATCAACATTTATAAATTCTTTCCAAGTTATTGCAGATACATCATGCAGATAATTTTCAACCAACAATTTAATTAGACAATGGTGGGAAATAGAATTATCCCTACCTTTTTGGTTCTTGGCCGCCATGATTGAGAGAAGATTGTATAGCACATTAGGCACATTTATCCTCCTTCTGTGCCTCATGTGATTCAAAAGGTTGAAGTACACGAAATGCAAATTTGACTGGCAACCCTCAAAAGTGATGTATTTGATAACATAAATGGCTATTTGCTTCCATGGCTCAGGCTGAGACATTCTCTTTGCACCCTGTTTATCAATGCTCAATGGGGGGTCGTTCAGCTCTGTAAATTTGACCCTGGCTGATCTGGCGTCTCTGGAGGTAGGGTAATTTTTTCCATCAGCCAGTAACCCTATGACCTCTGCAATTCTTTCTTCAGTTACCACAACTTCCAACCCTTTTACTATGGCTTTCCCTTTAGAAAATTTCTGGGTGAATTCAAGGGAAAATATGCTTTCATCAAAGTCATCCAGCTTCAGGAAGTAATTTGACCATCCGCAGTTTCTAAATTCGGCTAGGCATTGTGCATCCTACAATAAAACGTCATGCACTGTGGGTTCAATTTGAATTAACCCACCTCCCATTGTCTACAATCAAACAAATGCTCTGCAACTTCTTTCCTACAATTCTTGTATGAAAATCAAGCTCACTTTCCTGCAATACCTACTAAATTTCCAATGCCAATATCAATTGAATTTTCTTTTCTTTGTTTCACCTTTTTGCTTGCAACTCAAGATTACGACAAGGTCAATAATGGAAAGAAAAGGAGCGATAAAGGGAAATTATGATGGGAAGAAATGGCGGCTGCAGTTAATGTCACTTCACACATGCAAGTTGTCCTCTCACTCAGATTTCAAATCAGCTCATTTTAAATTTTCTGACGTAGCCTAGCATAAGTTGACACATGGGAAATATATTTACATTGTTTTCTTTCTCCTCCCCCAACCTAAATTTGGACATGTGTCCACACATGTGAGATGGGAGTGGTGATTTGACAAGGAATGATGACATTTTATGTGAACTTCTATACTAACTTATAGTGATTAAATGAACGCACTTAAGAGATCATTAAAGATAGCAATTAATGCACACATACCTAAATGTGTGGAAGATTTGTTGCAAAGATCATGGAGAAAGTACGGCTCGCCTTGTGGGAATAAACTGAACAATTAATGAAAATGAAGTGGAGTGCGGTGAGGTGGAATGAAGTGATGGAAGAGAGAGAAAGGTGGTGATGGATGGGTGGATGGGCGGATGGGTAAAGAAATGGACTTCCACATAAGTGAAAGTCTTTATTTTGAGAGAGTGTGTACCTTAATTAGCCAGAAGGAGGGACGCTAGGTCCATTTCCTTCGGCTGCAGGAAACTCAAGTGTTGAATGTTGGGTGAATTGTTGCAGGAACTCTTCTTTGGAAGTTGGCTTGTGATATAATCTGAGGCGATGACCATTGACAAGTAATTTGAACCTAACAGGGTCAATGGTAGTAATCTTAATAGCCCCATTAGGAAAGACCTCAGTGTGTCATAGAAAAATGGCCCCTTGTCATTTTCATGGCCTTTTAGGTCTTGTTTCATGGTGTTGGAACTATGTTGCTCTGGTTTTATGTTGTATCATGGCTTGAACATGCTTATTTAGGTATTAAAACTCAAAGAATGACATCTTGTGAAGGTGTTGTGAAGTGTTGTAAGACAATTCTACATTCTTCTAGACTCTATTTAATGCATTTTACCTAAAATCTACCTTTTCACTCATCAACAAGTCCTATTTTGAAGTGTTGTAAAGTCTTTTAATAGGCTTTCACATTCTTCTAGGCATATTTTCACTATTTACACCCTTCTCATACTTTATTTGGTCTCTTTATTCCATCATAAGTTGTAACATATTTTCACTATTTACACCCTTCTCATACTTTATTTGGTCTCTTTATTCCCTCATAAGTTGTAATTAAGTGTATTTTTGCATATTATCCTGACAAACAACATTAAACATAACATTTTCCTGACACATGTTTTTAGGTCCTACTTGGGACCCATTCGCCATAGGTGGTGAATGAGTCCCCCTTGGCCCCAAATTTAAAATATTTCAAATTTCCTTTCGGGATTTTATTAAAAATCACTTGATGTCGGCCTATGATGAGGTATGAATGGATACTAAGGCACAATAATTGTATAAATAAGTGATTTTCACCTCATTTTAACCCCCATTCATCAAGTTCACTTATCCACCTATTCACTTAAGCATTCAAGCACTATTCAAGCACTTTGAAGCAGCCATTGACATTACTTCAGATTTGCATTATCAAGAGTTAGGTGAGTTGATAGCATTTGCATGTTATTAGTTTATCTTTCTCTTTCATTACATTATCTTTTCAAGGGTTTAATTACCAAAAATGGGGTTTGACCAAGGCAAACCCCTATTCACTAACCCCTAATCATTTTTCCCCTTTTACTTGTTTACAGCCCTTTTGTTTATAGATTTGGCAGGTTATTAGGTGTTGAAAAGTGATTTTCAAGTCAACTTGAGTCAAAACCGAGCTTGGAGAGAGTTATTTGTCCATTTTCAACAAATTTGACTTCAGCAACCCAACAAGCAGACATTCTCAGATCTAGTGTTGAAGAGTTGTCTCCTAGTTTTTCAAAAAAATTGGGGAGGAATAATTCACCACCTATGGAGAATGAGTTCCACCTTAGGACTAGAAACTTGAGTTTTGTCAGATTGCAGATCCTGACAAACAAAAACCAACTCCCGACAGTTTTTCACCAATAGGTGGACTAATTCGCCACCCTGGGCGAATGAGTCCCACTGTGAAAAATCAGTGAATTTCACCAACATCCAGAACACTCTAAAGAATTCACATTTCACCTAGGTGCACTCAGATTTATCCATGTACTTTTTGTTCTACATAATTTCTTCATTTACATAGTTGCTTGCATATCACAATGTGTTTTCAAACATAGTTGTAATTGCACTTTTGCATTCATTTTCAATTATCTAGATTAATCCATTGCATTTATTTAACTTCATTTACATCATATCATGTCATACACATCCTAATTTGAGTGATACATTAGAATTTTTGGCACTATCTCTCTCCTTTTAGGTGAAAAACCCTAGAAGTGTAAGAGTAGTCCATAGGGTCCCAAAAATCTATGTTTCACTCAACAACTTCATATGGTCCTAGCCACCTTGTCTACAATTTTCCTACATTGTCTTGGTATCTTGAGTCATAGAGTAGGGCCCAATCTCCTGATTGGAATTTCTTGTCCTTGATAAATTTTTCATGCCACTTGATTCTCTGATTCTACACCACTTTTGTATGTTGCATGGCTGCTCTTATTATCTCATCCAAAGCGTTTAGTTGCATGATTTTTTCTCTTTGTGCCTCACAAATATCCATCCCCAAATTTACTATAGTCTGTAGAGTCTTATATTCAAATTCAACTGGCATCATAGTTGTCTTTCCACACAGCAACTCAAATGGGGTGAAGCCTATAGTTGTTTTCCAGGTTGTCCTATAGGCCTAAAAATCTTGTGGTAATCTATTTTCCCAATCCTTTCTATGAATAGCTACTATTTTAGTCATAATGGCTTCAATCTCTCTATTGGTTACCTCAACTTGGCCATTATCCTATGGGTCATAAGGAGTAGACTTCATGTGCCTTATGTTGTACTCATTAACTAGTGTTGCAATAAGGGTTGATGTGAATTGTGCCCCTTGATCAGTCACTATTCTCTTGAGACTCAATATCTTGTGAAAATCTCTTCATAAAGAATTTTTTCAACCTTGTTATCCCTTGCATGCTGCATGGCCTTAACTTCTACCCATTTTGTCACATAATCAGTGCATACCAATATATGACTTACCATTTGATGGAGGATCAATGGGTCCCACAAAATTCAATCCCCACTTGTCAAAGGGTGTGATTACTACCTAAGGGAATAGTGGAATCTCATCAGATTTGGTTGGTCTGCTCATTCTTTGACATCTATCACATTTTCTGGTATACCTTCCTGCATCCTTGTGGAGTGTTGGCCAGTAATATCTTGTGTTCAAAACATTCATTATTGTCCTCTTGGCTACAAAGTGTCCTCCACATGGTTCGTTGTGACATGCATGCAAACTTTCATATATCTCATCTTCTCTCACACACCTCCTCATGACATGGTTAGGTCTAGTATATAAAAAATATCCAGCAATCCAAGAGAAAGGAAAAGATTTTTCAATGAGTGCCCTTTTCTCTCTTAGAGAGAAGTTAGAAGGAAGTCTACCCATTACCAAGTAATTGGCTATGTCAGCATACCAGGGTGTTTCTACACTGAGGGAGAATAGATGCTCATTAGGGAAAGAGTCATCTATGGGTTGATTTTCTTCTGATGTAGTTAGCCTTGAAAGAAAATCTGCAAAAACATTGGCCTTCCCTGGCTTATCCACAATGGTTATATCAAATTCTTGTATCAACAATAACCATCTTTCCAATCTAACTGTGATCAAAGGTTTATTCATGAGATATCTAATGGCTGCATGATCATTGTGCACAAAGATTTGGTAGCCTATTATGTAATGTTTGAATTTGTTCAGTGAATAGACTATTCCCAGCATTTCTTTTTTTGTCACTGTATAATTGAATTTAGCTCCTTGTAAATTTTTGTTGACAAAGTAAATGGCATTTTCAACAGCTCATTTTTTTCCTAAGACTGCTCCTATGGAATAATCTAATGCATCGGTATGGATGTGGAAAGGAAGCTCTCAATTAGGCCCTTTGAGTATAGGAGCATGAGTCAAAGCTGCCTTCAAGTCAAAAAATGCCTTGTCATAGGCTTTAGTCCATTGAAATTAAGCATCTTTAGTGAGAAGAGTGTACAATGGTGTTGCTACCTTACTGAAATCCTTGATGAAATGCCTATAATATCCTGCATGACCCAAGAAACTCCTAACATCTTTTTGTTTTGTAGGTGTGAGCAGATTTGTGATTACGTCAATCTTTGCAAGATCTACTTGAATTCCCTTATGGGAGATGTAGTGGCCAAGAACTACACCTTCCTACATCATCATAAAGCACTTTTCACTATTTAAGGAAAAGTTTTGGTCTTCACATCTCTGCAGGACCCTTCTGAGATTTTCCAATGCTTGATTAAAATCAACACCGTAAGTGGTAAAGTCATCCATATAAATTTCCATGCAATCATGAGAAATGTCTGAGAAGATGCTAATGACTTCCCTCTGAAAATTTGCAAGGTGTTGCATAAGCCAAATGGAATCACCGAATAGGCATAAGTCCCCCATGGACAAGTAAATGTAGTCTTCTCCTGGTCTTCTGGTGCAATTTGGATCTAGTTGTAGCCGTTGAATCCATCTATAAAAGAAAAGTATTGCTTTCCTACAAGTGTGTCCAAAACTTGATCAATGAAGGGTAAAGGAAAGTGGTCCTTCTTGGTGGCAGCATTAAGTTCCCTATAATCAACACAAACTCACCATTTCCCTCCCTTCTTGGGCACAATCACTAATGGAGACACCCATTGACTATCTAAAATGGGGTAGATAAATCCTATATCTAGTAATTTATGCAGTTCTCGTTTCACAATCTCTCTTAGTGCAGGGTTAATTCTTCTTTGTGGCTATCTTACTAGGGTGCAATCATCTCTTATGTAAATTTTGTGTGTACAAAGTTTAGGATCCAATCCCTTCATATCATAAACCCATGCAAATTCATGTTGATGGGTCCTTAAAACGTTTGTCAATAACAATTTTTGTTCTTCATTTAATTTACTATTAACATTCAAATATTTTCCTTCTGACACTTGTACTTGTGTAGTTAACTCTATCATGGTTGCTTCATTAACATATGGTACCTTTAGTTCATATGGAAACAATGTATGGGACATACATGTTGCTGCAGAAAGTTTGTCTGCAGGAACAGTGGTTGTAGGAAGAGTGGCTATAGGAAGTTTGTCTGTAGGAATAGTGGCTACAAGAAGAGCATCTACAGGAAGAACGTCTATAGGAACAGTGGTTGTAGGAAGAGATTGGAGTAGAAAAATGAGAAGATGATGCTTCCTCCACTTCACAATGGTTCTGAAGGATGTTAGCCAATACTTCATCCACATCTTGGAGCTACATGAAAGAGCTTCTACTTAGCATCATAAGCTATGCCACAGAATTAACTTCCTCAGCCTCTTCACCAACATTTGGCCATACGAGATTATCTTCATCATGAGATGGTTGAGCAAGCAGATAAAGAACAAAATTTTTAGTGCTCCTCCCATCTGAAATGGTCATGTCACTTGATTGACATTCAATGTATGCATTTTCAGTTGCTAACCATGGCCTTCCAAGAATAATGGGATACCTGCCTAGTGTAGCTTTAGGAGAAAGAATCATATAGTCTACTGGGTACTCCCAGGAGTCTAAAACTACCACGAGATCCTCCACTACACCATCAAGCTTAACAGTAGAGCTATCAGCAAGCTACAGGACAGTAGGAGTGGATCTCATGCTCGTTATATTTAGTTGTTGTAGGATGTCTTTGGTCATTACATTTATTGCAACCCCTAAATCAATTAGAGCATTCTTTACTTGGATTTCATTTATAACAATTGCTACCACATGACTACCTAGGTCATTATGGGAATAGTCACTTTTCCCAACATGATGTCAGCTAGTTGTCCCACCACATGAACTATAGTTGGGTCCTTCTTTTTCCTACCTAGCTTCTTAAGACATGCCTCCTTGATTGCCTTGTAGATTAGAACATCCTTTATGGCTTGAAATAGAGGTATCTAGACACATATATGCTTCAGCTGATCCAAGATATCAAAAGTTGTATCCTCCTTTTCTTCCTTCTTTTTGGCAACTTCCAATCTTTGAGGAAATGGTGGATCTTGTTTGGTCTACTTGACTTGGCCTAGTTCAGGATTTTTAGGTACACTAGGCTGAATGGGATCATTCAGAGGTTCCTCTTCCTCTTCCATAGGGATCTCAGTGATAATGGGCTTGGAAGGGGCTGGTAGAGTAGTACCTGAATGCAAGTGGATATCACTTACACTCAGCATATGCAAGGAATTGATTTGAATCAGCAAAGTAGGTAGGCTATTGTTGTGGTTTTTTATTTGGTTGGGTGTTGGTTGAGCTGGTAGTTGAGTAGGTTTAGGTGCATTTGAGTTGGGATTAGCAGGTGGAGGCATTATAGCAAACTATTGGGGCTAAGAAGGTGGTTGCATGTAATTGGTTGTCTGAGTAGGCCATTTTTTCCCTCCTCTCCATTGATTCCTTTGTTGCCAATTTCCTAGAGGTGGCTACCAATGTCCTTGAAATTGTTGCCAATTCACTTGAGGTTGTTGCCACTGGGGAGGAGAGCTCTAATGACTAGGCCAAGCATTTGGAGGGTTACTCCAAGGATGCAGTGGATAGCCTCCATAACTGGGTGGATATGGGGGCTGCCATTGGTTACCAGAGGAATAGGAATTGAAAAATGGCCCAACATAGGATAGTAGATCTGGTGGCATACCTTGTCTTGGAGCCCAAGGCTTCCTTTTTGCAACATAGTAGACTTGGTCTTCTTCAATCTAGATTGGCTTCAACTTAGGTGGAACCTGCTTTCTTTCAAGATTAGCTACCATCTTACATCTGCAATCCTTCTTTTGTATGAAATGGGGGCAATACTCTGTCAACATTGCCTCTTCCTCCTCTTGCTTCTTCTTGGCCTGAAGTGTATATAGTTGAGTAGCTAGATTATTGATAATGTCTTGCTTGAAGTCTGCCAACAAATGAGTAATCTCCATTCTTGATACTCCACTATTAGTTGACTTACCCATGGAAGATTAGTAAGCTCTCCCTTTCTTTGAAGCTTCCCTAGAGTAGTTTTGGCATATTTTTTTGATATCTTCCCAAGGAACTTGGGAAATATCTCCTCCTCCCATGAGGTCCAAGGCATCAATGCAGCTATCATTGATTCCTCTTAGAAAAAGCAACTTTTGTGAGTTTTCATTAAGTGTATGGTGTGGATATTTTTGTAGGAAAAACATAAACCTTGCAATGTAATTTTCTAGGCTCTCATCTTCCTTTCATTGCATCCTAAAAATGTCACCTCCTCTCATGTCACTACCTCTGCAATATTCCTTGTATTTCTCAAGGAATTTTGTCTTCATGTCTTCCCAAGTTTCCATAGTATATTTTCCTAGGCTCATGAACCATCTTAATGCAGCCTCTTTCAAAGTGGTAGTAAATAGCTTAATCCTATGGGAATTAGTAGTATAATCATAACTCCTACATAGTATGTCAAACTCAAATAAAAAGGTATATAGATCTTCTATGACAAGTCCATAAAACTTTGGGAGTGCTAAGGCAGGAATGTCCTTGATGTTGTCAACTTCATTCTAATGGACAATGGGGAAAGGAAAAGTTGGTTGGTTAGGCATGTTCCTATTTGAATCACCCATGCATGCTTGATGTTGTTCCAAAGCAAATGGGTTCTCAAGCTAATTTTGATCTTCAGAAGAGACTTCAAAACTAATCAAATCAGGATTGCATTAGCAAAGGGTGTGGATCTTCTTCTTCTTCTTCTTCTTATAGCTTTTGATAGTCAACTAGCTAGAATGAGTTAGGATTGTTAGGAAAGAATCTCTCATAAGCATCCCTTCTCCTTCCTCTATGCATGTGGTATCACTGACTATCAGTTAGCTCACACAAAGAATTGGTAAAGAATAAGGGGGGATCATTACTTCCTAAATGAGGATATACTAAGAAAAACTTCCAGAAACACTACAGCAAGGAAAACTACTAATGACTCCAAAAGACTCCCTAGTTTGACACCATCCCCGGTAATGGCACCAAAAAATTTGGCCTCCTACAATGATTTTAATAACTAATCCTTTATAGCCATGATTCAAATATTGGACATCTAACCTAAATAGCTATTTAAATCATCATGAAGGTGCATTTAACTTATCAACCCAAGGATGGGAACTTGAAATGGGTCAGCACAGTATGTGCACTAGGAACTCAAAGTAGTCATTCCATTCTACAACCAAGGAACACACAATACTAAAAGTAAATTGCTTGAAAAGGAATGATACAAATGTTGAACATCAACCAACGACTATGCTAAGCTTAAATGCATAACATGAATAAAAATATGAGCAAAAAATAGGATACTACTTTGTCTGCTTTGGCTGCAAGAATAGTCGATGCCAAATTTCTAACTAAGTACTAAATAGCAAGTAATACTAAACTAATGCTAAACTAAGAAGACAGATTACTCACCAATTGGCCCCCCTTGGATAAGTATCCTCTAAAACTAATGAAAACTCAGATACTCGAACTCAAAAATTTATTTTATTCACTGTGAATCATGAGTACAAAAGAGTAATGTGTCTGTATTATTGAAAACTAGAGAGTGCAAGTATAATATCAAATCGTGCAACCTCCTAAAGAAGGAGAATCAAATCATTATTTATACTAACAGCTAAATGAGATAGTCAACTCCACAACTAGGAGGATGCCATTTAGGGAAAATAGAGGAAATGGAGCAATGGCGGTTATGCATGCATGGAATCTGGTCACATGCAGGTCCAAACACAGATTCAACTTAGTAGTAACGCTCGTGCATGCTCGATCATTAAAGTCCACTACAAGGTGGTTACATTTAGTTGCATCAAGAATATTTTGTCATCGGCCTTCTTTGACTTGGAGTGATTCCTTTGCTGGACATTATGGTGCATGCCCAGCTGGCGGTGTCTTCCTTAACTTAGCATATTAAATCTAAATGGTAAAGTTAGTACACATAATAACTGCACATCTATAACCACCTTAAGGAACATTCATTAACCACATGCAAAATCAATATAGATAATCCACATATTATGTCAAATGTCATTAAAGCTTACAGAGATAAGATTAAGTCCAATGTCAATAGTTTGAGGGAAACATTATGAAAATAATGACATTTAACATTAAATTCCATGACATCTACTAGAAAATAAACTATAGATTCAACCCAAAACTGGACCAAAAACTAGGCTCATCAGCGAATACACAAGGGTAGCATCTTTAAAGTGAGCCTTTGTGCATCTTGAGAGGGAAAAAGGTTGATACAGGGGCTAAAATGAACCTACAAAAATGCTAGGGGAGTGGACACTAAAGTGGAAACAAAAATGTATGTGAAATTGCAAGAGGTGCAATTTTATGACATTACATTTTGCCCCCACTTTAGCGGGCATATGAATCTACACTAATATGCACGCTAAAGGAAATCTACTAAACATAAATAAAATAATTATGCCAAAAGGATACTATAGAGGAAGCAAATAACTCTTCGAACCACGAAAGCATGCCCCCAAGCTGAAGACCTACAAAACAAATGCATTAGACAAGAAAAACCTACACCAGACAACAATGTTAGCACACAAAAAACTAAAGGATTTCAGTCAGCAAAGTGAAAGAGACCTTGATGTAAAAGGTTTTCTTAGTACTATGTTTCATCCACAAATTAAAAAAATACATAGAAGAATTCTAAGATGTCGAAGAGAGAAAAAGCATATACTCAAGATGAAGAATATGCAGATCTTTGATCTGGTATATACAAAAGAGAAGGGAAAGAGATGGAGAAGCTAGAAAGGAATGAAAATTCCAAGGGAGATGGCTCCACAGGTACTCTCTCCTGAGGAGGTTCGAACAAAAGGACTTTGTAGCTTTGTGGAACTACAAAGTTGCACAAAGTACACCAAAGGCCCTTCGAACCAGCGATGGAAAGATCCTACAAGATGAAAGTGTCTTGCAGGATGAAAGCATCTCATAGACCCACAAACTTGCAAGGAGGCAACCCCCAAGATCTCTCACATGAAGGAAGCCTTGAGAAGTAAGTGCCTTACAGGCTCGTAGACCTGCAAGGAGGTGACCCCCAAGAAGTAAGCACCTTATAGGTCCACAGACCTACAAGGAGGCATCCCCCAAGATCTCTCACATGGAGGAAACCCAAAGAAGGGGACTCCATAAAGTTAGATTGGAAAGTGGCTTTACAGGCGCACCTGCAAAGCAAAATTTTAATCCACAGAATAAACATGTTAGACAAGCTTTATGCAAAGGATCTCTACAGGTTCTCAGTCTTGCAGAACAAGACTAATCAGAGAATCCTATGGCTATTGCAAGTTGTGTTACAAGACAGTCATAGAAAATAACGGCCTAGTCAAGCTTCCCCCAAACTAGATGCCATAGAATTCATTTGAGATAAAAACTTTCAAAGGGGGTCCCTCGGGAACCCTTCAAAAGAAAAATGGGTCCACTAGAGGGATGCTTCATTTGAAATATAGAGAGAAGAGAATGGGTTCCTTAAGGACACACATCTCTAGAACAAGTTATCACTACACCCAACATACAGGGGAGGAGAACCATGAAAGATACTTAGAGCATACAAGATAGAGGTAGACCTTGATATCACTTGTCATTTGAAGAAGAGGTAGGTGCATCAACAAATAAATGAGTGATGGCACCTAAATCATGAAGTTGTATTTTATCCTTCAAGGCATTACATTCACTAGAGGAATGGCCAAGCACCCGATGGTATGTGTCATGTCCCCAAAGTGTAACACATTGAAATGCAAATAAATAAATAAATAATAATAACAAAGTACATATCAACAATCTAATGACATTATATTTTAGTATTAAAATATGAATTATTAAAATACAAATAACCAAATAAAATAAATATCAAAAATATAAATATAAATAATGACGATTTAAATATATTATATAATTATAATATACAATTATTATAATTCAAAAATATAACATTTGGTATTATCATAATAATTATTATAATAATAATTATAATAAAAGTACTCACAAAAAATAACAATAATAACCATGAAGTATTTGCATGGGTTTCTAATGCATCAACTCCTAATTCTTTAATGCATCGGTCCCTAATACTTTACAACAATCTCTAATTACAAAGCCACGATTAAATGGGGAGCAATCATAACACAACCTTCTAAAGGATGTGATAGTCACCAAAGGGCATGTCTCTTAAGAAATATCTATACAAGAAAATGGTCATGACTGTTGACAAAACATATTATAAAAAGAAGATAAATCCAAAGCAGATAGGCAGGGATGGGGAGAGAGAAGAATCAAATGGGATTTGGATGAATCAAAAAAAGAATATAAAAGCATATTCTAATTGATGAAGGAATAAAGGGATAGATAGCAGATTGGTGGCTGGAGGAGCAATTATTGAGCCTTATAAGTAATTACGATCTTAAAATAAAAATGAATAGATTAATATCTATGATCAATCAAATGTAAGGTTGAAGGGAACTGATTAAGGAATAAGGAGACATGGGAAGACATAGTAGATTAGGTATTATTTCAATATTTTACAATTGCAAAGAACCCTTGGGGTAGGAATAGGGTTTCAAATCCTTTATCATCCAGCAACCTTAGAACCAGCCAGGAAAGGGACATTATAGTGGTATCAGATCCTCTTTCTTGCCATCCTGTGCGTGCTTAAGCTACCTGCTTGCTTACTTGAGCTAGTTTCCTACTCACTTGAGCTACTTGCTTGCTTACTTGAGCTAGTTGCCTACTTGCTTGAGTTAGTTGCTTGTGTGCTTGAGCTACTCACTTGCCTACTTGAGCTAGTTGCCTA